>CM065597.1:137140194-137740194 GCA_033119425.1 Bufotes viridis | reverse complement strand
CCCAGCCGCCACTGCATCTCCCTATTGCGCGGATGAAAACATCAATCGACGGGGGAGCAGCCAATAGCAGGCTGCGACGGTGACCAGCCTCCCTAGCATCGCAGGTGACACTAGGGAGGCTGGTCACTGTCGCGGCCTGTTGTTGGCTGCTCCCCCTGTCGCCGGATGTTTTGATTTGTGCAACAGGCAGATGCAGTGGCGACCGCGAAGGGATCCGGAGGGACGCAGGTCCCAGGTAAGGAGGGGACTGGGCATTGTGTTTGTGTGGGGTAACTTCTACTATTGGACTATAACTCCTTTAAAGGTTTTTTTCTGGGTTTGGCTATCAATATCAGAACACTGGGGGTGGGACTCTCAGCTGATCAACTGTCTGAAAGGGTTGTGGTCCTCTTGCAAGCACTGTTTACCTAGAGCTGTCTCGCTGCATGTTGTCCACTTAGTAGCGGCGGAGCGGGGCATCACAGGTTTGCCCTGTTCACTTGAATGGGATGGAACTGCAATACCCTGCAGCACAGCTGCTACTATGCACACATTGTGCAGGTAGATCGACCAAGGTAAACAATAAAGAGGCCACGGTGTTTGCAAAAAAGGCCAACAACTGACTGGCAAGGGTGCTGAGAATTGGACCCCACAAATCTGATATTGACGGCATATCCTGAGCATCGGCCATCAATATCCTAAGCCTTGAAACGCCCTTTAAGGAGTTATACAGTTCTTTAAGGTTGATGACCACTTGTCTGTGTTCTGTGTTTATACAAAACCAAAAAGGGGCACTGTAGTGCCGTCAATAAAAATCTACAGTTAAAAAAAAAAGAAAAAAAAAAAAAAAGAAGGGGACACAGGCTACTTAGCCGTAACACCAGGCCTAGCCACTACAATGAAGGGAACATGGCGCTCCCCAGAACACCCTGGATCCTTCAAACAACGGGGTTAACGAGACCTCCGCTGACTGAATACTGATGCCCTATCCTAAAGATAAGCCGGACACTCCGCAGATATGCCTTATCATCTAACAACTAAGCGCTGACTATGAAATTGTCATCTGAGTGCTCACAATGCACTTCTATTAGAGAACAAAATATGATATAATAAAAGATGTGTAGTACAAAGATTATGCAAAGATCATTTTAAATACATTTCAGGTTTTACTATAAGGGTCCATTCACACGTCCGCAAGTGTTTTGCGGTCTGCAAATTGCGGATCCACAAAACACGAACACTGGCCATGTGCGTTCCACATTTTGCGGACCGCACATGGCCGGCACTATGATAGAAATGCCTATTCTTGTCAGTGGCTGCGGACAAGAATATGACATGCTCTATCTAGGCCGCAGAATGGAACTACGGATGCGGACAGCACGCGGTCTGCTGCCCGCATCTTTTGCGGCCCCATTGTAATGAATGGGTTCGCACCCGTTCCACAATGCGGACCCATTTATGTGGACGTGTGAATGGACCCTAATACAGCACTGAGAAAGCTATAGGAGAGCAGAAATGAGATGGGACTGGTTACCGCGTGAGGCTGAGCTGATCTCTCTGCTTTCGGATGAGTTGAGACCGACCACTTTCTGATCCTAGAAACCCGCTGTCAGTTTCTGGGGACAAAATTCTCTTCTGCAAAAGAGAAAAAAAAAGACAATTTAGAAATAACAGGAATAAAATCATAAAAATTTGACTGAAAGCTCAAAAAGGCATTGGTACAACCCCTATCTACAGTATATGCCCTATTCGGGCATATAGATGTCATAAACGCGGTATTCTATTGGGAACCCCTCTAGGAGGCAGAGCGAAGAGCCTCTACCAAGCAGGGGGACCCATTTTATCCATGTATTACATGGTCATCCATTCATCTGAACGGCTACCATGTCAAATTTCGGCCTGGGAAGAGGTTGCAGCAGCACCCGGCAAAATCAGTCTCTCATATCAGAGGCGCAGTCTATGGTGAGACAACCTCTTTAAAGAGACTAATGTAAAAAAAAAAAAAATCAGTCATCATATAGCCCATGACAATCTTTCTAACAAAGCTGGAACCAGCCCTGTACCTCACATGGATCCAGAGATCTCCCCATTCATTGCCCTGCTAGATTTATATCAAGGGGAGTGTCTTTTCTGCTGCAGCTAAGGGGGCGTGTCCATGCTCTCCCTATCACAGTTCAGGGGGCATGTCCATGCTCTCCCTATCACAGCTCAGGAGACAGTTGAGGGATAAAACTGAGCATGTGCGGCCATCTCAGTAAGCCGGACAAAGAAATAAGTTAAAGAGCAAACAGCAGGTGGCGCTATACAGATACATTTTATTGAATATCTCATTGGCTATTCTAAATTTTTTATTACATGCAATTACAAAAGTATTCAGATCCAGGTGCTGGTCTGAAAAGTATTGAATATTTTTTCACTGGACAACCCCTTTAACTAACAAATTAACAATTTATGCATTGTATATTGACTTTAAACATACCATATTCACCACTGCTGAGTGGTGAAATTTATTCTATTGTCTCCGTGTCCATGGGAGACCTATTACTATTACCAAGAAAGTACCAGCTCAGTGGTAAATCCAGTTATGCCCTACGTGTATAAATGCAGCCACCTACCTGTGCAATATTTCCGTTAGCCCTCAGCGGTCTCTTCTGGGCCGAAGGGCTAACACTTTTGCTGCTGCTGCTACTTTTAGGTGACTGTCGGCTGCGTGCGCTCTCCTCGGTGGCAGAAGGCACGGCTGTGGGGGTCCTGGAGTGCCGCTCTCGTGCATGGGGCAATGAAGAACTCAGAGAAACACGCTGTGGGGAAGTTTTGGAGCCATGCGACATCCTGAAGGAACACAGATGTGTTTATATGTAGACAGCGTAAATGCAGAATGAAGGATGAATGCAGCTGGAGACATCGGAGTGCCAGGCTGCAAATTCCTTTCCATACTAGGGTATGCTTCCTACCATTATGGAAGGTGATGTCAGGAGTAATGGCATCTAGTAGCCCTGGAGGCAGAGCTTGTTAAGCGCCTATTAGCATACCTTCTTCCCAGAATTCCACAGAACCTATTAGGCCTAATTCACACGTCCGTAGTGTGTTTTGCGGAAACACGGATCTGCAAAACACAGACGGCTGCAATGTGCATTCCGCATTTAGAGAATGCCTTTTCTTGTCCGCAATTGGGGACAAGAATAGGACATGTTCTATTTTTTTGCGGAAACGGAAACGCGGAAATGCGGACATCACATAGTGTGCTGTCCACATCCATTCCTGCCCCTTTGAAATGAATGGGTCTGCAACCCTTCCGCAAAATTGCGGATGGGATGCGGATCCATTTTGCGGACGTGTGAATTAGGCCTAAGACTCCTCACGCCAGTTAGGCAGATGTAGCATCCCCCAGGTCAGGAGTAATGATTAAAAATGGAGGCACTAAAGAGAAAGTGTTACTATACATACGTCCACACAGGACCTACAAAAAAACCTTTGTTTCGTCGTGGATCTCTTGCAAAATCTGCATGTATGAAATGCAGATGTTGTAGTGAATTTGCCTTGGATTTCACCTTATGCATTGCAATGAAATCTGCAGAAAGAATTGACATGCTGTGGATACATATACAATCTGTACCGCGTCAATTTCTGCTTGGAATTTGTTTTTTTTGTTGAAGGGGTGTATTCCCATCTGAGACAATGGGGGCATATCGCTAGGAGGTTCCAGTGGTGGGACCCGCACCTACACCAAGAACGGAGCAGGGAAAGTGGTGCCTGGAGGACCCCGGGTCCGGCCACCACCAAGTGCTCTCCCCATAGAACTGGATGGGAGTGCACCGCGCTTGCACCGCCACCGCTCCCATTCATTACTAAGGGGCTGAAGAAAATAGCCGAGCCAGCGCTCGGCTATTTTCGGCGGCCCTATAGGAATGTATGGAGGGCGGCAGCGCATGCGCAGTGCGTCCTCCACAGCTTTTGGTGGGACCTGCACCTAACAGACAATAGGGGGCATATCCTAGCGATATGCCCCCATTGTCTGAGATGGGAAAACCTTTTTAAAATCTCATCCACTTTGCCGCTACTGTATTCTGTGGCTTTTCCCAACTCCGATGGAAAATCCGCAGCATGTCCGCCACACGGGAGCCAAATAGGGATCACTGTGTAAAAGCCTCACGCCGTGCCTTCTCTTGTTGCTCTGTATTATAAGTAACATGTGGATTCTTGTGGCAGGCATGCCATTGCGGGCTATTTATTAGGTACTGGTATACTGAATATAAATTCCAAGCAACAAGAGTGGACATGTCATGAAGAGTTTGCACAGAGCTATAATTGTGCCTTTCATTTTAGAGAAAATACATGGATATTAATAAAATCGTATTTTCAGAAATCCTCCCGTGAGCAGTGGAAGTATTCGGCTGTGCAAACGACATTTTATCAAGTCCTGTATATTATAATGTGGACACCCCCCTACTAGTAGGACTGATTGAAATCTATTATATTAGGGAGGTGTTATTTCTGGAAGGACTTCTTTTCTTCCTGAAAGTTTTTTGCCATAAATCTGATAGGCCATAGGTGTTTCATCACCTCTAGAAGACGTCATCGGCGCAGGCGCACTGAGGAAGTGCTGAGGAAGCGAGCGTCCTTCTCTCAGAGCGCCTGCGCCGAACGAAGACATGTAAGACGCAGGCGCGGGATTTCAAATGCAGACAGGGCCAGCCGGAGGAGGAGAGCGCTCGCTGTCCCTGTCAATCAACTGGAGGAGGGGATGTTTTTTTAAAAGGAGGCTGCAGCGGCTACCAGCAAGTTAACCGCCCTACTTGCTGGTAGTGAAGTAATTAGCATATTATAAAAGCACGATTTTTAAAGAAACGAAGGCACAGAACAGGGTAAGAGCCCTATATATGGAATAGTCGGACAATAAGGATTTTAATATGCCCAAAAATGAGTTTTGGGGGGTGACAGAAGCCCTTTAACGAGTTTTTACAGGGAACAGGCTGGAAGGCATGCTGTGTCCAGGGCTAGAAGGAAACCGTGGAGCAGATTCCAGGAAGCATGGTGTCTGTAAGGACAGAGCCCAGGATCGCAGCAGTGAATGGGAAGACACCGGCAGCTGATCACAGCCGCCACCTGCCCCACAATGCTGCCAGACGCGGACAATGACAGAGGCGGCCAGGGAGGACAGTGCTCGCCCGAGCACTGAGCCGGGGACCACGGTGGTGAGTAAGGGAACATTGGCGGTCAGCAACCGCCGTTAAACAAACATAGTGGGAAGTAAGGGAAGTGAGATCACTGCATTCAGTACTGGCAAATTCCACAGAAGGGAGATGTCCCTGCTGTGAGAGAAATGCATCTATCTGTGCAAGTAAAACATGGAAGAATATGGCAGAGGAAGACATTAAGGAAGCACAAAAAAGACCTGTTCCTTCACAATATCATTGTATAAAGAAGCATAGCCATTATGCAACCTCTTTTTGAAAACTCAGGTACACGGCATTTTAGCCCTCTGCTGGGCAAAAGTATACTGCAACAGATCCATTCACTTCAATAAAACAAATGTTCATCTTTGGACTCAATTTGACAAGTTTTCTGTTCATTTACAAATTTCTGGCAGCATTTTGGCTGGATGGAACAGCCTGGTAGAAAATGCTACTCTATCCGCATCAAAAAAAAAAGGAAATTAATGTAAAGTAGTTCAACAGAGTCGAATGCTTTGCACTCCGTTTGCCTCACTGAAGTGAATGGATCTGTCGCGGTATAAATCTGAATATAATTTTTAAGTACTTAAATGTATACCCCAGACTGAAAGCCCAGCGTAGGGTTATATGATGTGAACCCAGTCTTAGTTACAAAGGATCTATGATCACCCCTCATTGTTTAGCCACATACCTTCTCAAGGCTGATGGTTTTTCTTCATCGAGACAGACTCTTTGTCCACTTAATACAGAAGACGCTCTGCGTATCTCTGTACGTGATGGTGTGTGTCCAGCACTGGTCCCGCGGGCTACGTCATACAGTTTGTTGAAGGAGCGCTCTGTTGGTTGATGCGCCTGAGGTGTAGATGTTATTGGATGGTTTTGGTGACTACCTGTGTTCTGTTCCAGCCTATTAAGGGGGTGGTCAGGCAAACTGACAGTCTGTAAATGGTCCTCATGATCCCGTGACTTAACAGATCTGATAGGATCTAACGGTCTTGTATCTTGCCTGGCTTCCTGTGGTCTGACTGATGTTGAGTGAATCGCAGGTCTTCCTTTTTGTGCGACATCCTGTGATCTAACTTGATCTGAGCGTCCCTGAGTATTGTCATCCTGGGGGTGGTTATGTGGTTGAGCATTCTGAGGAAGCTGCTGGGGCCACTCTTCTTGCTCCAATCCAAGAGCTTCAGGAAGAGACTTGAAGCTACTGTATCTATTAAATAAAAAAATAGTGGGAATTACTTCTGGTAGAAGACGGTGTATATGATCGCAGTACTGGAGGTGATCATCTCTGCAAGATGATGACGGCAGTATTGTTTAAAACAGTCCCTCATATGTTCGTATTAGGACATACCCACAAAATTGTCGGCCACTGTTAACCTCTCTTAACGTATGCATTGGAGGCTCCATCAGCCTAAGTAGCAAATTGTGTTGTTTTCTGCAGGAAGAATAGGCATGCAGCACTAGTTTTTCCTGTCAGAATGACAGACACCACCGCAGAACCTTACAGACCCCATTGTAATTCAGTGGGGCCGCCAGATGCTAGTAAGCGTTGTGCGAGGGATCCGCCACTGCGCCTTGGCTTCCCATATAAAGAAACATAAAGGAACTCACGTAGATAGCAAGGTGCCGTAGTCTCGCTCCACCTGCTTGTGCTTGAAGAGTAGAGGCTGAGGTAAATATTCTGCTGGATCTTCCTTACTTAATGTCTCAGCATCTGCTTTAGACATTCCAGGGGGCTCTGGAGATGAGATCTGAAAAGACAGCAGTTTGAGAAGTCTAGGATGATGGTACCAGTGAGCAGACTGCACAGAAAGTATTAGATTCTAAATAGATTTATTATTAAATGACGCATAATTGATATATAATATGAAAAATATATATTTTTTTATCCCCTCACCTGAGGGTATGGGGTTTGAAGGGCTGGCATAGGCACTGAGGCTGATGGAACTGGAACATTTCCTAAATGATGAGCTGTAATGTTGTCTTCTAAGTTATTTTTTAATTGTGAGTTTGCGGAAGAGTTTTCTACCCGTTCCTGTATCTCTTCCAGTTGGACGCCCAGTTGGAATATGGCTTCTTCGAGTTCCCTGTAAAATACAACATTCAGATGATACATCACAAAGCAGGACCTTGGTTACAAAGAGGTCAATGACAGCAGATCATACTGATACATGATTATGTGGAACTGGGATTATAATCTTTATAATCAACATATTAAAAAATACCTCGAGTGCACCTCCATTCAAAAAGTGATATTAAGGGAACCTGTCACTAGGAAAATGCTGTCCAATCTCCTAGCATCCTGAGTCTAACAGGATGAGCAGAGTAGATTAAAATATAGGGGTCATTTATTAAGACCGGCGTTTTAGAGCCCCTATGGCTGGCGGTGGATCCGCTGAAGTCATGAAGAGGTGCACGCCTGTACATAATTTTGGAGTATCCAGCACCAGTCTAAATGTAAGCCAGCTTCCTTTCAAATGGAGACCGGCAAATCCCAAACTGACTCAATGAGGGACATTTATCAAGACTGAAGTTCCCATACGGCAGTCTTGATCCCTGTACGCTGGAGTGACATGTGCCTCATTTATTAAGAGGCAGATGCCTTTTAGTAAATTAATCACATTTCTGGCAGTCTGTGCGCCAGAAACTAAAGTCTAGGCCAGCAAGAGGATGACAGAGACTTCAGCTATAACATCCGGCATAAGTTCTAGTAAATCATGTAGGCCGTGCAAAGCTCCATCCCTCCCATAAAGTGGCGAGAACCTCTAAGAGTCGTAAAATATGGCATGTGCCATCATTTGAAACTTTTTCACGCCACTGTTGTGGTGTAAAGACATTGATAAATACCTTATGCCCCATCTAGGTAAAGGTAGTTTTGATTGAAGCAATGATGTGGCAGAAAACCAGCACAGAGCCTTACGCTGGTCGTAATATTCATATTTTGCATTTACCTTTGTGGATCTAGCTCGCTAGTCAGGTTCCCAGAACCAGTACGTTGTTGTTCTTGAGCTTTTAAATATCTTCTTTCCAGCACATCCAGGGAACCACACAATTCCTGCACTGCCTGGAATTGTATCACAGTTCAGAAAATTAAGATTTTATTTAATTATTCAAAGTTTTATAAAATCAAAGAGAGTCGATTCATAAGGGTCCTGTAGTTTTTACATGTAGTGATGAAATAAATGAACACAGGGGCGGACTGGGCACTTAAAGTGGCCCTGGAAAAAAAACTAAAAGTGGCCCCGGAAAAAAAACTAAAAGTGGCCCTATGTTGTAGGGGGGTCCAAACTGACAGAAGGTGGAGCAACACAAGTAGGTAGGGATAACACATGTAGGCAGAGGCAGCAATACCATAATGCAGAACAATATACCACCCCAGCACAACCAAATACCACACTGCAGCACAAAATGCTGCCACCTGTGCCACAGTCTTCAACTGTATCGCTGTCCTGAGGACAGAAATACAGTTGAATTCAGTGGGGCACCTGCGGCCACTGGCCAGGTACATGGGAGAGAATCAGATCATTATGTACTCCGTGGTGGCCATGAAGAGAGCGCGGGTGGCCCCACCAAGGCATAGGCCCATCGGGAAAGTTCCCTGTGGGGTCTATGGCCAGTCCGCTCCTGAATGAACACAACATGCAGAAATCCTGCACTATGGACACATGTGGTGCCTGAGCTAAGATCTTGCTGATCGCAATGAACTGAAGATTATATTAGTCATGTACAGTGCATGTAAAGGTTGTGGCTCTGTGAGAAGTCATTACTAGTAGTGAAATAGTTATGTTGTGCAGATGTAGTAATATGTTCCTTCAGAAGTGTTACCTGCCGCTGTTCTTCAGGAGTCAGGTTCTTGCTGCGCAGCAATTCTTCAAAAAGTTCGACCTGTCAGATTAGTGCATATGAGTTACCATATGTAGCTTAAAGTGCCCACTCTATGATGGCCCACTCAGTGATATGTATGAAATATCACATCCATATTAGCTCATTAGAAATGCCTTATTAGAGTTATATTACACTTCTAACCACTGTAATAATCCCAGTCCCTGAGATGACTTGCCGTTATATTACTATATGTAAATGTGACTTTAAAGGGCATCTGTCAGCAGTTTTGTACCTATGACACTGGCTGACCTGTTCCATGTGCGCTTGGCAGCTGAAGGCATCTGTGTTGGTCTCATGATCATATGTGCCCGCACTGCTGAGAAAAATTGTGTTTTATTATATGCAAATGAGCCTCTAGGAGCAACGGGGGCGTTACCATTACACCTAGAGGCTCTGCATCTGCCACACCGTCTGCACTTTGATTGACAGGGCCAAGTGTTATGATGTTTTCACTGTCTGGTCCTGTCAATCAAAACTGAGAGGTTGCGGCAGTTGAAGAGAGAGCAGAGCCTGTAGGTGTAACGGCTACTCCCCCATTGCTCCTAGAGGTACATTTGTATATATTAAAACATTTTTCTCAGCAATGCGGGCACATATGAACATGGGACCAACACAGATGCCTTCAGCTGCCAAGCACACATGTAACAGGTCAGCCAGTGTCATAGGTACAAAACTGCTGATAGATGCCCTTTAAGAGAAGTGCTACATAAAGTCACAGAGGTATTATACCTTATATAGCACAAATGACTGCAGTCCAATACTGTAAAGTAATGAATGTAACACCAACCTCTCGGTGAAGGGTCTCTAAGTGTGACATGAGAGTGGAGGCGACGTCTTCAGGTGGATGAAGAGAGGAGGAACCTGAGGGTTCTGGTAAGGTATAGACTGAGGGTGTCACAGAGGGTTTCCGATGCTCAGAGGAACCTACATCAAAACACAGAAAATGCTTTTTTAACTTACTGATCCAAGATTAACCTCAAGTTTCCTTGACTTAACTGGAAACTACACCCAAGAGATCAAAAATCTGATATGATATCAGTTGCTTTATGTCAGTTCGCTATTGTCTATCAAGAATGTGAAAAACTTTTTTACACGTTACTTATATGATAAAAGATGTTCACTTCAAGTTAGAGGCTCCAAGCCTGAGCTTGTCCTCCTAAATCTGGCTGCACATTTTAGATAGCTTTCAGCCAAGCATGCGTGTATTCGGAATGGGGAGAGGGGAATAACCCGCTACCGGACACCCCTGGCAGCGGCTTACCTCCCAGAGAGCAAAGGGATCAGCATGTTAAAATCCAACAGCCTGATTCTTCTCTCCCCCAGAGAGTCGGGGGGCTCCCATATACGTTAGATAGCCAGCTGGTCCTGCTAAAATGGACAGGATCAGCCAACATACATATCTCTCAGCATCTCCCAGTACCGCAGCTTAAAGGGACATTCTTATCTCCTATTTAGATCTGATAGATGCCGGCTTCACCTCTGGGACCAGTATCTATCTCTAGAATGGGCACCCTCCCAACCCTGTTTTGACTACCTGCCGGGGCCAGAGGTGGATGGTACTACAGAAACAACCAACACAAGTTAATGGGAGCTGGGCTGCACTGGCTGTTCTCAGTGTTAGGCCTCATGCACACGGCCGTTGTTGTGGTCCGCGTCTGAGCCGCTTATTTTGCGCATCGGGCGCGGACCCATTCACTTCAATGGGGCCGCAAAAGATGCAGACAGCACTCCGTGTGCTGTCCGCATCCGTTGCTCCGTTCCGTAGAGCATGTCCTATTCTTGTCCGTTTTGCGTACAAATATAGGCAATTCTATAATGCTTCCGCGTTTTGCGCACCGCAAAACACCAACGGTCGTGTGCATGTAGACTAACAGACATGGCTATACCAAAGTATACCAGCCAAATTTATGCCAAAAGATCACTTTTTGGCACACATTTGGCCCATGGCAGACTAAAGACAGGCATAAATGAGAATTTCCAGCATATCTGCAATATGCAGAATCCAGCCATAGGGTTAACGTAACCTAAATACAACATTCATCATATGAAATATCTCCTAAGAGCTACACATTTGGCATTAATATAAACTAGTGTAGGATACAACTCCACCGTGTAGTACTGTCACTATTCAGAGAATAATTGGGATCCCGAGAATGGACTGCACTCCTGATCTGATCCTGGAAGCTGGTCAGCGCTGTATACATTTTCCGACAAAGGAAGGGTCCTGGATAAACCTATGATACACTGACCTACATATTGCAGTGCAATGTTCTCTGTCTGCTGAAACAGCTTGAGCTGTAACTGTGACTAATCTAAGTATGTATACGCAGGAACAGGAAGTTGAGCAAAAAAGTTAGTAGAGATTTGGAGATGTGAAATATGTGGCTAAATGTATAAAACAAGCGACAAGCGTCTCATATTGGGGAAGGTTCCGAATTTTCGTTGCAATTATTTTGAGCCAAAGCCAGTGAATCCGTCAGGAAGAAAACATATAAATCCTTCCTCCTCTCTTTACAACACAATCAAAAAGACCGCTTTCACATGAGCGGTTCAGTGAAAAAACTTAGAGTTTTGCATGCAAGTTTAACGAGTTTTTCAGTTTTTTTCTGGACAGGTTTTATTCGTGAATAAAAGAATAAGGGTATGTTCAGACGACGACAATTGTCGCGCGACAAAAAGTCGCACTATTGTCGCACGACAATTTTTATAATGGGAGTCTATGGTGTCGCACTGCGACATGCGACATGCTGCGACTGCGACGCGACAGTCGCATGACGTGAGTTCTTGTCGGATTTTCTGTCGCAAGCCGCATGTCGCATGCGATATTTCGCCCATTGAATTCAATAGGAATCACGTGCGACTGCGACTTATATGCGACAGTCATGCGACAGAATGTTGTTTGGGTGTCTGGTTTGTGACCCAGACACAAGTTTATAAAAAGGAGTCATGGTCCCTTGTAATTTCACATGGCCTTTTTCTTTTGTGGAGGAAGCTTCCATCTCAGAAGAAATGTTTGTCGCGCGACAAAACAAGCCAAAAAAGTCGCACGACACTCATGCAACTGCGTGTCGCCGCAAAGTCGCATCTAAAAATTGTCGCGCGACAATAGTGCGACTTTTTGTCGCGCGACAATTGTCGTCGTCTGAACATACCCTAACTCTCAACATCTCCTCGCAACCATTAGTGAAAAACGCATTGCATCTGGATGCCTTCTGTTTTTCACGAAGACCCATTCATTTCTATGGAGCCAGAGCTGCGTGAAAAATTAACAATATACAGGGAGTGCAGAATTATTAGTCAAATGAGTATTTTGACCACATCATCCTCTTTATGCATGTGTTCTTACTCCAAGCTGTATAGGCTCGAAAGCCTACTACCAATTAAGCATATTAGGTGATGTGCATCTCTGTAATGAGAAGGGGTGTGGTCTAATGACATCAACACCCTATATCAGGTGTGCATAATTATTAGGCAACTTCCTTTCCTTTGGCAAAATGGGTCAAAAGAAGGACTCGACAGGCTCAGAAAAGTCAAAAATAGTGAGATATCTTGCAGAGGGATGCAGCACTCTTAAAATTGCAAAGCTTCTGAAGCGTGATCATCGAACAATCAAGCGTTTCATTCAAAATAGTCAACAGGGTCGCAAGAAGCATGTGGAAAAACCAAGGCGCAAAATGACTGCCCATGAACTGAGAAAAGAAGCGTGCAGCTGCCAAGATGCCACTTGCCACCAGTTTGGCCATATTTCAGAGCTGCAACATCACTGGAGTGCCCAAAAGCACAAGGTGTGCAATACTCAGAGACATGGCCAAGGTAAGAAAGGCTGAAAGACGACCACCACTGAACAAGACACACAAGCTGAAACGTCAAGACTGGGCCAAGAAATATCTCAAGACTGATTTTTCTAAGGTTTTATGGACTGATGAAATGAGAGTGAGTCTTGATGGGCCAGATGGATGGGCCCGTGGCTGGATTGGTAAAGGGCAGAGAGCTCCAGTCCGACTCAGACGCCAGCAAGGTGGAGGTGGAGTACTGGTTTGGGCTGGTATCATCAAAGATGAGCTTGTGGGGCCTTTTCGGGTTGAGGATGGAGTCAAGCTCAACTCCCAGTCCTACTGCCAGTTTCTGGAAGACACCTTCTTCAAGCAGTGGTACAGGAAGAAGTCTGCATCCTTCAAGAAAAACATGATTTTCATGCAGGACAATGCTCCATCACACGCGTCCAAGTACTCCACAGCGTGGCTGGCAAGGAAGGGTATAAAAGAAGAAAATCTAATGACATGGCCTCCTTGTTCACCTGATCTGAACCCCATTGAGAACCTGTGGTCCATGATCAAATGTGAGATTTTCAAGTAGGGAAAACAGTACACTTCTCTGAACAGTGTCTGGGAGGCTGTGGTTGCTGCTGCACGCAATGTTGATGGTAAACAGATCAAAACACTGACAGAATCCATGGATGGCAGGCTTTTGAGTGTCCTTGCAAAGAAAGGTGGCTATATTGGTCACTGATTTGTTTTTGTTTTGTTTTTGAATGTCAGAAATGTATATTTGTGAATGTTGAGATGTTATATTGGTTTCACTGGTAAAAAATAAATAATTGAAATGGGTATATATTTGTTTTTTGTTAAGTTGCCTAATAATTATGCACAGTAATAGTCCCCTGCACACACAGATATCCCCCTAAAATAGCTAAAACTAAAAACAAACTGAAAACTACTTCCAAAAATATTCAGCTTTGATATTAATGAGTTTTTTGGGTTCATTGAGAACATGGTTGTTGTTCAATAATAAAATTAATCCTCAAAAATACAACTTGCCTAATAATTCTGCACTCCCTGTAGAACGTGCTGCGATTTTCCCTAAAACGCAAAGATGATGTGTGAAAAACTATGCTAATGTGCATATACCGATTAAAACGAATGTCCAGATGCTATCCATTCACAAAACGGATCACATCTGGAAGGAAAACGCATTTAAAAGTATAAAATTCGCCAAATAAGATCCAATCCAGTAATAAAAGCAATCATATATATTTATATTCATAGAATGGGCCATCAATATAAGGCTACTTTCACACTTGCGTTTTGTGCGGATACGTCATGGACGTATCCATTCAGATAATACAACTGTCTGCATCCGTTCAGAACGGATCCCTTTGTATTATCTTTAACATAGCCAAAACGGATCCGTCTTGAACACCATTGAAAGTCAATGTGGGACGGATCCGTTTTCTATTGTGCCAGTTTCACATTGGCTCAGTTTTATCATACGGACACCAAAACGCTGCAAGCAGCGTTTTGGTGTCCGTCTCCAAAGCGGAATGGAGAATGAACTGATACAAACTGATGCATTCTGAGCGGATCCTTTTCCATTCAGAATGCATTAGAATGCAAACTGATCCATTTTGGACCGCTTGTGAGAGCCCTGAACGGATCTCACAAACGGAAAGCCAAAATGTGAGTGTGAAAGTAGACTTAGACTGTCAGGGCCCTGACGCCCCGCACTTCCTTCCAGATCAACTGTTCAGGAGTAGCTCTGGAACTACACAGCTCAGTCATTAGAGTGTAGTGGATGGGCAGGTTACTGCAGCACTGCTCCCATTCACTTCAGTGGCAGTGCTCCTGTGGTATCCAGGTCCATCCACTACACAGTGGACGGAGCTGTGGATTCCAAATCTGCACCATGAGTGAATTTCCGATTGGATGCCGCACACATTTTTCTGCAGCACGTGGATGAGATTTGTTAAAAACCCTGTAATATGCTACAGAAGTTCTGCCCACAAAATCCAGATGAAAAATCTGCAGCTAGTATACCCGCTCTGTGTGAAGATACGGTAAAATCCTTTTACTTACCACTTAAGTCCACTTCAGTTGCCCCATGATGATCATTTACTGAGCTGAAGGTTGCAGCTTGAGAGTGTGGTATGGAAAACTCCAAAACTTTTGTGCCCTGGGTGACTGTTCCCATCTCAATACTGTGACTTGGTTGCGGTGGGTCCGAGTAGAGATGTACCTGAAAAACAAACAATACGTTTTAGGGCTTATGCACACAAACGTTTTTTTTTTTTACGTTTATGTTCCGTTTTTTTTGCGTTCCGTATATGGACCGTATACAGAACCATTCATTTCAAAGGATCCGAAAAAAAAACGGAAGGTACTCTGTATGCCTTCCGTTTCTGTTTTTCCATTCAAAGATAGAACATGTCCTATTATGGTCCGCATAACGGACAAGGATAGTACTGTTCTATCAGGGGCCAGCTGTTACATTCCGCAAAAAAACAGAATGCACACGTACGTCATCCGTATTTTTTGCGGATCCGTTTTTTTGTGGACCTCAAAATATTGAAAAAGCCATACAGTCGTGTGCATGAGGTATTAGGGTCCATTCAGACGTCAGCACTTTTTTCCAGATTTTCGTTCCGTCTTTTGCGGATAACCGCATCTGTTCCATTTTCCCCGCAAAAAAACAGAAAGACGAATATATGTTGCTACGGTACAAAAATTTTTTTTTAATATTTCCTGGAAACGGATCCGCAATTGCGGATGACACATTAATGCATTCCGCATGTCATCCGCATTTTTGCGGACCCATTGACTAAAATGGGAACATGGACTGCATGTTGTGGACAATAGTAGGACAAGCTCTATTTTTCAAATTTTTTGTGGGGCCATAAAAATTAATGGGTCCGCATTACGTTCAGCAAATTTGCGGAACGGATGTGGATTACAAAATAATGATGTGTGAATGGACCCTTAGTTTTTCTGACTGAAGTGATTGTAAGCTGGCCGTGCCATTTTCATGTAAAATCTTAGTAGGTTGATTCCAACCCTTTACATTGTGGCACTATGTGCGTAGCAAGCCCTTGAGGAGCCAGAACAGAAGATGGGAGTGGTAGTAGCTCTGACTATAGGATGTGTCACATTGGTTTCCCTCGGGCTGTCGCTCTCTAGGGCCAGTGCAGCGTAGGGAGTGTGCACCCTTTCTTCCCTCGGGGCACTCCCTGCAGTTGGGGCTCCTGCTTGATGGTAGTTTGGGGTGCCCTTGATGTTGTTTGTATGGGTTCTTGGCAGGAGGTGTAGTAGTGCAATGGCCAGTGTATAGGGTGGTAGGAGTCAGAAAACTAGGCCAGAGTTAGAAGATAAATAGGAGTTATAGTACATGCAACAATAATCTGTACACAGTGAAAATCAGTTTCCCAGATGGCGATGTATGGAGGCTGGCACAGTGGTAAATAATGGCACTCTTAGTATGCTATCTTGCTAAAGTCTCTCTATCTAGAATCATTGGCTGGTAACTGTAATCTGGCAATTGTGGTTGTAGTGTCCACTGCAGTATACAGGTTTTAGAGGCACGTCTGGCCAGTACGTGGTTAAGTTAAGTGTGATGGGTATCTTAGCTGTAATCCCTCACAAGCAGCAAAATCTGGTTAGCTTGTAGTCCCAGGTTACCGTCCTGACTCTAATTCAGATTCTGAGCTCTTGTCTTTCCTTATCTATCACAGAGATCGGTTAGTCTCTGGATCCTGCGGCCTAAGCAGAAGAAGCACAAGACTTGCTTCCTCCCTCCTCACTCACTATACTAGAACACCCCATCTAGACAGGAAGTCGGACCAGCCCACTCCTGCCAAGAGGGGAGGAACAGGGAACTATGTTTCTGCCAGCCAACCATACCAGGTCATGCTGGGTGTACATAACATTAGATAACAATAGGAACAAACCATTATGCAGATGCCCCCTATACTGGGGTACTGCACATGTACAGAACTGATTTCATGAAAATGATCACTTTTCATAGGACCCAGGAACAGGGCACAGACAGCACCCTCAGGAGAAACCTGAGAGTGCTGCTCCACATGCAGAATACAGGCTCATACAAAAAAAAAAGAAATGTTAAAATGCAGATATCAAAGGGAATCTGTCAGCAGTTTTATGGTGTCCTAACTAAGGGCAACATAAACTAGTGACAGATCCTCTTAGCAAAACGCTGGATCACTGCATGCTGAACGAGCCCCCATATTCATAAGCTCCTGGCTTTCCCCGGCCACCTGCTGCCAATTCATATGGAAAAATCCTATCAATCAGAGGCGGGCGGGCGGGGAGAGCGGTGAGCGCATAAATATGAGGACACATTGGCATGCGCTGGAGCTGTTAGAACCTAGCGGAATAAAACTGCTGACAGATTCCCTTTAAAACATTTCACATAGCCTCGGGTGTATACCACTTACGAGGACGTGCTATATTTCTTACTTTAGCTCCCAGTCTCAGACGGTCAATGGTATTTTCAGCTTCGGCGTACTTAGTGAGCAGCTTGTGGTAATCCTCCTTTGAAGAAGTGAGAGAGATGGGAAGGTGATTAAGTATTAAGACAATTAAAAATAGATACAAAATCTAAAAGGCAACCGGGAGTACGGAGGAAATGGAGCAGAGACATATTAAATTGTATAAATCTTACTTTTCCGAATGCATCTCTTTTATTTCATTCCCATAAAATGCTCATAAAATATTAGCAATAAAAAACAAACACCCAGTGATTCTCTTATGATATACTGAAGGGTGACTTCCCCCAAAAGACCTAGGTCCTCATTTATCGAAATAGTGTAACATAAGAATTGGCCTTGTTTCCCATAGCAAGAGCATCTGTCAGCAGTTTTGTACCTATGACACTAGCTGACCTGTTACATGTGCACTTGGCAGCTGAAGACGTCTGTGTTGGTCCCATGTTCATATGTGCCCGCATTGCTGAGAAAAATTATGTTTTAATATATGCAAATGACCCTCTAGGAGCAACGGGGGCGTTACCATTACACCTAGAGGCTCTGCTCTCTCTGCAACTGTCACGCCCTCTCCGCTTTGATTGACAGGCCAGACAGGGAAGCTATCATAACGCCTGTCTCTGTCAATCAAAGTGGAGAGGGCACAGCAGTTGCAGAGAGAGAAGAACCTCTAGGTGTAATGGGAACGCCCCCGTTGCTCCTAGACAATCATTTGCATGTAATAAAACATAATTTTCTCAGTAATGCGGACACATATGAACACGGGACCAACACAGACGCCTTCAGCTGCCAAGCGCACATGTAACAGGTCAGCCAGTGTCATACGAACAAATCTGCTGACAGATGCCCTTTAAATCTGTAATGTGATTGGTGCTATGGAGAGTATTGATAAAGGCTTATAGTTTGGTTTTCCAGGACTTGGATATTGATGGCCTATCCTCAGGATAGGCCATCAATATCAGATAGGTGGGGGCCAACACCCTGGCACCCCTGCGGATCAGCTGTTTTGGGCAGCTGCTGGAATCTCTGATGCCAGCAACTTGATAGATGCATGGCTACAATGAAAGCGGCTGGTACGGGGCCCAAACTCAGGAAGGGCCTGGGTGCAGGACAAATAGATTTATTTTCAGGGCCAGGGAGCGGTAAGTAATACTAGTGCTAGGAGCACTATACTCATGTCTTCTTCTCTAGGCGCCTGTGCTACTGGCAGCGCACAGCTTGAGGGCAGGACATAGTGTGTGTGGGAGTGCGCTATAACCTGACGCTGTGCAATGGCAGGTCACAGTGTAGTGCGCGCCTAGACGCAGTGCTGCACAAAGAGTGGAAGCCACCCACAGGAGGAGAAGAGAGGTAAGAGGGTTTTTTTGGCCCGGCCTGAGATCTGCAGTAAGGGGACCAAGGGGATGGAGTCCGTTAAACAATTTGCTGTGGGGCCCAATCAGTTCTAGTTACGTCACTGAAAAGGACATTGCACAGGCTAATGCCTTATGTGCACGCAGAGCCTGGTTCACGGAGCCTGTAAGGCCACACACCTCTTTAATACGGCATCCATGCCACATCATTTCATAAGGAATCCACCAGAAAATAAAATCAGGATTAAATCAGAGACATATGGCGGTACAGTAGGTCTCCAGAGATTTCTTTTGCCGCTTATTATGGCGCTGTATAAAACATATCTATGGTAGATGCACAAGGCCTTATACTTTAGCTTTAAAGGGGTTTTCTAGGTCTTAAATATTGAAGGTCCATTAGTAGGGATGAGCGAACCCGAACTTTACAGCTTCAGGTGGTGTAGGAATTCCGTTATCATAAAATATAAAGGAATTCGTAGACGGAATGCAAAACAGAAGCCTTTAGTAGACATTTCATTTTAATCTGTCATAATAGAAGTCTATGGCCAAGCATAAAGGACCCGTCCTGGTTTCCGTTACGCAGGACGGAAAACAAAGTCCTGCGTAATGGAAACCAGACGGATACGTAAAGTTCGGGTTCGCTCATCCTTACGGTATCACATTGCTGGGGGTCCATCACTGTCTGATTGTTTACTAGGCACAGTGCTGTGCATTTGGCAGTGGCTGTGCCTGGTACTGCAGCTCAGTTCCATTTAAAGAGGACCTCTCACCACAAAATGCAATGCAATCTGAAAGTACCACACTATAGAGCAGGAGAAGCTGAGTGGATTGATATATATTTGGGTGGAAAAAGATTCAGTAAAACCTGTATTATATACATTCATATCATTGCTTTGTAAACCTCCTGTGAACAGCTTTAGGAACAAAAGGGAGGTGTTATCAGTGATTGATAGCATTGCATATAGAGATAGCTGTCAGTCACTGATAACACCTCCCTCCTGTACCTATAGCTGTTCACAGGAGGTTTAAAGATATGAATGTATAAAATACAGGTTTTACTGAATCTTTGCCCACAAAATTATATATCAATCTGCTCAGCTTCTCCTGCTCTACAACATGGTGCTTTCATATTGCATTGCATTTTGTGTTGATGAGTCCTCTTTAAGTGAATAGGACTGAGTTGCAATACCAGGCACAGCCACTACAAAATGTACAGCGCTGTGCCTAGTAAACAATTGAGTTAGCTGACGGTGGAGGTGGTGCAAGTTAGACCCCCATCAATCTGAGACTGATGGCCTATCCTAAGAATATAATAAGGCTGCAATATGAACTGAACTTGTATAGTACAGACCTGCAGCTGATGGACCAGCTCAGTGGCTTGCTGCGGAGTCTTAAATTCTTGTCGCGCAGCAGGCGGTACAACAGGTTCTTGAACAGGCCTTTCTGTACTGCTGAGCAGAACCTCCCTCACGATCTCTGCTGGAGACTTGAAGATCACGGGAGCTCCTTGGCTTTGCTTTTCTGGTCTGCGAGGCTGAGGAGGACGATATCCCTCTTCATCACGGGGAAATCGGACTTTGGGCCCAACTTTGGAAAAATCGGGCAAGGGGTAGTTCAATTGTCCCCTGCCATACAGAGGTGTGGTTGAATGTTTGCCTCTCTTCACGGTGGAGGGCTCCACAGGTTGTGTCCTGGTAGGTGCTGACGTGGGCTTAGATCTTACGTTCCTGGCCTGTTTAGAGTCCCTAGTAAGTTTGGAGACATTTGTAGGGATGTGACCCGGGATGGCTTCTGGCATTCCCCCACTTTCTGTACATGAAGAGTCTGGCAAAGTTTCATCTTCTATTCGAGGGGTAATGCTTAACCTACCGAAACGACTCATGAGTCTGGTGTCCCAAGTGCTGGGAACGGGAGGGGATGATGGAGATGGGGATTCGGCGATGCCATGATCTTCCTGATCGCCTAGGCTTTCAGAATAATCTACCTCATCCTTAGGGTTTTCGTCCCAGTGCTCTTCTCTTAATGATGTTTGGTCATATTCTTCATACCTTCTATGTCCGGGACTTTCATCCACAAGTTCTGACTGTGTTTGATTCCAATTATCATCTTCATCCCACGCTCCCAGGGAACTCCCTCGATCCACCTCATCTTCAGTCATATCCAGTTGTTGGTCTCTGCTTGGGGGATGACGATCTAATGCAGATGGCGATGTAACTGATCTACTCGGGTGGTTCAATGAGCTGTGATCCTCTGTAAGAATGAAAGAGACATTTTCAGGCGCCATTTTGCTATGGTGGTCACAATCTATTCCATGCCAAATGACTATGTTTTAGGTAGAACTTATGCTTGGTTCGGCCATACATATTGGCCGCACCATAAGAAATCTGATTACATGGTTCAGCAGACAAGGTACTCCAGGTTTCATTTCAGCTTAATATACCAATCTACAGGTCGAAACCAGCTGGCTGACCCATACATCGGTCAATATCCCAACATTACAGTTATGATTACCTTAAGGATGGCTTCTGGCCATACCTGCATACCAAATAGACTGGAAATGTATAATTGCTACTCTATTTCCTATGCACTTACATTAGACCCATCCCACAAAGACCCAACAGTCTTCGTCGGGTGGGTCTAGCACCTCCAGAAATATGTTGTTCAGCCAAAGGTTCTCTTACCTGTATCATGACTGATGATACCATCGCCATTCCTCAATGTTTCGACTCTCTCTTCTGCCACCCCAGACAAAATGAAATCTTCTTGCCAGCTAGGGTCCCCAAATCTTTCGTCTTCTGACGGGGTTCCTGTATAGGGAACGCCATCTTTATAAATCTCCATCAAGCCCTCTTCATCAAAAGCCAGCACCTGCTCTTCATCTCCTTCTAGATCGCCTTGGCTGTCCACCTCCAGCAGCTCTTCTTCATCCATTCCAATGACTCCATTTTCATCCAAGTACCGGGAAAAACGATTATCTTCCTCGTCGCTGCTGTCGCTCAGCTGCTGTCGATTATGACTGTCCATGGTCAGGGAGAGTGAGACGGGCAGCTCCCGTCTTCCACCATATCACCTGCTGGGACACAATTATCGAAAACACCATAAGCTGGAAGTAACTTCATCGAAGTGAGATGAGGGCTCTTCGAACAGAAGTGCAACCTCCCCTTTTCTTTTTTGCCTTCCTGTTTCTCGCCTCCACTATTTCTAACCTTCCTGTCTGCTTCTTCCTCTCCTTTTAGTTTTTATTTGCTTGTATGATCGCTCTATTTTACAGTCCTCGCTGCCTTTTCTTCTCTCTCTCTTTCTCTACTCTCTTTTGCTGTCTTTCATGCACTTGCCTGTCTTGCATATACTTCCTTTCTTGCAAAGTTTTCTTTTCTTTTTGCAGCAGCAGCAGATTATTTGCAGCTCTCCTTTTGCCTCCTGCTTTTTTCGGTCTCGCGTACCTCTGCGTGTGCTTGGTCCAGCTTACAGCCATTTCTGTTGATTCTCCCGGCTAAGTCAGCTGACTAAAATAAAAGCCTCTTCTTAGCATCCCTCCCCCTCCTTACCACATCGCCAGCTTCCCCCCTTCACTTCCCCTACGCATGTGATGTAAGACTATGAGACCCACCAAAAACCTCATGGCTGACCTGCGCAGATTGCAGTTACAAAATCCACATCCTGAGACGTGTTTGCTTTTGTGCGGACTGGAGAGTTTGTCCTGTTTTTTCGACACATACGCCCTCCCATTTACTAACCAGCAGTTTACTGGCAGCCGCATTGTTATAGCGAAGTGGGCTCAGAGTTTCCTGTGCTTGGAAGAAATGACTTAATCATACTGCCTGACTTCTAAGGAGATGGCCGCACGGTGCGGTCGTGTCACGGTCGAGTACCGCGCAGTTGTACGAACTGCAGCAGACGTTACTCAAAGTAATTAGCAACCCCCTGTTAACGGCTTTCTTCATGGTTAATTTGGCGCACGTCCTAATAGTGCAAAACTTTGTGATAGTTGAGCCTCGTTTGCCGCGTTTCAATAAGGGAGCAGAATGGGGACGGAAATAGCCAGCCCGCCACATTTATTATAATCGACACCAGCTCCCTTGCAGGAGTTGTAGTTCGTTTTGGTGCACGGACCTGCATATAAGCGCCACAATTATAAAGACGTGTGCACTTCTTGATAATTGCAGGGGATGGAATAAGATCGGCGTGTAATATGCCTCTCTTAATGAATGTTCCCTATAGATTGGGGAATTTAAAGGGAATCGATCAGCTCCGAGACACCCGCAAAAATCGCCCCTCTGAATCGCGCAGGGCAAAAGAAATCAGCGTCATTGACACTGCAAAATCTGACATGTGTCACTTGATGTGGTAATAACTTTGGAACGCTTTTACTTAATCCAAGCCATTCTGAGACTGTTTTCTCGTGACACATTGTACTTCGTGTTATTGATAATGCTTTGGAACTGTGCCTTGTTACCGCTGGATGTACTACTACTCCTATTCTGCACTTTAGTAACGAAAGACTGGCCTGGTTACTGACCCCACCATTCACCGTCCTTGTCGCCTGCCCTCCTGCCTTACACACAGACAAGCACCTAACATCAAGGGCACCCCAACTACCACTACGCAGGAGACCCAACTTCAGCAAGTGCCCCGGGGGAAAGAACAGGGGCGTCCTCCTTTCACTGCTCAGCCCCAGGGACAGCCGGAGAGAGCCAAAACTATCACTCCTATCCTCCTCCACACACTCGTTGCACGGCCAAGTAGCATGGTGACAGGCAATTAGTCCCCCCCTGCAGCTATTATCTCTGAGATCAGCCCCTGAATACTGCTGATTTCTGGGGGTCCCTCTGTTACTACCTGCCATGGTCTGAAGTAGGTGGGGGGCGCTCTAATACGTCTGCCATATATTACCTAACCATTCCTCTGCGGCGACCAGCAAAATGATGCTGCAGGGGCGCCTCAAAGTAACTGTAGAGCTGTACCTAATAAATCAGATTGGGATACCAGCTGCCCCCATAGTCTCCACACGTGTGACAAACTGCTATCTGGTTCAGTATGATTTTCTCATGCCCCCGGCTATAGCGCCATATGGGTCAGGCAGATACAATAGAGGCATTAGCACATTGCCGATGACCTATTAAAACACATGGCCAGTTCTAGCAGCTAATATCAATCAGGCACGCGCGCTCTCCATATGGCAGATCAGTGTGTGCGGCAAAACCAGGGGCGCTGCCTGTACGGCAAAAAACGGATGAGGTTTTACCATGGATCGCCACGGTCTCCAAGAGCCACACCTGTGCTAACTGAGGGAATCTGCCATAAAACAGCGCATTTAGAGGTGTGCTGCCAAATAATACCGCTATACCATGCTAGATAGTACTATAGCCTACATAATACAGTGCCCAAACACTATGCAGCATCCAAATAATTCTCCCTTAAAGAGGTTGTCCAGGCTTTTACTATTGATGACCTATCCTCAATATCAGATCGGCAGGGGTCCAACACCCGCCACCCCCGACAATCAGCTGTAAGAGGAGACGGCGTGCACACATGCTGTCTCCCTTATCTCTCCCTGTTCACTGCTACGGTCTATAGGCTTTGTCAATCTGACTAAGGACTCATGCACACGACCGTAGGTGTTTTGCGGTCCGCAATCCGCGGATCCGCAAAACACGGAAGCTGCCTATTGTAGAAATGCCTATTCTTGTCTGCAAAATGGACAAGAATAGGACATGCTCAATTTTTTTTGCGGGGCCACAGAACGGAGCAACGGATGGGGACAGCACACGGAGTGCTGTCCACATCTTTTGGGGCCCCATTGAAGTGAATGGGTCCGTGCCCGAGCCGCAAAATATGCGGGTCGGAAGCAGACCACAACAACGGTCATGTGCATGAGGCCTAAGGCTACTTTCTCACTCGCGTTTTGTGCGGATCCGTTCAGATAATGCAACCGTCTGCATCCGTTATGAACAGATCCGGTTGTATTATCTTTAACATTGCCAAGACGGATCCGTCATGAACTCCATTGAAAGTCAATGGGGACGGATCCGTTTTCTATTGTGTCAGAGAAAACTGATTCATCCCCATTGACTTGCATTGTGGGTCATGACAGATCCGTCTTACTCCGCATCCCAGGATGGAAAGCAAACCGCAGCATGCTGTGGTTTGCTCTTCGGTATGAGAACAGACCGGAATGCATTTTGGAGCGCTCCGTTCTGTTCAGTTACGTTTTGTCCCCATTCATTGTCGATGGGGACAAAACGTAACTGAACAGAACGGAGCGCTCCAAAATGCATTCCGAATGTGTTTTTTTCCCAGTATTGAGACCCTATGACGGATCGCAATACTAACTATTAACACTAGTGTGAAAGTGGCCTTATCCTGACGAAAGGGCATCAATAGTGATGAGCGGCAGGGGCAATATTCGAATTTGCGATATTTCGCGAATATTCATTAGAATATTCGTCATATATTCTTGAATATTCATATTCGAGATTATTCTATTGAATGCTATATATTCGTTTTTGAGAATATTCATCATTTTTTTCCATCTGAAGTCACGATTCCGCCCTGCTTAAGTTGCTTTTGGGCCAATGACTGTTCACATTAAATTGGAAAAAATATGAATATTCTAAAAAACGAATATATAGCACTATATTTTGTAGTGCTATATATTTGTGTTTTAGAATATTCGCATTGCTGATTTTTCGCATAAGAGAAAATAAATTAAATAATGAAGAATATTCTAATTCACTACAGACTACAATATTGCAGCCTTCTCACATTGGCCCACAAGCAAGAAGCAGGTAGGTATACTAGGTAATGGGTTCAGATGAAAAAAAAAAAAAAAAGAATATTCGTTTTTACGAATATATATCACTATATTCATGAATTCTCGAAAAGCCAATATTTGCGATAAAAATTCGCAATTCAAATATTCGCACTCAACACTAGTCATCAATAGTAAAAGCTCAGACAACCCCTTTAAAGGCTATGGACACCCTCAGGGGAATACTTTTTTTTTATTACTGTATTGAGCTAAAAATCCTTTTTTTTAGTTGGTCTGTATTAAAAATGTTGAACCCTTTTCTCTGTGCAGCCGTGAGATTCTCTATTACCCTTCTGTCTGTTTTCCACTCTGTTCCGTCAGGCAGCTCAGCTGACAGCCCCTTATCTCTGACCTTATAATCACTCATTATAGCTCAATTCTTACTTTACTGATAAAAATGTGGCTTAATTAAGTGTTTATGACCTTTTGATAATTTACTGAGAAGGTTTAATAGATGACCAGCACAAAGTAAAAAAAAACATTCTCACGGCTAGGCGGTTAACCCTTTGTGACAGAACGACTGAATATTTTTATTTAAACACCAACTGAAGAAATTATTTTTAGCCCAAAATGAGTAAAAGGCAATCATAAAAAAAAAATTGCCCCCAAAAGTGTACATAGCCTATGCTGTGGATAATCCACCAGGACTGCAATCAAAGTACAGCAGAACCATCAAAGTGCGTGTAATTCTACAAAATCTCATCCACGCACTGCAGAAAACGATCTGTTCAGATTTTAAAGGTTTTTTTTCTGAGTGTTTTATACTGATGTCCTACCCTCAGGATAGGTCATCACTATCTAATAATGGGGGTCTGACTGCAGAATCCCCACCGACCAGCTGTTTGACGAGGCTGCAGTTCTCTGTTGAGCACCGCAACCTCCTCGCAGCTTACCAAGTACAGCGCCGCCCATTGTAGAGTGGCTGTGCTTGGTATTGCAGCTCAGGTCTATTCGCTAGACCAGGGATGG
This sequence comes from Bufotes viridis, assembly GCA_033119425.1. Taxonomy (NCBI): domain Eukaryota; kingdom Metazoa; phylum Chordata; class Amphibia; order Anura; family Bufonidae; genus Bufotes; species Bufotes viridis. The sequence continues at coordinate 137,713,752 of CM065597.1, read as the reverse complement.
GCAAACTGCGGCTCTCCTGCAAAACTACAACTCCCAGCATGCAAAGACTGCTTACAGCTATCAGCCTACAGCAGGGCATGGTGGGAGTTGTAGTTTTACAACAGCAGCAGTTTGCCCATCCCTGCGCTAGACCAATAAATGTGACTAGAGTAAGCTGCGGCCTCTTCAAGCAGCTGACCGGCGGGGGTCCCAGGAGTCGGACCCGAACCAATCAGATACTGATTGATAAAACACTTGGAAAATCCCTTTAGAGGTACGGCTTCAGGGGGATCTTGGTCGAGCGATGAGGGTCACGCCCAAGTATCGCTGTGTAGCCCCAGAAATGAATGGGGTCGCATTCTGACTGACACAACCCATTCATTTCTATGGCTGCCCTGCTACACTGAGATACTTGGGGGGTGACACCTGATCGCTGTGTAGCTGGACCCTTAGGCCCCTTTCACACAGGCGAGTTTTCCGCGCGGGTGCAATGCGTGATGTGAACGCACAGCACCCGCACTGAATCCGGACCCATTCATTTCTATAGGGCTGTGTACATGAGCGATGATTTTCACGCATCACTTCGGCGTTGATTGAGAATCGCAGCATGTTCTATATTCTGCGTAACCCTGGCCCCATAGAAGTGATTGGGGCTTCAGTAAAAACACATCGCATCCGGAAGCAAGTGCGGGTGTGTTGCGTTTTTCACTGATGGTTGCTAGGAGATGTTGTTTGTAAACCTTCAGTTTTTTATCACGCACGTGAAAAACGCATCAAAGCGCATTGCACCCGCAAGGAAAAAACTGAGCAACTGAACGCAATCGCAGGCAAAACTGACTGAAGCTTCTTGCAAAATGGTGCGAGTTTCACTGAACGCATCCGGAGCCAATCCGTCACGCTCGTGTGAAAGGGGGCTTAAAGCGGTTGTTTAACCCTTTACAAATGATGACTTATCCCCTTTAAGAGCCATGACAACAACTCATCCGCTATCCACAGCACAGGGGATAAGTGATTGCGGGGGTCTGACGCCCACTGATCACCCTTTCCTATGGATAGCGGATATGTTGTTGCCTCCATATTGACAGTATGGCCGACCATAGACATGACTAGTTGCCTGTAGAAATCAGATTTCAGCATTCATATTTCATGACCTCTTGAATAATGAACCCTGCAAACCCAGTCACATGACCATTTCTTCCATTACTCAAGAGTCACTAAATTTCCCCATATAAAAACCACTGTAGTGAGGCAGGTGCCCCTATCAACCAATCAGCACTTGTCTCTCATTTTCTAACCTGTTCTGGGAAAATGACAGCTGGATTCTGATTGGTTGTTCCCTCACAAGGCATTGCTCCATATTCCCCAATATAAAAACCGCTGTAGTGAAGCAGCTGCCCCCTAGCAACCAATCAGCACTTGTCTTTCATTTTCTAACCAAGTATAGGAAAATGAAAGCTTGATTCTGATTGGTTTCTCCCTCAAAGCATTGCTCTAGATTCCTTACATTCCCCCATATAAAAACCGCTCTAGTCAAGGAGCTGCTCCTAGCAACCAATCAGCACTTGTATCTCATTTTCTAACCTGTTCTGGGGAGATGACAGCTGGATTCTGATTGGTTGCTCCCTCACAAGGGGTCTCTGAGGATCAGAGCCTGTCAGTAGCGCGGTACACAACCCGTTTACACACACACAGCAGACCAACCGATCAGCTTAAACGGAAGCAGAGAAAACCACATAATATAGAAAAGTAAGAAGAGGAAGGAGAAAGGGACAGCAATATTGTGAGGGTAGCAGAGAGTGGGCGGCTGGAGAGGGGAGCACAGGGGGGAGAAGAAGTGTGAGCTCAGACGTGCAGCAGCGGGATAATAAGGAGTGAGGGGGAAGCTGCGGACAGAAAGACGGCAGGAAAGCAGCAAAAGAAGAGCAGGAGGACCCGGAGAGGAAGAGACTCCGGGAGAAGAGAGCACTGTACCGGGCGCCCAGCTCCCCGCCGCCTCTCTGTGCGCGGATCCCGTCAGGTTGCCAGGAACAGCGCTGTACAAACCAGAGTCACTCACCATGGCAACGCGGCAGCGAGCGGGAGAGCGGGCCACACATGCACAGAAGAGGGGGCCACACATACACACAAGAGGGGGCCACACATACACAGAAGAGGGGGCCACACATGCACAGAAGAGGGGGCCACACATACACACAAGAGGGGGCCACACATACACACAAGAGGGGGCCACACATGCACAGAAGAGGGGGACACACACATATAACACAGAAGAGGGGGCCACACATACACACAAGAGGGGGCCACACATACACAGAAGAGGGGGACACACACATATAACACAGAAGAGGGGGCCACACACATATAACACAGAAGAGGGGGCCACACATGCACAGAAGAGGGGGACACACACATATAACACAGAAGAGGGGGCCACACATACACAGAAGAGGGGGCCACACATACACAGTACATACTACATACAACACAGAAGAGGGGGCCACACATACACACTACATACAACACAGAAGAGGGGGCCACACATACACAGTACATACTACATACAACACAGAAGAGGGGGCCACACAGTACATACTACATACAACACAGGGGAGCGGGCCACACATACACCGTACATACTTCATACAACATAGAAGAGGGGGCCACACATACACAGTACATACTACATACAACATAGAAGAGGGGGCCACACATACACAGTACATACAACACAGGAGAGGGGGCCACACATACACAGAACAGCGGGCCACACATACACAGAAGAGGGGGCCACACATACACAGTACATACTACATACATCACCGGAGAGGGGGCCACACATACACAGAAGAGGGGGCCACACATACACAGTACATACTACATACATCACCGGAGAGGGGGCCACACATACACAGAAGAGGGGGCCACACATACACAGTACATACTACATACACCACAGGAGAGCGGGCCACGCATACACAGAAGAGGGGGCCACACATACACAGAAGAGGGGGCCACACATACACAGTACATACTACATACACCACAGGAGAGCGGGCCACGCATACACAGAAGAGGGGGCCACACATACACAGAAGAGGGGGCCACACATACACAGTACATACTACATACACCACAGGAGAGCGGGCCACGCTTACTATATAGAAACAGTGACCCACATATAATGCACCAGCTACAAACGATTGATGGCTTATTTTCAGGATAGACCACGGATATCAGGGTGGTGGGGGTACGACTCCCCCCACACCTGTTTGGTGCTCGTACTTACAGCCCCGCAGCCTCCGTATCAGCAGCGCAGAGTATCTACAGCTTCCACTCATTCTAGTGAGGCCTCATGCACACGACCGTTTTTTTATGCTGTCCGCAAAAAGGGGTTCCGTTGTTCAGTGATCCGTGTCCGTTTTTGCCTTCCGTTGTGTTTCCGTGTGTCTTCCGTTTTTTTAGCGGACATGACCCAAAAGATTTTACCAAAAGACAGGCTGACAATGTTTCCCAAGTGCCTGCCAAGGGATCCGCAAAAAAAACGGACACGGAACACGGATGACACACGGATGGCTATCCGCATTTTTCACGGACCCATTGACTTGAATGGGTCCGTGAACCGTTTTTCACGGACAAGAATAGGACAGGTTATATTTTTTTGACGGACTGGAATCACGGACCACGGACGCGGAGGACAAACGGTGCATTTGCCGAGGTTTCCACGGACCCATTGAAAACCAATGGGTCCGCAGAAAATCACGAAAAACGGAGCAACGGACACGGAATCAAACAACGGTCGTGTGCATGAGGCCTGAAGGGGATGAAGCTGACATTTCACTGCTAATATGTGGATGATGTGCAGGTGAAGGGGGTGCCGAGAGCCGAACCCCCACTCCTCTGGTTTGATTGATATCCTGAAAAGCACTGCGATGTTTATGTGTTTCGGCCTACGTTGCAGCGCGTCTCGCTCTTATTTTTGGATTGCATGAATGGTTTTGCTCCCTCTGAGGGTTGACGTTAGTTACTGGAGACGACTTCTGCGTCTCACCGGTATCCTGTTCCCAGGTGGCCATGTCTCCTTCCATTCAGTTCCATCTTCTCCGTCACCTCCTTCCCTGTCTCCCCCTCCCTTGCAATGTGTTTCTTTCAGCCTCTAAGGTAAAGATCCTCCAGTACAGCCTCCCGTACCCACCGATATGACACATTCTGTCCGTCCTCCATTGTTGGTTTATGACATGGGAGAGATTTACATTGAGTGGTAAAATAGAATCATAAGTCTGTTTTCTCGGCAAGACAAAACGCATTCAGTTCAAGCCTGAAAAGATCAATTACCTGCTGCAAAGTCAGCGTGCACGGGGGGAGCACCTTCAGATTTGGGAATTATGTTTGTGCCAGGTACAGGTCACTATGGGAATGCAAGTTACAATTCTCACCCCCAGTTTCTTGGATAGTGCTAACTACCAAAGCATGTTACGTTGTGTCGCAGCCGGTCCCAAACATATCCCTGAGAAAACCAAGGTTCAGGACAGTAGATACAGGGTCGGAGTCAAGCAGAAGCTCAGGGTCACTAGCCCAGGTTCAAGTAGGACAGCTTAGCCCGGGTTCACATCAATATTTTGTTTTCCATCCTTCTGATCTGTCGGAAGAACAGAAAACAGCAACCAAAAAAAAAAACGGATCCTGTATTTTGAAGATACATTTTGCAGCCGTTTTAGGGTACTTTAACACTAGCGTTAGTGTGATCAGGCAGGCAGTTCCGTCGTCGGAGCTGCCTGCCGGATCCGGCCTTCAGTGTGACAACTGACAGCATTTGTAGACGGATCCGTCTACAAATGCATTGCAAGAACGGATCCATTCCTCCGCTTGTCATGCAGATGGACAGACCCGTCTTGCAGTCTTTTTCACAGTTTTCCCGGTCTGCGCATGCCGAATTGTAGCCGAATTGAATTTTTCATAACTTCGCTTATCTCTAGTCATCAGTAAAGAACTCTCAGACTTGTTGAATTTTGCATGAGTAGTCCGTAGGGTGCCTGCACACGGTGCGGATCACGCACAGATATTCAGCGGAAAAACCACAGCATAAGGGCTCATTCACACGGCCGTTGTTTGGTCGCTCCGTGCATTGAGGGCCGCAATTTGCAGCATGTCAGTTGTTTTAGAGGGGTTTTTTTTGTGTGCGGATTTGACTCTTTTTAATGGATGGGCGAGATCTGCGGCAAAACTGCATCAAATTCTCACCAAAACCATAATAAATAGTGCAGAATCGAGCATCTTTTTATGTGGTTTTGGTACTGATTTCATGCGGATTTTCTGCATACAAATTTGCAGCTAGCATTAACATCGAACCCCTTTTGAGTATTTTTGAGGTGTGGCAGTGTTGGCTGCACACAGTATGACGGTACTACAGTGTAATTGCTACTATCATTTCAGCATGGTGCAGCACACACCTAAAATAGTCCAACTAGATCCCACTACTATTGTGAACCATCACTGATCGCCCTTCTAATGGCTCATGCACACGAAGTTATCTTTTTTCCGTTTCCATTCTGTTTTTTACAGGTCCGTATGTGAACCATTCACTTCAATGGGACCGCAGAAAAACGTATATGACTCTGTATGCATTCTGTTTCCATATGTCCGCATGTCTATTCCGCCCAAAAATAGAACATGTCCTATTCCTATCCTTTTTGCGGACAAGCATTGTTACAATGAATCAGCAAAAAAAATGGATGCAATATGGAAGTGACACGGATGTCATCCATTTGTTTTGCGGATCCGTGTTTTGCAGAGCCCTTATAGACACCATTTGTCCTGTCAGGTTACATTTTATAAAGCCCTACGGGGGTCATTTACTAAAAGATGCCACTTTTTGGCGTATATAGGTCGCACAAAGGTCCTTTGCACCACAATCTGCAACTTTTCCCTGCTCACGCCAGGTCTACAAAAAGGGGGCGAGGTGGGGAAGGGGGCAGGCCCATCTCATTTATCATTTTCTACGCCCGTTTTAAGCGTAGAAAATAGTCTAAATCTACGCCAGCAAAGGAGACGAGCAGGCAGCAGCGATGGTGGGTTTTGCAGGCACTGTGAAAAAAGGACTACAATTGCAAGAATAAAATCTTAATATGTCGATGCAGAACTCAGTGCTCACGATGTTCTCTTACTTTCATTAGATCCAGAATGTATAAATGACTTTGATTTAGAAGAACTGAAGGAAAAAGAGAAGACCGCAATAGACGAAAGGTAATGGCAGCATGCCCCAGCAGTTTCTAATTTATTTTCCCAAAGATGATTGAATAGTTGTCACATGAAGCTTTTCCATAGATCATCCATAACATTTACTCTAATTGTGTTCTTAGCACAGACATACAAGAAATAAGTGCTTAGGGCCACAGGGAGTGAATTTCCTGAAGCAAAATGTCCGCCTCGGAGTTTGAACAATGGCGAGATGCACATGAATTACATGCAGATTTGCCTATGCATTGCAAGGGGGGAAACCCGCGATGGAGATCTATAGCGTAAATTGACATGCTGACTAGGATAGGATTTCGTGATAATGTCCTGCCCACAATTCTGCGGGTGAAAATCCTCAGCTTGTACTCTCTATATGGAAGTACCCTTTAAGAGGACCTTTCAGCGGTCCAAAGTTTGTTAGTGAAAGGTATGTACATGGAGAGCGGCACCCAGGGATGTCCCTGCACTTACTTGTATCCCTGGGTGCCGCTCCGTTTGTCCTCTGTAGCCCCCGGTACCGGCGCTCCTGCTGCTGTAATTTTGCCTGGGGCAGAGACATCTTCTTCTGCCCTGGGCGTCTCCTTCTCCCAGGCTGGAGCGCTGGCCAATCACAGCGCTCAGCTCATATCCTGGGAGGTGCATGCGCCGGTACCGGGGGCTACAGCGGGCGAACAGAGCGGCACCCAGGGATAATACTAAGTGCAGGGACATCCCTGGGTGCCGCTCTGCATGTACATACCTTTCACTAACAAACTTTGGGGAATGTGGTGCAGCATACAGCTGTTTGTGTCCGGCCGATTCTGCCGCAATGCGCCCGGATCTTCGCCAGACTGCATTATACTTAATGGGGCTGGCAGACGTTCCGTCAGAGAGGACCGCTATTTGCACGGCACTGGCCGTGGGCACTCCGTTTGCAGATGCGGAGCCACTGACTTGAATGGATCCGCAAGATACAGCCAAAGAAAGCCCACAGAAGCGCTTCGTAGTGCTTCCGCAGGCTTCTGATCTGTGCCTCTGCTCTGCAAAAGGTAGGTGAATCCTATAATCTCCGGTTATATCTGGTGGATCGTGGACCCATCTAAGTCAATGGGTCTGCATCCGCACCACGGAGTGCACATGGCCAGTGCCCGTATATTGCGGACCAGCCGATTACGGTCTGCGTCATGGAAACTGAGCCCTTATGCTCGTGTGCACTTGTAGTGTAGAAAAGGACATTTGATGCCCCCCCCCCCCCCCCCAACCTTCCCTATTAGAAGAATTTTTTATGGAAATGCATAACATATTTATATAATTAGAATTTCTAAATTCCTATGAAGGTAAATATGCAGCAAACTTCTGTATGTATTACATAAATTAATAATACTATATATAATTTTTAAGATGTCTACGTAGAAGCTGAAGTTGGAGTTTACACATTTCTTCCGACTCCACAACCCTGTAAATAGGCGACTTGCTCTTTAGGCCTGATGCACACGACTGTTGTTTGGTTCCGCATCTGAACCGCATTTTTAGTGGATCTCACGTGGACCCATTCATTCCTATGGGTCCTTAAAAAAGGCGGACAGCACACGGATGTCAACCTAAAATGCTCTCTAACCTTTACAGGTCGACTTAATGTGACCTTCTCTAAACTCTTGATTGCACATGTCCAACTGTTCAGTGTTTCGGTACCTTTTGCACAACTTGCTGTTCTCTAACAAGGGGCTTAACGGTAAAATTCACAACAGGTATTTGATCCATGAATCGCCAATAAATTTCTTGGCTAAATTAGAAATTGATATTTAAACAGTCCTCCTCATCATGCTGTTCACATTTTGACATCATGAGCCCAAGACGACACCTAACAATTGATCAACAGGACTTTGCCATCGTGACGCTTCAAGCAGGATGTTCTCAGATGGACGTGGCCACTGAACTCAGAGTGTCATCAGCAGGTTGCAACAGAGATACAGAGAGACTGGAAGAGTCACAGAAAGTCATAGAAGTGGACGTCCTTTGGCCGAAAGTCACACAACTCGAGTCACATTTAAGGTAGATGAGAGGCACCCAAGTGTCATGTCAAACAATTTGAAACAGTTTACATCAGCGGGATCTGCGTGCTAGACAACCTGCAAGGCCACCTGACCACACCACCAGACACAGGCGTCATCATCTTGCAAGGGCCAAGGAGCATCTACGCTGGACGAGGGACCAGAGGTCTCAGTGCTGTTCACTGATGAAAGTCGATTCACGCTGAGCAGAAATGATGGCCGCCAACAATGTTGGAGACGTCAAGGAGAGCGCTGTGCATCAGCCACTGTTGTCACCAGACGAGCCTTTGGGGGTGGTGGTGGTGTTACAGTGTGGGCAGGTGTGTCTAGTCAATACAGAACTGCCCTACACTTTGTGAATGGTACAGCGACAAGCCCATACTACTTGAGTAACATAAGTAATTCAGTCATTGTGCCTCTGCATGAACAATACAGGCCTAATTTCATCTTCACGGATGACAATGCACCAGCTCATCGAGGTCACATCATTAGGGAACGGCTGCTGGAGACTGGGGGACCTCAAATGGAGTGGCCTGCACTTTCTCCAGACCTGTATGCCACTGAAAACCTATGGGATCAGCTGAATCACCTTGAAGAGACTTGTAACTCTGTGCCCCAGAATCTCAATGACCTTAGGGCCACCCTTCAAAAAGAGTGGGATGCCATGCCTCAGCAGACAATAGGTCGACTTTTGAACAGCAGGAGACGTCGTTGTCAAGCTGTAATTGATGCTCAGGGCCACATAACAAGTTATGGAGACAGTGACATTTTAGAGGGGAACTGTATACCCAGCACTGGTGTCGGCTTTTGTTTCAATAAAATGTTTGAGATGAGGAAATCACCATTGCTGCTTCTACTTAAATGTCCTACTTTCATGATATAATATGCAGGGCCGCACCACCAATTAGGCAAGGTGAGGCGATCGCCTCAGGCAGTGCGCCCTGGTGACAAGTGGGGGGCGGAGGCAGGGCACAGGGAGATGAGCGCTTCCATTGTGGAAGCGCTCATCTCCATAGTCATCTGTATTGCCGTCCTCAGGACAGCGATACAGATGGATGCTGCAGGGCAGAGGCGTCTCCCTTCACTGTTCCTCTGATAGGCTCCAGGCACTAGGCCTGAGCCATACAGCGCGGGACACAGGCCGGAAAAGGCCTGCATCGCATTGCTGCCAGCCTGATGGAGGTAAGTATGTGAGGTTTTTTTGGTACAATACAGGAGAGAAGTGCTGTGGGGGGCACTTGTTACTGGCTCATGATTAGGGGGGCATCTATGGGAGGCACTTCTTACTGGCACATGATTGGGGAGAATCTATGGGGGGCACTTCTTACTGGCACATGATTGGGGAAAATCTATGGAGGGCACTTCTTACTGGCACATTATTGGGGGGGCACTATGGGGGCATCTACTGAGGCGTGTAAACCTACACAACCTCATAAAGCATCACATACATCAGTGGTCACACGACAACCATAACTTAACCTACTCAGACCACGAACAACTCTGATCAATATAAAATCTCTTTATTGGAAAAATTTATAAATACACATGATTACAATAAATAGAAGCAAAAAAGTGAAAGAAAGAGCCAGATGTTACAATACACACCCGAGACAGAGAAAATATTGACTGGGGGGTATCGGTCAATTAATCAATACTAATCTCCAAATATCTATCATTAGAGTACATATCCCCTATCCATACATTCAAATATATCTCAGGTAAATATCAGTCCAGATGGGGGTCAGAAACTCTAAAAATCACAGAAATGTAAGGAAAAGATGAATGGTAAATACCAAAAATGGCCACCATCTGGACGGAGATAACTAGAGTAAAGCTATAATAGCACACAAGTATTTTACCAAAAATAGGGAATACAAATACCAAATTAGTACGTACCCATAATGTCTCAATATAGACCAACCCCAGTCAAAAGAGCACCTCGACACGTGTTTCACCACCAGGCTTTGTCAGGAGGTCTTTGTATTCCCTATTTTTGGTAAAATACTTGTGTGCTATTATAGCTTTACTCTAGTTATCTCCGTCCAGATGGTGGCCATTTTTGGTATTTACCATTCATCTTTTCCTTACATTTCTGTGATTTTTAGAGTTTCTGACCCCCATCTGGACTGATATTTACCTGAGATATATTTGAATGTATGGATAGGGGATATGTACTCTAATGATAGATATTTGGAGATTAGTATTGATTAATTGACCGATACCCCCCAGTCAATATTTTCTCTGTCTCGGGTGTGTATTGTAACATCTGGCTCTTTCTTTCACTTTTTTGCTTCTATTTATTGTAATCATGTGTATTTATAAATTTTTCCAATAAAGAGATTTTATATTGATCAGAGTTGTTCGTGGTCTGAGTAGGTTAAGTTATGGGCATCTACTGAGGCAACAAAGATGTATGGGGGCATTTTTTACTGGCACATTATGGTGGGTACTATGGGGAAGGGGGAGAGGAGTAGGGGGTCATTTACGGGGGCACTAAGAAGGGGTATTTTATACTTGCAAATTATGGGGGACACTGAGGGCTTCTACTGTGGCACTATATGGAGGCATTTTATGCTGGTACATTATGGGGGAATTAGGAGGAAGGGGGGAGAGGAGCACTCTGGGGGCACTATATAGGAGTATTTTATACTGGCACATTATGGGGGCACTAGGGGGACATTAGCTCTACTGGGGGCATTAAAAGGGGGTATTTTTTGCACTGGCACACATTATAAGGGGGCATTTTTTGTACTGTCACATTATAAGGAGAATTATTACTACTGGGGGCATTATGGTGGGCTTTATTACTACTGGGGGTCTATGGGGAACATGCTTACTAGTATGGGCACTATGGGAGCATTTTTACTTCTGGGGCACTGTAGGAGCACTATTACTACCATGTGTGCTCTAGCAAAAGAATTATTACTATTGGTGGGACTTTTGGGAGCATTATTACTGTGGGAGCACCTTGGCACAGTATCCGCTTACCACAATTATTTTTGGGGGATGTTATGTTTACACTATTAGTGTCGGGGGTATTATTTGCTGGGCGCAGTTATTTTAGGGCACTGTGTGCCAAGAATTATTGAAGGGTACTATATGCATGGTACTAGTATTATCGGGGGATTTATCTGTTTTTGCACTACTAATATTGGAGAGCACGGCAGGCAGAGTATTGGAGGTGGTAGGATGATTTGTCCAGAAGATGGAAAAGTAGTTACATTAGATTTTTTTTGTCAAACTGCAGAGACGAGAAATGGCTGAAAAATGGTGGTCTGGTCTGAAGGGAGAAGATGAGGAAAGAGAACATCTACATCAGAGGAGACGTCACTGGATGTAAGAGGGAGGGGCGCTGTATTTCTTAATAAATACCGTACATATTGTAGCTTTGCACAAAGTAGATGGTGCACACATGATATTAAGGGTGCCCGATGACATACATGGAGTACAGGGGCTTTCATCTAATTGCAGGATACTGGAGATAAGTGGAGCAGTATCTTGTAGTTATGATTAGTGCTTATCTTGACTCTAGTAATTTCCTTGTAATGTATTCTTCAATGAGTGCTTTCTTTGTCTGGACACGGCGCATTGACATTGCACTGATTTCACTGCTTCGGTAATCAGGGCTCAGGACAGTAAACCTTGTAGACTATAGTAATTGGTTAATTTGAAGTACTTTTCACTTCATCTACTTGGATGATATTGTATAATAGCACTGAAGTATCCAGGAGCGAGATGTTGGTGAATATGTAGAAATTATCCCGTAGTATCACAGCTACATGAGGCGTCTAGAGAGTGGGCAGCAGCAGATATCTGTAGGAATAAAATGCAATGCAGAATAATAGTTGATAAAAGAAGATTGCCCCAAGGACTATAGAGAGTGAACCTCCATCTTGCCGCAGCTCATATTATTTTTACATTATAGTGTAGGAGCGACTCGGGTAACAGGGCTTGAAGACGTCCTTTCTGCTCACAGACACAGTGACTGCAATTTAGTGAATCTCCTGGCCTTCTTAGAGCCATTATATGACGGGCCAGGGATTGGGGCAAATACCATAAGGAGCGTTCCCGGGAACCCTCGTTCCTGTTAATTGCCCTTGTAAGGGTGCTGCAACACGTTTCGTTTTTTTGATGCAGCTTTTGAAGCCACAATCAGGTGTGGATCGTAGAAAAGAGAAAGCATTAAGGACAAATACTATGGGGGTCATTTATTAACCTGAAATACGCCTATATTAGGCAGACTATTATACGCAGGGAGGGTGGCACTGTTAAAGGTCTTATATATACTGGGGCTGCTACTGGGGGAAAGGGGACAGGCCGGGCCTGTTTTACCCTCAGTTCACACTTGCGCGTTTTACAGCGCGTTCCTACGCGCTGTAAAACGCTCAACCGGAGAAAACTCATGTTTCCCTATGAGCATGGTTCTCACCTGAGCGTTTTACAGCGCGTTTGAACGCGCTGTAAAACGCCCTACGCTCAAAGAAGTTCTTGAGCTTCTTTGGGGCGTTTTGTCGCGCGTTTGCACCCATAGACTTCAATGGGAACGCGCGTTTAACACGCGTTAAGTGTAGATATGCCTTTTTCAATTGGTCTCCAGAGTCACGAACGTGCGTATGACGCGCGTTTCCTATTTGCAAAAACGCGCTGTAGTACGCACGTAAAACACGCGTCTCAGAAACGTTCAGGTGTGAACCCAGGGTTAGGAGTAGAAAATGAAGCCAGCTTACATTTAGAAGTGGCGCTGGATTCGCCGAAGTTATGGAGAGGCCTGCGCAATTGCGCACAAGAAAAAGACATGTTCTTTTTTTTTTTCAGGAACGCAATTGCGGACCCGGAAGTGCGGATCCGCAGTTGCCGATGCAGGCGGAACATAGTGTGTCCCCATAGAAATGAATGGGTCCGCAATTCCGTCCTGCAAAATGCGGAACAGAATTGCGGACATGTAAATGGGGCCTAAAGGTGCCGCTGAGCACCTGATGAACGAGCAGTTACGTTAAGGCATTGTTGATTAGGTCACCTAAATCATCATTTCACCCGGTGCTGCCCAGAAGCAAACAATTGCAGTAGGTTTCACCTCTGATGAGCAGGCAGATATCTGGATCAAACTGTTTGTTCCCGATAATTGCCTACTGTGTAGAGTATAGTCTCTGGTGGTAATGTCCTAGAAGTCAGTCAGCTGTATATTAATAAAATGTAGGTACTGTTTGTTCTGCTTGATGTGAAAATCATAGCATCTTTCCTAAAGGACACTTTACAGAGTCTGACCCATTAGGCAATTATCGGGACTGTTTTTTCCAGATAATTGCCTGCTCGCCAGAGGAGGTGAGAGCTGCATTTACATTGATTCTGTAGGAGGACGGGAATCATTGCTTCTGGGCAGCAGATCACTATATAGACAGGGCAATCTGCTACCCAGAAACGATAACTTAGGTGACCACATCAACGATGCTTTGACCCGATGATCGAGCATTTGCTCATTTATCGTGTGTTCGGCCACAACTTTACAGAGGGCAGTTTTCAGAAACTGTGTTTCTAGAAACGCCCCTTCCTGATAATTGCCCCATGTAAAGAAGCCTTTAGAAGTAAACCAGGAAGGCATACTTTATGTCACTGAGCTAGTAAAAACTTTTAATTGTTTTTTGATCATTGGGGGTCTGAGTGTTGAAACCCCCACCGATCGCTAGAACTAGGAGTCCGGCAGTACATTACTTTGTATAAACAGGGATGAGCTGTGGGTACACCGTGGATTTGTATGGGGACTAACTACAATCTCAGCTCTTCGCTCTGCTCAACTATCAGGAACAACAGTTTGTTCTCCATAATTGATCCATGCATCGGTCCATGTAAAGGGGCTCTCGGGGGCACTGCAATGAGGTTTTCTCCAACCTGAAGTGTCTGATGAAAGGAGACAATAGATTGCATTTTAGCCACGTAGCCGTCTGAGGATAAGGCCTCATGCACACAACGGTTTTTTATGCTGTCCGCAAAAAGGAGTTCCGTTGTTCAGTGATCCATGTCCGTTTTTGCCTTCCGTTGTGTTTCCGTGTGTCTTCCGTTTTTTTTAGCGGACATGACCCAAAAGATTTTACCAAAAGACAGGCTGACAATTTTTGCCAAGTGCCTGCCAAGGGATCCGCAAAAAAAAATGGACGCGGAACGCGGATGACACACGGATGGCCATCCGGATTTTTTTACGGTCCCATTGACTTGAATGGGTGCATGAACCATTTTTCACGGACAAGAATAGGACAGGTTATATTTTTTTGACGGACTGGAATCACGGACGCGGAGGACAAACGGTGCATTTGCCAAGTTTTCCACGGACCCATTGAAAACCAATGGGTCCGCAGAAATTCACGAAAAACGGCACAACGGACACGGAATCAAACAACAATTGTGTGCATGAGGCCTAATACATCCTGCAATCGGTGCCTTGTGGTTGCACGAAGATTGCAATGTCACACTGCTATACATCACAGCTATTGATGAAGGCGGTTGTGTTGCAGCCAAGACGCTACAGTCACAGAAAATCCAAACCTTCTGTGTGACCCCATTCAATATAATTAGTTGTAGTTGGCAGCGCAACATTTGCAATCCTAATTTCCCATGACCACAATTGGCTGTGTAGCCCTGGTTTTAAAATAGTTCCAGCAGGAGAGGGGTATACGATGGGGACAGGACGGCGTCTCATGTGTATGTGACAGGGCGGTTTATTACAGGGTTTGCATCCAGGCTACGAACAATGACCCCTTACAGAACTGGGTAACAAAGAAAGGACTGATGTCAAATGGACAGAAATGGTCTCAGATGCAAAATAGACACAGAGTTTGTATCAAAAAATCTCCCCCCAAAATTACTAGACCATTCATTTGTCAATACTTCAAATTAAAACTAGTCTTAGGCTCTGTTCACGTCATTTTTCTTGGCTAAGAATAAAATAAATCCTTAATAATGTGTGCAAAAATATACATTTTTATTAATGAAATAATATTTTATATAATATTTTGTCTATATTATTCTTAACCAAGGATTTATTTTTTTACGTGTTTGTGTCTCAAATGTATGTTCTTGGTTGTAATAGGGCAATATCTAACCTATAGGTGTTGATCACATCATGTTCAGAGCCTACATTTGACGTACACACCGGGAAAATATCCCTAGGGCCCCACTCACCTGACAGAGGCCAGAAGGACTGTATATGGTATATGTTGATATCACTCCTTTTTTACAGTTTGGAATAGCGTAGTCGATCACGATATTCCGTATAAAGGAATGCAGCAAAAAATGTATATATGTTCTGTCAGAGGAGAAGGTAGAGATGCTCCAGCATAAGCTCCTCAGGATAGGTTGTCAGTATCAGATTGGTGGGGGTCCGACTCCCAGCACCCCCCAAGATCTGCTGTTTGAAGGGGCTGTAATGGTCATACGAGTGCTGCATCCTCTTCATTGCTTACCTGCACGCTGCGTCACTTGTAGCGGCGGTGCGGTGTAATTACACCTTCCTCTGCCGTTCACATGAATGGGACGGAGCAGCTGTAATTACACTGCGTAGACTGTGTGCAGGTAAAGAGGACGCAGCACTCTCACGAGCACTGCAGCCCCTTCAAACAGCAGAGGTGCCGGGAGTCAGACCCCCCCCAGTCTTCTGGTATTGATGACTTATACTTAGGCCCCTTTCACACGGGCGAGTTTTCCACGCGAGTGCAATGCATGAGGTGGACGCATTGCACCTGCACTGAATCCGGACTCATTCATTTCTATAGGGCTATGCACATGAGCGGTGATTTTCACGCATCACTTCTGCGTTCCGTGAAAATCGCAGCATGCTCTATATTTTTCATGCAACGCAGGCCCCATGGAAGTGAATTGAGCTGCGGGAAAATCGCAAGCATCCATGTGATTGGACCATGTGATGAGCTTGGTGACGTCATCACCGGTCCTTCAGACGGCACCTAATGAATGAAGCAGAGATCGCAACTACGCGATCAAGTGGCTAAGGTGAGTTAATTTTTTTATTTTTAACCCCTTAATCCACATTTTACTAAGCATTCTGTATTGAAAATGCTATTATTTTCCCTTATAACATATAAGGGAAAATAATAAAATCTACAGAATACCCAACCCAAACCTGGGTTCGGGTCTGGGTACCAAACATGCCGATTTTTCCCACGCGTGTGCAAAATGCATTAAAGCGGTTTGCAAAAATCGTGCATTTTCTCGCAACGCACCCGCCTCTTATCCGGGCGTCAAACATGACGCCGTGTGAAAGAGGCTTTAGGATAGGTCATCAATATCTGTAGTTGAGACAACCCCTGGACAGGTCCTATGACTAGGTTTGGAGCTTTACCCGCCCTTATTGACTATGCGGTCAAAGCTACAATATTCAAAGTCTTTTCCGAGATTTTTGAACTGATAACCTATCCTCCGGAGTATCTGA
This sequence comes from Bufotes viridis, assembly GCA_033119425.1. NCBI lineage: Eukaryota > Metazoa > Chordata > Amphibia > Anura > Bufonidae > Bufotes > Bufotes viridis. The sequence goes on along the minus strand of CM065597.1, from coordinate 137,697,075 downwards.
TCGGTGGGTGTCTGACACCCGGGACCCCCGCCGATCGGATGTTTGAGAAGGCACCAAAGGATATGTTATCAGTTCAAGAAGTTTTCCCAAGTTCATGTATTCCCTATCCAAAGGGTAGGGGATAAGGATCTGATGGGCGGGGGTGCGACCACTGATGACGAGAACTGGAGCCACTCCATTCATAGAGAATAGACTGGGAGTGGTCATATGCGACCCGCTGCTCCATTCATTCAGGGGAAAGGGCCCCCTGTTTTTTTTTTTTTTTGATCAGTGAATTTTTCAGTGGTTGGACCCCTACCAATCAGATATTCTGAATTACAGGCCCAAAAGCCTGAGGCTGCACTACTGAAAGCCAATTTACCGAAACGAGAGAAACTGATAAGTGGACGTGTAACGTTTTAGTTTTTTTTTTGCCTGGCGATGATTTTAAATCATAGGTGACCCTGAGTAATCCACATTCTTCTTAGGGAGCATTCACACGACCGTGTTGGTTTTGTGGTCCGCAAATCACGGATCCGTGTGTTCCGTATGTCGTCAGTTATCTTTCTGTACCGTTCTGTTCCGTAAGTCCGTATAATACGGACGCGTTGCTTCCGCGTGTCTTCCGCTTTTCACGGTCCGCAAAAAACCTGAAGGGTTAAAATTGACAAATTTAATGGGGTTTACTAGAATGTTTTCAGTCCAGGGGTCCGCAAAAAACGGATGACATACGGATGCATTTCCGTGCGCTAGCCGTTTTTTACGGACCCATTGACATTCTATGGGCCACCTTCTATGCGGCCAAGTATAGGACATGTTCTAAAATAAAAGGAACAGACACACGGAACGGCACTGAAAGGCATTCCGCAATTTTTGCGGACCCATAGAAATGAATGGGTCTGTGCATTGTCCGCAAAAATTGCGGAACGGACACGGAAGAAAAATACGGTCGTGTGTATATGCTCCCTTAACCCATGACATGCCATGCTTCGTTCGCCATTCAACGCTGCACACCGCATTTCTCTATTATGAGGTTTATTGAAAAAAGTAAAGTGACAGGCTCTGTAATTACAGACATATTACATGAATGGTCACAACGTGGGCTGCACGTCACTCACACACTGTAGCAGGATGGGAGTGGGAGTCACTCTCCTCCATTAAAGGCTAATAAGTAGCAGGCACGGAGCAGTTCTGTGGAGATCGGCGCTGTCAGGTTTAGAGGCCGCCATAAGCTGTCCTTCTGCATCTATCAGTCTAGCTGTAAGTTTTTATTATATTTTTTTTTTGTGTGTTTCTCTATATAGATGTAGCCAAGTGTCAGCTTTACAGATGGAACAAGCCGTCACATCTTCAGCGTGTCACTATGATGGTAATAAGCCAGCGACCTGCCACTTGTTAATTATCACAGGGAGCTCTCTCGCCGTGACAGCTTGTCTGTAAAGATGATATATGTCGCTACTGTACATTTACTTCTAGCGCGGCACCTTGATAAGTGAGCAGTTTCGTCGCGATGTGTCTGTCAATTCCAACGATGGGTCTCCATCTATCATCTCACAGACACATGCTTTCCTTCCCTGCTATCTGCCCCACAGTTATAATATAAAGGGAGTACATAAGCCACATGTTGGACAGCGGAACCACGTATGTAGCAAGGGCACACAAAATGGCAGCTACACAGTAGACACATTAGCATGTAGTACGTGTTTCTCGTGGCACTGACCCCTGGCAGGGTTACGCTCTCAGATTTGGAAGCCATAAGCGGCCGCTACAATGACACATTGAACTCTGTGACCAGAAAGTCCATATAATTCTTTTCTTTGGTCTTGAAAGCTTCAGCGATGATCCTGGCAGCCTCACGGTGCTCTTTATCTTGCAGGGAGACTCCATTCACCTCTAGGATGACCTGGCCCACTCGGAGCTTGCTGCAGTTATGGGCAGAGCCTCCTCTCTGCGAAAGGAAGGGGCAGCGCAATAAAGCACATTATTGAATGAAAGATGTTGTCTTAACGGTTTCTTAAGGTATGTAGCACCTCATATGTAATAAATATATATTCCAAATCCCAGCACATTAAATGGCATCTGTCAGCAGTTTTGTACCTATGACACTGGCTGACCTGTTCCATGTGTGCTCGGCAGCTGAAGGCATCAGTGTTGGTCCCATGTTCATATGTGCCTGCATCGCGGAGAAAAATGATGTTTTAATATATGCAAATGAGCCTCTAGGAGCAACGGGGGCGTTACCATTACACCTAGAGGCTCTGCTCTCTCTGCAACTGCCCCATCCTCTGCACTTTGATTGACAGGGCCAATCAGTGTAGATGTCATTATGCCTGTCTCTGTCAATCAGAGTGAAGAAGGCGCCGCAGTTGCAGTGAGAGCAGAGCCTCTAGGTGTAACGTCAACGCCCCCATTGCTCCTAGAGGCTCATTTGCATATATTGAAACATAATTTTTCTCAGCAATGCGGGCACATATGAACATGGGACCAACACAGATGCCTCCAGCTGCCAAGTGCACATGGAACAGGTCAGCCAGTGTCATAGGTACAAAACTGCTGACAGATGCCCTTTAATTTCTCAACCAATTACTCAACCAATAATAATAACAGCTAATAATCAACCAATTATAGTTGCAGGGCTTTTCCAGTCTTAGGCATTAATGGGGTTGTTCATCTTTGGGGGGCCTTTCTGCCAGACCCCCCCTAACTTGGCCAGACCTGCAGGATGTTGACACGTGGAGGCCGTGGGGAGGTGTTGTGGGACTGAAGGAGCCTGAACCCAGCAGCAGGAAGCAGGTACGTATGCATCCTTCCGAAGGTTTAACCACATGCGGCCGTCTGGCAGAAAGGTCCCCCGAAGATGAACAACACCTTTAGGATGTGCCATAAATATCTGATAGATGTCAGACCTGCAGCTATCTCCATAATGGAGGTCTCTTGACAGGTGAGGCCACCACTTTAAACAGAGGGCTTGACCCCCATAGACGTAAATAGAGAAAGCCATTCTTGTGCACCCACCTCACACCCGTGGTCTCAGCAGGTGGGATAGGGGTCAGGGACCCCCATTACTGGAGCTAAAGACAGATCCCAGAGGTGGGGCCTGCATCTATCATACCCTTTGGATATGCCATAAATAATGTCTAAGATGCGAATACCCCTTTAAATTGGTTTCTAGGAAATCAGGGTGAGAATTGACTTTGACGCCATGACTTCCACATGTGCTATCATGCAGCTTTCCCAGCCTCCTGAATGGTGCATCTGCCTAGTTCTTTAATAATACCTTCCATATAATAGCCAATAGAAGCCATGATTCTATACCTGGATGGTAACAATACGTGGCAGAGGTTGTCGTGTCTTGGCGCCTCCTTCGATAGCTATCCCTAAGGTTGGGGCAGTCTTCAGTACACGCACTAAGGAGGCAGAAGGCTCCAGCAGGCCTGGCTACAGAGAGAAGAGATTCTGTCAGCTCCAGCCATGGACTAGGTGAAAGGATTAGTGACATGAGCGGATAAAAGAGATTAACCCAGAGCACACAATACAAGAGGCACAAACAGAAAGAGGCTGCCATTCTCGTCACAAGTACAACTGTAGCATTTAGCAAAACTTGGCCGAGAATGCAAAATTTAGGACAGTGCGAATGAGAATTGATTCAGTCGTAGCAAGATATCTGACGTCAATTCATCAGATCGTGACCAAATCTTACTGCCTTCAGGATAATTGATGTATGATTCGATCACATCTTCAAGATGTAAAGCAAAACTTTATCTACTTACTGGTTTCGCGTTGTTCTCTGCCCCTTTGGATTTTTGAGGCTGAGGGCTGCTGTTTTTGCTGCCACCAACTTCTCCTGCGTCCACGCCACTGTCCTCGCTGAGTGTTTGCCCGCTGTCTGACAGCTGGGAAAGGGAGGCTGGGGGGGATGTCGGCAGGACGGCTGGAAAAAAAATTCCAGGTAAGTAGACTAGAAGAACACTAGGCACGGGTCATTAAAAAAAACTTGCATACAATACACAGCACCTAAAAGCATTTTCCGAGATTTAAATGCTGATCACCTATCCTCTGCATAGGTCATCAGTTTCTGATCGTGGGGTTCTGACGTCTCTATTTGAGAAGGCATTCGTGCTCCTGTGAGCGCTGCGGCCTTTTCCGTGTTGACCAAGCACAGCGCCGTACATTGTATAGTGGCTGTGCTTGGTATCGCAGCTCAGCTCCATTCACTTCTGTGAAGCTGAGCTGCTCCTAGGCCATGTGATAGATAAAAGAGCCATCACTGGCCTAAAAAAAGCTGCAAGAAGGCAGCCGGGTTTGCTCATCAAATAGCTGATCAGTGGGGTTCCCGGGTGTCAGACACCCACAATTAGATCCAAAGGATAGGTCATCAGTATTTAAGTCTTGGAAAACCACTTTAAGGGTCCATTCACACGTCCGCAATTCTGTTCCGCATTTGAGGAACGGAATTGCGGACCCATTAATTTCAACGGGGACAGACGATGTCCCGGCCGGGTCCGCAATTGCGGATTCGCACTTCCGGGTCCGCAATCGCGTTCCCGAATAGAATAGAACATGTCCTATTCTTGTCCGCAAATGCGGACAAAAAAAGGCATTTTCTATGAGAGTGCCGGCGATGTCCGTGTTTTGCGGATCCGTGGATCCGCAAAACACACACGGACGTGTGAATGGACCCTTAGGCCTCTTGCAGACGACCGTGTGCTGGCCGGGCCTGTGCTGCGGACCGCAAATTGTGTTCTGCAATGCACGGGCACCGACCATGGGGCAGCCGCATGCGGATCTCGGACCCATTCACTTGAATGGGGTCCGAGATCCGTCCGTTCTGCAAAAAGTTCTATTTTTCGGCGGAACAGAACCCCACGGAAGCACTCTGTGGAAATTGTATAAATTCCTAAGCACTGTGCTCCCCCTAGTGGTGGCTGCAGGCAGCCAGTTAAATAAATGGGATGTGAGGGGAAGCAGCATATTCATAGCTGTATGAGGGAAGATTTATCAGTGTATTGATGCTAGATGTCTGGTATAAATACACTGAGAAATTTGGTGTTCTGGATGAATTTATAAAGCACATGTTTCACAGGAGGGAGATGTGTCTTTTAATCCCTCCTCTTAATTTAAAAAAAAAGGAAATTTGACAGAGATTTCAATATGGAAGGGGGCCCTTACTAAATTTTGATATATAGCCGTAAGCCCTATGACATGGATCAGCAACCTTCGGCACTCCAGCAGTTGTGAAACTACAACTCCCAGCATGCTCCTTTCACTTCTGTGGGAGTTCAGAGAACAGCCAAGCAAGTGTGAACGATGGGAGATGTAGTTTCACAACACCTGGAGTGCCGGAGGTTGCCTACCCCTGCCCTATGATATCGGTGTGTACCACTAGCTTCAGGATAGTATTTTCATGGGGAATATAGGTATTTACTAAAATAGACATGTCAGGAATGGCGATAGCCCCTCTTTAAACATATTTTGGGGTGGAACAGCTCTTTATGTATGGGTGCAATTATGTATACAGCATTAGGCCTCGTTCACACTTCAGTGAATTAACCGGTAAAGGCTGTATTAGACAGCCCCATGTAGCAGAAGAGGGCGTTCCCTCCAAGCAATCACCTGGTCGCTGGCGGAGGAGACCGCTGCTATTTCATACAGTGATCTCCTCCGCAGAATTCAGAAGAGTGATCGCTAATGCCGGCGCTTGTCCCCAGCAGATCATCATTAGACACTACGATCTGCCGCCTCCAAACGATAATCTTTTAACATGTCAAAAGATTTGGATTGTCCATGAAAGAGTGTTCAGAGGCAGTATTACACTGCCAGATGATTGCTAACGAGCGTTCATGCAAACACTCGTTAGCGATTATCTGCCGAACAATCGGGCAGTGTAATAGAGGCTTGATTTCCATTAGTGATAGTGAGCCAAAACCAGGTGCTGGTCCAGAACACAGAGTCGGTGTAAATCTTTCCATTATACCTTATCTCTGTGTAGTCTCCACATCTGGTTTTGTCTCACAACCATCAATGGAAATCACTGAAATGTAAACTAGGCCTCAGCGGAAAATTTCCTCTAAATGCGACATTCATAATCCCCTTTCAAAGCTGTGGTAGAATTCCTCGCTTCTCGGCTCAAAAAGTACCAGTAGCTCTGGTCACCTTAACTTTAGCCTCTGAAGCGCATCCACCACCCTTTCCTTCATAATCTAAAGACTTGGAAACAGTCAAGCTGCATAATTGCCTTAATGACCTCAAACGATGAAACTGAAATTTCAGCAAACACAGGCATTTCCAGAATTGAAATGATCCATGTAGTAGATCAGTGCAACCACAAGGGGGCGCTATCTGCCATCTAATGCCTCACTGGTAAGGCACCACATTTTATAGTTTGAGCCCGGTTTATTCAGTACAGCAGGATAATGATTTTACATTTACCATTTTAAAAAAGGGTCTATTTTGGTAGAAAGAGAACAGTCTGTGAAATACTGAATAATTAGTTTCTATTGTAGATAAGTAAAATCCATTTTTTTTTCTTTTTTGCACCATAATGGGGTCCTACGTACAATGAGCCTATTCTATTATTTGCACTGCTGATATGTGGGATATTGTGTGTATAAGTTTCGCTCATTTAGACGGCCATAGTGTTTCGCAGTCTGGATATTGCTGATCCGCAAAACACGGATACCGTCCCGTGTAGCGGACCGCACATGGCCGGCACTATGATAGAAAATTCCTATTCTTGTTGGCAGCTGTGGACAAGAATTGGACATGCTCTTTTTTGCGAGGCCACGGAACTACGGATGCGGACAGCACAAAGGGTGCTGTCCGCATCTTTTGCGGCCCCATTGAAATGAATGGGTCCGCAATTTTGCGGAACGGATGCGGGCCCTTCATACGGTCGTCTGAATGAGCCCCTAGAATTCTAATGCTGTTGTGGTAATACAAAAATCAAGGGCCCCTTTCACACGAACGACACGGATTGGCTCAGGATGCTCGCACCATTTTGCAAGTCTGCGAATGCGTTCAGATGTTCAGTTTTTTCCGCATGGGTACAATCCGTTTAGATGCGTTTTTCACGCACGTGATAAAAAACTAAAGGTTTACAAACAACATCTCTTAGCAACCATCAGTGAAAAACACATCGCATCTGGACTTGCTTGCAGATGTAATGTGTTTTTTTACTGAAGCCCCATTCACTCCTATGGGGCCAGGGCTGCGTGAAAGACGCAGAATATAGAACATGCTGCGATTTTCACGCAACGCAGAAACGATGCCTGAAAAAAACGCTCATGTAGACAGACCTATTCAAATGAATGGGTCAGGATTCAGTGCGGTTGCAGTGCGTTCACATCACGCATTGTACCGGGGCGGAAAACTCGCCCGTGTGAAAGAGGCCAAAGTCAACCAAACAATATAGAAATGTCCACCATTGACTAATTAAAGGGAGAATGTCACCAGGGAATTCACTTGTAAACCAGTGCTTCATTCCGGAGAAAAAGTTCTGTTTATTCATATGCAAATGAGCAGAGTGGCCCCTCCGTGCACTTAACCCAACCCACTCTCAGTGCACTTAACTTCTCATTTGCATATGGATTAAAGTTTCTTAGCAACAGATCACTAAGTGAAAGACATTGTTGTATTCAAGCGGAGCGACCCTACAAAGCGATGGGCCTGTTTTATCAGTAGAGTTGAGCGAACTTGTGTTTTAAGTTCGGCATCCAAAGTTCGGGTTCAGGTTATCCAACCATCCCGTTATGGATTCCGCTACCACGGACCATAACGGCATTTGGAATCCATAACGGGATTCTTCAATTAACCCGAACCTTGGACAACACGGAGGACCTGGGGTGACGTCACCGTCATGTGATCAGTGCAGGGGGCGTGGCTCAGTACTTGATTAGATAAGAGGTGGTAGCCTATGACCTCTTATCCAATCCAGTACTGAACCACGCCCCCTGCACTGATCACATGACGGTGACGTCACCCCAGGTCCTTCACCCCGTGTTCCAAATGCCGTTATGGTCCGTGGTAGCGGAATCCATAACGGGATGCTTGGATAACCCGAACCCGAACTTTGGATGCCGAACTTAAAACACAAGTTCGCTCAACTATTTCCTGGTGACAGACTCCCTTTAAGGAGGCACTCTGGTTAATATAGTGGAACGTGGTGGCTGAGACCAGCAATGGGACCCATTTCACACATATTTGTCATACAGCCAACTGAACAAAGAGTCAACAAAGGTGCCAAGAGTCATATGCCCACGGATACGATATTGATGATCGAGCTGAAGAGTAGATCATTAATATTGTGAACCCGGAAAATTCCTTTAAAAGGGTTTTCCATGATTTTTATACTGATGACCTATCCTGTGGATATCGGTGGGGGTCCAACACCTGGCCGAGACCCCAGGCAGTCAGCTAATTACCATACACAGCACCGTACATTGTATAGAGGCTGTGCTTGGTATTACGCCCAGCCCCATTCACTTCTATGGAGCCGAGCTGCTCCCAGGCCACGTGACTGATGACGTGACGTCACCGGCCTAGGAAAAGCTACGAGAAGGCCGTAGCTCACACAGGAGCGCCGCTGCCTTCTCAAAAAGCTGCCGGGCGGGGTTCCCAGGTGTCGGACCCCCACCGATCACATATTGATGACCTATTCTGAGATTAAGTCAACAGTATTAAAAACCTGGAAAACCCTTTTAAACCAAAATTTACATTAAAATTTGCCACTCGTTCAGTAATTGCCGTCCCCCTATCTAGCTGCCGGATGTTCCTCATCTGGCTGGCACACCCCCGGGAACAGACCAGAAAACAGTATTTACAGTATCTTACCTCGAGTTTGCGGAACGGCTCGGATTTCATTCACATCGGGTTCACAGTTGGGTCGATGGACTTCCACCATTACAAAATGTTGACCTGTGTGAGGGTCCAGTGCGTCTGTGTGCGAAGGGGAAGATGGCGGAGGGGGACTCTCAACCACAGGCTTTAATCTAGTTGGTGACTGAACCCTTGGGAAGGGAGTCAGAGGTAAGTGCGTGACCAGAGCCAGCTGGGCCGCAGGGCTTATGGGAGACTGTTTTTTGGGTGAAACCGTCGCATATATCACTTGGTTTGGGCTCTGTGATTGGGGAGAAGCTGGGGGTGCAGTTAGAGGGGGTAAGGGTGGGCTTGGGGTTGGAGGTGATGTAAATGATGGAGGAGGAGGACTAGGGTGAGTCGGAGCAGTGAAGAAGAGCCCGGACTGAGATGACCCAGAGGAAGGACGCTGTGCTCGTTCTCCACTCTGCCTTCGAAGAACTGCAGGAGGCTCCTCTGTTGGGATAGGGGGAGGTGGTCTATATGCAGGGGGCTCATCTAAGAATGAATTGACATCATCCTGCAAATAAAAAAAGAAAAATGATAAGCCCTGTAATCTATGCAAGTATATATTCCGGTAGATTCCCTCAACTAAAAGGTTTGTGTTAAAGGGGTTTTGTCATTTAGCATAGGCACTGAGCCATTCAATAAAATGGATCTGTATAGCGCCACCTGCTGTTTGTTCTTTTCCTTTATTTTATGTCCTTCTCACGGAGGTGATGGAACGTGCTCTGTTTAAATTTTTAATTGCCAGCAGCCATATGTTCTGTTCTGTTAGAAGCTGTGGCAGTTACAGAGAGAGCTGCAGCAGAAAGGACATGCCCCCTCAAGCCGCCAGGTTGAAGATAATCTAGCACAGGGGTAGGCAACCTCCGGCACTCCAGCTGTTGAGAAACTACAACTCCTAGCATTCATACTTGCTCTGCTCTTTTAAGAACTCACATAGAAATGAATGGAGCATGCTGGGAATTGTAGTTTTACAACAGCTGGAGTGCTGAAGGTTGTTGATCTCTGATCTAGCAGAACAATTGGAGCAATGAATGGGGATATCTCTGGGGCCGGTTCTCGCTTTGTTAGAGATTGTCATGTACTATATGATGTCTGATTTTCACATCATTCATGGCATGCCAGCTAGGAGCTGGCTTGCATGGCGTAAAAACGTTTTACAGCTGAGGATGTGTTCACAATGTAGATTCTGTAACAAAAAAAAAAAAAGGCAGAAAAAAATAAAGCGGTATTGCGCTATTTTTTTTTCAGTAGAATGATGGAAACCATGATGGTAACCTGTCAGACCTAACTGTAGCCAATGGGGTCTGTCGGGCACTGTAGGTGTCCATATGTGATGGCTCTGGCACTGCAATTATTAATATGTAAACCTAGCCTATGCTGACAGTTTTAATAAGTCTCTAGAAAAGGAGTGTGGCTAAGACAGAGGCATTAAAGAAATGCACAATTATTTTTAAAAGTGTTCAGGATTTATGTGCGGAGAATCAGCACTGAAATCTGCAGGTGTTCGCAGGAAAATCTGTGCGGACAATCTGCATCTATTGGTGCAGATTTATGACATGTGGATTTTCCTCTCTCCATTGAAGTGAATGGAGAAAAACCGGCCAGGAAAAATAACATAACTGGACATGATGCGTATTTCAAAATTAGTGCTGCAGGCCAAAATCCGTATGGAAAAAAAATCTGCATCGTGTACATGAGCATTTCAAATTCTCAGAGAATACAATGTGCATGACCTATGGTGCAGATTTTCCGCAATCCTGATCGTGTGCACCTAGCCTTAAAGGGCATCTGTCAGCAGTTCTGTATCTATGACACTGGCTGACCTGTTGCACGTGCACTCGGCAGCTGAAGACATCTGTGTTGGTCCCATGTTCATATGTGCCCGCATTGCTGAGAAAAATGATGTTTTAATATATGCAAATGAGGCTCTAGGAGCAACAGGGGTGTTGCCATTACACCTAGAGGCTCTGCTCTCTCTGCAGCTGCCGCGTCTTTGCACTTTGACAGGACCAGACAGTGTAAACATGATCACAACTGACCCGAAATGCAGAGGATGCAGCAGTTGAAGAGAGAGCACAGCCTCCAGGTGCAACGGCAACTCCCCCGTTGCTCCTAGGGGCTCATTTGCTTGTAATTCAAACTTCATTTTTCTGAAAGCAGAGGAATTCAAAGGAATCAAAAGTAGCAATCTAAACTTTTTATCTGCAGATAAGAGTCCAGAATCATGGTGACAGATTCCCTTTAAATGGGTTGTCTGGAACTCAAATACCAGTGACCTTTGCCCAGGCTCGGTGGGGGTCTGATTCCTGCACCAATCAGCCATTGGAGGGGGCCATTATGTTCAGGCGAACGAGGCAGCCACTTCCTCGGACTGTGACGTCATGTCCGTCGCTCACTTGGCCCTTCTCCAGCTCAGTACTATTCAAGTGAATGGGATTGAGCTGCAGTACCAAGCACAGCCACTATACAGTGTACGGCGCTGTGCTTAGAATACAATGAAGAGGCCGGACCGCCGAAATCTGATATTGAAGACAGTGATAAACTCATTCCTGTCATTAAGTCAAAAATAAACTAAGAACTGATAGATGAGCTAAATGTTTTTCAGTGGAGTTCCCCTTTAAATTTAGCCCCTTCCTTTCTTCGCAGAATCATAATGACAAGGAATAAGGTTGCCGTATAGCAGGTCGATTGCTTTGAATGTATTCGCATTACAGCCGGTATCGACAGATTCCTGGTTCTGTAAGTCAGCAGTTAACAAGCGCAGCCTCTCCTGACCGATCTCTGCTCCCTCAATAGGTCTATTATATTAGCTCCTTGTGAAAAATGCATTGACCTGTCCCCAAGCAGTCCAGATTAATGGACACATCATGCATAAAACATTGCTTTTAATCTGAAGGACTGTGCAGTCAGCCCTCAGGGTGGAAAGGTTCATTTCGGATTCCCTGGTACTATTTTCAGATCCGTCCATTGTAGCAGCAGCTGCAGATCCTATCAGCAGTATAAACCATGTTGATGATGCCCGGGAGGGATGCCTGTCCTTGGAAATGTATGACGCGGCCTGTCGATTCCAGTCTGTCACCAGCATGGATCCCCATTATCATCAATCTTCTGTACTTACCAGGGAGATGTCGGGCAGGGTTGTCCGAGTCAGACTTCCAGAGTCCGCGCTTCCCTCAGGGTCGGCTCCATTCTAGTTAAAGGGCAGGAGAAAATTTACAATACAAATATAGACAGCAATTCACATTAAGCTGTAATCACATGCATGAAATAATGCTACTGTTGAAAACGTAGTACACAGCGACTTTGTGTTTCTGCCTAGAACGCTATGTTTCGCAGGACGTTAAGGGTAATTTACAGAAGCACGAGATGTGTCGGCACGCAGAGCTTTGCCGCTTGTGCTGGCGCGTCTATTAGGCCATCTGGTGCTTGCGTGCAACCTGTTTTTAGAAACTGCATTTGGAAAATGACTTTGAGAGTGCTTTTACGGTCCTGTGGGTCAAGCTGAAAAGGTAAAACTATTACCACTGAATCCTAATACTATGCCATTATTGACTTAAAGGCTGGTCAGAGATTAGAACAAGGGGTCTGCTCTTTTCAAGGCACAGAGGGGGCTAATTACTAACAGAAATACGTCTATATCAGGCTATTTCTGGCGCAAATTGCAAAGAACCTGCAAATTTTCCTCGCTCACTCCAGGTCTAAAAAAGTGGGCGTAGTGTGGGTGGGCAGAGTGGACAGCCAGCAGGCCAGTCTCATTCATGATTTTCTACGCAAAAGTAAGGAAGCTGGTGTAGATTTCGAAGCGGCGGTCGATCGGCCTAAAGTTATGTAGAGGCCGGAGCCTCTACCTAACTTCAGAGGCTCCACGGTCAGCGCAGAGCCTTATTAAGACCGGCGTCTAAAATGCCGGTCTTAATAAATGACCTCCAGAGTTTTTTCCATAGACTGTGTCTGGTATTGCAGCTCAGCGCCATTCACTTGAGTGGAACAGTCACTTACTATAGAAGGAGCCTATAGAGTCCCAGAAACGCGTCTAGACAGTAGGATACAGTGCATCGAATCGCTGCTATATGTTTATGATAACTAAAGGACAAGTAGAGTAACAACACTTTTATCGGCACAGTTGATCTGGAAGTCGACGTAGCGGACATTAAAGGGCACATGCACAGGCCTCGAGAGATCAGACAGAGAGAAGACACTGATACACGCTGTTGTAGACACCTTGAGCGGGTGAGATCAAACCAAAGCTCGTATTATACCGTGCGTCAGTGTATTATTTTGGTTTTGTACTATTTTAGAGTGAAAAAAGTTAAGGAGTACCTGGCAAAAGTATGGGAACCCAAGGATATTTGTGGGCTTCATAAATACCTAGCCTTCTCTAACCTTGGCCCAAAAAACAGCAGCCATGGGTTCTTCTAAGCAGCTGTCTAACACTGAAAATGGTTGAGGCCCACAAAACAGGAGAAAGCTGTAACTATGGGGGTGGGTCAATCATGCTTTGGGGTTGTGTTGCAGCTAATGGCACGGGCTAGAAAGAAGAATGGATTCAATGAAATTCCAGCAAATTCTGGAGGCAAACACCAACTGTAAAAGAGCTGAAGTTGAAAAGAGGATGGCTTCTTCAAATGGATAATGATCGTAAAAACACACCTCAAAATCCACAATAGGCTACCTCAAAATGTGCAAGCTGAAGGTTTTACCATGGCCCTCAACGTCCCCTGATCTGACCATTATTGAAAATCTGTGGATAGACCTCAAAAGTGCAGTGTATGCAAGACGGCCAGGAATCTCACAGAACTGGAAGACGCCTGCAAGTAAGAATGGATGAAAATCCTTCAAACAAGAATTGAAAGACTGTTGGCTGTCTACAAAAAGTGTTTACAAGCTGTGATACTTGCCAAAGGGTAGTTACTAGGTACTAACCATGCAGGGTGCCCAAAGTTTTGTTTCGGGCCATTTTCCTTTTTGTTATTTTGAAAATGTAAAAGATGAAAAAAAAAAATATGTTTTGCTTAAAATACAAAGGGAATCTGTCATCTTTAACTTTATCCCTTTTGGGGATCATTTCTTATTCAACTTGCTTAAAGGGGTTATCCGAGACTATAAAAAGCTCCCAGATATGCCGGACCCCTCACAATGAATATACTCACCTGGCTCCCTGCGCTGCTCCTGGTCCCTGCACTGCCACTGCGGAGTCGGGCGGGGGGGCTTAGCCAATGGCAGTCGGGGATGGGGACGAGCTTCCCTAGCAAAGCGTGTGACGCTAGCGAGGCTCGTCCCCGTCCCTCTCTGCCACTGGCTGCTCCCCCCGACACCAGATGTTTTCAAACGCGCACAGGGAACAGCAGCAGCAACGGTGCGGGGACCAGGAGCAGCGAGGGGAGCCAGGTAAGTATATTCAGTGTGAGGGGCCCGGGCATATGGAGGGCTTTTTATAGTCTCGGATAACCCCTTTAATAGTTCACAGTAATTTTTCAAGCCACTGTTAGGTACTATGAATAAATACTCTTGAGGAACCTAAAACAAGTGCTGAAAAGTCCACACAAAATATATAGTGCTGTGGTAGGTCATACACTCCTTATTGAACGGAGCAAATGACTTTATATACAGAGTGACATTGATATTCAATAGTACACGGTGTACTGATGTTGAGAATACTGTAATAGTATCATACAGACATCACAATGTTGGAAGCGCACCAGCGCACAGTTTGACGGCACTAACATCAGTGCACAGTGTGACAATATTAGCACAGTGTGATGGCATTAACACCAGAGCAAACTGCAACAACATTAAAGCCGCTGTAATAGATAAATAAGATAAATACCAGTACATGTCACACAATACTGGTAATAGTATAACAGACAAGTCCGCAACATCACCAAATCAAAAACACTATAACAAACTAATATTTTCCATATAGGAAATAGTACAATTGTAAGTATTAGAAGCATTCCACAGTCAGACCCCACGGTTAGTTTTTATATGTTCCTGGCATGAGTTTATATGATTTTTTAATTAATTATTGATTTTTATAATTGTTTGATTGTGTTTAAAATATTTGCCAATGTCATTACAGATACAAATGGTGATATATGGATCAATTATGAAATTATCTGTCCTGTTCTAATACACTTATCGGAGATGCCGTAATCGTTCTTTGCGCTGGCTGCAGCGTTTCAGGGATCACCTGGTGTTCCCACTTAACCCCTGCAAGGAAGTATGGACTTTGCTGCGGGAGGATCCCTATTTAGTGGCCCCTATAAAAGTCAGAACTTGGCAACAGTAGCACAGTCAGGGACAGAGCCGGGAAGCGTCACCAGAAGAGCAGTCAGAATGCAACAAGCAAAAGAAGAAAATGAGAGCGTAGTCAGGAATGGACCAAGGGTCAGAGCCAGGTGTAGAGCAAAAGGTACCAGACAAACCCAAGGGTGAGGCAAGAGTGATATCCATAAACAAGTTAATATCAGGGTCAATCAGGAGTCAAAACCAGGAGGAACAAGAGCCAAGACATGGTATGAACCTCAATCGACAGGGAAGGCATGGCAGGACATTTCCTATTTAAGTAGGTAATCATCTTCCTGCACTGGTTTCCTTAGCAGCCTGATGCCACCATGCAGTCAGAGCAGGACTGGTCACAGAAGAATGGAGCAAGTACTTGTCATGACACTGCACTGCTGAGACTTCAGAGGCGACGGGCAGTGTAATAAAGAGGAAGCAGTGCTCGCATGGTTCACCACCTCCTCTTGAAACAGCTGATCGGCGGGGTTTCCGGGTGCCGGACCCCTGCCAATCAGATAATGATGAATAATCCTGAAGATAGATCATCAATATACAGTATATGGTCTGCACAACCCCTTTGGGAAACATCTGCGGTACAGGGAGAAGCACTGTAAGTAAACCCTTGAGTATAATAACCTGCAGATCCCAATTCCAGCAGTAATCACCTCCACCCAACATTTCCTATAAGATTTGCACAATGCAGAGGAGGAATTTTGGACCCTTTCTCCTTGCAAATGTGTTCAATCCATCAATATTTCTGGGACGCTTGTGTTCACAGGGGTCAGTTACGTTTTTTTTTTCAATGCTAGCTAGTGCATCTTCCTCACCTACCATGTTAGTTTGAACACTTTTCTCATTGTACTTTTAACGTACAAAGGGGGGCAGTGTATGGTGGACCCTTCTGGCCACTGTATGTGTGCTCCAGAAGGGAGGCTTTATTTTAGTCTTGCTACTGGTCCAAACCTGCAAAACCCAACATGTGGATATAAAGAAGACCGATGCAGATAAGAACACAAACAATTCATTAGGAGTGAGTGATGCTGCTGTGACACTTTATACCTCGCACCACAGGGGTGCCACCATTTCCCAATAAATTGACAGGTTGAGAGTCTTAAAAAAAAAAAACAACACGTTATATCACGATTCCTTCTCTCCCTGCTCAAAAGCTATCAGCCTCTATACAATAAAATATACGGCAAATGTGACTTTCACCCAAGAAGGTTTTTTTAAATGGTGTCATTGGATTTACTGGATCTCATTTCATTTAATGCAGTATTTCCCTGATGCTGATTCAAGCTGTTATATGGATAGCAGCACCCCGGAGCTTTCTGATCATAGGCAATGGATATATCCCCAGAGGAAAGCAGTAATTGGCAAATTATGCCAGGCGTGCAAAATAACGCGGGACAACAATTATTCTTCATCTGCTGTAACTTTACAATAAATCACGCTCCAGGCTATGCTTTCTGGAATAAAACTTTTACAAAATACATCAGCAGCAATGGCAAAAGTGACTAGTGTTGCCCCAGTCCTATTAGGGGGCCCACAACCAGCAGAACATGTGTAATAGCCCTTCAGACCCAATATCATTCTACTGATCAGAAGACAGGGGGCCATATGGCAAAGAACAAGAGCAGTCCTCCATCGTGGCGCTGGCTTTTGCCTGTTCTTTGGTGTTTGCATCCCATTTCACTACCTTTTCATCATCTGTGGACCAATGAAGTTCCTCTGTTAATTGGTCCTTCACAGGTTCTTGCTACCCAATATCAAGGTGGAGGCAACCAGCCCCATCACCCAATGGCTTCCTAGTAACTGCATGGGTTGTTCCTATGCTTTTTTCCCTTATTGATCCTCCACCATGCCAGAAGACAGAATACTGTTGATGGATTTTTCCTTTTGGGTACATTCGGCAGCCAACCGGGATGAAAAATGGCACTGCAAAAAAATGCCCAAAATGGGCTGGGCTGGCGGGTCTACCACTGTTTTCATCCCTTGGATAGCCTTGGGTAAATCCCACAAGCAACGACTGACATGCCGTGGATTTCTAAAATCTCATCTACTTTCTTGTAAATGTGGTGGATTTTCACTCACAAAATTCTTATAGAAAGTTGCCGCAGTAGAAGATAGCGAGTGATGTGATATTCCTTCTGTATCTGCACTAGTTAAAATAGGAGGAAAAAATACGATCGGTACAAAAATGCCTTTCTGAAAGATGATCTGTCATAGGTTTTCTCAATTTCGAGAGCTTCCGCTGTGGCTAAAATCCATTCTCTAAGATGTTCAGGCAGTCAGTGCAGAATCTGCTTTTCTATTTTAAGGATTTCGTATGAAGATTGCAAGTGCCTTGTTTACAGAATGTTATCCGTTTTTCAAGCTCTGAAGTTACAGTCGCACTGCTCAACGTTTTTTTACAGGATGCATCCAATCCTAGAGGACATTCTATTCTACATAAATGAACATAACCCCCCTTCCCCCCCCCCCCCCCCCAAACTGGTTACGAACCCCCTGTACCCTTTCTGCAGACTGCTAGCAATTCATTCATAACTTCTAGTAGATATAATAAAGGAATGGCACAACATAGAGTCATAAGAATAGATGCTCCAGAATGGTTATTACATGGAGAACACATGAAGCTATTAAAACAGGCATGTCAGGAGAGGAGTGGTGAAAGGTCCACTGTAAGGCACCTTTTAAGCCATTTTTTTCTCGATAATTGCATGCTTGTCAGAGGAGGTGAGGCTGTGCTACATTTACATGCAGCAAACTCTTCCACTGTATGGGGACGAGGGATCGCTACTGCTCTATCTTGTCCCATAGAGAATCATTGTTCCGGGGCAGCAAATCATTATTTAAACATCACGATCTGCTGCCAAGAAACTATGATTTAGGTGTCTGCACAACAAATGCCTTCGTCAGATGAAAGTGCGTTTGCTCGATCATTGGGTGATTAACAGCACCTTTACACAGGGAAATTATTGGGAATCACCATTCCTAGAAACGCTCCTTCTAAATTATTGCCCCAATTGTCGGCCCTTGTAAAGGGGCCTTAGATTTAGACCACGATTAAGAAAAAGAATATGCTGGGGTGGGCCCCCATAAGGAGTGATTGTGGCGTTGGCCGCATTAGAGGACAGCTTAGATTTTCCTACATGAAGCTCTTCTCCCGGCACTTGCTCTGTGCCATATCTGTAACAGCAGGTTATGCTGACATTTGAAGAACAGCTTTGTCATATTATTGTTCTAATAAATGTACACGTTCTAGGAAGAGGCGCCATAAATTATACAAAATATATAACACTCGAAAAACAACACTGTAAATCATTAATGTAAAAATATAGCTTATTTATAAGGAGGGATTTGTTCTCCTAACTTCATTGTATTAAACTAGCAACCGCTGTTATTCACCAAGAACCTCCCAGCTCTGACTATGGGCCCATGTACTTCAGCAGATTATCAGGCCTATTATTAGGGACGAACATCCCCAACAATTGCTCCATGTAAATGTGCCACCGATTTCCCGGAAATTAGCAAAATGCTTTTTTTGGGGTGAAGGGTTCATTTATGGTGCACATAAAATCCTCATTTGTCAGCAGCTCATTGCCCTGTGTGAACAGAGATGTGGTGCTGCAACAGACATTGATCTTCATGGGGATGAATGATCGTAATTACTTTTAGGTTTTGAATCTGATGATTAATGGACACAGCTCTCTTTCTTCCCCTCTATGACAGTGCTAATAAAATGCTGGAGGTAGATAACTCAGGATCACACTACTAAAAAGTCACTGGTGTTACAATTTTTCCCATAAAAGAGTAGTGTAAATAAACATTATAAATTATAATATATTTTATTACCGAAAGATGCCCTCTTTCAATTACCTTGGGTAAATCCCACAAGCAACGACTGACATGCCGTGGATTTTTAAAACCTCATCTACTTTTCTTGTAAATGCGATAGATTTTCCCTCACAAAATTCCGTGGGTACGTATCCTTATAGAAAGTTGCCGCAGTAGAAGACAGCGAGTGATGTGATATTCCTGCTGTATCTGCACTAGTTAAAATAGGAGGAAAAAAATATGATCGGTACAAAAATGCGTTTCTGAGAGATCATCTGTCATAGGTTTTCTCAATTTCGAGAGCTCCAGCTGTGGCTAAAATCCATTCTCTAAGATGTTCAGGCAGTCAGTGCAGAATCTGCTTTTCTATTTTAAGGATTTCGTATGAAGATTGCAAGTGCCTTGTTTACAGAATTGTATCCGTTTTTCAAGCTCTGAAGTTACAGTCGCACTGCTCAACGTTTTTTTACAGGGTGCATTTAATCCTAGAGGACATTCTATTCTACATAAATGAACTGCTCTGTCTTGTCCCATAGAGAATCATTGTCCCGGGGCAGCAAATCATTATTTAAACAGCACGATCTGCTGACAAGAAACGATGATTTAGGTGTCTGCACAACAAATGCCTTCATCAGTGCGTTTGCTTGATCATTGGGTGATTAATGGTACTGTTACACAGGGCAATTATTGAAAATCACCATTCCTAGAAAGCCTCCTTCTAGGGGGAGTGTCTGGACGCCGACTAAGGCTACTTTTACACTAGCGTTTTGGCTTTCCGTTTGTGAGATCTGTTGAGGGCTCTCAAAAGCGGTCCAAAACGAATCAGTTTTGCCCTAATGCATTCTGAATGGAAACGGATCCGCTAAAAATGCATCAGTTTGCCTCCGTTCAGTCACCATTCCGTCTGTCGAAGCGTAGCCAAACGGATCCGTCCTGGCTCACAATGTAAGTCAATGGCGATAGATCTGTTTTCTCTGGCACAATAGAAAACAGATCCATCCCAATTTACTTCCAATGGTGTTCAAGACGGATCCGTCATGGCTGTAGAAGAGATAATACAACCGGATCCGTTCATGACAGATGCATGCGGTTGTATTATTGTAACGGAAGCGTTTTTGCAGACCCATGATGGATCCGCAAAAAGCGCTAGTGTGAAAGTAGCCTAAGATGGCCGCGTGACTGCTCAGCTCCCGCCTACACTGCTGCACTTTGGCTTGTGACGAAGGCAATACTGGCCAAATGGGGAAGAAATCAGCTCCCCAGGAACCTCTCCTCCACCCCGATCACCCTCGCCGCCCAGGACACTCGAGAAGTGCTGGACGAGGGCTCCCAGGACGGCGCTCCCTTCAAGGCGCTCCAAGCTGCAGGGAGCCTCCCGCCATGGTTCCCTCCTAGTCCTCACACAAGATCAAACTGGACAGGGCCCACAGGGCACTCAAACCCAAGGGCACTACCGCTCGTCCCAGGGGCATAATTTGTTGTGTCTATGATTACACACTCAAAGAGACCATTATGGCAAAGGCTCAGTGTTTACGTAACTTTGAATTTGATGGGGCTCCCGTGCAGCTCTT
This sequence comes from Bufotes viridis, assembly GCA_033119425.1. Taxonomy (NCBI): domain Eukaryota; kingdom Metazoa; phylum Chordata; class Amphibia; order Anura; family Bufonidae; genus Bufotes; species Bufotes viridis. Next base: position 137,676,547 of record CM065597.1, on the reverse strand, counting down.
CCCTGACCATTCCTGGATCACCCTGCAAAAAAGGAGACACCTATAGCCTCTTCTCACATTGTTACGAGACCGCCAGATAGCGTACCGTTGGGGATTTCCCTTTGCTCTGTCAGCACGTCAGCAGGGGAAGACAGCGACCCTTCGATCTTTACCAGACCTGCATCCTTTCTGCGAAACGCTGGGACTCCCTACGCCTGCAATGACGGACTGGGAGATTGAACCTCCTGTACCACCGCCGCTCCGGGTTTCGTCCCAGGTAACCAGGAAGAGAAGAGGGAAAGAGGAGAGGGTCCATCTTCATCCCCATGGGCCCACCCATCTTCAGGACATCGATCACCAGACTGACCTCTCTAAGCTAACATTGAGGGTGATGATCTTGACCCTACCTCTGAACTACCTACCTATATAAGTATGAGCCCCCTGTTGCTGTGGATATTCCGCCCACATATGCTCCTCTTTGTTATGCCTCTCTGCTATTTAGCCAGTTACATATACATTGTTTATTCAGTTCCTGCTTTACTGGTGTGGGCCCCCCTAAGCACCGGTTGACCCTAGAAGGTCCCAATAGGTAATACTTGCTCCGTAAGGAGCCTGGTTCACTTCTGACACTACAACCCCAGAAGAAGCTTCGATAGTTGCCTCTAGCAGGGATATACATCCCTGGGAATTGTCATTTATTGATAGTTATATTTTTTCAGTTTTGTCTTATCTTGTCTCCTCCTTCCTCTTTTTGCTATATTTCTTTCTAGTTAGCTTACATTCCTCGATCAAGGCCTTCACGAACTCTGAACCAGACGTGAGGCTCTGTGACTACCGAACAAGGATCATGTAGAACTACTTTCTGTGAATAGTGGTGAGCTGTATTCTCCCTGCACTCCACTCCCTTCTACATTACCATGGTGCAATGTATGACCCTAAATGTCAAGGGTCTGAACTTCAACGCCAAGAGGAGTCTTTTGCTCTTGGAGTTGAAGTCCCTCAAAGCAGACAGTGTTTCTTCAAGAAACCCACTTTAACGAAAACTCTCCCTTCTGCTTTGTATTTCACCTGTATCCCACCACATACTCAGCCACCTGTTCTCGCCGGAAGGCGGCAGTCGCAATTCTCATTGTAGCCCACTGTTCTATTAGAATTGAATCTTCAATATTAGATCCACAGGGGCACTACATCATTTTGAGGGGTAAGCTTGCAGGTCAGGCAATCACGCTTTGTAATTTATATGCCCCGAACACATCCCAGATTCATTTTCTCAGTAGAGTGCTCCGCAGGGTCTTTGGATTCCCCGATTCACTGGTCCTACTGGCGGGAGACTTTAACACCATTTTCACTCACTCCATGGACAGGTTGGTTCTGCCAGGCAGACCCTTACACACCATACAACAGCGATTAGATAGGGACTTTCGCAAATTAATCAGGCGATACTCCTTATCCGACCTTTGGCAACTTAATCACCCTACTGATATGTCCTTCTCCTTTTATTCTGCACCACATAGTACACACACCCGAACTGATTTCTTTTCCGGGACCATCTCCACTCTCCGTGTGCTAAAGGGGGCTAACATGGGTCAAATCACCTGGTCCTACCATGCCCCAGTTATGGTTGGAATGGACCTAGGGTCTGGTCGCACTCGCCGGTATTATGCTTGGGGGAATAAGCCTCATACGCTGATGGCCAAACTAATTGTCCCCAACAAACGGGCCCATGTGCAGTTAAGACAGCAGATGGGACAGTTTACTACGACCCCAGGGAAGTAGCGGAGCGATTCTTGACCTACTATAATGCCCTATATAATATGCCCAGTGACGTCCCCACAAACAAAGGGACCAGAGAGCGCTTACTACAGTCATACTTGGCCTTATGCAACCTTCCTACCCTCTCGACTGGTGATAATACCGCCCTTAATAGACCTGTGACTGCGGAAGAGATAGAGGAGGTAATTGACCACTTACCGGACGACAAGTCCCCAGGTCCTGACGGCTTTTCTTATAAATATTATAAGATCTTCAAGACAGAACTGATCCCCCAGTCAAATCTATTTAACCGATTCCTATCAGGTGATATGGTACCTACTCCCATGGCCCACTCGTATCTCACGTTGATTCCAAAACCCGGAAAGGACCCCCTAGAATGCCAAAATTATAGGCCCATTGCATTACTTAATTCGGACCTCAAGATTTTTACTAAAATACTGGCTTCCCAATTAAACGCATTCCTTCCTTCCTTGATTCATAAAGACCAGGTGGGTTTTGTCCCATGTCGACAGGGCAGTGACAACACAAGGCAGAACATCGACTTTATGGAAGTGGTTGCACGCTCGGGGGAGGAGGCTTTGCTTCTTAGTTTAGACGCTGAAAAAGCGTTTGACTGCTTAAGCTGGGCATTCTTGTACGCAACCATGAAGGCATATAGCCTCTCTGGCCCTTTTGTTCAGGCCATCCGAGCGACAATCAAGCTACCACACGTTGAGTCTCGACCAATACACATAACTAACGGGACAAGACAGGGATGTCCCCTATCCCCCTTGCTATTTGCGATGTGTATTGAACCTCTAGCGGCCAAAATCAGGGCTAGCTCGGACATTAGGGGTATTATGGTCAGGGATAAATAATTTAAACTGTCATTATATGCAGATGATTTCCTCCTCACCCTCACTAATCTTCCTGTCTCCCTCCCAAATCTCCAGTCAATTTTGCAGGAATTTGGGCGACTGTCAGGGTATAAGGTCAACACTCACCACCCATAAAACGGAGGCTCTCCCCCTCAAGCGACTTTTGGCTCCTTGCAATACTTGGGTGTTGACCTTACCCCCCGTTATTCGGATCTGTACAGAGCTAATTACCCTCTTATGTATAAAGAAATTGGAGATCTCCCCACCAAATGGCACACACTCCAATTATCCTTCCTAGGTCGCATTGCGGCGGTAAAAATTAAAATTTTACATAAGATCCTGTACCTGTTTGAGACCTTACCTGTTCCGGTCCCCCTTAAAGATCAGAGATCTGTCCAGTCCCAGCTTCTCAGATTTATATGGGCTGAGAAACGTCATCAGATATCTAGGTCCGTACATCTGTCTAGCAAGTCTCAGGGTGGTTTGGGAGTACCTGACCTGATCAAATAATATTGGTCAGCTCAGCTACGCTGTATCACAGCCGGGCATATGTGAAGCCTTATTCTGTCTGGATGCAGATAGAGAGACTCTGGCTGTCTCCTATACACCCTAACTCTTTTCTATGGTCTAGCCCAGGCATGCTCAACCTGCGGCCCTCCAGCTGTTGCAAAACTACAACTCCCATCATTCCTTGACAGCCTACAACTATCATACTACAGAAGGGCATCGTGGCAGTTGTAGTTTTACAACAGCTGGAGGGCCGCAGGTTGAGCATCCCTGGTCTAGCCCATATAGTGCGTCATCGCCCAGGGAAATGTTGGGGCCCATGGCCTCCACTAAATCCATCTGGCGGACCTGTAGTAGTAGGTTTCCTCTGGTCTCACGTCACTCTTCTATGACCTCCTTTCTACATCACCCTCAACTCCCAGCAAGTCTCATCACTTCAACAACAAGAGTATGGTTTCAACACAGCATTTTTGCTATGCAGACATTGTAGACCCATTCACTAGGGACTTATTATCCTTCCCAGCTATTCAGGAAAAATATGGCCTTTCCCCTTCGACCAATTACTTCTACATCCAGATTAGACACTTAGCCCAATCCATTTTCTCGGGACTCAACGTTTCCCTCCCAACGACATTTGAGCGCCTTTGTAGAAGAGGGGTGCATACGAAGGGACTCATATTTGAACTATACTCCATTTTGCTGACCCCCTTCCCAGAACAGATTCAAAGACATTCTTATATGGTACGATGAGAGGAATACTTGGGGAGAGTTCTGCCAGACGCACTGTGGCGCCTTATATGGAGGAGAGCAGCGAAATCTTTAGTGTCAGTCCTCTGCCATAAGAACCAGTAGAAGATCCTAATGTACTGGTACCATACTCCTGATCTCCTCCATAGATTAAACCCGGCAGTTGCGAAGGTCTGTTAGAGATGTGGGACACACTGGGGTACATTACATCATACTTTCTGGGACTGCCCTCTAATACGCCCCTTTTGGACCAGAGTCAGCACTCTCTTGAGTGACATTTTCGCCTCCAGCATATCACCTGACCCCATATCTTTTTTACTTAATATCACTCCAGCACATATAAGGAAACATTCACTTAAACTGTTTATTCAGGTACTGACTGCAGCTCGCTGCCTTATTGCCTGCTTCTGGAAACGCCCTGACCCCCCAAAAGGTCTCAGACCTATATGCCAGGGTGACGGAGGTCCAGACCTTGGAATATACGACTGCAATGTTTCAGGACAAAATAGATTTATTTCATGCCATCTGGGCTAATAGACAACCTTAAGAAAATTCCAAGAGAATAAAGTAATCCCCTTCCCTCCCCCACCCCCTTCCCTTAATGTGTCATCGTCTGTGTTGTCTATGTTTTTCTTGTTTTTCTTTTCTCGGTTATTATAGTATTATTTTTCTAGGTTTCCGACTAGATCATACGCACCTTACTATTCGACTAATGCGGTTACTTCCTTATGAGCGTTCAATAACTGCCCTTCTTTTTCTTTCGCTTTTTAATTTTCTTTTTTTTCTTCCCAATACCCATATTTCTAAAAAAAATTAGTACGGCAAGCCGCTGGATTCCCATGTAACCTTTATTATCATAATTTTTTTTTATTTTTTTTATTACGGTAGTCTGATTTTTATTGCACATGATAGGTGACGTTGTATTACACGCTTATTTGTGGACTATGTCGTGAATGCTGTGTTCACCTTACCTTGGACAATTGTGCATACAGTTGAAACAGAATTGTTTTGTTATATTTTAAAGGGAGTCTTTCACCCCAAATGTGCACTATCTCACACTAACACCATTGCGTCGATAACAGTCCCCACATTAAAATCCTACTTACCATAAGGTTGTCAGTTGCATAGTTCGTCTAAAAAACACTTTTATTGTATATGTAAATCAGGGTCTGAAGGTGCCCAGGGGCGGCGTTCCAACGGCCGGTGCCCAAGCCCTGTGCTGATTTCCATGTGCAACCCCTCCCCTTTCACCCATTTGGCCCGCCCTTTCTCTGGCTAACCTCCTTCTCTTCTTTTGAAATCCAGCGCCTGCGCCGATGACAGCCCTCTGATGCAGCATCGGCTGGAGCATGACGTATGGGCCGGCGCATGCGCAATGTACTACCCATTACTGGCAGATGCCTCAGAGTATCCAGTGCGCATGCACCGGCCAGTACGTCACGCTCCAGCCGATGCTGCATCAGAGGGCTGTCATCGGCGCAGGCGCTGCATTTCAGAAGAAGAGGAGGTAATCAGCCAGAGAAAAGGGCGGGCCAAATGGGTGAAAGGGGAGTTGTTGCACATGGAAATCAGCACGGGGCCTGGGCACCGGCCGTTGGAACGCCGCCCCTGGGCACCTTCAGACCCTGATTTACATATACAATAAAAGTATTTTTTAGATGAACTATGCAACTGACAACCTTATGGTAAGTAGGATTTTAATGTGGGGACTGTTATCGACGCAATGGTGTTAGTGTGAGATAGTGCACATTTGGGGTGAAAGACTCCCTTTAATAAAAACACAATTATATAAAAAAAGAAACTCTCCTTCTAAATTATTGCCCACTTTCAAACCATTTTGAGAGCTGTTTTTGGCACACCACTTACAGCTGCTGTCCATCAAAACCTATGGAGGGTAAGGAGAAGCCTAGAGCAGTTACAACAAGACCAAGAGGCAGAGAGAGAGAAAGACACACAAACAGACATGCTGCTGCAGTTTTCTATCTCGCCTTAATGCTAAATTCACAGCTACACTGCCAGGACTGCTGTATAATATCCTACATGCTGCTACTTCTTCTGAGAGCAGGATCTCCTCTGTGTGTGTTTGTTGATTTGAAGCCTCATGATATCACACTGTATGCCACTATGGCAGGTATGTGAAGGAGCTGGGCACGAGGGGATCTTCTTACTGAGAAGTTTAAACCTGACTCCTGTAGTGTGTCAGGTAATTCATATACTGGGCCCATGACCTATATAGCGTTTTTTCTTCTTCTTTTTTTTTTTTTTTTTTTTTTACAAGTTATATTTAGATAATTATTTATCTAACGATTTTTCAATTAAAACAGATAAGGTAATCCCGGTGATAAGTTCTCTTTATATACAGGCTAAATTCCATGAGAGAACTAGGTCAGGAAAATCAAAGAGACACATAAGCAGAATTAAATAGGTCCAACCTAAAGGGCAGGAAAATCAATACCAAAAGAAAGCAGTTTTATGATCTAATCTTAAGTCCACTAAAGATAACAACCTGGAACTAGACTAAAAGCGCAGGCGGCTCGCCCTTCCATTTCGAAATGCAATATCATTGTTTTTATTGGACTCAGCCTGGATCTTTCTCCCCTCTGGATTTGTGAACAGTAATTTGAAAGTTTACTTTCTCAGAACGTGTTCAGATAAAACCATATGTGACCGCATCCTGTAAGGTGTAATAATGTAAACTGATTTTGTTATGTAAACGAAGTGTATTATACTGATGACTTATTGCCAGGATAGGTCATCGGTATCTGTTTGGTGGGGGCCAGACTCCTGGCACCCCCGCTGATCACCTGTTTGAAGCGGCCGTGGTTCTCTGGTGAGTTCTGTGGCCTCTTCCTAGGCCAGTGACGTCACGTCCATCAGTCACGTGACCTAGGCGCAGCTCAGTCCCATTCAAGTGAATGGGGCCGAGTTGCGATACCAAGCACAGCCACTATACAATAGATGGCGCTGTGCTTGAGGATACTGGATGTCAGACCCCCACCAATCAGATACTGATGACCTTTCCTGAGGATAGGTTATTACTTATCAGTATAAAACGCTCTGAAAACCCCTTTAATTAAACTAGTGAAAAATGGTGTAAAATATTAGATCTAGCCATTGGCTTGTAGACACTGATTGTTGGTTTTTCTGAGACTGTTCCCATCATATATGAGGCAATTACCATTTAAAGGGGTTGTCCGAGGGGACATTCCTATGCTATTACAGGAAATGGTGAGAAATGCCCTTTCAGCCAATTGCTGGCCGTAGTGGTGACCCACCTTAGTCAGTGAGTGGCTGAGCGGGTGGTTCCCGGATTTCTCATGTGTTGAGCTGGAACCAGGAAGTGGAGACAGTGTCGGAATGGCAAAGGATCGGAATCGAGGAGGTGAGTAATGATAATTTCTCATTTTAAACCCATACTGGGCACTTTTGTTAAAATATGTGGTTCTCCTGGACAACCTCTTGAAGCAGATTCCTATATTGTTAAAGGATTTATCCAACTTCTGAAAAACAAAAACTAAATAAAAATAGCCCAAATGTTCTAAAGTAATTCTCCGATCTCTTGCCGATCCAGCCAAGATGCTGCAGTGATCATGTGATCCCTGCAGCCAATCAGTACTCTCAGCAGTCATGTTCTGTACTACTGGCATCAAGGCTCTCATCACTGAGTGGTTGATGCCTGTATAACGGCATGAGACCTCTGAGGCCACTGAATGACTGTCTGCTGGAGATCGGAGAGGGTACATAGATGTTATATATATATATATATATATATATATATATATATACACACATTTGGGGCTGTTTTCTTTAGAATTTTTTTTTCAGAAGTTGGATGGATAACCCTTGTAAAACATTCATCACCCATTCACTGGTACCCCACTAATCGCTAGAACAGGTTACCCTGGTCCTGGAGTTTGAAGGTAGCGGTGGTCAGACATGCATGCTGCTGCATTCAAAGTCTATGGCACGGACAAAAAAAAGTGCGAATTAGTCATTTTTTCCAGAATTCTAGTTTCAAAAATAAAACTTTTTGGGCTTATTTATGTAAAAATTTTGCAACTCACTCCAGCAAGGGAGCATGTAGCCCGTCGAGCTGATTTAATGCAGGTTTATTAAGTGACTTTTTGAAATGTCACCGAAATTGTTGAAATGCTACTCCCATAAATGAAATCCAGGAAAAGAGGAAATGTAAGTCGGCACTAGTCAGACTTGCTTGCATAGTCACCAGTATCCATGGTAGCTCGTAAAGGCAGCTGACGTCTCTGAGGTGGTGCTCAGTGTCAGCACATGCAACCATCCATAGACAATACAGACGTGGCATTCACCGATCAGATGTATTCTCTATTGATAGATAGAAGTACAAATCGAGGTAAAATGCACAGAAGGCAGCCTACTTCAATAAATGGGCGGCATAGAAATTGGAGTAACATCTCAAGACAGAAGTGTTAGACCTGTGTTTTTCTTATATTGATGACCTATCTTCAGGATAAGTCATTAATATCTGATCAGTGAGGGCTCAACAGTAGTAGCAGTAGCCCAGAATGGCCACTACACTTTGAATGGAGCTGTTCTTCCTGCTCTATTCAAGAGCTGGTCTTGGCAGTGGAGGCTACAGGGAACAGCTGACAGGTGGTGGTGGGGGGCGTTGAGCCCTCATTCATTGGATATTAATGGCCTATCCTGAGTATAGGTCATCAATACGAGGAGCCTGAAAAACCTCTTTAAGTCTTACACTTCTGTCTTGAAGTGTTACTCCACTTTCTATGCCATTGGAGTAAGCCGCCTTCTGTGCATTTTACCACCTATCCTTCACTGTGTACTTTTATGCATTAAAGCAGATCTCTGGGAATTAAGAAACAAAAATGACTTAAAATACATAAATATTACTTTATTATAAATATATTCTCAAATATCTTTCATTAGTTATAATGGCTCGTTTTTTCTGAGGAGAATTAAAATGGCCGCCGCCCGATTAGTACACACAGAACCTGTCCTAATCACACTGCCACCTCATCCTCCTCTCCTACTTGTCAGGGATTATGATCCTGAATACAGATGATAAGATCTTCAGCTGAATCTGTGCAGAAATGAAGTTCATGTGGAGACATGAAGTACAGAGAGGAGGGTGGGGGGTAATGAGCAGCAGCTCTTGTATGCACTCTTAGTTACCACAGCCCCATTTTACCACAGTCCCTTCATGTCTCCTCATAAACTCCATTCCCACAGAGATTCAGCTGGAGATCTTATCAGCTGTATTCAGGATCATAATCCCTGACAAGCAGAGCAGAGAGGAGGATGAGGCAGCTCTATGGCTTAGTGTTGTGAAGTAACTTGTCCTGCTGTGTGATTAGGACGAGTTGTGTGTGTATTAATAGGACGGCAGCCATTTTATTTCTCCTAATGTTTGCTCCATAGACAAAATGAGCCATTATAACTAATAAAAGGTATTTGGGAATATATTTATAATAAAATTAATATTGACGTATTTTCATTTAACCCCGTTAATGACCTGTCCTGAGGATAGATTTAAAGACCCCTTTAAAGATGCTCCAAATTTATCAAACATTGTGCGATATTTTTTAATTTTGGCTCAAATTACAGCAACGCTGACCCTCAAAGCACTCTAACTTAGTCCTAAAGTCAGTGCGCTTATACCCAGTGCTAGACTATCCCTTTAAGAAGCCAGCCAAGATGAACAACATTGACAATCCAGTGCTTTCTACTACGTAATGCGGTGGGCGGTGTAATAGCCGATGATATGACAAGTGCTTAGTCATCTCCAGCCCAAGAGGGTTAAACGTCTGGTTGGGTTTGCCGTATCTGCAGGCTTCCATACGAGTGACATCCCTTAGCACAATCAGAGGCATTTTATAATTTAAAATTCATAAGATGTTTTTTTTTAAGTACAGCATGGAAATTACATATACATTTTAAATCGCTTTGATTAATGCAAGAAGGCGTTTTGCTAGATTGATGCTAATAAACATAAGCAGCTGTTTGTCTTACATGGAAAAGTCACTGTAATGTCAAAAGCCCAGGGAGAGGAGGGGACAGGAGGGTGCCACCAGAACCAGGTAGAAGAGACGGGAGAGGAAGCAAAAATGAGACATTATTAGGCAGACTGCTCCCTCCGCTTTCATCTGTACCCCCCAGATCAGGGATGGGCAAACTGCAGCTCTTCAGCTGTTGTAAAACTACAACTCCCACCATGCACTGCTGTAGGCTGATAGCTGTAAGCAGTCTTTGTATGCTGGGAGTTGTAGTTTTGCAACAGCTGGAGAGCCGCAGTTTGCCTATCCCTTCCCCAGATCAATGAATTGTTACATAGGTTGTCTCATAAAGCAAACCCCTGTCCATTAGCCCTATGATGATCTCATAGAAGAGGCGCCCCCTACCCTCTATGAGCAGGTTAGGGAGCTGTGACTCTGGAGGACCTGGTCAACGCACTGATGGCCTATCCTCATGATAGGTCATCCATGATCGGTAGGGGGTCCGTCTCCTGGCATCCCTGCTAATCAACTTTGTGAAGAGGCTGCAGTGTTCGGGTAAGAGCCAAAACCTCTGCAGTCATGTCCATCAGTCAGTCCCATTCAAGTCCAAGGGACTGAGCTGCAATACCAAGCAGGGGCACTACACAATAAATAGTGCAATTCTTGGTATGCTACGAAAAAGTTGCAGCACTCAGACCCTTAAAACAGCTGATCAGTGAGGGTGCCAGGAGTCATAGGTCATCGATATTTAAAGGGCATCTGTCAGCAGTTCTGTATCTATGACACTGGCTGACCTGTTACATGTGCACTTGGCAGCTGAAGACATCTGTGTTGGTCCCATGTTCATATGTGCCGCATTGGTGAGAAAAATGATGGTTTATTATATGCAAATGAGCCTCTAGCAGCAACGGGGGCGTTACTATTACATCTATAAGCTCTGCTCTCTCTGCAACTGCCACACCCTCTGCACTTTGATTGACTGGGCCAGACAGGGAAAATGTGATCACATCTGCCTGGTTCTGTCAATCAGAGTGAAGAAAGTGCAGCAGTTGCAGAGAGAACTCAGCTTTTAGGTGTAATGGCTACGCCCCTGTTGCTCCTAGAGGCTCATTTGCATATATTAAAACATCATTTTTCTCAGCAATGCGAGCACATATGAACATGGGACCAACACAAATGCCTTCAGCTGCCACATGCAACAGGTCAGCCAGTGTTATAGGAACAAAACTGCTGACAGATGCCCTTTAAATCCCTAAAAACCCCTGTAAGTGACTGCATGTAATAAGGCATCTTCCTAGTGGGAACCGTCCTCTGTAAGGACCCAGCCTGTCCATGCATTACATGGTCGATCATAAATCTATAGTCAGATGCAGTTTAGAGAAGATGGGCAAAAGAAAAAAAGGAAGGGAAGAAAAGAAAAGGAAAGAAAGGAAGAAAAGGAGGAAAAAAGGACAATGCAACAGCACTCTGCAGACACAAATAAAGGACAATAATGCCATAATTATAGAAAACATTCTGATGATAATGCTACGCCTATTTTCCAAATTAGAAATTCTTGGCAAATATATTTTGTACAAAATTATTTGGGCCTGTTTGCCAAACGTCAAGGCGATCTCTATCAAACGGGAACCTAACACTAAATACTACCTGTAATGTTCCATAATGGCCACCATAAAATTCAGGTGGCGCAGGTTCCACATGCATGCTGGGTCCACTCTGCTTTTTACCATTTTTGGTGCCATAATGGCCTCCATTAAATCCAGGAATGCAGGTACCAACATGCATGCTGAGCCCACTCTATACTTCTCTTGGTGCCAAATGGCCTCCAATGAATACAATGGGAGCAGGCTACAGCTTTATACTTACTCTAATTAAAATCAGCCTATGGGGCAGACAGGCTGGTCAGGGGTGTAAGACCAACTGGAGTCAGCCTCCAGCTCTAGTACAACTGCAAAAAAAGGGGGTCAGCATATCCCAACGTGCAGGTGCAAGCTGCCATGGCCAGAAACACAAAGAAAAAAAGGAACCGATTGCCGCGTCATCTTCTTTCAACTGTATTATGGCCAATCCTACTGGGATAGTGCAATGTGCTGTTTATGGGGCAGCTCATTTGGGTCAGGGGAAATGAAGATTGCACATGCTGGAATGTGACATGCCCCATCTTTTGAGAAATCATCACTCTGAAAATAACAGTTTGCACATTTATGGGGAGGTTGAGGGAGATATGAAGCTGTTGGTCGAAGGAGAGGTCCGTCAATATCTATGTTATATGTATGGCCAGCATTAGAAGCACAGATCTGTAAACACCAGCTTGCTGACATTTTCCAGGAGATGTTTCTACACCGAAATGTTAACAATAGATAAAAACGAATAACCACAGACATTAGAAACTATAAAATGTCATCTTTCTAAATGACTTTATTCCCACAGTGCAGAGCTGTGTCAGGCTATATGCCATAAATTCTGTACATGGCATCTTATAGCGCCTGTACTTGTGCCAGCTTCAGCATGATGGTGCCATAATGAACTCATTTGTTACTTGTGGGAAGAGCGATCATGACGGTCAGTAATAGAAAGCTATTAACATCTGCTTCTTAGCTGCAGGAGCGATCTTGTCAAGTGGCCACGAGAACAAGCCCAAATCTACATGATGGTCACAAGATCAGACGCAGCTAATGCACGCCAAAATTATCGAAATAATAAGAAATAATAAGAAAAGTTGTAAGATCAACAGTAACCCCACATTGGGCACACCAGTGAGTACCAGCAACTCAATGAAGCGGTATACCCAGTGACGTCACTAGAAATGACCAGGCCCCACAGCAGATTTTTGAACGGGCCCCCCTCCCCCAGCAACTTATTTGCAACTCCCAACTCTTGTGCAACCTCCGCTCCTGAGACTAGTCAAGATCGCTGTCTCAGACAAGGCCCGGCATTCGCTCTGTCCGTTTCCTACAGTGTCACTGTATAATACTGTTGAGGGGGCTCTGACAATAAAATCTTTTAGTCCACCTCCTAAGTGGGCCCTTTCTGAGTTGGGGCCCCAAAGCAGCCGCTTACCGTATAGCTATGCCCCTGTGTATACCGTATCTAAATGAGTCCTGATATACAGATTGTACATGCAGAGGCAGTGCAGGACAAAATACTGCCTCACCAGAAGCAAATACCACAGTGCAGGACAAAATACTGCCTCACCAGAAGCAAATACCACAGTGCAGGACAAAATACTGCCTCACCAGAAGCAAATACCACGGTGCAGGACAAAATACTGCCTCAGCAGAAGCAAATACCACAGTGCAGGACAAAATACTGCCTCAGCAGAAGCAAATACCACAGTGCAGGACAAAATACTGCCTCAGCAGAAGCAAATACCACAGTGCAGGACAAAATACTGCCTCAGCAGAAGCAAATACCACAGTGCAGGACAAAATACTGCCTCAGCAGAAGCAAACACCACAGTGCAGCACAAAATACTGCCTCACCAGAACCAAATACCACAGTGTAGCACAAAATACTGCCTCACTAGAAGCAAATACCACAGTGCAGCACAAAATACTGCCTCACCAGAAGCAAATACCACAGTGCAGGACAAAATACTGCCTCACTAGAAGCAAATACCACAGTGCAGCACAAAATACTGCCTCACCAGAAGCAAATACCACAGTGCAGCACAAAATACTGCCTCACTAGAAGCAAATACCACAGTGCAGGACAAGATACTGCCTCAGCAGAAGCAAATACCACAGTGCAGGACAAAATACTGCCTCAGCAGAAGCAAATACCACAGTGCAGGACAAAATACTGCCTCACCAGAAGCAAATACCACAGTGCAGGACAAAATACTGCCTCACCAGAACCAAATACCACAGTGCAGCCCAAAATAGTGCCTCACCAGAACCAAATACCACAGTGCAGCACATAATACTGCCTTACCAGAAACAAATACCACAGTGCAGCACAAAATACTACTGCAGTATTCAACGGTATCACTGTCCTGAGGATGGCGATGATACAGTTGAACTCAGGAGGGCGGCCATGAGGATGGCTCCTGCAACCCCCTTGACATCGGCTCACCAGAAAGTTTCCCTGTAGGGTCTATGGTCAGTCCACCCCTGCCTTCACACAGTGACCTTCAAGAGGACTCTGCCAGTAGTTACAGTATATAAAGAGAGGCTCCACTTTTGTATACTATAATAAAATGCCTCACACACACACAACAGTATTTTTTTATTCATGTGCTATCTGCATTTTTTGCGGATATCACACTGACCCATTCATTTCTCTCAGGCCATGCATACATGCATATTTTTTACTGATCCGTGTGGCTGTTCTGCAGACAAGAATAGCCATTTCTAGTGATGGGAGTGAGAAAAATATGGAATGCACATGGAAGGTATACATATTTTGCGGATTAATTGTTTGCGGACTGAAATCCGGACACGTCTGTGTGCATGATGCCTAAGAGTGTGAACACAAACTGAGATTTTAAAGGGGTATTCCGATCTCATAAAGTGAGGGCACATCACTAGAATAAGAGATCACTATATAATTAGTCGGGGTCTGACCAGTAGGACCACTACAATTCTAAAAAAAATGAAGGGATCGCAGCACTGAATCGAATCAGCTCTGCAACTCCTCTTACAGTCTTATGTTTGACCAGGACAAAAAAACTGTGAAGGGGCTGCAGTGCTTAATCAGAGCTGCGGCCCTTTCATTTAAGGATCATGAGAGTCCCAGATGTCAGATTTGAAACATTTATAAATTTGTGACATATCGTACCCCTATGGAAATACAAAGGGTATGCATAAAAATGCAAAAAAGGTCTGCGTTTTCCCCAAAACAGCGCCACTATCATTCATGGTCATGTCTGGTATTGCAACTCAGTCTAAATTTCACTGGAAAACAGACCTTTTCTAAAAAAATAAAATAAAAAGTATTTAAAGAGGCTTTCCATTCCAAGACCCATTCACTTGAATAGTAGCTGAGCTGCAGAGAAACAGAAAATGGCGACTACACAACATATGGAGCTGATATTGGGGCTTTGAGACTTTTTTTATACTGATGACCTATCCTCAGGATAGGTCATTAGTATCTGATGGGTGGGGGTCTGACATTTGGGACCCCTGCTGATCAGCTGTTTGAGGAGACCGCTTTGGTGAGCACCGCCTTCTCCTCTCAACATATCAAGTACAGCAAAGTGCATTGTATAGCGGCTGTGCTCAGTATCGTAGTTCATCCTCATTCACTTCTATAGGACTGGGCTGCCCCTAGACCACGCGACGAATGAACGCGACATCACTGGCTTAGGGTAAGCTGCAAGAAGGCCTTCTCAAAGAGCTGATTGGCGGGGGGTCCCGGGAGTCGGATCCCCGTTGATCAGATACCGATGACCTATCCTGAGGTGGAAAACATTTAAAAAAAAAATTGCCATAAACAGGTGGTACTGACCTCCATAACATCCAACAGCCAAAGAAGACGTTCCTAAAATACAAGAAGAAGACTTAGTTATTTGATCTGACAAGGGCATCACTGGTTATGAATCATTCTGTACCTCTGTACCTGATATATCGCATGACCAAATAAAGGAACCTACGACTTCATCAATTCTGAGTGCCGGATTTCCTTCCTTTCAATCCATTAGTTATTTGATGCCATTGTGAGAAATTAAAGGGGTTATCCAAACTATAAAACATGCCCAGGTCCCTCATATAGATTATACTTACCCCGCTCCTCGGCACTCATGTTGCTCCTGATCCCCGCACGGCTGCCGCTGCATCTCATGGGTGACGCTAGGGTGGCTGGTCATCGTCGCGGTCTGCTATTGTCTGCCCCCCCCCCCCCCCGCCCCTGTCAAGTGAACCTGTCAAGTGATTTTTTTTTGGGGAGAGCAGAGACGCAGAGAAGCTGTGCTCATTGATATACAGGTTTATTATCTGATTTGGACTCCTAGAAATGACAATAAGAATCCTGGTGATTGACAGCCTTCTGTGCGCACAGGCTGATACATGGAGAGCTGTCACTCTGTGTGTGTGTGGGGGGGGGGGGGGACGGTTACCAGGACTCTCACTGTCTATCCTAGGAGTCCTTTCAGGATTTAATCAGAAATGGCCTTAAATCTGCATCTTCTTGCATAGTTACAAAGAAATGAGCCGTGTATACTGTGATGGAAAAATTAATCCAGCGAGCAAAGGAGGCAATATGGAGAATCACAGTACATTAGTAAGTGCCTTGTACTAACTTTCTCTACATGATAAATGCCACTTGCTGAAGTGAGACAACCCCTTTAAGGTCAGGTAGAAAGTTAAACCATGTCTATGAGAGTCTGGGACTCTAAAACAAAGTTTATACTGTTTTCTCCACTATATGGTTGATGCCCTTTCAGTGCACCAACTGGTAGCCGATGTGGTAGCGGAGAAGCACCTGGAGGCAGCCCAGTCTTGGTTCCTACAGACAACCTACAGTATATGCTCCATTGCCTATCTAAGAACAACGAGGCAATGTGGGATTCTTACCCGTGCAGTGCTGGCGGTACTGACAGTTTGGTGGCTCTCCGTAGATGAGGTGCTCGGACTGTGGGATAAGACAGAGATGGTGTCTCCGGAACGATGACGAGATTTCATTGTCTCAATCTCTCTTTTCAGCACCATGTTATCAAACACCGCCAGGTCTTGTGGGTAGATCTGAGGCCGTAGCTCCGATAAAAGGGCAAACTGAAAGACACATTGTTTAAATAGTTAAAAAATGGAAACCCCATATAGTTTCAAACTTTTTCAATTTTACACCACTCTCGACACTCTCTTAGATAGGTCATCAGTATCTGATCAGTGGAGGTCCGACACCCAGGACCCCTGCCGATCAGCTGTTTGAGAGGGCACCGACACTCCTGCAGGCAAACTCGTCTCTGCTATATCTGTTGCTCTCTGGCTCTGCTGTACTAACAGGGTAGCTGTATAACTTAGCTTCCTCTGGATGCTGCAACTTCTCTTTGTATGGTCTGTCTCTTAATTATGCCATGGAACTCTCCTCCTGGCTCCTGAGGCTCTAAGCTGTGGCCTCCACATCCTGCAGAGCTGACGGTGCTCTAGCTGGCTTGGCTTGGCCTGGGCAGGTCCAGCAGAGACTTGCCCAGCACTTGCTTCCTTCCCCTAGCAGGGGGTAAGCTAGACTGACTCAAACTGATCCCCACCCTTCCTGCAGAAAGTGGTACTCGCCCACTACTCCACCGAGAGCGGTGTTAGAATGGAATGGAAAGCTCCATTGTATCTAACTGTAGCTCTGCCATATTTTCTGCCACCTGCTGGTGAACCAGGCACATTTCACGTGAACATAACAGTTGCAAAATAGGAAATGCACAGTGTTTGGACCTGGAATAAATACACATGATGACATGATGTTAACCAGTAAAGACAGTAGCGGGGTGCAGAAGTGGTAATGCCACTTTGGGGCATTACATAATCAGTATAAAAGTCTTGGAAAATCCATTTAAAGGAAGTCCAACAAATTTACAGTAACTTACGCCTGTATTGGCATGAACTATTTCTGGTGCACAGACTTCCAGAAGTTGTGCAAAATATTTTTAGAGACCTGCACCTCGGGTACATTTTCTATGGCGTATTTCTGATTAAAGGGATTTGACTGGTTTTAAATACTGATAACCTATCCCCAAAATAGATCATACCTATCTGATTGGCAGCAGTCCAAATCATGGCATCCCCATCAATCAGCTGTTGGAAGAGGTCTCTTCCTAGGCTTGTCATATCCATCGGTCACGTGGCCTTTGTGCAGCTCAGTCCTATTCAAGTGAATGGGTCTGAGCTGCAGTACCAAGCACAGCCACTATACAATGTACGGCGCTGTGCTTGGTATACTATGAAAAGGGTGCAGTGCTTGTCTGAGCACCATGGCCCCTCCAAACAGTGGGGGTGCTGGAAATCAGACCACAACCAGTCTGATATTGAAGAGACCATCAGGTTTAACTCTTGGAACATCCCTTTAAGACTTTATCATTTTCTTTTAGAATCGTCCTGGGATAGCATAAGTAAGTATGTTCCCTTTAGCATCTGGTGCGAACCTGTCCACCTTCTGTTCCATGTTCGGGATTCTTCTTTGCCAAGAGCTTTTATGCAAAGCACGAAAAACCGACTGGGATCGCAGGTTCTAATTAGCATGCGAGTCAGTCTTTTTAGCGTGCCGGATGCATTGATTAACTCAATAATCATACCGAGAAAAAAATTCATATGGTAGATTATAAAGGAAAAGATGTATTTCTGTGAGTAATGTACATAATTGTAATTAATATCAGGATAGATGGGCTGATTAGCTTAAAGGCAGGAGTAGGAAGCTCGCTGTCTATCCTGCCGGAGCCTGTACTTCATCAACCAAGAGAATGGAAGAATTAGTCTCCGATGCTGACAAATGGCTTTTCTAGAGGTGGTACACATGGGCTATTACTCCTACATAGGCAGGCACGGCTAACTAAAGCCCACCAAACTACAGTATATCATGCAAAAAGTTTTATTGTGCAACCGTATTTTAAGATTGTGCGCCAACATATTTCCAGTCTACAAAAAGACACAGGTCCATCAATTTCGAACTTTTTTTTCACGTCAGGTATACTTCATTATCTGCTAAAATAAGTATACTGTCATTGTATCTGCCTTACTTGAGGTAAGGAAATCCATAGTTTGACTGCTTTAACTGTTAAGAACCCTTTCCTATGTAAATGTGTGAATCTCCTTTCCTCTACAAAAAACATTTATACAGTTCTTGGAATGTATAAGACTACGTTCATACATACATTCGTCGGGGATCAGCAAAAATGCTTCCATTATGATAAAACAACTGGCTGCATCCATCAATGGGCGCCGGATCCGTTTTCTTTCGTGTCAGAGAAAACAATCAATGCAAGTCAATTGTGCAGGATCCGTTTTCTTGGACACGTCTTGATCAGTATACCATGACGCACACAAAAACACTGCTTGCAGTATTTTTGTGTGCAGCATGGAAACACAACGAAACAGAACGGAATGCATTCTGGTGCACTCCGTTCTGGTCAGTTCAGTTTTGTCCCCATTGACAATGAAAACTGAAGCGTTTTCCTTCGGTTTCGAGATCCTATGACGGATCTCAATACCGGAAAAGAAAGCGCAGATGTGAAAGCTGTTGCTGCTTTCTGGCCTCTTCCTAGGCCAGTGATGTCAGGTCCAATGGTCACATGGCCTAGGCGCAGCTCGCTCTCATTCAAGTAAACTGGCCTGGGTTGCAATACCAAGTACAGCCACTATACAGTGTACGGCGCTGTACTTGGTATGCTGTGAGGAGGACCCCTACCGATCAGATATTGATGACCTATCCTGAGGATAAGTAATCAATATTGCAATCACTGATATTCCCATTATAAAGTCTTTATTCCCCCAGTCATTTTGGTTGTCATCCAAATTCCACAACTTGCCTTCGGAGGCAATTTTTTGGCTAAAAATAATATTTTTAATTGGCCTTTGTTAAAAATATTGAGCCATTCTGTCACAAACGGTTAACTGTTTTTCTAACTGTGTGACTGGTACTTTCACTTTGTGCCAGTCATCTAATAACCCTCATCTCTAAGTCTACTTTCACACTCGCGTTTTGGCTTTCCGTTTGTGAGATCTGTTCATTTTAATGCATTCTGAATGGAAAAGGATCCGCTCAGAATGCATCAGTTTGCATCAGTTCAGTCTCCATTCCGTTTTGGAGACGGACACCAAAACTCTGCTTGTCCGTCTGATGAAACTGAGCCACATGAGGAATCGTGCGCGGCCGGGTCCTCCCTGCCCCCTTGTCACCATGAAGATGTGGACGCCGTCCGCGTCCTTGCTCCTCCTCACTAGCGGGATGCTGGCGGCATTGCAGGGGAAGAGCTCGTCACTGGCTCCCCGTTACAAGTATGTTTCAAGGTAAGAAGACTTCATCCTAGAGCCATCAACAGAGCCATCATCTTGGTTAGAATTGTGGGATCACCTTATATGAGCCAACTATATTCCTTTCTCCAGAAAATCCCTTGAGCAAACACAATTTTCCCAAAAAGTTTTTACATACTGTACCTTGGCCTGGGTGTTGAAAAGTTCAAACATAGCCATGATAAGGGCCTGCACTGGGATGTGACGTTCCTTGTACTGCTGGAGGTAGTAGGACATGGTGCTCCTCTCAGGCTCAGTCAGCAGCAGACGGGCCTTCTCATCTAGAAGAACCAAGGTCTGATTTCCCAGACTGCTTAGGGTGACTTGTGATCCCGCAGGTCCTCTGTAAAAAACGGGCTGTTGGAAGACATAATAGTGTTAAGCCTGCCCGTCTGGGCTCTACCCACTACACAGGCGATTCCTGCCTCACCTATAGAGTCCCGTTCACACCAGGGGAGATCAGGCTTCACTCAGCCTTAGTCAGCCAGTCACCAAGCTCTATCCACACACGTCAGCTCTCTAGGCTTCATTCCCCCAGAGTGGCATTCTGAGGTCTGCTTTATTTCCCCAGTGATGATCCCTATAGGCCTCACCTTGGATCACCTTGGGCGTGGGGAAAACCGGTAATGGAGGGATGTGGACTGGGAAATCCCTCTACCGAACCAGTCCAAAGAAATCCAGCCCATATAAACTTAAACAAAGAGCTCCAGCAGACTTTCTGGATTTCTGCTATCTCAACCAGCTAAGGAACCTGGGTGAGATGTACACTCCCTCCACTACTTTACCATACACATTGCCACAATGAATATCACCATTTTTGACTCTGTACATGATTTTTGACCACCACATATCTGGATGATCTAACGGGTGATCTTGTTTTGGAAAAAAAGACGACTTGGGCATCCTTTATGTGTAGAAGACATAAGGTTTCACCATCATCACAAGGATTCTTTACAGTAAGAGCAGTGAGACTGCAGAGCCACAAAATGCTGTGATGGTTGTGACGTTTAAAGGTGTTGTCTCATCTCAGCAAAGGGAATTTATCATGTAGAAAAAGTTAATACAAGCCACTTACTAATGTATTGTGATTGTCCAATATTGCCTCCTTGGCTGGATTCATTTGTTTATCTCATTATACACGACTCTTTCCATTGTTACGACCACCCTGCAATCCAGCAGCGGTGGCCGTGCTTGCACATTATAGGAAAAAGTGATGTCCTCTCTGGTGGCCAGGGTCTATAGTGTGCAAGCACGTCCACCACTGCTGGATTACAGGGTGGTCGTAACCCCTGGAATCGAGCAGTGTATAGTGTGATGGGAAAATAAAAGCAGCCAGCAAAGGAGGCAATATGGACAATCACAATACATTAGTAATTGCCTGGTATGAACTTTGTCTACATGATAAATGCCATGTGCTGAAGTGAAACAACCCCTTTAAGAAGTACTTGAAAGTTATATGCACTAGCATTTGTAGAGATGGGACATCAATCCAGGATTTTTTCTGATTACCAAATTTAAATAATATGTGGTTATTGGTGGCAACCTCTTAGGAGTCTTTGTCTTCTTCTGGACCATCACAGTAGGAATATAGGTTGTATTCAGGGGCTTAACTACCACAGAAGCAGACCATGCGACTGTTATGGGGCCCAGTTGGGATCATCCCCTTTTCTACTGGGGGTGAAAACTTGGTCTAAAAGGAACAACTTTTAGCAAATGAGGCAGTGAAAAAAATGGTCCAAGGGTCACTGAAAGGGGTTTAGACGGAAACCCTTCTGTCTTGTGTGGGGGCCTGGTTTGATCCTTGCTGTGGGACCCTTACTTCTTACTATGGAAGCCACTGGTTGTAACTATGCACCTATTTAGTCCAAAGTTAAAATGTGTTTGCAATCTATGAGGAATAGCTCTGTAAGGGTGGGTTCACACTAGCGTTAGGGATTCCGGTATGGCTTTCCGTTATAACATGGTTATAACTGAAAATAACGGAATCCATAAGACGGAAGGACGGATCCGTTCTTCTGCCCATAGACTTGTATTATGACAGAATGCCAAACGGAAGCCTTTAAAAGGCATTCCGTTTGCTTTCCGTCATAATAGAAGTCTATGGGACTCAAAACGGATCCGTCTGGTTCCCGTTATGCAAGACGGAAAACAAAGTCCTGTCGACAGGACTTTGTTTTCAGTCTTGCATAACAGGACCCAGACGGATCCGTTATGCTTTCCCATAGACTTCTATTAGGACGGGAAAAAAAAAAAAAGGATTCCTTTTAAAGGCTTCCATTTTGCCATAATACAATAGGACCTGACCACTGTTCAGGCAGGCAAAGCAGCCAACAATGGTCACATCCAGGTAGGAGAACTAATCGATAGATGGCCATGCATGGACCATGTCCACTCCATTGAAATCATTGCGAGTTACGGAAACAGCCTGGACCTGGTTCTCCAGATAGATGGGGGTCTCAGAGGTGGAATATCCGGCTATCTGACTTTCATCCCCTTTAAGCCCCTTTAATTTCTCTTCCTCCTACTCACGTAGAACACTATCCTACACGAAGGTCAGCATGAAATCCCGGGGAACCACAAATGCACGTTTCTCCTATGAGAACAGTTATTCGTTTCAATATGGGTCACAGAAGACAACAGCTATGAAATTATATAGCCAGGTGGTAAGACATGTAACGTTAAATTAAAAATACTGTATAGCATTTTACTAGTGCACCCGAGTCCCCGAGGTATTAAACTTCAAACAAGTCACTGGAACTACGCTTTAACCGGTTGACGGTAATAATTCTGAGATATGTTTCATTGTGCAGTATAATACAGCAGGGGCATAGAAAAAAAAAAAGATGCAGGGGAAGCAGTTACCTTACTCCCAGGGGGCCCATAGACCTCTGCTACATAAGAGAACAGCAGTAGTATATGTGGGCGGTGTGTGTGGGGGCACAATACCTCACAATGGAATCGTGCTATGCAGAGCCATCTCACCATACTAATCAATATTTTTCTTCTTTTTTATTTTAGATTCTTATACTATGCAGCAGAATACAAAATGGTCATCTGCTATTAGGGTCGCCCTTCCGTTAGATGATGTTTTGTGCCACCCCCTCCTCCATGTGGTCTAAGGTCATGCACAAATAACCATATCCTACAGTGTCTATTTGGAAGCATTATACAGTACGTTGGCAAATTAACATTCCCATACGGTTGCCTTTAAGGGGTTGTCCAGTATACACAGGAAAAGACTGGGAACTGGAAAAAAAACTTAAAGTGGCCACGATTGATCCAAATTGATAGAAGTCAGACAACAGAAGTAGTCGGGGACAGCAATACTGGAGTGAAAAACAAAATGAACCGAATACCACAGTGCAGCACAACATACTGCCTACATTAAAAGCAGGGCTGGCATCAGCACCCAACATACCTGGGCAAGTGTCGGGGCCCACTGCTCCTGGGGGGGCCCACTGCGCTGCTATTAGTGCTTCCATCAATACAGATACTGTAGAAGCGCTCATTGCTGGAGCGCAGGGAGCTGTGGTCATTTCATTCAATAACAGCAGCTCCAGGGGTGTAGTGCTTCGGGCCCTCAGGGCAGAAGGGGCCTGGGAGCTGTAGCAGGGCCACAGCATCAGACTAGGGCAAGGCGCATCAACAGCATGCAGAGGCGGGCTGCTTCTGTCCCACTTACAAGCTCCTGTGCTGCGGAGCTTCAGACACGCCCCCTCTTCACTCCAGCAGAGAAGACAGGTTGCCTTACCAGCTGCCTTTCATACAAAAATTTGCTGTGGGGCCCAGTTAGTTCTAGCTAGTGAGGGCCTCTTACACAGTATAAGACCCCAGTGCCCCCTCCATACTGAATAACCCCCAGTGTGGGTGCCACTGGGGGCATTATTCTGAGTGGGGGGCAACTTAGGGTCATTATTCTGAATGGAGGGCCACTGTAGGGTCATTAAACTGTGTGTGGGGCCACTGGGGAGGGTCATTATACTGTGTGGGGGGGCATTGGAGGTCATTACACTGTGTGTGGGGGCATTGGGTGGGGCATTATACTGTGTGAAGGGCCACTAGTGGTCATTATACTGTATGGGGGCCACTGGGGGTCATTATACGGTGTGGGAGCCACAAGAATACATGTAAATGTAAAAAAATGCCACAAGGGGGCACACTGAAATTTATCGCCCAAGGGCCCACATGAACCTGGAGCCGGCCCTGATTAAAAGGGTTGTGTCACGTCAGTAAGTGGCATTTATCTTGTATATTAAGTTAATACAAGGCACTTACTAATGCATTCTGATTGTCCATATTGCTTCTTTTGGTGGCTGTATTCATTTTTCCATCACTTTATACACTGCTTGTTTCCATGGTTATGACCACTCTGCAATCCATCAGTGGTGGTCGTGCTTACATACTAAAAAAGCACTAGACTAGGTGCGCTCCCATGGTCCTGGCCACCAGACAGGCTGGCACTTTTTCCTGTAGTGTGCAAGCACGACCACCACTGATGGATTGCAGAGTGGTCATAACCATGAAAACGAGCAGTGTATAATGTGATGGAAAAATAAATCTAGCCAGAAAAAGAGGCAATATGGACAATCACAATACATTAGTAAGTAGCATGTATTAAATTTCTCTACATGATAAATGCCACTTGCTGAAGTGAGACATCCCCTTTAATTAATGCTGAGATCATCAGTTAGTACCTGCTGGTAGCCAAGAGGAGAGCTTGGGCAAATCTCTGGGCAATCGGCCCACTGGGAAATTTCCCTGCAGTGTCTGTCGCCCGTCTGCCCATGAGTATACATGAAAGTCCAGCAGCAGATAGCCCTCCGTTCCAGCAACCTAGCTCCTGGCCAAAAGTAACAGGGATCCATTCTTGCACAGATGAATGTTGATGCCAGTGAGGAGCTGCAGTGATCTTATGGCCAAGAATGGGTCCCCGTCACTTTGCGATCCAGTGTGAACTGCCAGGAGCCACAGTGCCGGAATTCATTTCAAAAGGTGAGTTGGCCTCAGAGTTTCGCTTATATCAGACAACCCGTTTAATAACAATGCTATACAGTCCCACCATCACAGTACACTGCAAAAAATGATATACTGTGACTTGCTAAAATAAAGCCAACATACATTGACCACAAAAAGAGGTCCATACATAAAGCAGCACAATAACGGACTATGGTGCCTAGGGCCAACCAGTAAAATTAATTCTGAGGGCCCACTGTACAGCTACCAGCAAATACCACCTCCTCACAAAATGGCAGCAGCAGCAGCATGATGCTCAAGATGATTATGGGGTTCCTGCAGCGACTTTGAGAAGACAGAGCTCTGGGGAAAGAGAATACTTGCTGGCTGGCCTACTTCTCTAATTTTAATACTCAGGAACCGCGCTGCATCAAGTGGAAACAAGTTCAAGCCTTGCAGGTTCCAACGTTTGTGGGTCGGTTGAATAGCCGGAACCAGGGTAAAACCTTGCCGGTTATGCTGCAATAAAAAGCAAAATAGTGCACCACCTTTTGTAAAATAAGCTGTTGCGCCTTTAATCACACTTACAGAATCGCAGTGTAAACAGTCATAAAACCGTCTCAGCGGTATTTGCCCGACCCGGGTTTCGCTGGCCTGAGCTTCATCAGGGGCAGGAACACCTACTTCTCTGCCTAGAAGTCTTCTACCCCACCCTATGCATCTATAATTATAAACTGGGTAGTCTCTTCAGTAATCTACCCAGTTTTTCATATGGACTTGTAGACTGGTTGATATTTTGTATGATGCCTTCTCGCATTTAGAGCAGTCAATCTACTGTGCCATGTGGGCAAGGGTTGTTCAGTGGCCCACCGGGGATTCACCTATTCCCCTGTGGGCCAGTCAGAGTCTTAAAGGGGTTGTGTCATCCATACATTGAGGGCATATCACTAGGATATGCCCCCAATGTCTGAAAGGTGAGGGTCCTCACCTCGCTCCTTCTCTTTGAAGGCTGGATTTTAGAGATAAGTGCAGGTCCCAGAGGTGGGACTTGCACCTACGTGATATTGGGGGCATATCCTAGCAATATGCCTCCAATGTATCTAATTACAGTGCTACTTTCACAATAGACGAGACTGCACTCCAGAAAGTTAGATGCACATAATTTATTACGTTAGCCGGACATGGTGGTATACACTTGCAGCGTTTCGGGCAACAATTATGCCCTTCGTCAGGCAGGAGGAAGGCTGGGGCGGATGTCACGCTGGCCTGACATCCGCCCCAGTGCTTTCCTCCTGCCTGACGAAGCAGGCATAATTATTGCCCGAAACGCTGCAAGCTATACCACCATGTCCGGCTAACGTAATAAATTATGTGCATCTAACTTTCTGGAGTGCAGTCTCGTCTATTGTGAAAGTCTGATCGGTTCCAAGTGGTGGAGAAGGAACTAAACAAGTGACGTGCACCCACATTGGTCATTATATAGATTGAGTGCTGGGGTCACCCTGCTGGTTATATACTAATTACAGTGCTACGCAATGTCTACATAAAACTACTTGACAATTAATATTAAGACTTGTGATGGTTACATTCCTTGGGTGACAGCAGATACTAAGCGTCAGAACTGGAGGACACCAGGAAAAAAGTCAGTCAAATTACGATCTGAAATTGTGTTCAAAGACAATCCAGGCGCAATACAAGTGACAGAATGACAGCAAGGGAATAGTCAAGCAATCCAAGGTCAAATAGTCCAATGAAACAAGAGAGGGGTAACCTGGAAGAATGGCGACACACAAGCCAAGTCCAAGTGAAAAGAAAGCGCCATAACTTTGAGTAAGACTCTGATTGGCCGGCACACACATTCTCTCATTGATCCACTGACCAGGCCACCATTAGTTGGCCAGAAGGCTGTGTTCGTGCCAGTCGACAACCCTACCAGCGCTGCCGAGAGGAGAGACAAGAAGGAAGTTGGCCAGGAACATGCCTAGATAAGTCAGACCTTCAAACTCCACCTTTGTACTACCGTAATGAAAAGCTTTAAAAATACTGAAATCCCCACAAAAATCTGAACCAACTCATGATAGTACCAGGCTTACCTTTGTGGCAGGTTCTGGTGAGGAGTTCCTTAGGATCCTGTAGATAGAAAGAAAATCATGTTTAGTAGCCTTAACGACAGGACATATAAAGGATTTTCTTTAGGTTCCATCACCAGCACCTTGTCAAGAAAGGTTTCTTTCCATGGAGACAGGCAGGGGCAAGGAGATGATTCTGTAGGAAAGGTACTGGATTGTGGAGCAGCAACATAGAAAACCTAGCTATTGTGTAGAACAATGGAAGACGATTGCTTCCTTGACCTTCGGAGGTTAGTTAGTCTGTTTCTGCTTTGTAATTTCTCTACAGACATGAAGAGAGGAATTCTTTAGTCCTTACAGACAAGGAATTGCGATTCATAATTAGAATGTCTAAAGTGTATTAACCTCTATAGGTCCAACATTAGCTCCTTGCTTTTTTTCAATTACTTTTCCTGCTTTTTAGGGAGCAGCTAATGTTAAAGGCTATGTAAACCTTTGGGGGAATTCTTTTTGCATTGTACTCATTTTAAGCTAAAAATCATATTTAAAATGTGTTCTTTTTTATAAATATGGAGCCATTTGCTCTGTACAGGGCTGAGATGCTCTGATAGAGAAATGTGAATTTTCTCTCTACTCTGACAGCCAGTTAATCTGACAGCTCCTTATCTCTGCTCTCTGACCTCCCAAACACTCATTATAGCTCAGTTGTTATCATACTGATAAGAATGTGGCTTAAAGGGGTTATCCCATGACTAATGTAAAAAATGAAAATCAGACATCATATATTACATGACAATCTCTTTTCTAATAAAGCTAGAACCAGCCCTGTACCTCACATAGATCCAGAGATCTCCACATTTATTGCTCTGCTAGATTTATATCAAACTGAAAGTGCAAGGGGAGTGTCTTTTCTGCTGCAGCTAAGAGGGCGTGTCCATGCTCTCCCTATCACAGCTCAGGGGGCGTGTCCATGCTCTCCCTATCACAGCTCAGGGGGCGTGTCCATGCTCTCCCAATCACAACTCAGAGGGCAGTTGAAGGATGAAACTGAGCATGTGCGGCCATCTCAATAAGCAGGTCAAAGAAATAAGAAAAGAACAAACAACAGATACATTTTATTGAATAACTCGGTCGCCATGTCAAATTTTTAATTACATGCAATTAACAAAGTATTCCAAGTGCTGGTTTGAAAACTGTAGTTTATTTTTCATGGGACAGCCCCTTTAAATAAGTGTTTATGACCTCTCAGTAGTTTAGAGATAAGTGTCATTACATGACCGGCACAAAGTGAAAGTAAAAAGTACAATTCGCACAGCTAGACAGTAAACCCCTTGTGACAGAACGGTTCAATATTTTTAATAAAGACCAATTAAAAAAAAGAACTTTTATTATAAGCAAATAAGACTTGAGGGGTATAATTGGAGTTGCTTATGATTTCTGCACCTACTGCTTTTTTAAGTTTATTTTAAAGGTGTTGTCTCACTTCGGTAAATGGCATTTATCATGTAGAGAAAGTTAAAACAAGGCACTTACTAATGTATTTTGATTGTCCATATTGCTTCCTTTGCTGGCTGGATTCATTTTTCCATCAGATTATACACTGCTCGTTTCCATGGTTACGTCCACCCTGCAATCCATCAG
Source organism: Bufotes viridis (assembly GCA_033119425.1). NCBI lineage: Eukaryota > Metazoa > Chordata > Amphibia > Anura > Bufonidae > Bufotes > Bufotes viridis. The sequence goes on along the minus strand of CM065597.1, from coordinate 137,648,096 downwards.
AGGTGGTCATGCTTGCACACTATAGGAAAATGCACCTCGCTCTCTGGCGGCCGGGACCATGGGAGCAAACATAGGCTGGTGCTTTTTTCTACAGTGATGGATTGCAGGGAGGTTGTAACCAGGGAAATGTATAATGTGATGGAAAAATGAATCCAGCCAGCATTGGAAGTAATATGGACAATCACAATACATTAGTAAGTGCCTTGTATTACCGTAACTTTCTGTACATGATAAATGCAATTTGCTGAAGTGACAAAACCCCTTTAAGTTTATTATTTTAAGGTTATAGGTAGAGATGAGGAAATTATTGAAAAGTTCGATTCGGCTGATTCACTGAATTTTACGAAAAAAATTGCTTCATGATGAATTACTTCGTCACGAAGCGCATTTTTTGTAAGTATCGCGTGCAATGACAGGGAGCTGCTATAGTGCCGCCCCTGTCATTGTATTCCTCAGATGCCACGTTCATAAATGATCGCGGCATCTGAGTGTAAAAACAGTGTAAATTTAACAATGAAAAAAAAAGGTAATCAAACTTACCGCCTCCATTTGCTTGCGATGGGTCGGCCGCTGCCATCTTGCTTGAAGATCTAGAGCGAAATCTCACGCGGCGCGAGCTTATGTCATCACGCCGGTCGGCGTGGTGACGTCATACGTCACCACGCACGGGATTTCGGCTGAGATCTTCAATCAAGATGGTGGCTGGCGGCCCGTCGCAAGCAAATGGAGGCGGTAAGTTTTAATTTTTTGGTTTTTTTTTACACTATTTCAGGTTAAATCGATTCGCTGACACGAAGCACGAGGAAATTCGGCTTCAAGGCGAATTGGATTAATCCTGAAATTCGGATCGAATTCCACTTTGTGGGATTCGATTCGCTCATCTCTAGTTATAGGATACCAAAAGATATATGTTATGGTCATCATTGTCAGCTGCAGGGTGTCAGGTGCGGAGATTACTGCTTTCCTTTTAAGTTAGCATGTCCCTCCCACCTTGAGCCCTGAGCGCCAAATAGACTTTAAATTCAGGACTGTTTGTCTTCATCTGACCACTGACCTGATGAAGGAGGCTTCTTGCCTCCGAAACGCGTTGTGTTTAAGTGTTTACCAATAAAGGAAAAACATTTGAATGCCATCCTGGTGATCTCCTACCTCTGATCAATAAAAGTCCTTCCTTTTTCATTTTTATACAAACTATTGGTGAATGTCCCAGACGCCAATTCCAGCGCAATACCGGGTAAGGACATGGCAGCAGGACAGGAAGGAGACGGATCCACAGCTAAGGCCCACATACAACTGACAGCTTACAGAATACCCCTGAGGCCTAGCGGTAGTACACAATCGGTGATGCCTCTGTTTTCTCTTTTACCTTTTAAGAATTGAGGGCAGCAGATAAGAACAAGCACAGTGACCCAGTGGACCATTGCTAAAGGGTTAATATTGTGATTCATTGCTAAAGGTTTCATGTTTTGTTCACATTTCAACAGTGAAATGTTTACTGCAATGTTCTGAAATGCAAAGCTGTATCAAAATACGAAGCTGAACTCGGCTTCATTAATGAGCCCCGAAGCCGAGTATTTTGATACAGTAATTTAGGCGAATAAACAAAGTGACATGTGATAGAGGCGAGATGAAGTAAGCCTCACGATATTTGCTGGAACTTCGGAAAGACCTCAGCGGAGGCAATACATTTTACAGCAGGACGGAGCCGATATCCTTAACATAGTTTTTAAAATAATCTGGTTTGGATACGGCAATCCGAACCCGATTCGCTCAACCCTAATTATCCTCACATGCTTTTCCCAATGGAGCTCACAATCTAAGCTCCCTATAAGCATGTCTTAGTGCTCATGCGCACGACCGTATGTATTTTGCGGTCTGCAAAAAACATGGATGACACCGTGTGACATCCGTATTGCATCTGTTCATTTTGAGGATCCATCGTAACAATGCCTATCCTTGTCCGCAAAACGGACAAGAATAGGACATGTTCTATCTTTTTTGCGGAAAGGCCATGTAGACATACAGAAACGGGATGCACACGGAGTCAATTCCATTTGTTTTAAGGACCCATTGAAGTGAATGGTTTCACATACGGGCTGCAAAAAAAAAAAAAAACGGAATGGAAAAAATACGTTTGTGTGCATAAGCCCTTAGGGTGTGCCCTGTTTGAACAAGGGTGTGTCCTCTCTTCATTGTAGTGCGCTGGCTCTGTGTCCTCTCTTCATTGTAGTGTGCTGGCTCAGTTACAGAGGAATTGCCACCATGAGAACAACTCACATCAGTGTTATTTTTCCGGAAAAAAAACAAAAAAAACGGATCCTTTGCCTCCGTTAAAGCCATTTCTGCCTGTGATCTGATGTTTAAGATGGGGAAAAAAAAGTTATATCTGTAAAACAGATCTCAGACTGAAACGGCTCAAGCGGATTCCAAATGTGCTTAACTGATGCACAGGATCCGTTTCTTTTTTTGCAGGATCCTGTTTTTTGCTTTTTTTTTTTCTGTTCTTCTGATAGATCAGAAGATTGGAAAAATAACGGTGATGTAAACTTTCCCGAACACTGTCATTGCTGCGGCCACCACTCCCACCCTCTCCGCCCCACGCATCCCCTGCGGGTTGCCGCACGCTGCACTTGGCAAATAAGTGTTTTAAAATGAACTAAAATAGAAACGGCATCTTTAAGAGATAATGGGGGGGGGGGGGGAGGGAATATACAAAAGAGTACAGACAATGCCAGACCGAGTAAACACAAACCCCTCTTGAAAGATAATGGTAACGCCCCTTGGCAGCTGGGGGCGTGATATTTTCCAAAAAATATTTCCCTCCAGCACTAGATGATGTCTCCACTCTGTACAGGCCAATTTTACCGATATTTAATGAACGCAGATAACATCTAGACAATTACCGCAGCCGCGTCTCTTTCAGCGTAATTACTCCTCTAAATGGACGCACATAACCATGTCACAAAGTGCTTACCTATGGTTTCTGAGTGAGATCTTCCCGATAACTGTACCATTTCTTCCCCTGGGTGTGCGCCTCGCCTATAAACTTACGTTATAAATGTCTCTGTTTCCAACTCATTTAGCAATGTAGTTGTAATGGCCCCCTAAAGCATGTTAGGTATTACTTGTTATTCCAGCTGGGTGTTCACACCTTCTACCGAACGTCATGGACGGAGGGATTATACAGCCCTTCGCTCGGCACTTTGGGATGGCATTTGAATATTAAAGGGCGTGTCCTTTAATAAATACTCCTTCAGTATATATATCAGATGAAGGTCATTTGTGGCATCATAGGGTATTCCAGTTATGTAGTACCGAGGGGCGAACCACCAATGAGGCCAGGTGAGGCAGCACTAGGTAGGGGCAAGAGGGCGGCAGCGAAAGGGCCGTGGGCAATGAGCGGTTTCATTGTGGCAAAGGGGTTAGGTTAAAAACTTGGCATGGGGGGGGGGCGCCGTTTTAGTTTTCGCCTCAGGCAGCAGAAAGGCTAGGTGCACCCCAGAGCAGGGGGCCCCGTACCCCCTGCTGCCCCCGGAAAGGAACGGAGCACTCTGTCGAGCATGCATGCAGTCGCTCAAGTAATTTCTTTGGGAATTCTGGAGGAACGCCCATAGAAATGAATGGTGCGGCCACTCGCTCTGTTCATTTCAGAGGGGGTATGGGGCCCCTGCTCCGGTCCAACCAATCTAATAGTTATCCCCTATACTTTGGATAGGGGATAACTTAATCTAACTGGAATACCCCTTTAATTCTCTCCGCAGTCCTAAACAATCACCAGCTTTATAAGGCTTATCTATTTTTGGGGTGGTTGCAATCCTTGTGCAAGGTTAGATAAATGGTCTGCAGTTTATTTTTCTTTGTTTTTTAACAAACACAGCGCCACTCTTGATTATGGGTTGTGTCTGGTATTGCGGCTCAGCTCCATTTATTTTAACAATTTGTGGACATTTGAAAAGTACCCTACTGTATAGAGGTCTGTCTAAGTAATAGATTCTCTTTAAAGTGCAACTCCTGTAATAAATAAAATGTTAAAGGGGTTGCCCCATGATGATCCAGTCTGCCCAGTGCAGTACGTGGTCGGCCATTCATTTGAATGGCCGCCATATAATACTACATCTTCCCAGGAGCGAGGTCCGTAGGGGAAGTGTATGAGCCGGTAGTTAAAATGCCAGACCAGCAGGAAACCAGCCTGCATCTGGAGGTGTCTTAGTGAGACCGCCCCTTTAATGAGGAGCTGTCACCTCTCCTGACATGTCTGTTTTAGCAACTACTTGCATCCCCATGTAATAACATTTCTAGATCATCTATTCCTATGACTCCATGTTGTACCGTTCCTTTATTATTCCTGCTGGACGGTATGAATGAATTGCTAGCAATTTGCAATGAAGGTTCAGATGGGTGTTACCAGTTTGGGAGGTGTCCCTGTACAGTATAACACTGGCAACACTGATTGGATAGTGAATGGGAATCCGGTGGTGTCCGGCTATGCTGGATATGGGAAGTCCAGTAGTCTGCTTCTCTTCCAGAACAGACTACCAGATTTATCAAAAAGAGATGTGAACCTAGCCTTAATCTGAAATGGCACCTGAAAGGACAGATATGCATTAATGTAAGGCTACATTCACACGACCGTAGTGTTTTGCAAATCCGCAAAACACAGATACTGTGTGCGTTCCGCAATTTGCAATTGCGGACAAGAATAGGCATGCTCTATCTTTTTTTGCGGGGCCACGGAACGACACTACGGATGCAGACACCACACCGTGTGATGTCCTCATCTTTTGTGGCCCCATTGAAATTAATGGGTCCGCACCGCTTCAGCAAAATTACGGAAGAGATGCGGACTCATTCATACAGTCGTATGAATGTAGCCTTATACTGATTGGATAGTGTCAGACTGGGCAGGAACACCACCTCAACTGGCCATACCCACCTGGACCTTGACTGCAAACTACAATAAATGTATTCTTAACTTCTAGTAGTGATAATAGAGGAATGGCACAATATAGTCATAAGAACAGATGATCTAGAACTGTTATTAAACAGAGAAGCAATTTATTCATAACTTCTAGTAGGGATAAAAGAGGAATGGCACAATATAGTCATAAGAACATGATCCAGAACTGTTATTACACAGAGAATGAAAGTAATTACCGGTACTCACTAAAAATGTCAGAAGTAGTGTTGAGCGAACTTGCTTTTTAAGTTCCACGTCCAAAGTTCAGGTTATCGAAGAATCCCGTTATGGATTCCAAATTCCGTTAAGGTCCGTGGTAGCGGAATCCATAACGGGATTCTTCGATAACCCGAACTTTGGACGCAGAACTTAAAACACAAGTTCGCTCAACACTAGTCAGGAGAGGAAACAGGTCCTCAACTCAGGCAAATCAAGCAGACCAAAGAACAATGAATCAGCCAGTTTTCTTCTGCCACCAACTATGATCAGAAGGTCCTGCTACCCAGCATCTCCTATAACGTTAATAATCTAGCAAATAATCCTGATTATTAGGATTTGATCTAAAGATCCCTGACAATATACAGCTATAGGTACTGCTATTACGTACCCTGTAGTTGTAAGGGGGTCTCCATTTCCTGTGTAAGAGCTACTGAGCCACTGAGTCTCATCCACCACAGTGCGAGAATGTGGGATCCGACCTACATCCCGGACAGTCATCATTAGATGTCGCGAAGAGCGAAGAATTCTGACAGCCTCATCATGAGGGATGGAGAGGAAGCTGATGCCATTTACTTCCAGGATCTGATCACCCACCTGGCGGAAGAAACAGATAAAGACCAAAAATAACATTTTCGCATAGAATATGGTTAAACCATGTCAACCAGGCTACGGTAGTGATCAGTACTCCATTCTCAAACAGATGTCTCTGATGTTAGCTAGTACTGATCATATGGAAACTGTATAAACTTTATATAAAATAATTATCAAATTTTGCATAAATCAGTAGTACAAGTGAATATAAGAAATTTTTATGAGATACAGTATTAGGGAAAAATGCCTCTTTCTTCACTTATGGGTCACTCCTTCTCTTACCCCCTACACTGATCACTCACACTGAATTCAATGCTAAAATCCATCTTGAGAGAGCAGATAAACTATAGGCTCACTGAGGAATCAGGTTACATACTGCCTATAGAAGTCTATGGACAGGGAAGGGGAGGAACAGCTGCAGAGAGAGATAAAAAAAAGACATGCAGATACACTACTACTGGATCTAGTAAGTTTTCTATCTCGCCCCAATGCTGGATTCACAGCTTCATAGCTGCTATACAAGATTCTAATTGCTGCTGCTTCTCAGAATGGGCTACACAGAGCTAGAGGAGCATGATCTCCTCAATTTTGTGTCTGCTATGTATGGGAGACATCATAGTAACCACTAACTCAGGTAAACAAAAAAAGACAATTATGCCCCATGCACACAACTGTATGTATTTTGTAGTCTGCAAATTACAGACCTGCAAAATAAGGATACAGCCTGTGTTGCACCTGCATTTTTTGCAGACCCATTGACTTCAAAGGGTCCGTGCTCCACATTTCGTGGCCAAGTATAGGACATGTTCTATCTTTTTGCAGGACAGACATTCGGATGTGAAAAGTACGCGGATCATTTGTGTGCTTATGTCTGTTCCGCAAAAAGGTAGAATATGTCTGCAAAATACAGACCACGGAACCATTGAAGTCAACGGCACACGGACCACAACTACTGTATATTTTGCAGATCCCTGATTTGTAGAACGTTAAGCGGATGCGGTCGTGTGTATGAGGCCTTAGAGATAGAGCCTGCAGAAGGGAAACTGGTGATACATGGATACAAGCCATGTGATATACAAATATAGCACTACTCCGTATGTACACACGTGAGAGGTTAAAATGGTTTTCTGAGATTTTAATACTGATGATCTATCCTCTAGATAGGTCACCATGATCTGATCGGTGGGGGTCTGACAACTGGGACCCTTGCCAATCAGTTTTTTGTGAAGGCTGTGAGCGCCACGGCCTTCTCTCAGCTCAGCAAGCACAGCGCCGTACATTGTGCTGCTCAGTCCCATTCACTTGACCGATCAACGTGTCATCCCTGGCCTAGGGAAAGCTGAGAGAAGGCTGTGGTGCTACAGAGGGGCACCGCTGCCTTCTCAAACACCTGATCGGTAGGAGTCCCGGGTGTCAGACCACCACCGATCAGATACTGATGGTCTATCCAGAAGATAGGTCATCAGTATTAAAAACTCAGAAGACCCCTCTAAGCTTTGTTCACATCTTCGGTTGTTAAATTTCGTCGGCCCTTCCAGCAAAGGAGCATATCCAGACACTGCTGGGCACCCCTGGATCTCTGTCCCATTCACTACAATGGGATCCAGTGGGTTTCTGGCATTATTGCTGGCTTTCTGCCTGAGAAATTCCACTGCGTGCCAGAAACCCACCGGACCCCATTATAGTGAATGGGAATACAGCGGTGTTCGGCTATGCCGGATAGGGTACGTCTAGTAGTCTGCTTCTTTTCCAGAACAGACTACCAGATTTATCAAAAGGATGTGTGAACCTAGCCTTAATCTGAAATGGCACCTGAAAGGACAGATATGCGTTATTGTAAATAGTTAAAGGGGTTGTCTCATTCAGCAAACGGCATTTATCATGTAGATGAAGTTAATACAAGGCACTTACTAATGTATTGTGATTGCCCATATTGCTTCCTTTGCTGGCTGGATTCATTTTTACCAGAAAAAAAACAAAAAGCACAGAAAATTTGAAACGGCGGAAACTACAAGAAGAGTCTCAGAATTACCTTAAGTCCAGAGGTCTCAGCTTCGGAACCATGATCCAGTCCTGTGATGTAGATCCCCAGTGAATACTCAGAACCTCCCCGGATAAGCAACCCAAGAGAACTCCCCTCTCCCAGCACCAGGTTCACCTAAGGGTGAGATGACAGATTCGGTTTCACTTCAACTGTTTGCAAAATTAGAAATGTGTATATGTTGGGTTGGCGTTATTTACACTAAATTTAGTGTTTTCTATCTGAAATCAAACTAAAACGACCAGATGATCCCGCCAGACCAGGCACGATCTGCTAAACAATATCTAGTGCCCATGGCTTTCTTAAAAAAAAAAAAGAAATTTGGTGTGAATAAAGACTATAAGAGAGCAAGTAGTCTGAAAAAAAGTCACAAAAAACAGAAAGTGATGGGTATAATGATGGTTTAGAATACAGTGTTACCCCCACACCTTCTTTTCATCCCCTTCCTGCAGTAGCTGTAGATGACTTCTCTTTTCCTTTTCTGGGACCCCCACATATGAGTTGTGAAGGTGGGGTAACCCTGCAGGTGGTGAGACACTGCGACCTTGTGGATCAACCCAAGTGTAAATATGACTGGAGACATGGCCGCCAGGGACCCGGCCTGAAGACTGCACAGAGAGGACCAGCTTCTGAGAACCCCGCAGAGCCTGGAAAAGATTATACAGAATGTACAGTATATCGGGTGATATATGGTATAAGATCGCCAGCGATCACTACTGATCACCACTGATAATCGTCCCCATCAGTGGTGATCACTACTGATGACCGACCAATGACATTCTACTCTGTATAACATTCCACTTATCCCTACATCCAGTATGATTTTGCTTTATTTTTGTAGGATATAAAAATCCACATTCTTATATAGTGTCACTCTGATAATGGTCCTTCAGGTTTTATAACAGTCCCACCTAAAAGTAAAATAAAAGTCACCAATACACAGAAATTCTTCAGCTCTTCCTTTGAGTTTTTAAATAAGGAAGACAGGCTATGCACCCCATACACATGCACATATAACTCAGTGTATTGTAAGGGTATTTTTAAGTGACTGATTGGCCCTCCCCTTTAATTCTGTTTAATACTTTGTGTAATAGTTTATAAGTTGCCCTTGTAATGAAGTGGGTTAGAAATAGTACCCATCCCCCATTGTGCTCATAAGACCACATTCCTGAGTGATCTCACAGACATGCATGCTGCACATTGGAGGAGGGGCTAACAGGTTAAAACATTATGACCCACATTTTCTCGGCAGATTCCACCAGGCCCTCCATCTAGGTAGGATGTGAGTATGATTGCCCTATCTCTCTTGTACACCCTGGGGTGTCGGTCATTTGTTATAATCGGGTAGACAGCCATGGGTTATAGCATGATCAACGGAGTCTCCACCCCATTTAGGCTAGTGATGTTTATTTACTTTTGATTATTCTGTATGTGATTTCTTTCTGTTATCGTATATTTAATCACTTATTAAATATATTTATTCACGTAGCCTGCATAAGCTTATTTATTCTCAAATCTTTCGAAGTCACTTTACGTTACACTCGGCCAAGCATGCATGTACTTCTGACAGAAGCTTATCTTCCCTAGAACAAAAGGATCGGGCAGCTGCTGTCAGAGGAGAACTGAGAGGCCATTAAACACTTTAGATGATCGACTGGTCCTTCTGAAATTGGCTTGTCGCGAAAAGTCACCGTCAGCAACCTTTTAAAGGGGTTTTCTAAGAGGTTTTTTTTTAAATAATTCTTTATTTAAAGAATAAGCGGAGATATCATGACATGAATATAACATGCGGTTTGACAGCAATATATCAGAAATATTCATCAGGAAGCATATGACGGTTTTCTAACAGTTTTTAACTGATGACCTATCCTCTGGATAGGTTACAGTACCTGATCGGTGGGAGTCAGACATCTGGGCCCCCACCGATCAGCTGTTAGAGAAGGCTCTGGCGCTCCTGTAAGCAATGTGGCCTTCTCACAGCTCACCAAGCACAGCGCCGTACATAGTATAGTGGCTGTGCTTGGTATCGCAGCTCAGCCATATTCACTTCAGTGGGGCTGAGCTGCACCTAGACATATGACTGATGAACGTGGCGTCACTGGCCTAAGGAAAACTGCGACAAGGACGCAGCACTTACAGAAGCGCCGGTACCTTCCCAAACAGCTGATCGGCAGGGGTCCCGGGTGTCAGGCGCCCACCGATCAGATATCCAAAAGGATAGGTCATTAGTTTAAAAGCCTTGAAAAAACCCTTTAAATACTTTTTTTACTATAAAAATATTTTGAATGTCTTAAAATACATTATTTTATAATCTGTCCAAGAAAATTCCATGTAGTGCTGCTTAGTTTGTCTCCTTTCTGGGCAAAAACTACAGCTAGTTGCAGGGCTGATGTTTTTTTCTTGAGAATGAAGATGATTTAATACTTCCAGACAGCCCCAATAAGATATTTAACCAGCGTTTTTCTGCAGTCCTATTGAAAACTACAAACAACAAATGGCGATATCATAACCAGTTTTGCCACATGACAAATTCATCTCTGCTTATCTCTAGCCCTTTTCATCCTGACTCATAGGCCAGAATGACAGTAAAGCCATAAGCACGTGAATTCTTCATATAGTCTGACTCATTAACACATGAATATCTCATGGCCTGGTTAACATATGAATAGCCAATACCTGAAAATGTCAGTCATGTGTTAACGAGCAGGACTGTGATGAATGCCTATGTGTAAATGTTGTGCACTGCATTCTGTACATGAGGATAGACAAAAGAGCATCTGTCAGCAGGATCAACCCCATTAAACCAGGCATATTGGTAGGGTTGATCATGGTAAAAAAACAAGCCCTCTATTGCCGCAAACAGATTTACCATTGTGGCATAATTATTAGGCAAATTAGGTAATTGGAGCACCGAGGGGCTTGCCTAGGTCCTCGGAGCATCACTTCACCTCTCACAAGTCACTGCTTTTTCTCAAGGCCTGATTGACAGAACCAGGCATATTTGCTGTTTTGATGCCTGGCCCTAAAATCTTGTGCTTGCGTCGGTGAGATGCAATCTTTGGCGCATGCACGGTTGATCTTAGAACGCACTCCCTGGTGAAATCTGCTCTGTGCGGGTTCCAATGACGTCAGTCTCCTCCCAGAAGAGAAGACTCTTCACTTCTCTTCTAGATAAGCACTACATGAGTACAGTGCAGAAGACTCGCAGGTGGGCCGGAACTGACAGCGTTATAAGTGATTACGATGCTGTGAGTTCAGGTCAGAGGAGCAGGTGCAGTCAGGAGAATGTGGCCATCACACGGAGCATGTTTCTCGGACCGAACACACTTGTGTGAATGGGGCTTTAATACGTAAATTAAGTAGTATATTAAGATACATATGAAAGGTTTATGCCACAATCAGGCGTGTAGCTATAGGGGGTGCAGGGGTAGCAGTCGCTACCGGGCCCAGGAGCCTGAGGGGGCCCAAAGACCCTTGTGCCGCATAAGAAGACACCGTTATTATAGAAAGTGCATGCTGGTCAAGGAACACCTCTGGCTCAGGCAGCAAGAAGGCTATGTGCTTCCCTGCCCCCGGCCACAAAGCACTGAGGGAAGGGGGACCCAAGCTAAACTCTTGCACCAGGGCCCGTGAGCCTTTAGCTACTCCCCTGGCCACAACGTCAGATATAATTTGTCACAGGATAAAGAAGTGATGACTGGAGGCCCTACTGCTGGGTCCCCCACAATCACTCAGACAGGAGTCCTGAGCCCTCCATTTCTCCTCATTGTACAAACACTTCTAGGCATTTCAGGGGAATGAAGAAAAAACTAAAATGGATAATGAGGGTGTATCAGAAAGATGCAGATTTTACTTTTCTTAAAGGCTATATACACCTTCGGGGGCAATTTTTTTTAAATATTGCATTGTACTCATTTTGAGCTAAAAATCTTTTTTTTAATGGGTCTTTATTAAAAATGTGGAGCCCTTTTTCTGTACAGAGCTGAAATGCTCTCGTAGCAGCCTCTGGATTTTCTCTCTTTTCCGTCAGTTGGGGAGCTGATGGTCTCCTTATTTCTGTTCTCTGACATTATAAACACTCATTATAGCTTAGTTCTTATCTTACTGAGAAGAATGTGGCTTAAATAAGTGTTTATGACCTCTTAGAAGTTTGGAGATAAGGTTTATTAGATGACCGGCACAAAGTGAAAGTGATAGTACCAGTCACACAGCTAGAAAAACAGTTTACTCTTTGTGACAGAATGGCTCAATATTTTTAATAAAGGCCAATTGAAAAAAAGATTTTTAGCCAAAAATGAGTAAAATACAATCATAAACAAAAATTGCTTTCAAAGTTGTACATATTATACAAACCATTAGAAAACGTGGTGTGGTGTTTAACAAGCAGGATATGCTCAACCCATATGCAGTTGTACATGTATATAGGGGAGCACATCCTGCACTTGTAGTTCGTTGCTAGGGGCAATCAACAGCAAAAAATGCATACAATGGAAGATGCCAGCAACGGACTACAAGTACCACAATAACCATCCTACATACGATAACGATAATGTGGATGTGGAGAACAATCAAAACATAACCATAGCAAAGGCAGGTGCACTCTGCGGCAATACTAAACCTCACACTGATAAGATTGAGAGGTTAGTTCGACATATCCTACTAGGAGGACATGTCTAGCTCGGACACCACGGCAGGTCTTCAAGTAGCCCGAGTGGGTTACTCGGGCTACTTGGAGACCTTGCCGTGGTGTCCGAGCTTAAGACATGTCCTCCTAGTAGGATATGTCGAACTAACCTCTCAATTTTATCAGTGTGAGGAATTAGTATTGACGCAGAGTGCACCTGTCTTTGCTATGGTTATGTTTTTTCAAAGTTGTACATAGCCTTTAATAATAGGGGCCACGTCTTTGTCTGTACAGATCACTTTACTGCAGTTATCTGCTTCTCATTTCAGGCAGGATTTGAAGGACACATATCACCTATACAGACAGATAACACAGGATCCTCCATTCACAATAGGTGATTGTCAAAGCTTATCTACTCCATCCTGACCTCTGCACAGGTCATAGAACATGCCTAGAAAACGCTCTCATAGAAGTCAATGAAATCAGCTCCTGTCCATTGTGTCTATAGCCTATGTGGCTGCAATTCTCTAAATGCTGTTAAGAACAGCTCAGGCAAGATGTCCACCCCCACAATCATGTTCTGAAAGAGAATTTAAAAAAATCAGCATTTAGAAAATAAAACCAGAATACAAAAAAAACTATATAAAATCTGTGACACATTCCCTTTAAAGAGACACTAAACCTAACAAGGAATATTTCAAGTAAATTGGAAATATAGTTGCCCTCGCTGCTTGCCAGGCTGCAGCATTATCTGCAAGATCCTGAAACAGTCTTGTAGAAATCCTGCAAAGAACAAAGGGGATAATTTCCTGCTGATCGGTTATATCTTGGGCTGAGGGGATGGAGCTTAGCAAATCTTATTGTCCTATTATACAGTACAGAGCAGGGAGGCTCCTGCTGCAGCCACTAGCCTTACAGCCAGTCACTGGACAGTGAGGAGGAGGAGGGGGGCATCTCCTGAGACGGAGAGAGAAGATTTCCATATCGATTTCCTGGTTTTAATGGTAATATAAGAGAAAACAGAACCAAAAGAGAGGTGAAGATGTAGGGAGGAAGTGTTAGGAGATTCTTTTTTATTTTTCTGCATTTTCTGTGTTTTATGTTCTCATCAGTAATGTAAAAAATTAAAATTAGACATCGTATAGTACACGGCAATCTTTTTCAAACAAACTTTGAACCATCCCAGTACCTCAGATGGATCCTGAGAACTCCCCATTCTTTGCTGCAATTGCCCTGCTAGATTTATTTTAAGCTGGCAGCTATCTGGGAGTGCACTTTCTAAGGGAGTGTGTCCTTTCTGATGCAGCTGAAGGATGGAAATGAGCATGTGCTTCCATCTCAGTGAGCTGGACAGAAAATTCAGAAAAAGGGCAAACAGCAGGTGGCGACATACAGACAGATTTCAATGCTAAATTTTTAATTATGTGCAATTACAAGAGTGTTCAGATCCAGGTGCTGGTGTGAAAAATGTAGAATATTTTTGTGGGACAACCCCTTTAGCGAGCATCTGTCAGCAGATTTGTACCTATGACACTGGCTGACCTGCTTCATGTGCCCTTGGCAGCTGTAGGCGTCTGTGTTGGTCCCATGTTCATATGTGCCCGCATTGCTGAGAAAAATGATGTTTTAATATATTGCAAATGAGGCTCTAGGAGCAACGGGGGCGTTCCCCTTACACCTAGAGGTTCTGCTCTCTCTGTAACTGCTGCTCCCTCTGCACTTTGAAAGGGACAGGTGCGATCTTGCTTTCACTGCAGGTGGATTAAGGATCACTAACCTCGACAAGGTAGGTCCAGGGGCTCTGTGCACATGGGCGTAGCTATAGGGGGTGCAGAGGTAGCAGTCGCTACCGGGCCCAGGAGCCTGAGGGGGCCCAAAGACCCTTGCACCGCATAGGAAGACACACAAAGCACTGAGGGAAGGGGCCCAAGCTGAACTCTTGCACCAGGGCCCATGAGCCGTTAGCTACGCTCCTGTCTGTGCACCAAAACAGAGGAAACAGCATTCACATGACATATAAGCAGGAGCGCTTAGATCAACATTTGCTGAGCTGAGACTTGACCATGGCCAAGTATTAAAATATGTATTGTTTAACTCTTCGTGGGAAAAACTCCTATGAAGAATGAAAAGGCGGATTTTTTCTCTGCACTGCAGCAAACGTCTCCACCCCGCCCCCCCTTAGATGATTTTTATCTGCACTTGTTCTTTTGCAGCCAAATTAAACTACTTTCTAACCGTGTCCCGAATAGTAGGAGACAGAAAAAGTGATCTTCCTGGGTAATTGATGGAGATGGGGCCCAGATAACAAAAATTTTCATTTTATAATTCGTGGAGCAAGCAGAATCAGGCCTCTTTCACACGTCACGGAATCACGGACAGCACAAGGATCTATTAACTTTAATGGATCCGTGGTTTTTCACAGACCGTAGGGCCTTGGTGTCCATGATTACGGATCCCTCATGCACATTGTAGTCTATAGGTCCATGAAAACCACAGATGCTATCCGTGTTTGGTCCGTAGTTTTCTATGCTGGGACATGCTCTATTTTTTTGCGGAACGGAAAAACAGACATACCGAAACGGAATGCACACGGAGTACCTTCCGTTTTTTTTTGCGGACCCATTAAAATGAATGGTTCCGCATATGGTCCGCTAAAAAAAACGGAACGGACACGGAAAGAAAATACATTCGTGTGCATGAGGCCTTACTCTTTTATCTCAGCAGAAGTGATGTATCACAGATCACTGCATCCAAGAAGACATTCTCCTCCGCAGACTGGTACAAGTAGAGATAGTTAGACATCAACGTCCTTTTTGATGTAGAGGAGACAGGAGCATGAACGTGCACTCTACGAGGCATGGACGTTGACCACTAATGAGACCCCGTAAGAAAACGTTTGCCCATCCCTGCTCTAGACAATGCCAGGGTTTACGTTACATCTTTTAATTTTATCGATAATGGTATTGACTAGAACCTCATGTACAATGTACTGCAATGAGGAAGTTGCAGCAACCGTCTGAGCACTGTTGTCCCTTTAAAGGGCTAATCGGTGGGGGGGGTCTAGACTCAGACACCCACCAATCGGATATTGTTGACCTATCCTAAGGACCCTTTAATCTGTGACTCATCAAAGAGGGGACACATAGGCAGTGCTTTCATACCCTATAGTGGATTGTGCCCAGCAGCGAACATATAGGGGGTGCAGAGGTGCACCCATGCCCTGATGTTACAAAGAACACAAAAGCCCATAATAGACCAACTATAAATGTTACATGATCGACCACGGCATCTGCATGGATGGATAATGGAGTGACATTAGGCAGAGCTGAATACTTAATAAATACTTTGCTTGGATTGTTCCAGGTACAGATTGTGCATGTGAACCTCCTTTGAAAATTTTTATATTCAGTCAATTTATCAGTCACATTACGGTCACTGTCGTATGAGTAGACCCAATCCAAGGACTAACACTAGTAGTATTCGAAATACACGAGGTCTGGTATCTGTCCAGCTGTGTATGCCACCTGCCACTGTAAGGTTCTGTAGGCTGTCTAGGTTTGGACCCCCTAGTGACAGGTTCTCTCTTCAAAGGGCATCTGTCAGCAGTTTTGTACCTCTGACACTGGCTGACCTGTTAGGGTACTTTCAAACTAGCGTCAGTGTGATCCGGCAGGCAGTTCGGTTGTCGGATCTGCCTGCCGGATCCGCCGATCAGTGTGACAACTAACAGCATTTATAGACAGATCCGGGTGCGGATCCGTCTACAAATGCATTGCAAGAACGGATCCGTCTCTCCACTTGTCATGCGAATAGACGGATCCGTCTTGCAGTCTTTTTCACAGTTTTCCAGGTCTGCGCATGCGCAAACTGGAAGGACTAATCCGTCCTTCAGTTGTTTTGCAATGCCGGACTCGGCACTAATGCAAGTCAATGGGAATTAATTCCGGATCCGGCATTCCGGCGACTGATCAGGCATTTTGGACAGACACAATACCGCAGCATGCTGCGGTATTATGTCCGCCCAAAACGCTTGACAGTGACTGAACGGAAGGCATACTGATGCCAACTGAACGTATTTCTATCCATTCAGATTGCATGGGGATATGCCTGATCGGTTATTTTCCGGCATAGAGCCCTTTTGACGGAACTCTGTGCCGGAAAAGAATAACGCAAGTGTGAAAGTACCCTTACATGTGCGCTTGGCAGCTGAAGGCGTCTGTGTTGGTCCCATGTTCATATGTTTAGAACCTATATATTACCTCAGTTATTCATACTCATTCATAGTAACATAGTAACATAGTATATAAGACCGAAAAAAGACATTTGTCCATCCAGTTCGGCCTTTTTTTCTACAAGTCATTACATAAGGGTCTGGTATAAATACATGAAAACCTATGTGGAAATCTCCAATACCCACAAAACCAATCACTAAATCAAATATAAAATTCACAATATAATTTTATTAAGACAATCACAAAGTATAACAAAATGAAAGCAAAAGTCAGGACGAAGCCACGTCTGGCGAAACGCGTGTCGAGGTAGTAGTGGTACCGGAGCAGTGACACGCAAGCCCACCATGGGTAATAGTCATTATTTATTTCATTTATGCAGCACTCTGTTATTCTGGAGATATGAGTAATGTTTTTGGTGCTAATTGACCTATAGATGGGCCATTTGTGTTATGTTATAAGGATATTTAATCTGTGCCTTATGCCCTCCCTGCGTACATAGGAGGGCAAGGGTGATTGATGAACTTCTGGCATCTTATTGCACTATTATTTGTACTCTAATCTGGGTTGCTATACTGTTACTTTTCAATTACGGGTGGGTTTGCTGGGTATAGCTGCCTCGTACCAGTCTCTGGGGGATAGGTATGTCTGAGAAGGGGCCCTCTTTTCTTCCCCACCGCGGTCTTTTGCTTTCATTTTGTTATACTTTGTGATTGTCTTAATAAAATTATATTTAGAATTTTATATTTGATTTAGTGATTGGTTTTGTGGGTATTGGAGGTTTCCATATAGGTTCCCATGTTCATATGTGTCCGCATTGCTGAGAAAAATTATGTTTTAATATATGCAAATGAGCCTCTAGGAGCAATAGGGGCGTTACCATTACACCTAGAGACTCTGCTCTGTCTGCAACTGCCGTGCCCTCTGTACTTTGATTGACAGGGCCAGGCAGTAAAAAATTCATTACACCTGGTTCTGTCAATCAAAGTGCAGAGGGCGCGGCAGTTGCAGAGAGAGCAGAGCCTCTAGGTGTAACGGTGACACCCCCGTTGCTCTTAGAGGCTCATTTGCATATATTGAAACATAATTTTTCTCAGCAATGCGAGCACATATGAACATGGGACCAACACAGATGCCTTCAGCTGCCAAGTGCACATGTAACAGGTCAGCCAGTGTCATAGGTACTAAACTGCTGACAGATGCCCTTAAGCCATAGTACAAAACTCCATCACAAGAAGAACCTTGTCATTTATGAAAGATAATGAATCAAGCAAGACTTGCAGCTGAGAAAATATATCCTTCTGTGTCACTAGGATCTATCATCAGCTCACATATTGTATAATTTATTGCACGCAGATGCACAAAGCTGAAATATTATAATATCACACTCCACATTGCGACTAAGGAGGCCTTTATATTTCATAGTGGCATGTTGGTTTATGGGGTCTTTGGCATGCACATTACAGCCCAGAGAAACCAGCATCACTTGTCACATTGTGGTGCGGCATCAGAAACGTGATCGCTCCGGTAATTATTAGCAGTCATCGTGAGTAAAGGCAAGGTTTAATAAGCTGCAATCAGAGTTAGATTTTCCAAATCATCAGCTTATGCACAAGTCACAAGATGAAATTCCTCAAACCCGACGGAGCAGAGCTTAATGGAACAGAAGTGTCCAGAAAAGACTTGTAATCCACAGACTGATTAGAAATATGCCAGCAGAACCATCTGGGTGCAGCAGGAGCGCTTACAGGGTTTGCACTTGCGCGCCTACGCCCGGGTGGCTCACATTCATCACACTCTGCCACTTGACAAAAGCACAACCAGTCAAAAGATTTATCATACACATAAATGTTAGCTGAACCTCTCTAAAATTTGGGAGCTTATTTGGGGTCTGCATGAATTTGGAGGCTGATCATGGGAATGGTATGAATTTGGGGCTGATCTAGGGTCTGTATGAATTTGGGGCTGATCTAGGGTCTGTATGAATTTGGGAGCTGATCTGGGAATGGTATGAATTTGGGGCTGATCTAGGGTCTGTATGAATTTGGGGCTGATCTAGGATCTGTATGAATTTGGGAGCTGATCTGGGAATGGTATGAATTTGGGGCTGATCTAGGGTCTGTATGAATTTGGGGCTGATCTAGGGTCTGTATGAATTTGGGAGCTGATCTGGGAATGGTATGAATTTGGGGCTGATCTGGGAATGGTATGAATTTGGGGCTGATCTAGGGTCTGTATGAATTTGGGGCTGATCTAGGGTCTGTATCAATTTGGGAGCTGATCTGGGAATGGTATGAATTTGGGGCTGATCTAGGGTCTGTATGAATTTGGGGCTGATCTAGGATCTGTATGAATTTGGGAGCTGATCTGGGAATGGTATGAATTTGGGGCTGATCTAGGGTCTGTATGAATTTGGGGCTGATCTAGGGTCTGTATGAATTTGGGAGCTGATCTGGGAATGGTATGAATTTGGGGCTGATCTGGGAATGGTATGAATTTGGGGCTGATCTAGGGTCTGTATGAATTTGGGGCTGATCTAGGGTCTGTATCAATTTGGGAGCTGATCTGGGAATGGTATGAATTTGGGGCTGATCTAGGGTCTGTATGAATTTGGGAGCTGATCTGGGGTCTGTATGAATTTGGGAGCTGATCTGGGGTCTGTAGAAATTTGTGGGCTGTTTTAGGGACTAATCTGTAGTCTGTATGAATTTGGGGGCTGATCTGGGGACTGTATGAATTTGTGGCTACTTGAGGGGCTGATCTGGGGTCTGTATAAATTTGGGGTTGGATATAGCGGCTTACTTGGGGTTTGAATGAATTTGGGGCTGATTTGCGGTCCCTCCTGACTGCTGTGGCTAATGATTGGGAAGCTATCAGTAAGGTATCACTATTTTTATTATTTTAGAACATTATAGGCAGTTTATAAAAAAAACTACATACCTGACCAACCTTGTTAATTTTGAGTTGAGGTTTGAAATTGAATCCATTTTGGGGTCTGGTCTGGGGTTTGATGCCTAAAGTTTGCTTTGGGGCTAATTATTTTGTAGTTCTGTATCTGCACCCTTTGGCACTTTTATGTTGGCAGTACAGTACATGGGGTCATTGGGCAGCACTGTTGGCACAGTAATATGAGCACATGGGTGCAGCAGCAGGCACAGTATTGGTAAAAGCTACAGGATGACAGTGTTAAAGGGGGCAGCAGGACAGGGAATTTCTTTCCTATAGAGGGTGGGGATGGACTGCAGAAGCACTGGGACAAAGTCAGAGGAGAAACCTGGATCTCCCCGGCCCTAATGTGTAATTTGTAACAGGCCCCATCTACTATGTGCCATTTATTAATGTGTAAGGTGTTTTGTTATATGGCAGAGGGGGCTACACACCTCTGGGCAAAGATTTATATGCAATAAACTCTGTTGTCTTTAGGAGAAAACATCATGGTGGTCTGGATCAAACACAGACTCAAAGGAAAGGGAACAACTCAGATCAGTGTAGACGTCACCTGTGAGTTATTGGATTAAGGATGGGGCCACACTGCGATTTTTGTAGCGAAATTGATTGATTTTAACTATTGAATTACAGCACTAGAGATCAGCGCTGCAGGTCTCTGAATCTCGCCTTCTCGTCTGTAACTATATCGTTGGTACAGTATGTAAATATTTTGCTCAGGGCCACACTTAGGGTACATTCACGTGACTGTGGTGCCGCCATGTCCACGTTGCAGACTGCAAACTGTGGGTCTGGAAAAAACACGGCAGGGGCAGTGTGAACTTTGCATGGCGGCCATGTGTTTTTGCGAGCTTCTAGATCCATGCCTCCGTGCTGCAAAAGATAGGACATATCCTGTTGTCGACCCATTGAAGTCATTGGATCTGGACCGAGGTGCAGAGTTTACACAGCCGATGCCCATGTTTTGTGGACCCGCGGTTTGTGGTCTGCAACACTGGCACTGCAGTACCCTTAGTCTAAAACCGCATCTGCAACTAGACTATTATAAAATTCCCAATTTTACTGCATAAGGTGTTCTGATATTTCTTATACCATGTCAGGTCTGTACCGTAAATTTTGCAGCACGTCCACATGAGCAAAGGAACATATAATTGTTATAGTAGCTCTGCACCCACTTACAGATCTGCATCTTACACAACCTGCATTTTCCGCAAATAATACTGCCACTAGCAAGCTGTCGAATAGCAACTACGGCAGGGTCTGGGATAAACAGTCCATCGCCGTTCTGTTTGATCAGTACAAACACAGAGCCGGAGCAAAGCTGTCAGTCTAAGGATCTGTCTGCATTCAATTATTTCTGCAAATCCAGCTACCAAACAAGGGCTAACAGAAAGACAGCGCCGGAGCGGCAGCGTTGATGACATTACACTGCAAGAAGAAAACCCAATTTTGCGTTGGACAGTTTGGCCTAACATACGGCTAACAGCTCATCCATCACTCGAGGTTGCAATATTTCAAGGTTGCGTCATCCACCTTCATAGCATATTATGTACCATTACTGTAGACAGAAGGTCGGGTCCACTGGCTCCGGATCTAGTGACGAGGGCCCAGAGGTAAGTCTTCAGGGGTAGCCAATATTACAAAAGCATCGCAGTCACAAGATCACGAAGACGGCTGTCCCCTGTAGCCAACACCAACTTCAAAAGCCAAAGAAGAGAATGAATGTGAGCTAATCAAGGAGAGCTATTATCTATCATGCAGAATATCATAATGTATGCAAATATGTATATAAATAAATTATGATTTTCTGTCTTCAGATCTTCGCTCAGAACATTCAGTTCACGTATTTAATTGTTCACAAAATTAGTCTTAGAGAAAAAGAACTTAAAGGGAGTCTGTCACCACATTTTCACGTTTTAAACAGTTCACATAGCGCTGTAGCCTAACCATAGATGATTGAAATGGTTCCTTTCTTTGTTTCTGTTGAGCTTCAAAACAGGCAAAAACGCACTTTAATTCATATGTAAATGAGGGCTGCAGTGCCCAGGAGGTTTACTTGCTTGGAGCCCAGGCTGCTCGGCCTCTTGGGCTCATATCCCCGCCCCATCCTCTGCCTCAGCCCGCCCTTCTGTTCCCTGGTGTTCGTCTTCTTTCTATTGCGATACAGTGATCTCGCGATGCCTGCGCTCTCCCTCACTGGGCCAGGGCATGCGCAGTAGCGTCAGTGAAGCCGTGCCCACAATGGTCATCGCAGTGCGCATGCCCCGGCCCAGCGAGGGAGAGCGCAGGCTGAGGCAGAGGATGGGGCGGGGATATGAGCCCAAGAGGCCGAGCAGCCTGGGCTCCAACGAAGTAAACCCCTCCCTGGGCACTTGCGAGCCCTCATTTACATATGAATTAAAGTGCGTTTTTGCCTGTTTTGAAGCTCAACAGAAACAAAGAAAGGTACCATTTCAATCATCTATGGTTAGGCTACAGCGCTATGTGAACTGTTTAAAACGTGAAAATGTGGTGACAGACTCCCTTTAATTAAATATGTTTAAACTTTTCCATATAGCTGTGCAGTGTCAAACTTTTCAGAACAGAATATGATGGTCTTAGATGTGCAGCGGCACTATTGCCAGCACCTGGGATTTCCTTGCCCCTTAAGAGGTATTTACGATTATATCATATTTTTTCTACTTTTTTGTTCATGAAAAATATAAAAAAAATATATTGGGGTAATTTATCAAACTGGTGTAAAGTGGAACTGGCTTAGTCGCCCATAGCAACCAATCAGATTATATCTTTCATTTTTGACAGCTCCTTTGGAAAATGAAAGGTGGCATCTGATTGGTTGCTATGAACGACTAAGCCAGTTCTGCTTCACACTAGTTTTATAAATGACCCCATATATTTATCAGTTTTAGCAATAACATTGGGGTCTTTGTGTGTGTATCATATACAAAAGTACACACATTTTTTTTCCTTTTTGCTTGCTTACATTTAAAAAAAAAAGTGAAATGTTTTGTTTTGGAAGAAATTTAAAATATTTTTTTTTTCATAATTTCCACAGTTTTTTCCTTAACTTTTTTTCCTAATATTATATCTGTCATCTAATGGCACAAAAAAAGGTCAAAGGTGTCCCGTGAAAAATAAGATCACATACATGTAGGTTGGCTCAGAAATTAGTTATCTGCAGTTAGTCAGGCCCATTGCTACAATTAAATAAATTGGCCTGTAAGGAGGGGGGATAAACACTGCTGTAGTGAAGCGGTTAACTTGAAAAGTCTATAATGTTTGAATTGACGGTACAGGCACACAACAATGTAGTTTATGCGGATTATTTTGATGGGGATTTGCCCCAGATTTCACCCTTAACTTTGCAAAAATTCAAATCTGCACTGAAAATCTGCCCAAACAATTGACACCCTGCTGTTCTAAAAGTTAACTACAGGGCAAGCTTTTTGCACTTGGTGATCATTAAAATTCGATGTTTTTAAGGAGAACAATTTCTATAGACAAGTCCTGCAACAGAAAACTATTTTCCTCCCTATAATAATAATAATAATAATAATAATAAGGCCTCATGCAAGTCAAAGTATGACATCTACAACATGCACAACCTCAGAGATGTGAGGAGCCATAATAGGACACCCATACGAACCGGATGGGGTAGTGCTGCAATCTCCTGCATAGCTGGTGTCTAGGAGCAGATGCAGAGCTAAATCAGTGCTGCAGAGGGGTGGGGGGTCCTTCATTGTTATGATAGGTGGCTGTCCCAGAGGTCAGACCCCCACGGGTCATAAAGTGGTGGCATATCGTAATGATAGAGAATGTAAGAATGGCCATTTACTCAACAGCCAGAAGAGAAAACATCACAACTAGATGGATGCCAACCAGAAAAGTTCTGTTAGTTGTAATGATAACTGGTTTACTACCGGATTGGACTAGGCTAGACCAAAACCAGGGAGCGGGGTCTAAAGAATCAGATGTTCTTCACCCCCAAGCCCCACTAGTGGATATGGACTTTCCCACAGTGAATCCTGAAGTTGCAGCTTCTGGAGTATATTCTATTACCAATAGAGGCCAGTTCCTTGGCTTGTGATGTACCATATATCGGTCACACTGGCCTTTGTGCAGCTAAGTCCCACGATTAGTAAGCACTGACCTTTTGAAGCGTACCTGAGTTTTTAAAAAAAGGAATCTTTTTTTTTTTTAGCTTCTCTAAAGTCTTTTTCAGCCTAATTATTCTCCTTTTTAGCTGCACAGCTAGTTGCATTTCTCTCACAAGCAAGAAGCGTTTTCCTCCTGTGGAATCTGCCAGTACTGTACTGCTGTGACGGCCTTCCCACTATGGTTTTTTCAGTTCCAGAACTCATAGAACAGGTAAGGGGGAAAAAAATCACACCTGTGATTTTCAGAAGCAGTGTACAAGCAGTTATTTTAAAAGGCTCTGTATTTCAGCTAGCTCTGACAGGCCCTGACTTCCTCTTGACGTCTTCTGTGACGGATTGTGCCTTACAATGGGCAGTGGACTCCTTTGTTCAGGAGGATGCAGATTTTTTTTTAAAATTAAGTAATTTAGAAATTTGCTATTTACACCATTCTCTATTAAATGGAATGACATTGTGTGATCCTTTAAGAGTCATATGTGTCTAACCCACAGACTGTGTGGTGGGATGCGGAGCAGCAGTGAAGAACAGTACCCCAGCCACCAGGATAGGTGACCCAGCTCATCATCATATTAGCGCTATTGACTGTTGTAGTCACATGGTTCGTCAAACATTTTTGACTAGAAAAGTCCTTTAAAGAGTTTATTATTGCCATTCTAGCTTTCATTGTTCCTCTGGGCATTTCTAGCATTTCAGTTTAAATTTTCAAATTTATTCATTTTCAAGGCCTCGTCATCCAAAGAAGAATGTTAACCGAGAGCACATTGCTAATTATAAGCTGTGTTTTATGATAAGCCTGTCTACATTCACAGAGAAAAACGCCTGTAAGAGCGGATATTTGGTTATCGTAACCGTTGTCAGCGAGGCATTTCTGTAACAGAATCTCTTTAATGCACCGCAAGTCATGTGAAGTCGCGAAACTAAATCTCTCCGATCTACACCATGAGAGGGGCTTTCAAAGTAATATCACATAAAAATAAATGAAATGGTGCGGAGGCTGAATTATACTGCTCGATTATTGCTCTCGGTAATAAGATGAGTGACAGAGCACTAAAGAGGAGAGGAACGCGTAGATTATTATAACAGCAGGATCGGGAGACAGGTACACTTTATTTATACCGAGGACGAGATTTATAATGGGCCTGAAGTCAAACGATGCTTCTGTAGATGCATTCAGGAATCAGACTAGCGGGTGCCAGATCAATGTAAGACAGTTGGGGAGATTAAATTAGCCTTTATCTTTTATTAAAAGGCATAAGCCTTTTCACCTTCGCCTGCCTGCGGCCATTAGAACAATCAGTTTCACTGTAGAGATGGCATTTAAATTCTCAAGCGGATGCTCAAACCTCGGGAAAACATCCCAGTGCGTCTATTCTAGCACACAACATAACTGTATATACAAAGACGTATATGTGCGCCTACAGGTAATGAAGGCTACAAATCAATGGTTAGGAGCCCCCAATGCTTTTAAATTTTACAGCGCTCCTTTGTAATTTAAAGTAATAAATAAATAAATAATACATTAATGAATTGTAAGGGTATTTTTAAGTACTGATTGGTTCTGTCCGTTTAATTTTGTTCCCTTTTATAATTACCATTCTGTAATTCTGTAATGTTGGGCCTTGTAATATAGAACCCATAAGACCACATTCCTGAGTGATTTTAGAGACATGCATGCTGCACACTGGAGGAGGGGCTAACAGGTTTAAACTCTGTGACACACATACAATCGAGGGACTCCATCCTAGGTATGATGTAAGTATTGATTTGCCCCATCTCTTGTACAACCAGGGGTGTTGGTCATGTGTTGTAACGTGGTAAACTGCCATGTCTTATAGCATGGCCGACCGCAACCCAACCCCATATTTAGGCTAGTGATGGTTATTTACTTTTTATTATTCTGTATGTGATTTGTCTGTGTTAACCTCTATTTAATCACACTTAGTAAATATATTTATTCACTTAGCCTGCGTAAGCTTATTCATTCTCAAATCTTTTGAATTCACGTCAATTAAGAACTAATAAATTATAATAAAGAAATATAATAATATACTGTAATAAAAATAAATAAATAAATGAATAATAAATAAGCAATTTAAAGTAACAAGTAATTTAACAAGAAAAAAAATTTCTGCCTATAAAGCAAACTGTTAAACAGTTTCCTGGTAGATATTGATACACAGGATAGGTCATCAATATCAGATCGTTAGAGGTCCAAAAAACCCCGAACACCTATCGATTAGCCATCAGTGTCGGATGGAATCAGAAGCACAAGGTTCTGTCCACTGTGTAGGGGTCATGCCGGTGTACTGCAACTCAGCTCCCATTGAGCTGCAGTATGCTGGCAATGGAAACTACACGTTGTAAGGAGCCTTCTTTCCACTGTATAGTTTCCAGTGCCAGCGGATGTCTGAAGCAGCAGATCAGTGGGGTTGGGGGCAGTTGGACTCCACCAATCTGATACTGATGACTTAGAATGAGGAAAGGTCATCAATATCTACGAGTATCTCATAAGTACCAGAAAACCTCTATAAAGGTATCCATAAAAAACGCCATCTGTATCTGAACGAAGAAGGGACAAGATTCCACCTTGGGCAGTAATTATTGGGAGACTTATTGGGAGAATTATTGGGGAATAATTAACCAGAGACTTTTGTATTAGGAAATGAGTGGTGGCACTGGCAGAGTCTTCTATCCATGCTAGCCGGTCAGATCTCACCATTCGGCGTCATAAGGATAGGTCATCATTATCAGGAGACTGGAAAATCCCTTCAAGATTTTCAGATTTTCAACGTAAAATCGCTTGTCCGCTGACATCCCATAGGGAATAAATGCATGAAATCCTCAATGGATCCGCAACATAAATTGACAAGCCACGGATTAAAAAATCACCCCCACCCGCCCACCCGCCGTATTGCTGCAGTACAAGCAGCTGATCTAAGCAACTGAATACTAATTTGGCAATGCTAATGCCCGTTTTCCATTTCTCCAAAGATTGTATGTGTTTAATAATTCGCTCAGCACAGGGCCTGATGGCAAGGACTGACTCTTTTCTACTTTTATCGAGCCTTTAACAGGTTTCAACGTTTGTGAATTTGTGATGCCCTTTAGAGAAACCTGAAAGGGACTGGGCTGTCTCCACAGTCAGGCTCCATTACAAGAAATGAGACTTTGACATTTCTCATTAATTTGTAATAAAAGTCATGATTTTGGACTTACATATACGGTAGTTATTTCACCTTTCGTTCAGTCTTTATAAAAAATGAAGGGTATATGCAGTAACCCATACCTGGGGGTATCAGCAAATATTATACTCTTTATTATATGGTCGTGCATTCCAGAAAGAAGAGGTATGGTTGGCAGGAACAGGGCTAACCACCCTGTTCCTCCCCTCTTGGTAGGAGTGGGCTTGTACTACTTCCTTCCAGGGGAAGGAGTTCCAGAATAGAGAGCGTGCAGGAGATAGGAAGCACATGCCAGAGCTCCTGCTCCATGGGACAGTATCCAAGTCTCCTGTGAGACCATTACTCCAGAGAGATCATTGTAACAGCGACCTCTGTGCGGCGCTGTTCCCCCACTCATCACCGTGGTCCCGGGCGCTGATCTCTACTTCCAGCCTCTGTTGCAGCTCTGGACTCTGCCTGTTCGGTTGGTATTACCTATGTGGATTCGGCTCCACAACTTCCATTTAGCCTGGACACTGCTTGTACTCTGCTGCTGATGTGGCATCACTCCCTGGGCAGGGCTAAGTCATGTCATGTGATCTCGTTAACCTACCCTGGCTCTCCTGCAGGTATTTAAGTGGCTCAGCCCTTTACCCAGATGCCTCAGAGTCAAGGTCCTAATCTTGTGCTAAAGAGCTTGCTTACCACTCGTGTTCCTGACTTCATACTTCGTTCCTGGACTGCGTTTATCATCTGATCCCTGCCTGCTTGCATCGTCTCTCCTGTTGCCGATCCGGATTGTCTGACCTTGTTCCTGTGCCGCCTGCCCTGACCCATTGCTTGTTCTGACTACGTCTCTGCCTCTTCCTCCGGTTCCTGTCTTGTTGCTCCTGGTAACGACCCTGCCTGTCTAACCACGTCTGTATTGTCAGTACCTTTGCAGGTACCTCCTGGTCTGCCCGGACCAGCTGCCACTGACTGGTTTACGCTCTGGAGTAGCATCTGGCAATTACCGATGGTCAAGCCTATCCTCAACATCTGAGGCTCTAGTGAAATCCGGGTAGTTGCTTGGTTACTCCCCTCTAGAGTATTGCTAGTCAGTGGCACAGTGGGTTCACATCCACTGATCCATGATAATCATCAGAGCCAGGATAGCATTTCAGAAACTTCAGTGTACTTCGTCATCAGAGTAATCAGCAAAACAACGGCTTCATAGACCCTGCTGCCAGTGAGGGAAAACAGGTCAGACACCCATCACCTGGAATAACCACTAGGCCATACTAACATCAAGCCTGTATCACACAGTGGACACCTTTATCCACAAATGCCTGCAAGTGCCATTTAATTGCCTCACAACCAGACACCATAACTCCTCATCTGGTGCCAGAGACTGCACTTTGTACTTAGTACTGCTGGATGTATCACAAGTTAGATTTAACATTAGTAAAGTAAAGAGATACTGTTATACTTTTAATTCTGACTTCATTCTTCGAATTAAATTTCCACTGCACCGATTCCCAGGGAGCAATGGTCCGAGGGAGTACACCATGACACAACACCTCATCAAGGCCAAGGCCACTACCACTGCTATCCTCTGCACCAGGTTCTCAGCGGCCTGCTTCATACATTCACATCCAGCAGATTTATTGCTGAGATTCCTGCAACTGTCCATTCTTGTGCTTGCCCCTAAAACATCTCCATATATCTGTATGAAACTGACTTTCAGTTGCTGAAATTTGTGTGCTCATCCCATGACCAGAACATATTTTTTTGTTTAATTACATCATGCAGAGATCTTACAACAAATAAGATTTTTTTTCTTAAAACTGTAATATCCCTTGAACATTTCTGCTGCCCCGTCGACGGCCATATTCACACGGTGGATCTTTTAAAATTTAAATCCCAGGCTGACCCTGAGATTTCTGCTGCAGATTTGCAATTTGTCATGCAGCAGATCCGCATGATAGATTGAAAACAATGGGAGCCGGCTTTCACGTTGATTTTAAACCAGAATATTCATTAAAATTCAAGTGTGGTGTGAACATGCCCTAAGGGTCCCTAGAATTTGCCCATTAAAGGGGTTGTGTTATCTTGCATTTTGGTGGCATATCACTAGGATATGCCATTAATGTCAGATAGGGGAGGGTCCCACCTCTGAAACCTGCATCTATCTCAAACTGCACATGCACAGTGTTCGCTCCATTGCGAGCACACTTGGCTATTTTCAGAAGACCCATAGAAGTGAGTGGAGAGCGCACTGCGCATGAACGGCCACCTTTTAAGTCATCTCTTGGACTGCCAGAAATAGTCTAGGCAGTTCTCGGCTATTTTTTGGAACACCCATAGAAGTGAATGGAGTGTGCCCGAACTTCCGTAGTGCGCTCTTCTTCACTTTGGGAGCCCTGTTCTGGAGATATTTGACATTGGTGGCATATCCTTGACATTGGTGCCAAATGTTGTCAATTACTATTATTAGTACAAGGAGGAGGAGACTGCAGCTCTTCTCAGTGGGCTTCTTCTTCTCCCTGGCCGTGACGCTGTCCACGCGTAGCGGTCCGCTCCACAGCCAGGGAGATGGGGAGTTGTTCTTGTGAGATTCGGTAAGTCTCACGAGAGCAGGCTATGTAGGCGAGTATAGTACTTGCTTACATATCCTGTTCTTGTAAGATTCGCTGAGTCTCACGAGTACAACTCCCCTTCTCCCTTTTCACACTATCTCTCCATTTGCCATCCGAGTTCTGTCGAAAATTAGAAAGAGATGGTGAAAAATATACTGTATGGCCCACATTTATCAACCCTGTTTGGCAGAAGACTGGCATCAGAATTGGCACATTTCGGCACATGCAAAATGTGCAACTTTTTGGTTGGTTTTGCACCCCACTTGCAACTTCTTTAAAAAGTGGGTAGAGCAGGGCAGGGAGTGGGAGCTGTGGGGTCGAGCATAGCCTGCTCGGCACATTTATTAGAATTAACTGGTATAAATGATACCCGCAATCTACCTTGCTGGTATACATTTCAGTTCTGCCACATGGACCTATAAATGTGCGCCACAAATATTAAGAGGCACGAACTTCTTCATAATTATGGCGCATGTTATGACAGCAGGGATTGCGGACTGAAAAACGGATACGGTCGTGTGCATGAGGTCTTAATAAATGTCCCTCTATGTTTGTACATAGGATAGAAGATAACCCCTTTGGTGAGAATTTAACAGTAAGCATGAATCTTATATATCTGCTTGTCTGGCAATCTGCTGCAAAGGGAAGAGCATTACGATGGTAAGCACCAGAGTTCATAGTAACCTAGGAGTTTCCCATGGTAATCGCGTCTATAATGTTGTCTAGAAAGCACAATAAAATGATAGAATAACATATGACATACAGCGTACAATTCCATGTTTTGATCCATCTTTTTTGGGGGGCCACGGAACGGAAATACGGATGTGGACATCACACGGTGTGCTGTCCACATCTTTTGTGGCCCCATTGAAATGAAATGGTCCGCATCCAATCCGCAAAAAAATGCGGATCAGAAGTGGATTGTAACTACGGTTGTGTGCACGAGCCCTTAGTATGACGGTGAGTATTGTCAGCCATTTACAGCAGGACCAGGTGATCATCTAATGTGTATGGGGAGCTACAGACTTCCCCGACAGATGATGTCAGTGGACAGAAGGATCGGGAACATTGAATTTCAACCACTGATCCTTTTGTTCTCCTAGGACAGGGGTAGGCAACCTCCGGCACTCCAGCTGTCATGAAACTACAACTCCCAGCATGCATACTTTCTCTGCTCTTCTCTGAACTCCCATAAAAATCTATGGAGCATGCTGGGAATTGTAGTTTCACAACAGCTGGAGTGCCAAAAGGTTGCTGACCCCTGTCCTAGGAGATAAGCTGCCAACAGAGGTGCTAGCTGCTTTCTCCTCTCTCCCAGTTGAAAACACACGGGCGAGTTTTCCGCGCGGGTGCAATGCGTGAGGAGGACGCATTGCACCCGCACTGAATCCGGACCCATTCATTTCTATGGGGCTGTGCACATGAGCGGTGATTTTCACGCATCACTTCTGCGTTGCGTGAAAATCGCAGCATGCTCTATATTGTGCATTTTTCACGCAACGCAGTCCCCATAGAAGTGAATGGAGCTGCGCGAAAATCGCAAGCATCCGCAAGCAAGTGCAGATGCAGTGCGATTTTCCCACATGGTTGCTTAGCAACGGGACCAGATCTTTATTATTTTCCCTTATAACATGGTTATAAGGGAAAATAATAGCATTCTTAATAAAGAATGCATAGTAAAATGAAGAGGAAGAGGTTAAAAATAATAAAAGTTAACTTACCTTAGCCACTTGATCGTGTAGTTGCGATCTCTCCTCTCTTCATGCTTCAGCTAAGAACTAAAGGACCTGTGATGACGTCCAATCACATGGTCCAATCACATGGTCCAATCACATGGTCCATCTTACCATGGTGATGGACCATGTGATGTGAAGTCATCACAGGTCCTTTAGTTCTTAGATGATGCTGGAAGAGAGAAGAGATCGCGACTACGCGATCAAGTGGCTAAGGTAAGTTAACTTTTATTATTTTTAACCCCTTCCACTTCATTTTACTATGCATTCTTTATTAAGAATGCTATTATTTTCCCTTATAACCATGTTATAAGGATAAATAATCAATTCTCCAGAATACTCGAAACCGGACTTCAGTGATGAAGTCCGGCTTCGGGTCTGGGTACCAAACATGGCGATTTTTCACACGCGCGTGCAAAACGCATTACAAACATTTGCACCCGTGCGGAAAAATCGCGCATATTCCTGCAACGCACTCGCCTCTTATCCGGGCTAAACATGATGCCCGTGTGAAAGAGGCCTTAAAGGCTTATGGGTTCCTGTAGACAGGTATATACATATATAGCATTTGTATGGCGCCTTCGTAAAAAGAGTTTGTATCTAAAAGGAGTTGTCCCATTAATACAACTTAATACAAATTAATACAAGTGTCTAACTTTCGGGGGTCCGACTCACAAGAACTAGTGCTCCCTGTTTGAATGGAACTGCAGACACGCTACATAAAGGCGGGCCCCAGCGGTCGGACCCTCGACGATCCTGTGAATATGGGGATAAATTGTCTCAATTGGACGACCCTTCACTAAAATAGGATATGTAGTCGGCAGATTTTTACTTATTTTCTTTGATCTTTTTGATTTTTGTGCTTACTTTTGGGCAGTGTAGAATATTATTATGTTGCTACCTGGAAACTGTGAACGGGCCGCTGTCGATGGACCTGTATTATGTGTCGTGTTGTGAATGGCTCATTAACATTTAAATACTCTCTTCGTATAAATGTGGTAATTATCTGAGCATGCCAAGTTGGAATATACATAAAGCTGCAATAAGATGTGTCAGCAGCAGACACTCCGCGAACTGATAGTTTCAAGGAAGCAGAAGATTTTTTTTTCTACCTGCACAAAATTGGAAAGCAACAACATAGGTAATGGAGATAAATGACAGGAGTATACAGACGCTGGTCCTAGATATAATAAGGGAAAAAAGCCCAGGGAGATTGTATTCCTATTCCTGTAGACTTCAGTTCACACCATTGGTTGTATTGTTACCACTTTGTGCAAATAGTTTCTCCTCTGGATTATTCCAGCAATAAGAGGCCAACAGTCTAATGTGTATGGGGAGCTCCCGACTCTTCCCCTACAGATGATGATCGGGAGAGAAAGATCGGGCATGCTTGATTTCAGTATCCAATCCTTTTGTTCTCCCGGGAGATAATTTGCTGGAAATTGCGTCTTTTGTAATTTACCTGTGTTTGTATTTTTGTATGTTACCAATTTGTTTAATCAATTTTTAAAAAATTGTTGCTGCAAAAGACTTTGGTACTGATGTGTTTTTTCTATATTTATGATATTGTGCACAATAAGGCTTGTGAAGGCCTGCTCTGAACACACTGTACACTTGTTGTAATTATAATATTGGTCACATTTGTTTTTTTGATAGTATTCGAGTTACCTCAGATACTGGATGCTGCAGGTGAGTTTCAGCTTAGCACTTGATGAGTATGGTGCAGTCTCTGCTCCTGAGCCCGAACCTGTAGTATATGGTGCAGTCTCTGTTCCTGAGCCCGAACCTGCTATATATGGTGCAGTCTCTGTTCCTGAGCCCGAACCTGCTATATATGGTGCAGTCTCTGTTCCTGAGCTCAAACCTGCTGTATATGGTGCAGTCTCTGTTCCTGAGCCCGAACCTGCTGTATATGGTGCAGTCTCTGCTCCTGAGCCCAAACCTGCTGGATATGGTGTAGTCTCTGTTCCTGAGCCCGAACCTGCTGTATATGGTGCAGTCTCTGCTCCTGAGCCCGGACCTGTAGTATATGGTGCAGTCTCTGTTCCTGAGCCCAAATCTGCTGGATATGCTGCAGTCTTTGCTCCTGAGCCTGAACCTGCTATTTATTGTGAAGTCTCTGCTGCTGATTCCAAACCTGCTGTATATTGTGCAGTCTCTGCTCCTGAGCCTGAACCTTCAGTATATGGTGCAGTCTCTGCTCCTGAGCCAAAGCCTACTGTATATGGTACAGTCTCTGCTCCTGAGCCCAAACCTGCTGTATATGGTGCAGTCTCTGTTCCTGAGCCTGAACCTGCTGTATATGGTACAGTCTCTGCTCCTGAGCCAAAGCCTGCTGTATATGGTACAGTCTCTGCTCCTGAGCCCAAACCTGCTGTATATGGTGCAGTCTCTGTTCCTGAGCCTGAACCTGCTGTATATGGTACAGTCTCTGCTCCTGAGCCAAAGCCTGCTGTATATGGTACAGTCTCTGCTCCTAAGCCCAAACCTGCTGTATATGGTGCAGTCTCTGGTCCTGAGCCCAACCATGCAGTATATGGTGTAGTCTCTGTTCCTGAGCCCAAACCTGCTGTATATCGTGCAGTCTCTGCTCCTGAGCCTGAACCAAAACCTCTTCAGCACTATGGCGTACATGTGCGTCAAATGTCAGGAAGGGGTATCAAAATACTGCACAACACAACAGCTGTAGAAGCCATAGGTGTCAGACAAATTTCACTCAAGTTATTATATCCCTGTATTCTCATGTTCCTTTTTATCTTTTGGTTGTTTATTGAGTTATGTTGGTAATTACAGCTTCTCATCTTGTCTTGTGTGATGTGCTGTTCAGAAGAATACTGTACATGAGTATAGCACTGCATTTAAAATGACAGTCAGTAGGAGTCAGTTATTACCATTAGCATCAGTCATGGAAGAATTTTATCGAGCATTAGTAGATATTTGGTACTATTACATGATGCCTCTAATATATGCATTGCAAGTTCAGTGTTTCACTATGGGGGGGAAACAGCTGAAAGCGACCTTGTGACCATCACAGAAAATGTGACAAAAGTGTTCTGCTCACAGTGCGAATCAAGTTTACCCCCCCCCCCCTAATATGCAGAACAGGGCCCCCAAAGGGAAGGAGAGCTCTGCACATGCGCAGTGTGCTCTCTGTTCACTTCTATGGGAGTGCCAAAAAAAGCTGAGCATAGGGCATGCTCAGTGACCATTGCAGAGGTCAGGAGGGAGTGGATAAGCTGTGGTATTACCTACTGTGAATGGTGGATCTTGCCTTATCTATACACAGAAGTGATGACTGTCATTTAAATTCTGCATGTAATGATAAGCAGATAACTGCAGTAAAGTGATCTGTACAGACCATCAAGTGGCGCCTATTATTAGGCTCAGAAAAAAAAAAAAAAATTAGACAATGCAGCAGCAATAATGCCATAATTATAGAAAACATTCTGGTGCTAATGCTACACTTGTTTAGCAAATTTGAGATTCTTGGCAAACAGGCTGATTTTAATTAGAGTAAGTATAAAGCTGTAGCCTGCTCCCATTGTATTCATTGGACGCCATTTGGCACCAGAAGTATAGAGTGGGCTCAGCATGCATGTTGGTACCTGCATCCTGGATTTAATGGAGGCCATTATGGCACCAAAAATGGTAAAAGGCAGAGTGGACCCAGCATGCATGTGGAACCTGCACTACCTGAATTTTATGGTGGCCATTATGGCACATAACAGGTAGTATTTAGTGTTAGGTTCCCATCTTACAGAGATCGCCTTGACGTTTGGCAGACGGGCCCAAATAATTTTTTACAAAATGTATTTGCCAAGAATCTCAAATTTTCAAAATAAGCATAGCATTATCATCAGAATGTTTTCTATAATTATGGTATCTGCATTGTGACCTAGGAGATACCATTCGTCTTGCATGCAGGACTTTTTTTCCGTCTAAAATAACGATCTGCGGAGCCCTCTCCACTTTGATTAACAAGGACAGGCAATGAAAACGTCATTACGCCTGCCTCTGTCAATCAACCTACAGAGGGCGTGGCAGACGCAGAGAGAGCAGAGCCTCTAGGTGTAACAACAACTCCCCCGTTGCTCCTAGAGGCTCATTTGCATATATTAAAACATCATTTTTCTCAGCAATGCGGCACATATGAACATGGGACCAACACAGATGCCTTCAGCTGCCAAGCGCACATGCAACAGGTCAGCCAGTGTCATAGGTACAAAACTGCTGACAGATGCCCTTTAAGAAAGATTCCGTTACAACTATATCTGTCAACTAGCATTTGTTTAATAAGCAGCTTGCATTAGTAGCAGAGATAAAAGCTGTCTCCTGACGGGACCATCAGTGGAGCATTTTGGGTAAATGACTACTTTGCAAGTGTAACACCCCACAGTGGTGTTACGACTTCTTCACCTTGCTACTGTCTTCATTGTTCTAACCTCATGTCATCTTATGCATTTATTCCAGGTTCTCCACACTGTGTAATTCTAATGTTATGTAACGTGCCTGGTTCACCAGCAGGTGGCAGCAAACACGGCAGAGATGTACTTAGATTGAATGGAACTTTCCATTCCATTCTAACGCCACTCTGTAGGGGAGTGGGTCAGACCTAGAGTTAGTCTAGTTTACCCCCAGCTAGGGGAAGGGTGTGCAGGGGCAAGTCTCTGCTGGACGTGCTCACGCCAGCCAGAGCACCTTAAGCTCTGATGGCCATGGAGGCCAAAGCTTGAAGCCTCAGAAGCCAGGAGGAAAGTTCCCTGGCATAACCTAGAGTCAGACTACAGAGAGAAGTGCAGCATACAGAAGAAGCTGAGTTATACAGCCAGCCTGTCAGTACAGAAAAGTGGAGTTTGCCTGCCAGTTTCATGCTAAAGCCTGCTTGAACCAAGACAAAGCCTGTAAACCGTTTTGGAGAATGTATATGCAAAGTAAAGCTGCCATTGAACTTCATCTCAAGGTCTGGACTCAAGTTATTATTTTATCCCTCAATTATTCCCCCTATTTATTGCTTCAGAGCCAAAGCCCGGGGTCCAGCGGTATCCAGGTAGGAGCACTGTGACACACAAAGAAACATTTGGGCCGCACCATTACTCCACTCGGCATTTCCTACACCTGGGACGCGATTTATAGTAGGGCCCTGGGGGGAGGCCGCCCATTGCACAAGCCCCGAGAACAACCCTGGTTCTCAATCATGATGAAGCCATAAAATGCTCAGATTAAGCCCAGTAAACCTGTCAGGCCGCAGTGTGTATGCACTTTAAATCAATGGCAATAAAGCTTAGAAGGATGCACAGTTATCTGTCAAATACTTTTATGGCACTAAAAAATGATCTACTACCAATATTTATCACGATGCACTTGTCTATGGCGGCATGCACTGCTTTAACCCCTTAATGACCAGGTCTTTACATGTTGCCTCTGAGCAGCATGCAGAGATACCGGATCATCTCTGCATGATGATAATATTGGCTGGCATACTGGGCACGGAGGTGTAATACGGATCCTGTATTTTAAGTATCTGTTATGCTCATTTATGCACATTTGGCATCTGTTTTACCCAATTCTGTCTGAGATCGTTATTTTAGACGGAAAAAAAAGTCCTGCATGCAAGACGAATGGTATCTCCTAGGTCACAATGCAGAATCTGTAATGTGCCCCACCATGGGCCGTTTTTTATATTGATGTCTTCGTTTGTGGCAGAGGGACCTGTGTCAACCTAGACACTAGGACCCAGGTGGTACCACTGCTGTCTCTGCCATAGCTACACTCCCAAATGTGGGTACTTGAGGTCAGGGGCGTAACTACAGTCCTATGTGCCCCAGGGCAAACTTTGAATTGCCCCCCCCCCCCCATATCTCTCTCTATATTTCATTTTGCCCCCGCCCACTCCCTCTATACATTTCATTTTTTTGTCCACAGAGTAATTCATTTTCATTTGCCCTCTGGGCCCCTCATTATTTGGTGCCCCTGGCTGCCCTTTTATGGCTGGCGCGGGCTCTTCTGAATTCAGACACACTGCCGCCCGGAACCACTGGTCGTCATTCATGTCCCCCCTCCATATGAAGCCCAACCCTAGTGTGTGCCATTTTTTACATAAAAAAAAAAAACTACCTACTCTTTCCTCTGTTCCGATCTCCTCACTTGAAGGCTGGCGGGCTCGTCATTCCTGGCTGCTGTGATCCTGCGAGACCCGCCGCGGGAGGTCAGCAGCCGCAATTATAGGGAGGAGAGGGGACTGGAGGGCCCGCCTTCATCGCCACACTTGGAAAAAAACTTGCGGCCAGTCCGGCTTGCATACAACCCCCCCACGCCACCATCACAAGCGCTGCGGCCTGCGCTAATACTTATTATATTGACTTTAGTTTACGGGCAGTAAGGAGGGCCCGCCACCGGTCCACAAGCCCAGTCGCACTCTCTGCAACCGCGATCGTTACGCCCCTGCTTGAGGTACTCTATGCTTGGTGGCAATGTGCATTTATGGGGACACTCTGTATGATGTTTGTGTCCCAGGAATCTGTAAGACGGGGGCTCCTAGTCACCTGTTAGCTGCTTATAAATGACGTCCTGCAAAAAGGAACATTGCTGAATACAGGAGTATGTGGAGGTCACTTAAAGGGGTGATCTGTGGCTGTCACGTATGGGAGGATCTGTGGCTGTCACAGTGGGACCTGTGGCTATTACCTATGGGGGATCTGTGGCTGTCACTTAAAGAGAAGATCCCTGGCTGTCATTTATGGGGGATCTATGGCTGTCACTTATGGGGGATCTGTGGCTGTCACGTATGGGGGGTGGGGGATCTGTGGCTGTCACAGTGGGATCTTTGTTTATCACTTATGGGGGGGGGGGGGTGATTTCTGGCTATCACTTAAAGGGAAGATCCCTGGCTGTCATTTAGGGTGGGATCTATGGCTGTCACTTATGGGGGGACCTGTGGCTGTCACATATGTGGGATCTGTGGCTGTCACAATGGGATCTGTGCTTTTCACTTATGGGGGGGGGTCTGTGGCTGTCGCTTAAAGGGAAGATCTTTGGCTGTCACTTATGGGGGGATCTTTGGCTGTCACAGTGAGATGTGTGGTTATCCCTTAAATGGAGATCTGTGGCTGTCACTTACTGGAGGATTTGTTTCTTTCACGTGGGGATCTGTGGCTGTTACTTATGACAGTCTGTTGTTGACATTGCCATGGAGGTCTGATCTATAATACATTAATGAAGATCTGTGGTCAATACTGTTCTGTGGCTGTATGTTTTATGGAGAGCCTTGTTCGACCAAGAAAACATTGCATGAATTTAAACCGGAAAGTGGCCGGATCACCCCCAGACCTCCTTACACACAAGGGATCCAGAGGTGAAGTATAAAATCCGGCATAGTCGGATCCTGCTCTGTGCCAGAACAGCTTGCCGGATCTCCATACGGACATGTGAATGAAGCCTTATTAATGCTGAGAGCATCAGATGGTTATGTACCTGGCAGTCAGGAGGGCCCTGTGGTCCCCTGGGCATCGGCCCACCGGGAAATTTCCCTGTAGGGTGCACAGTTCATTAATATATATATATTGTATATATGATCTTCTCTGGTGTAATCCATGCGTCTCCACAGCGCTAAAATACACTAAGTGCATCAGTTCATTTAAATAGATGTCAGCGCATAAAAATTACAGGCAAACGCTCAAAAAAACCAGCATCCATCAATATGAATCAACATGTACCCCCATAGGTTTGCTCAGAGCTTTTTCAGTTAATTGCACCTCAATCTCCTTACATTAATCTTAAATGGCCCCCATGGCTGTTTCCTGCCCTGAATGGAATGATACTCTTCTCGTTATAAATGAGAGACACAGTCACAGCCCATATGGTCGGCTCCCAAGATAAAAGCCGCCAGTCCTCCACGTAAGTCGTCCTATCGCACTGCTCTGTATGAAATCACAGCAGACCGCTATATCTCAATGCTGCCTGACGTGCAATGTCCCCGCTGGCTCGTATTTCTCAGGGATTAATGACCCACCCCCATGAACATCGACACTCAGTCCGCTCCCTGACCCGGATTAATCTGATGAGCTGTCGTGACCAATTAATGAGACAGGGGCTCCTAAACAACGGTGATCCAATTAAAGCCGCAATGTATGTCTCATACAACGAGAAAAATGTCACGGCAGATAAATGCAGGCTGAGATCTGTCGAACACGGCGTAGGGCGCGTAAGAGCTTGCCTTCTCCCGTATGGATTTCCTAGTTAGATCTTGACGCCACCCTTGCAGAAGTGATGAACGTGCGCTTTAGACTAGGGCTACACAGCGACATTTTGTAGCAACAATGTGGCGCGACAATTTTTTACAATGATAGTCTACGGTGTTGCACTGTGACATGCTGCGACACGACAGTAGCAAATAATCCATCCAACATGGATTTTTCTGCAACTGTCATGTCGCAGTCGCAGCATGTCGCATGTTGTGGTGTGACACCATAGACTATCATTCTAAAAATTGTTGCGCGACATTGGTGCGACATCAGTGTTAAGCGACATGTTGCAGTATAGTTGAGCCCTATGTGTGGCGCAACTTATTGTCGTTGTGTAGCCCTAGCCTTATTGGTGGAGATTTCCTTCTTTCCGTGTCCGTATTTCGGACCTCAGATCGGCAAAGTATAGATAGCTTCCGCGTGCATTCTACATTTTTCTCACTCAATAGAGAGATCTATTCTCGTCCGCAATATGGAAAAAATAGGACGTGTTCTATCATCTACGGAATGGCCACGGGGATCCGCAAAAAAAATAGAGGTGCGCATAGCCTGAAATAAACGGTTCACTGTGCTATCCGCAATAAGCACACGATTGAAGGATACGATCGTGTGCACGCCTTACTGTTTTAAGAGGTTGTCCGGGTTCAGAGCTGAACCCGAATATAACCCCTTCTTCACCCATTCAGTCCGTATGAGTGGAGCATCAGATATGCGATGCAGCAAGGGCTGTTTTGTCTATATTAGTCACACTGCTAGGCGGAGGCTCCCGCCTAGCAGTGATCCCGGTGTCGTCACCTAACAGTATGATCGTTCGCACGAGGCATTACTTTTACTACTGTTTTAAGGGGTTGTCCGGTTCAGAGCTGAAACCGGACATAACCCCTTCTTCACCTATTCAGCCCGTAACTAGCTCTGCCCACTACACAATGGACAGAGAGGTGTCGTTCCAGCACCAACTTCAGATACCTTAAAACAGCTGTTCGGCAGGGGTGTTTGGAGGTATCAGACCTCCGCTGACCAGATATTGATGGCCTATGCTGAGGATAGGCTATCAATACTAAAATCCTGGACAACTCCTTCAAAGAGGGGGAAAGAGATGGACTGCAACTGGGTGATATGACGTGCAGCAAAAATGTAATGTCCAGAGGGAGATAAGTTGCAAAGGCGGTAAAATATGCTACACAGTAGGGAAGACATAGCTGGCAGGAGGTTCATATACAGGAGATGTGTCCTAAAACATGGCAACTGTGATTTATTGTATTAAAGGGGTTGTCCCAAGAAAATATTCAGCAGGTTTTAAACCAGCACCTGTATCTGAATACATTTGTAATTGCATGTTGGTATACATTAGGTCTAGCCAGTGAGTTACTAAATAAAATGTATCTGTATAGCGCCACCTGCTGTTTGTTTTTTTCTTATTTCTTTGTCCTGCTCACTGAGATGGCCGCACATGCTCAGTTACATCCTTCAAATGCCTCCTGAGCTGTGATAGGGAGAGCATGGACATGCCCCCTGAGCTGTGATAGGGAGAGCATGGACACGCCCCCTGAGCTGTGATAGGGAGAGCATGGACATGCCCCCGGGCTGTGATAGGGAGAGCATGGACACGCCCCCTGAGCTGCAGCAGAAAAGACACTCCCCTTGAGCTGTCAGCTTGATATAAATCTAGCATAGCAATGAATGTGGAGATCTCTGGATCCATGTGAGGTACAGGGCTGGTTCTAGCTTTATTAGGCAGAGATTGTCATGTACTATGTGATGTCTGATCATGGGATTACCCCATTAAAGAGGTGGTCTTATCAGGGAGTCACCTCTCGTCCCTTGTTTTCATAGCTATGGGTAAATGACTACTGAAATATGACAGTATAAACAGTATAAAAAAAATATAATTAGCTTCATCACGTACATATTATAAATCTTTCCCACCCTTCTAAGCAAATGAACAGATAAGTAGCTTAATTTACCATATTATGTTATAGTGCCACCAGACCTGTAAATTCTGCATTTGAAGCAAAATGTCTAACCAGGTCTTTAATATACTTAAAAAGACTGCCAAAAATCCCGTCCCCCTTGAACGCATTCCATAACCGCGCGGCTCTTACAGTAAATCCTTTCTACAGAAGGAGATTAAGTGTTTCATTTCTAGCTGCTAATGATGGTTTTGTGTCCCTGGTGGGACCATAAGATGGCGCAGATCA
Organism: Bufotes viridis; assembly: GCA_033119425.1. Classification (NCBI taxonomy): domain Eukaryota; kingdom Metazoa; phylum Chordata; class Amphibia; order Anura; family Bufonidae; genus Bufotes; species Bufotes viridis. The sequence continues at coordinate 137,606,382 of CM065597.1, read as the reverse complement.
ACGTTCTCTCTGGGGGGCAATCATTTTCAAACACAATACCGTCTTATACCGCCTTAAAGGGGTTATGCCATGATTCATGCAAATAAATGAATACATGACAATCTGATTCTAACAAAGCTAGAACCAGCCTTGTACCTCACATGGATCCAGAGATCTCCCCATTCCAATTGCTCTACTAGATTATCTTCAGCCTGACAGCTCAGGTGGCGTGTCCCTTCTGCTGCAGCTCTCTTCCTGTAACTACCACAGCTTCTAACAGAACATATGGCTGGTGGTAGTTGAAGATTAAAACGGAGCGCGTGCGACCACTTCAGTGAGGTGGATGGAGAAAGAAAAAAACAAACAGCAGGTGTCGCCATACAGATACATTTTATTACATAGATACAGGTGTTAAAAAGGGGGTCTGACGTAAGCGGAAAAGGGGGCCGGCCGGCCAGCCGTCTCATTTTCTAGGCCTGTTTAGGTGTAGAAAACTATTTAAATCTATGCCAGCAAGGCAGCTTGCGTAGATTTAGGCCGTCTGTGTATCCATGCTGACACCTGCAGACATAGAGACCATTGGGGTCATTTATTAAGACCGGCGTTTTAGACGCCTGTCTTAATACCCCTTGCACTGGCGCATGATGCGCTTAAGTTATGTAGAGGTGCCGGCTCATCCGCCGCCAGCGCAAGGGGTATTGAGACCAGCGTACAAAAAGCCAGTTTTAATAAATTACCTCAATGGTCTATGTCTGGAGGTCTCAGCATAGATACACTGACAGACTTGAACCATGTAATGCTTCATTTGCCCTGTGGTAGCGCTACAGCAGATTCAGACTCTTACTGCCAGGTTTGCCTTCAGATTACTGATGATCGGCGGATGTCCCAGCAGTTGGACATCTTATCTTTATTTATAGGCTGTGTACAGTTGTGATGATGTCACGGTAGGGTTTATCTGCATTTATAGGCTGTGTACAGTTGTGATGATGTCACGGTAGGGTTTATCTTTATTTATAGGCTGTGTACAGTTGTGATGATGTCACGGTAGGGTTTATCTTTATGTATAGGCTGTGTACAGTTGTGATGATGTCACGGTAGGGTTTATCTTTATTTATAGGCTGTGTACAGTTGTGATGATGTCACGGTAGGGTTTATCTGCATTTATAGGCTGTGTACAGTTGTGATGATGTCACGGTAGGGTTTATCTTTATTTATAGGCTGTGTACAGTTGTGATGATGTCACGGTAGGGTTTATCTTTATTTATAGGCTGTGTACAGTTGTGATGATGTCACGGTAGGGTTTATCTTTATTTATAGGCTGTGTACAGTTGTGATGATGTCACGGTAGGGTTTATCTTTATTTATAGGCTGTGTACAGTTGTGATGATGTCACGGTAGGGTTTATCTTTATTTATAGGCTGTGTACAGTTGTGATGATGTCACGGTAGGGTTTATCTTTATGTATAGGCTGTGTACAGTTGTGATGATGTCATGGTAGGGTTTATCTTTATTTATAAGCTGTGTACAGTTGTGATGATGTCACGGTAGGGTTTATCTTTATTTATAGGCTGTGTACAGTTGTGATGATGTCACGGTAGGGTTTATCTGCATTTATAGGCTGTGTACAGTTATGATGATGTCACGGTAGGGTTTATCTTTATTTATAGGCTGTGTACAGTTGTGATGATGTCATGGTAGGGTTTATCTTTATTTATAGGCTGTGTACAGTTGTGATGATGTCACGGTAGGGTTTATCTTTATTTATAGGCTGTGTACAGTTGTGATGATGTCACGGTAGGGGTTTATCTTTATTTATAAGCTGTGTACAGTTGTGATGATGTCACGGTAGGGTTTATCTTTATTTATAGGCTGTGTACAGTTGTGATGATGTCACGGTAGGGTTTATCTTTATTTATAAGCTGTGTACAGTTGTGATGATGTCACGGTAGGGTTTATCTTTTTTTATAGGCTGTGTACAGTTGTGATGATGTCACGGTAGGGTTTATCTTTATTTACAACCTGTGTACAGTTGTGATGATGTCACGGTAGGGTTTATCTGCATTTATAGGCTGTGTACAGTTGTGATGATGTCACAGTGTAGTGTTTTTCTCTACTTCTTAACTCATTATGATGTCATAATAGACTGTGACTTTGTTAATACACTCTATTGTGAAGATGTCACAACAGGTTTGTGTGTGTGTAGGTAGGTGCATGTACTGTATGAGTGCTGATGCTAATTCAAAACCTGTCATGGTTTCACAATAGACTCTGCCTTCCGTTCTATTGTGATGGTGTTTTAATAGTGTTTGTCTTTATTCCTCTGTTCTATTGATACAATGTTACAACTGCATTTCTTTTTATTCCTAGACTGTGTTCGGTTTTGATGATGTTACAATAATGTTTACCTTATTCCTATGCTGTTTTATGTTGTGATGTCATGATAGTGGTGTTTGTATTCAGAATATTGAATTACTGAAATCAATTAACTTTTCAATGATATTCCAATTGATTGGGATGCACCTGTATGTCCAGTGTGCGTCCAGCGTGTGATTGAAGAGAGGGCATGAATCCAATGTGTGGGGTGTGTGTCCAGTGTGTGAGTGACATGTGTGGCACGTGTCCAGTGTGTGAGTGACATGTGTGGCACGTGTCCAGTGTGTGAGTGACGTGTGTGGCACGTGTCCAGTGTGTGAGTGACGTGTGTGGCACGTGTCCAGTGTGTGAGTGATGTGTGTGGCACGTGTCCAGTGTGTGAGTGACGTGTGGCACCTGTCCATTGTGTGAGTGACGTGTGTGGCACGTGTCCAGTGTGTGAGTGACGTGTGTGGCACGTGTCCAGTGTGTGAGTGACTTGTGTGGCACGTGTCCAGTGTGTGAGTGACATGTGTGGCACGTGTCCAGTGTGTGAGTGACATGTGTGGCACGTGTCCAGTGTGTGAGTGACATGTGTGGCACGTGTCCAGTGTGTGAGTGACATGTGTGGCACGTGTCCAGTGTGTGAGTGACATGTGTGGCGCGTGTCCAGTGTGTGAGTGACGTGTGTGGCACGTGTCCAGTGTGTGAGTGACGTGTGTGGCACGTGACAGGTTTGGCATGTGTCCAGTGACTATAGCTTTGTCTATTCTTTTCGGCACTGGGGCACGGACACATTTCTTGCGATGTCCACAATAATGTGATAGTGATGCCTGGATTATGTGTGACAGATTGGAAGCTGGAAGCCTCAGAATGCAGAGAAATCAGGATTTTGTCACTAACAATAAGCCCCAGGAGGGTGACAGGAATATGTTTTCTGCAGTATAATTCCAAATGTGACGGTATATTGGTTGAAGACAAGTGAGCGCAGCTGGTTTATACACACCAGCTTATCACAGGAGTCTCCTTCTCCGGATCGCCTCAGTAATCTGATTACAGCGAAGACAACAATGATAGATGGAAGGATTGCCAAGACCAAGCAAATACATAACATTAGGCAAATCTACTCTGCCCTAGGCATAAAATTAAATGCCTGGCACATTTCATATATCTGCAAGGCCCCCTACGATGTTAAAGGGCTAGAACCAAACTAACATTATGTACTTGTCAGAATAGCTTACCAATCGAAAACCAGACATCCCCATTCACATACATCAGCAATTGCTGGTACACCTCACAGAAAAGTTGGTTGTAACATTGGTTTCGGACTAGTGATTCTTAAATGGGTTTTCCAGAACATTCAAGAGTCTTCTCATCTGTGAAAGAATGGAGAGCCTCTTGTAGTAGGGCCTCACACTACACAGACTCATGTACCTCCACACACTTAAGCTGCCAAGCCCAGACTCACTGGCTGATGCAATCAGACTACTCAGCTCCTCCCTCAGTGGGGGAAGGCCCAGCCTACCCTCTGCTGAGTAGGGCATGATAACTAAACTACATCACCTATACACAGCTCTTGGGATCACAGTGAAAGCATGGAAAAGTAATTTAACCCTTAATGGTAGATATTAAGCCTTATAGCACTAAATTACCTCTTAGCAGTGATCCACTGGGTTACTGCATTTACTTTGTGTTTCTCCTTGAGGAGATGCCAAATGGAATATGGAATACTTAAAGGTTATGTTTACACTACACTAAAATCATATTTTCAGTTGGCCTTTATTAAAAATATTGAGCCATTCTGTCATACTGTTTTTCTAGCTGTGTCACTGGTGCTTTCACTTTGTGCCAGTCATCTAATAAACCTTATCTCTAAACTACTAGGAGGTCATAAACACTTATTTAAGCCACATTCTTATCAGTAAGATAAGAACTAAGCTATAATGAGTATTTATAATGTCAGAGATAAGGAGCCCGTCAACTCCCCAACTGATGGAAAAGAGAGAAAATCCAGAGGTTGCTCTCAGCTCTGTACAGAAAAAAGCGCTCCATATTTTTAATTAAAAAAAAATTTAAAAAATGATTTTTAGATCAAAATAAATACAATGAAATAATTTAAAAAAATGTTGCCAAAGGTGTACATGGCCTTTAAAGGCAATGCAGACCAAGAAAAGTAACCTCCATGTGTATTTGGAGTATGGGAGGAAAATGAATGGTGAATGCTTTGCCATTAAGGTTCTACTATCCTTCAAACGGTATTCGCACTCAGTCTTCTTATCAGATGCTTTGTACCAGACAGCCAGGGCCTTTACGTTTTACTAATTCATAGTATAGGACACATGACTAATGGCAGACACTGGATTCCTGCAGACAGCCTTTGTGCTGCAGCCTTGGATTTTTTGGCTGCGGGTAAGTAGCCTGTTATGATAATGAACGTCAAAATATATTCGAAGCAAAACCCAAACGTTCACTACTATAGGAGACGTCTGCTGCTTTTGTTTTTCCTATGTAATTTAAGTGGTGCTGTTAGCCGGCAGCAACAGACATTGTTAGTTGAACAGACAGCGTATTGATGTGGGCACAGGATGGTGTATAATGAGTGATCGGAAGGTGAAAGGATGTCTTGTCCTTATTATATAAGTACAACTATAGGCACGTGTTAGAATATGACCGCATGGTGTGGCTGGCTGCATGCAGCCAAGCCAAGCTTACCCTCGAAACTAGTTGCTTACGATTTAGTGGCAAAATTGTTCAGCCGCTAGCTGTCATGACTTGGTACGGTTTGGCCACATGCGGCAGCTGCACTGTGGGGTCCTACCCTTACAGCGCAGGCTCTGCAATGATTGCATGCCCTCCCGATGACTGCATCGTCTTCTCCTTCTCTTGTGTCTTGGTTATCTTGCTATTGACTGCTCCTGTTTCCGACTTTAGCCTTGTTTCCTGACTACTCTCCTGCATTGTCCTCTGGATACCATGTCTGGTACTTGTACTATTACTCCTGATCATGACTCTTGGCTACTCCTGACTACACTCCTGCCTTGCCCTTCAGACACAAGTCCAGAGGCTTGTGGTAGTACTCCTGATCCTAACTTGTCGCTACACCTGACTTCGTTTCTGCGTTGTCTGTCAGATACAAGGTCTGATACTTGTAGTATTAGTCCTGAACCTGATTATTCCCGACTATGCTCCTGCTCCTGACGACAGTATTGTCTTGACTCTTAGATACTAGCTCCCGTACTCCTCTCCTGGTGAGGACACTTGGCTCTGTTCCTGACTACAGCTTGCTCTGACAGCGCCAATACCACCAATCCATGACTATTTTGGGGACTGGGAATCCTCCCACAGCAAAATTCACACAAAGTGAGAAAACGAAGGGTTTCCTTAGACTCTGTACCCCAATCTAGCATGTGTCAAACAAATTTTAACTTAGAGAATCCACTTTCATGTACATGACCGAAAATGCACCTGCCTATTTGAGGGACGCATTCCTGGGACAGATCAAAACTCAGTGGGACATTGGTTTCTTCCTAGTGAACTACTACCTTTACACATTAGATTCTTAGCCGGGCCCAATGAAAACGGCATAATCGGATGGGGATCTTTAGAACACTTCACAGTGCCCCTTGTATAAGAGATTAATAGAAGGACCCTTGGGTTTGTTTTAGAGAGGATAGATCCTACTTGAGTTGGGACCATCAGTATCTATGGACAGCTACAGTAGCAGCCTCTATGGTGCAGTACATACACCCTAGAGTAAAAAATGATGTATACATGACTATATCGGCACAGGTCCTCTAAATTGTATACATCAGTATCCATATTTCAGAAGTACTGAAAAAAGCATAAAACTGGGCACAAGCAGGGTGAGGGTGCGGGAATATGAACATCTGCATTAATACAAAGCTTTATAATGTGCCATCCTTAATTAGGTGTTCAGTCAATTTTAAAATGTCTTATCTTTGATAAGTTGCAGAAGAGCAGTGATTATTAAGACGTCTTGGCATTTTGCCCAGGTATAAAGCAGGTTTTGGGACTAATGGAACATATTTTAATTAATATTGTGCTTCCCTATTTGCTGCTGTCATGCAGTAGTAAAATGTATTATTTCAAGCATAAGGCTCCTGAGAAATGAGATAAAAGTGTCTGAAATATGCGATCCTCTCACAAAGTTTAATGTGTTGTATATTATAATATTCACTAGTAAGGTGACAACCTTCAGAAGGAGGGTGCAAGGATTACCTCACCTGTATCGGATGATTTATGAGGGGTAACTAATATTTTTCATCTAAGGGGCCAATGATTGGGAACCTACAACGCTCATTGCCGATCGATGCCTTGTGTAAGCATGCCGCCGATCACCTGACATACGAGCATAGAGTGCCTTCACATGTGGTGCAATGCATTTATAGATAATCTGCATCATAAATAGTTCCCCTTGTATTCCTATGGTATGTACTTGAAAAATCTGTGCTGCGGAAAACAAGTTGCAGATTTTGTGAAGCCCAATGTCTCCATAAATTTCAATGGGGAATTATAATCTATTAAATCTGCATAGAAATCCACCCAAAAAAGGGTACGACCCGACGGTGCCGCTGGCTGCATGTGACCAAGTCACATCCACCCGGGCAGCCAATGTCTGCACTGTTTTACTGCAAAAATGTACTGACTTTACCTTCCGTGGGTGGGGGCATCTCGCCCGCATCCTGACAGCCACACCGTTGGGATCTAACCTTAGGATTCATGCATATGGCAGAGCCGTGAGAAGAGGTCCTTAATGTGGTACTTGGAAGCTCCTGTGTACAATATTCTACCCTTGAAGGGAAACCCTTTTATATACTTCCATATGAAATCTGAGGTGAACAGGATTACTGGGTTCAGCAGTCTTAAAAGTCTTTAAAGTCCAAGTTCAGTTTATTTTGTATCCAGCACAAAACAAGGCATCCAAGTTACATGCACTTGGGGTGAAGGCATGGCACCATAATAATACATATATACAACATTAAATCAAAGTCCTGGCCTGTCTCTGCGCTAACTAAACTGTGGTTTCTACCTCACCTAAGTACAAATCCCATGCAGGTCAGACTTTTCACAGGAGCCAGGTCTACCAGCTTTAAGGTTCTGACCCAGACTGATGCAATGAGGCCTCTATTTATTCTCCAGGGACAATCCCAGTGACTCAGGCTAAGAAGAATAGCTGTAGTGGAGCAGGATGGAATGGTAGGCCCCTCTACCATTAAAAAAAAATCCAGCCCATAAGCAAAGTCTGAAGAATAGCTGTACTGGAGCAGGATGGAATGGTAGGCCCCTCTACCATTTAAAAAAAAAAATCCAGCCCGTAATCAAAGTCTAAATTAACTAGCTCCAGCAAACCATACTTTGCTAAAACCATACAGCCTTCTGAATTCCTTTTATCTTACCCATCTGAGCGAGATAAAACCCCCTCCAGTACTTTATCAAAGACATTGTTACATTGACATTGTTAGGGCCTCAGCTCTGATTCACATGAATGGAGCTGTGTTGAAGCTCCTCTGCTCAGCAGGTGGCCGAGGCCATATTATTTTTAGCATTGGTTTGGATTCCCAGAAGGTCGACCCCCACCGATCATAAAGTAATGAGATGGGAATACCCCTTTAAGAATACTGCTCAATATGAAACAATGACAAGATTCAAGTTGTCAGACTTATTTTGAGTCACCGGCCAAGAATAAGTGATTTAAATGGGCCGGGACTTATGTACGGTTCTACAGTGTACAAATTACCACGCCATACATTAGTAAAAAAAACAAAAAAAAAAAACTTCCATACAACTCCCCAAATAGCAATGACTTATAGTGCTACCACCGTTATAAGTTGCAAAACTAATGCACTGTGGTTATGTACCAAAACTTACCGGTAACTTACCGGATACTAAATACTTAAAGTGGCCCTGGAAAAAATACTAAAAGTGGCCCCATTTTGTAGTTGGGTCCAAATTGATGGAAGGCAGAGCCAACACAAGTATGCGGGGCCATCAATACCATATTGTGGCACATTATAGCACACCAACAGAGCCAAATACCACAGTGCATCACAAATTACTGCCAGCAGCACAAAATACAGCCCCAAAAACTTCCACTGGCTGGCCATGAGGAGGGTCCAGGCGGCCTCCTGGGCATCGGCCCACCGGGAAATTTCCCTGCAAGGTCTTTGGCCAATCCAACCCTGACTAAATACCACCATATAGTGTTCAAATAATACCAATATACAATGACGAAATATCAGTTCCATAAATCTGATCTAATAACCCGTTATACTGTTAAATATCACTATGGTTACAAGCATTGAGTGTCAGGCCATTTGGGGCACCCCCTTCAGCCGGTCGCAGCTGATGCACCCTGTGTGGTTGCACAGATCACACACCCCAAGGGCCAACCCTGGACATAGTTTATCCATTACTGTTAGGCACTGTTCACAAGGCAGATTTTGCAAATACACTATTCTGCCTCAGTTTTTCCAATTTGAAGAACCTGCTCACGGTTTAACCCCACTGAATGGAACTCAACCACGAACGGACACCCAGCTCTTTGCGCGGTTGCAATTGCAACGTTAAACTGGTGGCCACTGAAACGGCAGCGCAACCTCCCACTGAAGGCAGATTCTTTGCAGTTGCCGCCGGATATTTGTCGTGCAATCAGCTCCGAAATTCCAGTGTCAGAAGACACGGTGTGAACGGGGCCTTCCACTCTCAAAAATATTGGCACTCATTCATATTAGAGCGTCAGGTTTCTGTCCCCCAGTGTAGGCCTGTGCCTGAAATCAACCACAAAGTTGCTTACTAGTCTGGACCGTAGTCACCGCGCAGTTTGAGGAATTGTATTACATCTGGAGATATTCGCTTTTATGTCCTTCTGTTCCTGTGTTAGTTTTTATACTGGTACTTTACACCGTATGGAAACATTCACATGTCCTGATAACGGCACAGCGAGGCAATGGTTTTTAAACAAATCGTTCCAAGAAATGATCCTGGAAATGTTTCTACGGAAATGTCTATCCCAGTAACAATGTGATTGTTATTGTAACATATGGTGCTCGCTGCCATCTTTTTTTCCCATTGAAGATAATGGGGGAGAAAACACAAGAAAGCGAGCCGTAAAATCTATATGGTCTCTTAACTGCGATGTGTTATTAGGATGTTTATGTGTCCCAATCACTGGAAAGAAGTGACTTCTCTACATAGGGCTGTGGGTACCAAATATAATGTAGACTGGACTGCGAACAATGGGGGTAATTTATTAAACAGAAATACGTTTATATAAGGTGTATTTCTGGTGCAGATTGCGGCGCAAAGGTCCTTTGCAATTTTTCACCGCTCACGCCAGGTCTAGAAAAGCAGGCGTGGCAGGGACGGGCCAGAAGGCAAGTCACATTTACCGTTTTCTGCACCCATTATAGGAGTTAAAAATTGTCTAAATGTCAGACCGCAAGCTGTCTTACATTTAGAAATGGCGGAGGATTCCCCGAAGTTATATAGATGCCGACGCCTTTACATAACTTCGGCGGATCCCCTGCCAGTGCAGGGCTTTATTAGGACCGGCGTCTAAAATACCGGTCTTAATACATGTGCCCCCATGTCTGTAGATATATTTTAGTGTCATAATATTCAAGATGAACGCTAACATGGTGTCACCAGGCACCAGCTACAACTAAAAGCCTCAAAATCTCAAAAATAGACAATTGATGTTTTTGCTTGTCTCACAGAGATGAATGGAGTAGGACAACCCATGCACAAACATCTCTTGGACTCCATTCTCGTAATCAGTAGAGGTCCCATCAGTCAGATCCCCACCCTATGGATAAGGTGATAAGTTCTTATGGTGGGGCATCCCCTTTAAAGAAGACCTGTAACTGCGCCTGACATGTCTGTCAACTCTGGGGCATCTAGCCTTATGACTCTGTGTTTTGCCATTCCCATATTATTCCTGCTAGAAGTTATGGATGAACTGCTAACAGGTGGGTGTTGTCAGTTGGGGGTGTGTCCCTACACAGTCTGAGATTATCTAGTGCTGCCAGATTGTGCAGGGACACACCCACAACTGGACCTTCATTGCAGACTGCTAGTAATTCATTCATAAACTTCTTGCAGGAATAATAAAGGAATGGCACAACATAGTCATGAGAATAGATGCTCCAGAATTGTTATTACATGGGGGAATGCAAGTGGTTACTAAAACAGACATGTCAGGAGAGGGGAGAGCTCTGTATCTTATAGTCTGCTCTGAAGCTCTGCTTGTTCGGATTGGCTGCTGTGTATTGGCACAAGCACAACGGGCTCAGTGCAGAACACACTGGGATAGAATTAGCCCAATCAGCTAAAGGGCTATCTCTTAATTAATATTGATGACCAATCCTCAGGATAGGTCATCAATTTCAGATCGGGGGGGGGGGGGTCCGACAATCAGCTGACAGAAGAGGCCAACGCTCCGTCAGAGCGGCGGCCTCTTCCGGCGGCCAGGTAATGTCGCTCTACATCGGTCACATGGCCTAGTAGCAGCTCAGCACCATTGACGTGAACGGGGTTGAGCGCAATACCAAGCACGGCTATTATACTATGTATGGCGCGGGAGAGATGCCGGGAGAGCTGCAGCTCCCCTGTAACAGCTGATTGGCAGGGGTGCCGGGAGTCGGACCCCTGCCAGACTGATAACGATGAACTATCCTGAGTGAATATTTGCTAAGCCCAAAAGTATAACATGATTCGGAGGCAGGTGCAAATAAAGGGACCCCATTAAATTAGGGCACCTGTAAGATGCCTACAATCTAGTGAACCCAATGGCTATACCTGTGTGTCCCATATATGAGAAGCTTACTGAGGGTCGGGATACCTCATATGCATAGTAAGTATTCCTATTGGGCCCTCAGTCGTAGGTTCAGTTTTATCATCTTGCTTTTTTTTTTCCTTAGCACATCATAATGTGTTTCACTCCCGTCCCATCCTGTTTCATAGGAAGCACAGTTGGTAAGTGCATTTCATTTCCGTCTGGAAAGTTATGATGCATAAACCAAGAGAAGATACCACAACAGCCTCCAAGCTCGGAAGTGAAGAGCGCCTACCCCCAACACATGCTCAGGCTCGTAGAGCCATCATTTACATATAGATCTGCTAATGTTTTGGCATGTCATGAAACAAGTTGCATCTCCGTTGTCACATTAAAATGCACATTAATGGAATTCATTGCAAGGATGAAGATACAGTAAGATATTTCTTGACAAATGCCTTAGACATTACACGACACAGCAGAAGAAACCTGCACAATCAGCAATCATGGAACTTTCTGGATTGATCTGTTAGAGAGGTTGGTGTTCCCTTTTTGAGCCACTCTCAAATTCCCGGACCATAAAAGTTACTTTATTGTGGAGGTCAATATTTTGATTTGTGTTCATGTTAAACAACGCGTTTCGTGTCTGGACTAGGTCCATCTTCAGGTTCCAACACCTAGTGCTAGTCCAGGTATGAAATGCATAAACACAAATAAAAATATTGACCTCCAGACTGATAGACTTTTGAGAGCCGTGCCAGAAGAAATGCATTTTTGGGTTGTTAGAACACCAACACTGATGAAGTCACAAAAATTTTTGGAATTCAGAACCAGATAAGAGATCCATGGTGGCAGCACCCTCTACAAGAAACGTTACCAAGTGATGTGCTTTTATGTAAAACATAAAGAGGTGAGCACATTGGTACCAGGTCCGTATCAGATAAGGCTTGATATCTTGACAGGCATACTTGTAGTTTTATAGGCCTACATGCATGATAAGTAGATAAAAGTAACCTACCTTAACTGCCTCACTGTGGGTGACTCTGTCCAGCGATCGACCATTTGCTTTGATGATCTGGTCTCCAACTCTCAGTCCTTCGGTTTCTGCCAAAGTACCAGGTTCAACCAGTGACACATAAATACCAATACCATGTTCCACGCCACCACGGATGCTGAAGCCAAGTCCTTCTTGGTTTTTGCTTCGTTTAAGTATAACCTGTCGAACGTCAGGTTTGGTTCCGGCAGCTGAGGAGCCTTGGTGGCTAAAACCCGATGGTGCTCCAGGATATGAGGTTGCAGCTACTAAACTAGGACCAAGTGATGGACTACTAAAGGCAGGAGCTGTCCCAGGTGCGGAAGGGCTAAAAGCAGGAACCATCCCTTGTCTTGAATTGTTAAAAGCAGGAGCAGTCCCTGTTACCGGGATACTAAAGGCAGGATTTTTGCCTGGTAACGGCGAGGCAAGGGCAGGAGCTGTCCCTGAAATTGGGGTGCTAAATGCCGAAACCCCATCACATAAAATCCCGCTGAATCCAGAAGAACCTGGGGACAAATCCTTTATATACAACCCCTCTGATGTATACTGGTCAAAAAGTAACTGGTCAGACCGTGGGATAACAAGACGCAGCATAGGAAAAAGTTGCCTCTGATCTTGGAGGCGCAGTATAAGGCGCAATGTTCTCACCAGGTCAAAGACATTTCTTCGAGAGTGGTAAAGTCTCAAACAGTGCAAAAGCTGTTCCCTCTCAGGCTCACTTAGCAGTCGGTTCAGAGCTCCATGCAGTCGACGGACGTTTGAGGATAGGACACGTCCAATGTCCCCTGAACAAATTGAGCCAGAAGATGAAGAATGGATGGACCCTGTAAGAGACTGGTGTATGGAGCCCCTCGGAGAGGGGTGAAGAGTACCTGCCTCTGAATTCATTGCCCAATGGCTGCAGATAGTATCAGGGGATCAGACATGTGGGCAACTTTAAGGGTCCCATGAGGCACTTCTATATACCAGACCTTCTGTGCAGTGTTCTTACCAGGACCTGCCGAAGAAGAAAAAAAATATCTTGATCTCCTCTTGAGCTCTTTACATGCCGTCAGCCAATTTGTCCCCTCCTCGGGCTATTCGTGATCTCCAACGCTTTCTAAGGTTCAACCCTGTTTGCCCTTCTAGACATAATAATTGCAGTATCTAAGATGTGAAGGTCTAGGCATCTCATGGTCTGGTGTTTTCATGATTCTCCCTCACAGCCGAGCTCCTCTGTAACACTCAGTCGTTCACAGTGTTTTAAGTCCCTGCTTCTGCTTCATTCGGTGTCCTCCCTCCCCCTCCCCATCTTCTCTATTTCTCAAGGTGATTCTCCTGGTCTGTCGCCCTCCTTTCTCTCCCGTCCTTTGCCTGCCACAACGTATACCGGACACAATAATTCCTGGCTTTATCATGTTATGTGGTTCTCATTCTAGAAAGTCTATTTTTTTAATGCCGGCTCTCCATTTTCCTACAAGTACCTCTTACCATCCCTAATCCCATCCTAGCCCCATGGTCTGTAGGGCACTCACCTGGTGGCGCTTTCAGGGAAACACATCTTCCAGTCCGCGTCGTCTTGTCAGTCTTTCGCTTGTCTAACAGGTGTCACTCCATACCTCTCTGATCCAGGTGATGAATTTCAGACACAACAGATGTCTCTCTCCATCTGTCATATTATACGGGTCACTAAGACTGTCTCTTTTCTACAGACACCAGTCTCAGCTGTCCCTATTCAGATGATGAAGTCTTAAATGCAAGGTCTTTTTTGGTCTCCTTAGGCTTCGACAACTCGGTTTCTGACTCGGTTCCTTGCAGTTTCTCACTGAAATGTCTCTTTCTCACTTTAAACCTCCCATGTTTCCAGAAGAAAAGACTGTTTCTGTATTATTAGTGCACTCTCCTTTACTCTCTAACTTGGACTAAACATCTCTTACCCCTTTTAGATGATCTTAGATGAATTCTGGTAACGGTCCACTTTTCTCTAGTTTCCATGCCATTTTCCCGGATAGACATGCCTCCATCACCCTCTGTCTGCGCAGAATTGCCACCTGCTTTCCCAGATAGTTGTCTCCTCTTGTCCCTGACTGTCACAGGTGTCTCTCAGTGCATCTGTTGGTCTCTCCCGGATCTGACGTCCCTCAGTAATGTCAGCGTTGCCTGGAGACTGAGAAGACAACACTAATATGCACAGAGCTGAACCCTGCACTGCCAGACGCTGTGCATCAATCTTGTGAGTCTAATACTCCAAACTTAACCCTTAACAGCCCTTAAGCCTGCAATGCCAGCTGCTGCCGAGCCAAATTACATTTATTGAGCTCAGTACTGAGCTCAGGTGCCTACAAGAATAGACATCAGCGGCCACATGCATGATATCATTGCTTGCAGTAGATGACCAATACTGAGCCTAATTTTTTGGAAAGAAAATTATGACATTTATTATGCTTTGCATTTTGTATCGATCAGTAACCGTACAGCAGTTGTGTCGTAAAGACGATTCCTGTAGATATGGCTATTAGGACAACTGAACGTCATAGAGAGGGTTCCATCTCTCACAATCCTCTTCTATGAGCTGGATTGGAGATCCAGGCATGTCAGTGTCAGTAGATCACATCATGGGTCGCGTCCCATGTCCTATTTTCTGCATGGACCATCGATCAGTGCAGACAGAATCGCAACATGCACTACTTTGGCCCAATTCTCATGCTAGACTGTGCCGGCCGTTCCGTGCATTGGGAACCGCAATTTCCAGTCCCCAATGCACGGGCAACATCCGCGTGGATTGTGCAGACGGATCTGGACCCATTCAACTTGAATGGGTCTGTTATCCGTTCGCACCGCAAAAAAATAGAACATGTTTTATTTTTTTGACGTGCAGACCCACGGAGAGAAATCCCACGGAAGCTCTCCATAGTGTTCCTTGCCTTCGTTCCGCACCACTCCTTCCGGATTGTGATGCTGGGTGCACACGGCCGGTACCCTTATATTGTGGACCCGCTGTTTGCGGGCCACAATACGGGCACGGCTGGGCAACGGCCGTGTGCATGAGGCCTAAGCAAAAGCATTTTTTGATTTTGATGGACATGAGAAACAGACAGAAGAAATGGACCAAAGGAATGCAGTTGGAGACGTTTTTTGCAGACAGAACAAACATGAATTTTGCGGCGCTCAGGTAAATAAGCTCTTAAAGGGTTCAACTTCTCCTCCATAAAATGGACTATAACATGGATTGTGATTGATTGCTTTTTTGTTTTTCAGTACAAATAAACGCATATGAGCATTCACTTAAGATGATTGTTGTTTTAAGGGACATTCTGCGAGTCTCCATTGGTTTGTCCATACCTTGTGGTCATGTTAGGGTTTTGCCCAAAAGTTCACTACAATGAGTTAACACTTATGCATCGGATTCGAAAAGATATCAGATCTTGAACTCTTCTTTCGGAAGCCCGCTTTACATAGAGTTGATCAAAGGCTGCAAGGGAAAAGTTCACTCCACCTGGCTGGGCTGACATGCCACGGCTGCCACATGAAGCCCTAATCCCGCTAGCCAGCAGCGGCCCTTAAGATTTTGAAAATAATACTCAAAAAATGAAAATGGTGCCCCAACCCCAAAATGCCAATTTCTTAACCTAACCGCTTCCCTCCAGCCCTTCTGTTAAAGATATACTTGGAAAACATGACATACAGCTCTACAAAATATACAGGGTAATACAGCGCCACATACTGTGCTTCCCAATACTATACGGCAGAAACTGATAATCCCCCTTCTGATGCCCCCTCTTGCCCCTACCTGCCTGGTGCCTCAACCCGCCTCATAGGTGGTGCACCCCTGGGCAATAACAAACAGCAACAATTTAGCACTTATTTCTTTCCTAGACAAGACCGACCAGTCGCTTTTGCCCTTGATGACTCCACTACGTGGCGGCCGCTATGTGTGACAGCACCCTAGCGCCAAACAAGACATATGTCCTTAATTTGCTTCTGACGCTTTTACCAGAGCTCCAGCTAAAATGAACGGATTCCAATAAGTTCCCATTTCCACCTCTCTCCTTTTATTGGAAGTAATTTATGGAATGTTAAAAAAAGCAGAAATGCAGCCTGTGATTAGATTGAGCACAAATTCGCTTTGATTTCCACTGAGGCGCATCAATTTGATGGCCACGATGGAAGTGTTTGGGTGGGAGTTTTTCAGATCTCTGTAATTGGCAAGAACTGGTAGAATCAAGAGTATTCCTTGCTTCCTTGCTGTGCAAAAAAAATCCACAATGCGGTTTTGCAATTTATTCTTTTTTCATCCAAATCATGTCCTAAACATCAACAAAAAGAAAAAGTGACACGTAAATACTCTCACGACGGTCTAGGTCTACACGACGACATTTGGGTTAGATCAGGTTTATGAAAGTGTATGAATGCACCCTCAGGCTAGGTCTACACGACGACATGTGTCGCGCGACAATAAGTCGCGCAACACATAGTGTACAACTACACTGCAACATTTGTCACGCGTCATTTTGTTGCATTAATGTCGCGCGACAATTTTTATAATGGTAGTCTATGGTGTCGCATTGCGACATGCTGCGACTGCGACACGACAGTCGCAAAAAATACATTCAAGATGGATTTTTCTGCGACTGTTGCGTCGCAGTCGCAGCATGTCACATGTCGCAGTGCGACACCATAGACTACCATTAATGCAACAAAATGACGCGTGACAAATGTTGCAGTGTAGTTGTACACTATGTGTTGCGCGACTTATTGTCGCGCGACACATGTCGTCGTGTAGACCTAGCCTAAAGGGTGCATTCATACACCTTCATAAACCTGATCTAACCCAGTGATCAAAACTGCTCTTTGTACAATCCACAATCTGACCCAATAATGGACAGGTGGAAGTCAAATTTCTCACCACTGCCCTGCTAATCTTTCAGTGGAATTCAGTGTATTCTGCCTACGGTAAGGCCAGTTTCACATGAGCGTATTCGGTGCAGGAAATAAGATCCGTGTGTCAGAGGTACTTGCCGTCCTGAATGCTGCTCCTATGACATAGACCCATGGCATTATAATGATTTATAATGCTGTGTGTTCCTGCCCGATCTCTAATCTAATGAATGGTACTCACATAATGCCATCAGTACAAATCATTAGGGTTGAGGTCAGGCAGAAACACACTACATTAAAGGTGTTATCCAACCCCTATAATGTCCCCCAAAATGCCCGGGCACCTCGTATAGGTTATACTTACCCCGCTCCCCGGCACCCGCATCGCTCCTGATGGACGCGCTGCATCTCCCCGTCACGCATATCAAAACATCCGGCAATGGGGGGGCAGCTGATTGCATGGTACAGTTGGCATATGCAGTGACAAATTCAAAGGACGAGCCCCCAAACATATCATAGGCCCCCTTTCACTAAGGGTGTCCGTTTGGCCTGGTGTGGAGAGACATCCTACAGAAAAAAGCAGGCCATGAAATATGGAGGTATCGTTATCCAATTGAGGTTTTTATACCTGTGTTCTTCCATAATGTATGTAGGGAGGTGTTTTTGCACCTACATTGTACACACTGTATTAAAAAAGTGCCACGTTGCATCATAGGATGAGGAAAGATTGGGTACTGCCCTTGTTGATGCTATAATGGCAGCTTTATGGATCATTATGTAAAGGGGTTGTGACATGAAACATATTCTGCATCTGAATCCTTTTTTTATTGAAAAGCAAGAAATATTAATACAGATTGTCAACAGCGAGGATGGCACGCCTGGATCTAAATATATTTGTAATTGCATGTAATTAAAAATTTTGCATAGTCACTGAGTTATTCACTAAAATGTATCTGTACAGCGCCACCTGCTGTTTGCTCTTTTCCTTATTTTTTGTCTACCTCACTGAGGTGGTCGCACATGCTCAGTTTAAATCTTCAACTGCCGCCAGCCATATTTTCTGTTAGAAGCTGTGGCAGTTACGGTAAAAAAGCTACAGCAGAAGGGGCACACTCCCTGAGTTGACAGCCTAAAATAAATCTACCAGAACAATTAAAGCAACGAATGGGGAGATCTCTGGACCCATGTGAGGTACAGGGCTGGTTCTAGCTTTGTTGCAAAGCGATTGTCATGTCCTATATGATGTCTGATTTTCATTTTTTACATCCTTTAATTTTCCTAGAATCTGTTAAATAGACACTTTAGCAACTCGCAGAACAGGGCAATCCAAGGACTGATCTTTTCCATCGATTTCTTTGTTTTTCTATATTAAATTCTTTGATGTTTCGGGCTAGCTATTATTGTCTTTTTCAATCAGCTTTTTGATCTTGAATCTGATCTGGGATGGGGCAGTCATCTTATTGATTCATTTTGTGAAATTTATACATGGACATAAATGGATTTTAAAAACTGTAAAGAAAAAAAAAACAGGCATAAAAGAGTTGTCTAGAGAAAGGAAATGTTATTATTCCAGCATTTGTCTCACTTCTGACATGGTATTTGATTACAGGCACTAATACAAACGTTGATCGCTGGTGCAGGAGCACACGCAGTAATATCATCCATCCACCGACATGCACATACTCATTACACCCTATTAGCTGATCACATGGGGACAGGTGGGTGGAAAATGGAAAAATTTATAAGATGGCTGTATGCATATCTAATTCAAATATTCACACACTTAAACAGCATGTAATGCAAGCTGCGCTCGTTGCTTTCCAGATTCATATTTATTCACATTATGTCCAATTCTACTGGTATTAAATACTACAGAAAGTGAGGGGTAAAAATAGCATAATGGCCGTACTTTATAATAGGCTTTTGTTCATAATAAGGTCCCAATAAAGAAATAAAACTAATTATCTCAGGAGTTTGGCACACAATGTTAGCCACAATGGTGCTTGCCGAGTCATTATGTCAGCATGCATGTAGTCAAGAGTTTGGCTCCATCTACCTGTGATTTAGAGAGAAAAAAGGCTGAAGATTTGAAAAGTATTCCCTCAAAAAACTAATAGATAATTACCAGTTATTCCTTTACAGTGTTTGCTATAGAAGAATTGGAGAGAAACCCTGCTGTGAGTATGAGGGAGGAGGAAAGCTCTGCTGTGACCTCTGGGGAAAGGGAGGGTTGCCACTGTGAATAGTGGGGTGGAACGAGGTCGTGGGTACTTCTAGGATTGCTGATGGAGGGAGGCAATGATGTGATAAAGATAAAGCTGAAGTGGCTACCGGGGGGAAGAGGGACACTATTCTGACATCTGCTGTGACTGTTGGGGGACAGAGGGGCACTATTCTGACATCTGCTGTGACTGCTGGGGGAAAGAAGGGCACTATTCTGACATCTGCTGTGACTTCTGGGGGAAAGAGGGGCACTATTCTGACATCTGCTGTGACTGCTGGGGGAAAGAGGGGCACTATTCTGACATCTGCTGTGACTGCTGGGGGAACGAGGGGCACTATTCTGACATCTGCTGTGACTGCTGGGGCAAAGAGGGGCACTATTCTGATATCTGCTGTGACTGCTGGGGGACAGAGGGGCACTATTCTGATGTCTGCTGTGACTGCTGGGGGAAAGAGGGGCACATCTCTGCCATCTCTATAAGCCTGCTAGCCGATATTGCACTTGACACCCATCACCTCGCCACCCTTTCCACTCCTCTACATTGTGCATTTCTTATGTTTGAAATTGTTAATGTAATGTACCTGGTTCACTAGTAGGTGGCGGAAGACTTGGCAGTGCTACTGTTAGAAGAGACCGTATCTAAGGAAGGGAGCAGACTAGTTAGTTAGAGGTCAGTTTAGCTTACCCCCTTCTAGGGGAAAGTCCTAGCTTACCCCAGCTAAGCAACGTCAGCCGGCAGAACACCTTCAGCTGTGCTGATATAGAGGACACAGCTTGGAGCCTCATACAGCAAAGGAAAAGTGCCCTGGTACATAATCTAGAAACAGACAACGGAGAGATACATACAGCAAAGGAAAAGTTCCTATTTAAGCCTGCCAGCATAGGAGAGCCAATATTGTTATTGCCTGCCAGTTTATGCTAAAAATTTGCTGGAAACCAAGAGAAAGCCTGTAAATCGTTGGAGAGACGTTTATGCAAAGTAAAGCTGTTTCAGCTTCAGCACGAGGTCTGGCCTCAATTTACTTTACAAATCCCTCAACTATTCACCCTATTTGCTTTGTTTCGGACGCCAAAACCTGGGGTCCAAGATATCCAGGTAGGAGCACCGTAACACGTGCACAGCCACATCTAAAGGAACATTATAGGCTACCCTTACACCACTCTGGCATTCCTACACCTGGGTACCACCAACACCATCTACTTAAGGGGATTCTGTCCCTTGTTGCTTCAATGCAACTGGTGTCACAACAAATTTACTTAAAAACAACCCCGACGCATGTTGCAATACCCTTTAACACTGAGGTGCATTTACAAACAGGTGATGTTAACCCGGCTTACCGCACCTGCGATTCTGTCCCCACAAGCAGGTACGGGCACCAGGCTTCCTCACTACTCTCTGCTGCTGGGGTTCTTAGCTGTGGTCAGCCTTCCTGCTGCCAGCATCTCCCTTCTGGCTCTGGGTATGTGCAGGCCTGTTTCTCCTCCAGCATGCGCACGCCTCCTTCTACAGGAAGGCACCTGAGCAACTTTGGTTCCTAGCCTTGTCTAGTTCCTGTGAGCGAAGGCGTTTCTGTGATTTCTGCCATTACTGCATTCCGGACCCTGCATCTAGTTTGATAGACCTGCCACTTGCCCTGACCTTGTCTTACGGATTTTGCTATCTTGCCGCCTACCCTGACCTCGGACCTTGTTTACAGACTTTGCCATATTGCCATCTGCCCTGACCTCAGACTCTGCATCCAGACCTTGCCTTGCCTCTGTCTGATCAACCTCTGGGTGTCCCGTACCATCTGGATGCCAGTCCAGTGGGTCCACGTCCCACGTCCCAGAGGTAGGGCTTGGTGTACCCCTCAGGTTAAGTCTATCGTCACCATCACAGGTATTGTAAAGAATGAGGGGTACACTTAGTCCTCCCCCTCTGAGGAGGTTTGTCACGTGAGACAGCAGATGTGTTAAGTGACTGAGCGGAGTTATGCCTTACATTAGGGCAACCCTGAAAAATTGCCATTTTTGTGCCACGTTCCATTACACGCTGTGGCACAGAGTGCAAAAACGGAAGCATAAAAACTTTACATCGAGGTACGGTCACATCGCAGTCCCTGGTATATTGATAGCTGTTGAATAGGAGACACAAAACTCGGTAGTCAACATCCTCTCCGAGAGATTTGTACCTGATTAAAAGAGCACACACTGTGCTACCATTCAATGAAGCAGAATTACGAGCTGTTAAGACCGCCAATCCCTCCCGCGGATCCGGAAAAAAAGAAAAACGTGCATTTTCTCAAAGTCTATAAATCAAATCTTATGAGAATATGGTGTCTGTTGAAGATAATTCACACGAGTCCTTTGCAGTCATCCCTTGAGCACACATTTAACACGGTTAGCCCCGAGCTGCTCAGGTTTAGCTTTTTGTGTGGCGCGATACCTCTCCCTCTCCACGGAGATTCCTTGGCAGAGGGCAGCAGAGCAGGAATTCTATTTAATTAAGTAGACGGGGGCTTTTTTTTTTTTTTTTTCTGGAAGAGTCATTTCGAAAGCAGAGGAGATGGGAATCAGCACTGCAGAACGGAGCTAATTACGCCCCAGAAATTCATTCCTTCTCCATTGTTCTATTAACAACGGAGATTGAACTGGCTGTCTTATGGAATTCAGCTCCACCTGTCACTCCGGCCTCGATGGAGAGATTATTGTGTGCTAGATGTCAGGAGCTTCAAATGTCATTAACACCGGGGTGGAAAGAGGTCAATTTGACAGTCAATATGCAGATCTACTGCAGACCTCGAGACAAACCGTCCTCCAGAGGCGAAGATCCGCATTGCCTGCAATAAACGCTCTCATTTGGCCATTGGCACTTGGAAAAAAATATCGCAGGCCTCGTTGCCCAGAATTGTGTTTTTTCTTTAAATTGCCCAGAAGTTTCAGCAAAGCTGTTTTCGGCTTCTGAAATGACTCTCAAAGAATGCAAATGACTACCCCATGAGGAGAAAATCGCTTTCAGATTCAGATGCACGTTCATTGTTATTT
This sequence comes from Bufotes viridis, assembly GCA_033119425.1. Lineage (NCBI taxonomy): Eukaryota > Metazoa > Chordata > Amphibia > Anura > Bufonidae > Bufotes > Bufotes viridis. The sequence continues at coordinate 137,584,116 of CM065597.1, read as the reverse complement.
TCCAGCCAGTTATTCATATAAAGCTGGGACGTGCGTAACTACTCAAACATTTCTTTCAATTAGAGCTCATCAGTGGAGGACAATGGATGGAAGCATCTAGATCTTATATTAAAGGGGTCTTCTGGGAATTAAAGAGCATCTGTCAGCAGTTTTGTACCTATGACACTGGCTGACCTGTTACATGTGCGCTTGGCAGCTAAAGGCGTCTGTGTTGGTCCCATGTTGATATGTGTCTTCATTGCTGAGAAAAATGATGTTTTAATATATGCAAATGAGCCTCTAGGAGCAACGGGGGCGTTACCATTACACCTAGAGGCTCTGCTTTCTCTGCAACTGCTGCGCCCTCTCCACTTTGACAGGGCCAGGCAGTGTAAACGTCATTACGCCTCGTCCTGTCAATCAAAGTACAGAGGGCACGGCAGTTGCAGAGAGAGCAGAGTCTGTAGCTGTAACGGTAACACCCCCGTTGTTCAAACGCGCGTTTATGAATTTGCAACATGCTGGAAAGGCCAAACCCCAGCTCTGATTGGCCAAACTTCATATAGACAGGGATATTTGGTCATTGGACAACACTGCAGTCAATCACACAAACGCGCGTAAAACACGCGTTTACTATTGCCAAAAACGCACGGAGAACGCGAGTCTCAGAAACGCTCAGGTCTGAACCCAGCGTAAGCGTATTTGATACGCGCGTTTTTGTCACGCGTATTACAGCGCATTTTTGGAAATAGGAAACGTGCATTGTACGCGCGTTCGTGTGATTGACCACTCTGGCGTCAATCACAATACACGCGACAAAACGCCCCAAAGTAGATCCTGTACTTCTTTGGGCGTAGGGCGTTTTACAGCACGTTCATACGCGCTGTAAAATGCTCAGGTGAGAACCATGCCCATAGGGAAACATGGGTTTTCGCCTATTGAGCGTTTTACAGAGCGTAGGAACACGCTGTAAAACGCTCAGGTGTGAACCTAGCGTTAAAGTTTTAAGTGATGGCCTATCTTCAGGTTATCACTAGCTGATCAGCGGTGGGTCCGACATTCCACCAATAAGCTGCTCTGTGTAGCTCCGGCGTTGTAGTGGACTGCGCTCGTAACTGCAGCACTGCTCTCATTCACTTTAGTTGTGTCCAGCACTGTTGACAGTGCTGTGTCGTTCCGACGCCGACTTCCGGTGACTGAGCTACAGAGAGCACCTGATCGGCGGGGGTGCCGGTAATTGGACCCGCAACGATCAGCCAACGATGGCCTATCCTGAGGATATTTATGGCAGTAAAAGATCCCTTTACGAGGCTCGATGCAGGACCATAACGAGCACCGATCTAGCAAGTCTATCGGTGCCCATTTAAAAGTCTACGGGTTGCGATATCGGAATATTACTGAAGCTGGAGTCATCTTCCAGTGCAAATAATTTGGAGGACAAATTGACAAATCTATAATATTATTTGGCGGGGTAAATGTCACGCTAATCTGCCAGAGGGAATTTCACAGCGCAAAGTCGTTCTAGCCTTAGACAGTGTATCCCTAGCAACTGGTCTGTCTCAGATGACTGAAAACTGGGATGACGGTAGAGGAGAAATGCAGCTTGGCAGCAGCAGCCACTCCCTTCTATCATCAGAAGGGAATGTGGCATTAGACCCATTATTTGAATCAAGTTTTTATGTTACACATCATTTAAGCTTTTTTACGTGGTTAGTTATAATTTTCTGTGTCGCTATATTTAATTTTAAAAAAATCGCTAATCCTGAAGTTTTTACTGTAACCCTTAAACCCAATAACAAACTAATACAGCTTGTTCTGTGGAGATATCTTCTCAGCAGTCATCTCATTATCAGTCCATGAAGGGTTATAATGCCAGATAACACCTATGCATAACTAACACAGGATCCACCATTCAAAATAGGTGATGTCACAGCTTATCTACTCGACGTCCCCGCACAATGACCTCTGAACAGGTTATAGAACATGCCCAGAAAATTCTATCATGGAAGTGAATGAACATGATCCATGTCAACTCATTATCATCACAGGGAGGATTAGAATGCCAAATAACTATATATAGATAACACAGGATCCACCATTCACAGTAGGTAATGCCACTGCTTATCTGCCCCCCGTCCCTGCACAATGACCTAGAGCATGCCCAGAAAACTCTACCACGGAAGTGAATGAGCATGGCCCATGTCAACTCATTATCACCACAGGAAGGATTAGGCCTTATTCACACGCCCGTAGTGTTTTGCGAATCCGCGCAACCCTATAGAGATGCCTATACTTGTCCGCGATTGCGGGCAAAAATAGGACATGCTCTATATTTTTGCGGAGCCGTCGTCTGGAAGATAGTCGGCGCGCTCCGCAAATGCGGATGCAGAGAGCACAGTGTGTGCTCTCCGCATCCATAACGTCCCAATTCAAAATGAATGGGTCCGCAACCGTTCCGCAAATTTGCGGAATGGGTGCGGACGTAGATTGCGGACGTGTGAATTAGGCCTTAGAATTCCAAATAACTATATGTAGATAACACAGGATCCACCATTCACAGTAGGTCATGTTACAGCTTATCTACTGCTAGAGCACGTCCAGACAACTCTACCATTGAAGTCAATGAACATGATCTGTGTGACGCTGTAAAACATATTTCTAGATGCTGTTAACAGAAATTTTGCAGATGGCCTTATTTTTGTAAGATGAGTGCACTGCAAATTTTCTAAAAAATGTCTCTGATCATCTTAAAATCTCATCACTTTTTCTGGAACTATTTCAGGGTCACCTTTTCTCTGGTGTATCAGAGACCTGATAAGATGCGAGCCAGTAACAGTTTCTTATGTTACACTGTGGTCTGTATAAGCTCTGCAGCCAGTGCAAGGAGTGACAGCGATGCCTGTAATTCCTTTCTGATTGACATACTTTGATACATATTACATAATATATAAATCCCTGATGAAACTTCTCAGTCGCTGCATTTCATAAAAATGCAAATCCCCTCTTCCTAAATACAATTTGAAATATTTCGAAGACATTTAAATTGAGTCATAATCATCTGTAAGACATGTGGAATACATACTTTGAAGCTAAAACGAATACTATAGCAATATATTAAAAGGGTTTTATGGGTGATGTCTTAACCCCTTAAGGACACGGCCATAATTCACCTTTAGGCTGGGAACACACCTAGGCGTTTCTGAATCGCGCGTATGACGCGCGTTTTACGCGCGTTTTTGGATGCGCGTTTTTGTAACTAAGAAACGCACGTCATACGCGCGATTCAGTGATTCTCCCCTATGGCATCATTGTCCATAGGCGCGTTAAAACGCCCCAAAGAAGCTCATGTACTTGTTTGGGCGTGGGGCGCGCTGTAAAACGCCCAAATGTGAACCATGCCCATAGGGAAGCATGGCTTTTCACATGTTGTGCGTTTTACAGCGCGTTTGAACGCGCTGTAAAACGCTTAGGTGTGTACCTAGGGTAAGGACCAGGCCATTTTTGCAAATCTGACCAGTGTCACTTTATGCGCGAATAACTTTAAAACGCTTTTACTTATTCAGGCCATTCTGAGACAGTTTTTTCGTCACATATTGTACTTCATGACACTGGTAAAATGGAGTCAAAAAAATTAATTTTTATTTATAAAAAAATACCAAATTTGCCAAAAATTAGGAAAAATTTGCAAATTTCCAAGTTTCAATTTCTATACTTCTATAGTACATAGTAATACCTCCAAAAATAGTTATTACTTTACATTCTCCATATGTCCCGCTCAGGTCCGCAATTGCCGATCCGCACTTCCGGGTCCGCAATCGCGTTCCCGCAAAAAAATAGAACATGCCCTATTCTTGTCCGCAATTGCGGACACGAAAAGGCATTTTCTAGATAGTGCCGGCGATGTGCGTGTTTTGCGGATCCGCAAAAAACACTTGCGGATGTGTGAATGGGACCTTAGAAGTTTAAAAGCAAATCTTGAAATTTTTCTGAAATTTTTAAAACCCACTTTTTAAGGACCAGTTCAGGTCTGAAGTCACTTTGTGAGGCTTACATAATAAAATCACCCAAAAATGACCCCATTCTAGAAACTACACCCATCAAGGTATTCAGAACTTTAGGTGTTCCACAAGAGTTAATGGCAAATGGAGATAAAATTTCAGAATTTAGATATTTTGGCAAATTTTCCATTTTGATCAATTTTTTCCAGTAACAAAACAAGGGTTAACAGTCAAACAAAACTCAATATTTATTGCCCCATCTGTGGTCAAAAACTGCTGTATGACCAAACGGCAGGGCATAGAAGGAAGGGAACGCCATATGGTTTTTGGAAGGCAGATTTTGCTGGACTGATTTTTAGACACTATGTCCCATTTGAAGCCCCCCTGATGCACGCCTACAGTAGAAACGCCAAAAAAGTGACCCCATTTTGGAAACTACGGGATAAGTTGGCAGTTTTGTTGGTACTATTTTAGGGTTAATATGATTTTTGGTTGCTCTATATTACCCTTTTTTTGAGGCAAGGTAACAAAAAAATTTAAATTCTGAAATTTTATCTTCATTTGCCAACAACTGTTGTGGAACACCTAAAGGGTTAAAAAAGTTTGTAAAATCAGTTTTGAATACCTTGAGGGGTGTAGTTTCTTAGATGGAGTCACTTTTTTGGAGTTTTTACTCTAGGGGTGCATCGGGGGGCTATGTACACCTTTGAAGGCAATTTTGTTAATTATTATTGCATTGTACTCATTTTGATTTAAAAATAATTTTTTCAATTGGTCTTTATTAAAAAAAATGGAGCCCTTTTTTCTGTACTAGATGCTCTAGTATCAGCCTGTGTATTTTCTCTCTTTTCCGTCAGTTGGGGAGCTGACGTGCTCATTATTTCTGCTCTCTGACATTATAAACACTCATTATAGCTCAGTTCTTATCTTACTGAATGTGGCTTAAATAACCGTTTATGATCGCTTAGTAGTTTAGAGATAAGGGTTATTAGATGACAGGCACAAAGTGAAAGTACCAGTCACACAGATAGAAAAAAATGTTATCCCTTGTGACAGAACGGCTCAATATTTTAAATAAAGGCCAATTGAAAATATGATTTTTAGCCAAAAATGAGTAAAATGCAATCAGAAACAGAAATTGCCCTCTGAAGGGTTACAAAGCCTTTAAAAGCTACATGCACCTTCGTATTTTATTTTTTTTATGATCGCATTTTACTATTATTACGCATTTTACTGTATTAAGAATGTTTCTGAGATAGAAGATATAGATCAGTTACAGGCTGTTTTGTTTGAATCCCATCATCTAACAGCTCATGTGTAGCTTTTATCTCTGATGTCTTGACTTCATAAACATGACTAAAGGTGGCCATAGATGGGGACAATAATGATTGGTTCCATCCAACCGAGATCTATACAGTTGCCCACCCAAAAAAAAAAATCAGATTTTTTTATCTCATTTAAGAAGATATGACCCATGAATGGGTTATATTTATTTTTTTCTTCAACAAACCGTTGCTCTCGACCTATCTCTACACAGCATGTGAGTAGGGCCTCATGCACACCAAGCTGGTTGAGCTTTGTTAGAAACAGATTGTCATGTACTAGAAGTCAGTGATGGCTAACCTCCGACACTCCAGTTGTGGTGAAACTATGACTCCTAGCATGCTCCATTCATTTCTATGGAGTTCTGAGAACAGCCACCAGAGGTTAGCCATCACAGTACTAGATGATGTCTGATTTTTACATCGATCCTGGCCTAACCTCTTTAAGAGGACAGTGACACCAGACGAGCCCCTTAGTAATCCTGCCTACTCAACTTTGTTCAATGTGTTTACAATCTTCCTTTTGCAATTATATCTGTATAAACTGCCTATCTTGGCTCATGCGGTGTATTATCCCTCTTCTCATGTAAGGCTACTTTCACACTAGCGTTTGGCTTTCCGTTTCTGAGATCCGTTCAGGGCTCTCAAAAGCGGTCCAAAATGAATCAGTTTTGCCCTTATGCATTCTGAATGGAAAAGGATCCGCTCAGAATGCATCAGTTTGCCTCCGTTCAGTCACCATTCCGCTACGGAGGCGGACACCAAAACGCTGCCTGCAGCGTTTTTCTGTCCGCGATGTGGTGCAGAGCAAGATTGTTCACCTGACACACAATGTAAGTCAATGGGGACGGATCCATTTTCTCTGACACAATAGAACGGATCCCTCCCCCATTGACTTTCAATGGTGTTCAAGACGGATCCGTCATGGCTATAGAAGACCTAATACAACCGGATCCGTTCATGATGGATGCATGCGGTTGTATTATTGTAACGGAAGCGTTTTTGCAGATCCACGATGGATCTTCAAATATGCTAATGTGAAAGTAGCCTAATATTAAAGAGATGATATTCAGTTTTACTGCAGGCTGTAAAACGAGATGCTTTCTCTTTTTCCCCCTGTTGTAGTTCACATGCTATGCTGACATCTAGTGGCCAATGTGAAACCAGCAATATTGTATACTCTCATATGAATACAAGATATAACTAAACACTGTTAAGAAGTATTTTTTTTTTAAATAGCTCCCCTCAAAAAATCCATCATCTGATGGATCATGCCATGATTTTACTTGTTGGATTTGTACAAAATTTGTATGAAAGAAGTAAGAGCCCATACACTTGTATGGGTGATGGATGTTGCCCATTATACGGCCATGTGCATGAGCCATTGTTGGCCCAGTGGTCCGTGCCTGCGTTACTGCCTCTACCTGCAGGGACGGCGCCAGGCTCCCTCTTTCCCTACTGCTGCCATGCTGACAAGCATGAGCAGCAGGTAGCTTAACTGTTGTATCTGCGCTCCATGCCAGAGCTTACTTACGGCTTGAGTCCTGTACTGTTTGTTAGGGCTTGTATGGGCATGTCTCTCCTCCCTTGTAAGGCAGCATGTACACGCCCTCCATCTTCCTAGCCAATGGCTGGATTGCAGTTGCATTTAAAGGCGCTTCTTGCCCCAGGAAGGCGCCTGAGCAATCTTGGTCACTAGCTTGTCTAGTTCCTAGTGTGAAAGTGTTTTGTTAGTTTCTGCTTTTCTGTGTACCGGACTTTGCTGGTTTGCCGCCTGCCTCTGACCCTGGACTTGATTAATCGCTGCCTGACCTGACTCTGAACTTTCGGACCACATCCTTCCACTCTGTGCTTGCACCGGTATCTCTGACCCCCTGGTCAGCTGCCACTGACTTGGGGACTGCTCTGGAGCGGCATCTTGTAACTACCCTAATGGCCTAAGCCTATCCTCACCATCAGAGGCTCTAGTGAAGACCAGGTAGTTACTTTGTCATGCCGATCCAGAGTATAGCCAGTCAGTGGTGCAGTGGGTCCACACCGAGATCAGTGGGGGTGAGTAATGATTCTTTGTGACCACTATCTTTAAAAAAAATGTTAATGGAAATCCCCTTTAAGCTGCTGGAATGAGGTCGGTCACTTCGCTGCAATAGATTTCTTTTCCTGCAATGATTCCCTCCACAAAAGGCGTCTTGGATGATGAGTTGACTTTCTAAATAAAGAATAAATGTAATAATGGAGAGATTGGGACAAATTCCTTTCTAGTGACCATTGTAGGATGTTTATTGCGCATTACGGTAACCAGTTCAATTACGCTTTGGATGAGAAGCAGTAATTAGGATGGCAGGTTTATTGTTATGTATTAGCGTAAAATGGTTTTCGGGAAAGCGTGCGCTCTGTCTGGGTGAGATAAGGGACAAGTGTTTGGGTCTGTTACATAGAAAGCTGTTATTCAGAACAGGTATACACTAGTACAGTACCTAGATATTAACATTCACTCTAAGGTTGTACATCATCTATGCCACTTCCATGCCATCCAATAGCATGATGGCATTTCATGGACCAACTCCACTACAGTGCCCAAGCTTTACCTACAAAAACTTCAGAAAGGGGTTGACACTGCTGGCCTATCGATAGAATAAGCCACCAGTATCCAACTTTCAAAAGGTCCAACCATTGTAGTGCCTGTCAATCACTAGAACAAAGTGGTGGCTTCATGGTTGGCCACTGATTGTAATGGACCAACCGTGGAGCCTCTGAGGAAAGCAAAGTAGAGCTACCAGGAGACTAATCTTTGGTTTGATGCTACAATCCTCGCAATAGCTAACATTGATGACATATCCTATGCTGAGACAGCCATTGTAAAGGGGTTGTCCAGCAGGACAACATTTTTAACAAAGCTATCAGAATATTTTAAAAAACAAAATGAAAGAATCAATATTTTGACCCTCATCTATCCCCACTGCTGCAGGTAGGAAATGGCAAGAGATGACCACTCAGGCAGTCACTGGTTGAGGCAGGTCATCACTGTGGTCAATGGTAGTCTGTGATGGAAGCAGATGTGAATCCGCTGTGTCACTGAACTTCCGTTTTTCCCACTTTATCACCAATATAGTGATCAGGACTCAGCAGGGTAACCACTAGGCTGCTACATCTTGGAGAAGTCTCTGTTCAGTAGACTGCTGACCTACGGGAATCAAGAGACATCAGCAAGGGGCACCAATGGATCAGGCAACACCGTAGTCAGGAAACAAGACAAGATCAGGGCAGGCATTGTATAAGCAATCCAGTAAATAGTCCAAAGATCAGGGCAGGCATTGTATAAGCAATCCAGTAAATAGTCCAAAGATCAGGGCAGGCATTGTATAAGCAATCCAGTAAATAGTCCAAAGATCAGGGTAGGCAGCACAGGGTCAGAAATGGGAACAGGCAGAGGTCAGGTCAGGCAGTGAAGGGCCAAATCCAGAAACTGTGGGGAAAACAGGACTATGGTGGACCATTGCAAGAAACTAGCTAACTAGAACCTATTGTTCAGGCACCCTTCCACAAGGTAAGGTGCCTTAAAGGGGTTGTGCCACAAAAAATATTCTATATTTTTAAAACCAGCACCTGGATCTGAATGCTTTTGTTAGTGCATGTAATTAAGAAATTCATATAGCAACTGAGCTATTCAATAAAATGTATCTGTATAGCGCCACCTGCGGTTTACCTTATTTATCTATCCACCTCACTGGGGTGGTCGCACATGTTCAGTTTAAAACTGCCACAAACTATATCTTCTGTGCTGTGGCACTTATTGTGAGGATACCCCCCAGCTGTGATAGGGAGAGATCTCTGGATCCATGTAAAATACAGTGCTGGTTCTAGCTATGTTAGAAAGAGATTATCATGTACTATATGATATCTGATTTAATTTTTTTTAAATCATTGCAAAATCCCTATAGGCTGCAGATGATTATCGCCATAAAAGAGCCGATGCTGGAGCACATGCATGCCCTATACGAAGTGTAAACCAAAGGAGGCGAAATACAAGCCTCAGGCTTTATGGAGCGGACTGCCGGGGGGGGGCATCAGAGATAGAGAGCAGGCAAGCACTCCTGCGGCCATACCTGCTGGGAAGAGGGAAGTTTTGGGTATGTACCACCAATATAATAGTCAGGTCCTGGCATTTCCTATATGTCAAGCCTAAACAAAGAAGTGGAGACCAGCGGGGACCCAGTAAGTGTTGGAACAGCAGCCGCAGGGGATCGGCGATGATTGACGATTCTTTTTTTTTTTTTACACCATTCTGACCACTTTATTAACAATGTTGCCCAATCAACAAGTCCTTTTACTAAACGTACGATTATAAAATCCACAATTCAAAAAATATTCCCCACACTGCTTCTAAAGAGGTTCCAATGTCCCACACCACATGTAAATACTTCAGATGCTCAGTGATTTGGGATAAAATTACCATATATTCACAGCTAAAAAACAAAGCATGTAGTGATCTAAAACTGCAGAAAAAATAAATGTGATAACAGGGATTTCCTAAATTGGCCTTCACTAACATTACATACTGGGCCACAGGGGAAGCATACCAAAATAATCAAACCACAATGTCCTAGGTAAACCTAGCGTTCTCAGGAAATTCAGCTTTCCATCTATGCAAAGAGATAAGTAGACCATGTGCGTAGATAAATAATGCATGGTGATTGACTATAAATGCTAATTATACACCTCTGAGGGTGCTTCATTATAGATTGTTTTGTTCTTTATTACCACCTTTGCGTTATAGTAATCCCATATCTAATTGCTCATTGCTGGGCCCAAACTAAGCACCGACCACATTTTCAGGTAGTTGGGGTGGATAATTCCAAATAACTCACAGTGCTAGTCATGCTAGATGACTTCAATTATTCCCTATGGGGAATACAAGTTTTTTTGCTTTTTTTTTTGTGCTTTCTACATCCATGCAACAAAATTGTACAGTGTGCCACACCAAAAACGTGCACTAGGTCATGGTCTATGACAGACCCTCTCTGTAAGAGAAGGGCACCCCATAAACCAATCCCAGTCCTTCCGGGCCAGAAGGTACCTGCAAGAGTCTGGGACTAGTGGTCATCCCTCTGGCTGCCACCCCAGGTGTTGGCCAAGAGCTGAAGTTGAGGTCTGGCCCCTCTCTGGAGGGAAAGGTCAAGGGGTTTTGCAGGGGCTGAAGAACCAGATGGCCATGCCCCACTTAGACCTCAGAAAGGAATACCCATAAGGATGCCGCAACGCTAAAAAGTCCTTGTAACAAAACAAAATGCAGAAACTGAACACACAGTAAACATAAAAAATAAATAAGTCAATGTGAGCCAGGTACGGCCCCCAACGTTCGACTGGAATTTTAAATAAATTCTGCTTCTTAAGCCAGGCAAAGATAGAGGTGAGGGCACTCAAAATTTGAGTAAGTGAAGTGCGTGCATCCCAGTGAATTCAGGCACCCCAGGGTCGACACTTCTGCACCTCAAGCTTTCAAACATCTCAGCCCATGGCTTCGATCCGGAGGCCCTTGGTCACCTACCATATGGCACTAATGGCCAAAGACATACACCCTAGGGTCCTCTGTTTGGTTCTCTGTTGGCGAGGCTGAGATCCCTATGGGGAATACAAGTAAGCTGATGTCGGCCATAGCAGAGATTCTTTAAGAGAAAGAGTGACCCATCTGTAGATGAACGATCAGGAGGAACAGTACTGTTTCTTATTGAAGAGAAGCAGCAGTGCACGGAGACATATTTTATAGGCAATGCTCCCTGGGAAAGAGTATGCAAATTGGTTCATACCAGTAAAACCAGAGACTCTGTGGACAACACTGTTTCGGGGCTCTTGCCCCTCATCAGTACAGAGCAGGGTTCTGGCTGGTGGATGAAATGCCGGTACTGTTTTTCTCTTCATTTTCATTCTTTTTTTACTTATAAAAAAAAAAACACAACATCAAAGAATAGAAAGAAACCTTATATTCTTGCAAATTGTACTCCAGATTCTGAAGACATATTCCCCAGGTCTTTTGGCCATTTATCAAAAGGCTGAGAGGCATTACTTCCAGCGCCATTATTTATCCACAAGAAATATATCTCACTTATAAGGGTTTCTACCTGACCATGCCTCAACTAAATATTTGAAAATAGGGAAAGCGCTTGTGATATATTCTGTACGAACTGGATTCTTGAGTTATGTACTCCGTGTTTATTCATTGCTTCTTTTTGTAAAGAAAATTCCATAATAAAAAAGATTTGATTCAAAAAAAAAAAAAAAAGAAAATAGGGAAGTGTTGAAAGAAAAAATGTCCTTCTCAGTTTGGGCCTTTAAAGCGCATCTTAATTGGAGATATCTTAATATAAACAGTGCTCCAACACCTGACAAAGGTACTGTTTCTAATTAGAGACCCTGAGGGGGTTTGAAGACTTATTTTTCAGACAGTGCTCCATGGGACAGAGGTATACAAATGGGTTTATGTCAACCATGAGGAGCAAAGACCCAGAAACAGTTGTCCATTGTTGGAATGGGCTTCCATGGAACCACCAGAGGAAATTATTCACTTGGCCCAACCCCTATATTATCAATAAAGTGACTGGCTCCAAAGGCAGCCAAATGTTTGTTCTTCTGGACCTTAGCGACCCACCATGATATCAAAGACTGGGCCCACCAGAGGATCCTCTGGTGGGCCAGTCTGACTTGGCAATTGTCTACAGATGGATTGTTCTTTCTTCTGGAGAAGTCTCTGGTTTGACTGACATGGACTCATGTGCATACTTCTGTTCAGTGGAGCAATGCCTGAAGAAGAAGTCTCCATATACCTTCAATGAGAACCAGTAAGCCTCATACCCAAGACTACCCCCAGGGTCTCACAAAGTTCCTTTATAGAAAAACCCCTGGTTGAATTCCTGCATATGCATTTACTAACCCTGGGGTGGAAGCTGCAGGTAGGGGCAGAGGTCACCAAGGTGTGCTAAGCCCATGACAATACAGAGCACTAGCTAGGACCTTCTGCTATGTGCCCACAGCACTTTTTTTTTTCTATTCCACCTTCACAAAACCAGCATTTATCTTTAATGGAGACCCTACTTGTACTGTCAGCACTTCTATAGCTCATAGATTCAAAGGGAAGAGTATGGATGCAGTATCAAAACTGGTAAGACCGACAAAGAGGCAGGACAAGACGCAGAATCAGGGCCTGAGGGGTGGTAACTGCACCGCTGTCTTCTGACCTGTCTGCATTTTCATCCCCGAGCACCAGAGGATCAGACACAGGACTATAATTAATAGCCAGCCAGTGATGTTATGCTTATATTTTTCCAGTCGTGATGTGGCTGTCATTTCTCGTTCCCTCATCCATCACATAGGCGGGGAGGATTGCACAGGCAGACCAGCTATTTTTCAGCTTGTCTTTTTTGAACTACACAAATTCTGGTAAAATGAAAAAAAAAAAAATTACATAAGACGGAGGACAAACTAAAGGCCAACCAGTCCCTAGAAACTTCAGGATGCATCTTTTTAATTAACGTTATAATTAGGGATGAGCAAATTTCATATTTTGAAGTTCGTGTGCGGCTTCGTGTTGTGGTATTTACTGAATTCCCTTATGGATTCCGTTACCGCGGACCATAACGCAATTCCATGAGGGAATGCATAATGGAAACTGGACAGATCCGTTATGCAGGCCACAGACTTCTAATATGACGGAATGAATAACGGAATGCCTCTAAGGGCTTTCCATTATGCATTCCGTCATGGAATTGCATTATAGTCCGTGGTAACGGAATCCGTAACGCAATTTATTAAATACCAAAACACGAACTTTAAAATATGAAATTCGATCATCCCTAGTTATAATCTATATATTCCAAAAAGCAGAATACGATTTTCTATATATGACATGGAATCATATTGTTATGTAATGTGCACTTAAAGGGGTTGTCCATCCCCAGGATAGGCCATCACTAGCTGATCAGTTGGCGTCCCCCTCCCTGCAATCCCGTCGATCAGCTGCTCGGCTATAGTTGGCACCAGAACTATACAGCGCTATCAACTGTGTAGTGGACGGAGCTTATCACTGCAGCTCCGCTCCCATTGACTTCATCTTGGACAACCCTCTTTAAAGGGGTTTTCTCGGAGTCAACATTTATCACCTATCCACAGGATAGGTAATAAATATCTGATCTCTGGGGGCCTAACTGTCGTGACTCCCAGAAGACAGTAGAATGGGGATCCTGTGTCCCCCGCTCCTCGTGGCACCCCCCACAGTGAGGAGGAGTTTTGATGGAGCCAGGGTAAAGTATGCAACTCTGGGAACGAAGTGGGAACCGGAGTTGCGATGTGCTATGCAGAGCTCCTTCCTAGCCCGCTCACTCTGCTAAAATTCTCTGCAGGGCTTTCTGCACCGATGTGCTATACAGAGCTTTTAGTAGAGTGAGCGTGCGCAGGCAGAGCTCTGCATAGCACATTGCTGCTCCTGCTGGTGCCTGCTCCGCTAAAGCCTAGCACATTGGATGTGCTAGGCCAGGCTTTAGCAGAGCAGTGTTAGCACAGGCAGGAGCAGCAATGTGTCCTCCTGCCAGTACAACGCTCACTGCGGCCCCACAGTGAAATCTCTGCACCCATATGACGCTGACGGTGTACGGATAACCTGAACTTCGGGGACAGAAAACGTTATAGTCGAAGGGGCTCCGTTGAGGTCACGTTGGCCTTCTCTGCAATACTGTATATATAGAGGGCAAGGGGGTGCATGTGAGTGCTGCATCCATCTGCTCAGACTTAGGGACCATTCGCACAACAGTATGGTCGCCACGCCCGTCTTGCAAACCACAAATAGCGGTATGCAAAACATGGGCACTAGCTGTGTGAACTCCGTATTGTGGTGCAGATCCATTGACTTGAATAGGTCTGCAATCTGCAAGATACGGCAAAAGATAGTCCTAATTTTTGCAGTCCGGAGGCACAGACGGAAGGTCTTCTGAGTGTTTCCGTGGGCTTCCAATCCGTGCCTCCGCTCCGCAAAAGATAAAACGTGTCTTATCTTTAGCCATATCTTGCGGATTGTGGACCCATTCAAGTCAATGGGTCCGAATCCGTGATGCAGAGTTCACATGGCCGGTGCCGCTGTGTGTGATCCGCAGCACGAGCACGGCAGCCATACGATCCTGTGAATAAGCTCTTATTCATTTTTTCATGACTACCCTGTAGAACTCGAGCAATGCAATTAGCGCTGGAGGCGCGAACCTCACGATATAACATAGATGTTCTTAATAATATTCCATAAGAATCAGGAAAAGTGAAGTCCGTCTAATAACAAAATATAACGGATGTGGCCAAATTGTATCTCACCTCAGACGTGTCCTCAGGATCAATTAATAATCACAAGTTACAAGTCAAAAGGAGACGTCTGCACGGGAACAAAGTGATCTCATGTGGAAATGACAAAGCAACTGACTCATCCTGAGCGCAGCCTATTCTAGGTCTTGTCTGGGGATGATATATGGTCTGGATAGATAGATAGATAGATAGATATGAGATAGATAGATAGATAGATAGAGATGAGATAGATAGATATTAGATAGATAGATGGGCATAGAGTTGAGGATAAAACGCATTTTCCAACATTTTAAGCAATATCAATAAGTTTTGTACAATTTTAGAGTGAAAAACGTTAAGCAGTACCTTGCAAAAGTCCTTAAATAGCCTGTTAGGTTTAAAGGGGTTGACACCCCCCCCCCCCCCCAATGCCCAGGCACCTCATATAGATTATACTTACTACGCTCCCGGGCACCCGAGTTACTCCTGATCCTCGCTGCCTGCTATTGGCTGTGCCGGGATCAGGAACAACGCGGGTGCCAGGGAGCGGGGTGAGTATAATTTGTGTGAGGTGCCTGGGTATTGGGGGTTGTCATTATAGGGGTTGGATAACACCTTTAAAGGGGTTGTCTGCTTTTTACTGTGGATGACCTGTCCTCAGGACAGGTCATCAATATTAGATTGGCAGGGGTCTGACTCCTGGGACCGCCGCTGATCAGCTGTTTAAAGAGAAGGCAGCGCTCATACAAGTGCTGCCTTCCCTGCTCTGTTTACCTGCTCGCCAGAGCAATTGTACTGGTGAGCAGGTGTAATTACAAGTATGGCGTACCCATTCACTTCTATCGGGCAGCTCCGTTTGTTCAAGTGAATACTACAAAGCCGTCCCATAGAAGTAAATGGGGATGCCATACTTGTAATCACACCTGCTCACCACTGCAACTGCTCTGGTGAGCAGGTAAACAGAGCAGAGATGGCAGTGCTCATATGAGCGCTGCCTTCTCTTCAAACAGCTGATCGGCGGGGGTGCCGGGAGTCGAACTCCCAACAGTCTGATATTGATAGGTCATTAAAGGGGTCATCCAGTATCTACAACAGCCCCCCATGTGCCGGGCTCCTCCGTGGGAAAATACTTACCCCGCTCTGCGTCCCCGCACCGCCGCCGCTGCTCCTCACCGTTGTTGGGGAGAGCAGCCAATGGCAGACAGGCACTAAGACGAGCCTCTATAACGTCACCCGCGATTCCCCGACACCAGATGTTTTCATCCGTGTACAGGGAGAAGCAGCAGCGGCGGTGTGGGGACCAAGAGCTGCGTCGGAAGCGAGGTAAGTATATTCCCACGGAGGGGCCTGGCACATGGGGGGGCTGTTGTAGATACTGGATAACCCCTTTTCTAGTAAAAAAAATACTCAGACTCCTGTAACCTTGTCCCAAAACAAAGCAGCCATGGGTTCTTCTAAGCAGCTGCCTAACACTCTGAAAATGAAAATGGTTGAGGCCCACTAAGCAAGAGAAGGCTATAAGAAGACATCAAAGCATTTTCAGGTTGCCATTTCCTCAGTTTGAAATGTAATTAAGAAATGACAGTTAATAGGAACAGTGGAGGTCAAGAGAAGGTCTGGAAGACCAAGAAAATCATAAGATTGTTAGAAAGGCAAATCAGAACCCCTGCTTAAATGCAAAAGACCTTCAGGAAGATTTAGCAGACTGGAGTTGTGGTACATTGTTCTACTGTTCAGCGACACCTGCACAATTGTGGCCTTCATGGAAGAGTCAGCAGAAGAAAACCTCTCCTGCATCTTCACCACAAAATTTAGCATCAAAAGTTTGCAAAAGAACACCTAAAGAAGCCTGATGCATTTTGGAAACAAATCTTGTGAACCGATGAGGTTACAATAGAACTCTTTGGCCACAATGACCAAAGGTATGTCTGAAGAAAAAAGGGCACAGAGTTTCATAGAAAGATCACCTCTCCAACCATGAAGCATGGGGGTGGATCAATCAAGCTTTGGGGTTGTGTTGCAGCCAATGGAATGAGGAACATTTCATGGGCAGAGTGAAGAATGGATTAAATGAAATTCCAGTAAATTCTGGAAGCAAACATAACAGCAACTGTAAAAAGTTGACAAGAGGATAGTTTCTACAAATGGATAATGATCCTAAACATACCTCAAAATCCACAATAGACTACCTCAAAAGGCACAGTCCCCTGAGCTGAACATGATTAAAAATCTGTGGATAGACCTCAAAAGAGCAGCGACTGCAAGACGTCCCAGGAATCTCAGAACTGGAAGACATCTGTATGGAAGAATGGATGAAAATCCCTCAAACAAGAAATGAAAGACTCTAGGCTGTATACAAAAAGTGTTTACAAGCTGTGATACTTGCCAAAAGGGGTGTTACTAGGTACCAACCATGCAGGGTGCCCAAAGTTTTGCTTCATGCCCTTTTCCTTTTTTAGTTATTTTGAAAACGTAAAAGATGAATCCAAAAAAATGTTTTTGCTTAAAATACAAAAGGAGTGCGTCATCTTTAACTTTATACCTTTTGGAGATCATTTCATCTTCAGTTTGCTTAACTGTTCACAGTAACAGTACCGTATTTTTCACCCTATAGGACGCACTTCCGAAAGTGGGGGGGAAAGGCAGTGCGTCTTATGGGGCAAATGCTGCAGTTTGTATACCGCCGACCGCATAGCGCGGGTGTATCAGCGGGCAGGAAGGAGGGGCCGGCATCCAGCTCTGTAATTACAGCGGGCTCGGTGCAGTCACTTTATTCTGCTACACTGGGCCAGCTCACTGTAGGAAACGCTGTAGGCTGATTAAAGGGAGTCTTTCACCCCAAATGTGCACTCTCTTACACTAACACCATTGCGTCGATAACAGTCCCCACATTAAAATCCTACTTACCATAAGGTTGTCAGTTGCATAGTTCGTCTAAAAAATACTTTTATTGTATATGTAAATCAGGGTCTGAAGGTGCCCAGGGGCGGCGTTTCCAACGGCCGGTGCCCAGGCCCCGTGCTGATTTCCATGTGCAACAACTCCCCTTTCACCCATTTGGCCCGCCCTTTCTCTGGCTGATCACCTCCTTCTCTTCTTTTGAAATCCAGCGCCTGTGCCGATGACAGCCCTCTGATGCAGCGTCGGCTGGAGCATGACGTATGGACCGACGCTGCATCAGAGGGCTGTCATCGGCGCAGGCGCTGCATTTTAGAAGAAGAGGAGGTAATCAGCCAGAGAAAGGGCGGGCCAAATGGGTGAAAGGGGAGTTGTTGCACATGGAAATCAGCACGGGGCCTGGGCACCGGCCGTTGGAACGCCGCCCCTGGGCACCTTCAGACCCTGATTTACATATACAATAAAAGTATTTTTTAGACGAACTATGCAACTGACAACCTTATGGTAAGTAGGATTTTAATGTGGGGACTGTTATCGACGCAATGGTGTTAGTGTGAGATAGTGCACATTTGGGGTGAAAGACTCCCTATAAGTTAACAGTAGTCTTTTATCCAGGCTTTACTTACTGTACTACCGTAACTTTCCGGCAGGCAGCAGGCAGGAGGTTGAGCTGGTGGGCGGGCCCTGACAACGTAACTCACTACGTACTGCGCCTGCTCCGCCTTCTTTATTCATAAAGTGGGCGGAGCCAGCATGTGACATAGTGAGTAAAGTTGTCAGCGCCTGCCCGCCGGCCCAGCCTCCTGCCTGCCGGAAAGTTACGGTAGTACAGTAAGTAAAGCCTGGATAAAAGACTACTGTTAACTTAATCAGCCTACAGCATTCCCTACAGTTAGGTTTCCTACAGTAAGCGGGCCCGGTGTATCAGGATACAGTAACTGCACCGGGCCCGCTCTAATTACAGAGCTGGATGCCGGCCCCTCCTCCCTATTGGGGGTCATTCACACTATTGGGGTTCATTCTGTGGATGGCACTGTTATGGGGATTTGTGGATGGCATGTTATGGGGTCTGTGGATGGCATGACACTGTTATGGGGGATCTGTGGATGACACATAGCATAAAATGCTATTTATATGTCATCAACAGATCCCCCTATAGCAGCGTCATCTTAAGTCCCCAATAACAGTGCCAGCCACAGTCCCCAATAACAGTGCCATCCACCGTCTTATGGGCCGGTGCGTCTTATAGGGCAAACAATACGGTAATTTTGACCAGGGGTGCACCACTTTTGCATGCCACTGTAGATAGATAGATATTAGAGATAGATATCATATATATATATATATATATATATATATATATAATAGACAGATAGAAGAAAGAAAGATCGGTAGATAGATGATAGATATGAAATAGATAGATAGATAGATACAGGGCCATAGACCTTACAGGGAAATTACCCAGGGGGCCACCTGGACCCTCCTCACGGCTGGCCAGTGGAAGTTTTTGGGGATGTATTTTTGCTGGTGGTGGTATTTTGTGATGCCCTGTGGTATTTGGCTCTGTTGGGGTGCTATAAAGTGCTAAAGTGCCACAATATGGTATTGCTGGCCCTGCCTTCCATCAGTTTGGACCCAACTACAAAACGGGGCCACTTTTAGGGTACTTTCACACTTGCGTTGCTGGATTCCGGCAGGCAGTTCAGTCGTTGGAACTGCCTGCCGAATCCGGCAATCTGTATGCAAACGGATACCATTTGTAGACGGATCCGGATGCGATCCGTCTCACAAATGCATTGCAATACCGGATCCATCTCTCCAGTTGTCATCCGGAAAAACGGATCCGGTATTTATCTTTTTCACAATTTAAAACCGGAACCGTCAATGCTGTAATTTTAATGCCGGATCCGGCTATAATACATTTCAATGGTAATTAATGCCGGCATTCCGCCAAGTGTTCCGTAATTTTGGACTGAGAAAATACCGCAGAATACTGCGGTATTTTCTCCGGCCAAAAAACGTAAGAGGGACTAAACTGATGCATCCTGCTCTCCATTCAGAATGCATTAGGATTAAACTGATCAGTTTTTCCGGTATTGAGCCCCTAGGATGGAACTCAATACCGGAAAAGATTAACGATAGTGTGAAAGTACCCTTAGTATTTTTTGCAAGGCGACTTTCAGTTCCCAGTCTGCCCCTGGATAGACAGATAAATAGATAAATATAGGTATTAGATACAGTGTCGTTTTTCTTAGATTCATTGCCTGTGGCCCTTTGCACGGACATGACCCGTATCTTCCTCTTATTGATGTGCCCACCCATGCATGCTTACAAGCTGCTAATTATATGAGAGGCTATCCCACTAGGGTCACATTGGCGGCATTATCATCATCAGTATCTGGCGATACGGCTTTTTATGGCATTAGTGATATTTCCCGTTACCATTTACACAGCATTTAAGGGTAAATATCAGGTATCCATATGAAGGGCACGGTCCTGCGGCAGCGGAGATACCCTTTAATAAAACAGGAGACTTTTCTGACGCTGTAAGGCATTTCTCCCCAATGTCCTCTGCAGATCTGATCTACCTTCCCAGGATTAAAATCCTGTATCCTTTCAAAAGAATTTACATCTGTATCTGTTGTATTTCTATATGAATATCTACACAGATCGGGACATGAGTCCCTGAAAAATAAGACGCAAGGTGCGTATAATACAATGGGGAAAATCCCAACGGCAGATCATTGGTGTGAACTGCACCCAATTTCTTAATTGATCAGCCTGTTACGAGCCTTACTGACCAAGCATTTTTTTTTCATTGTCGCCTTCCAAGAGCTATAACTTTTTTATTTTTCTGTCTATGTAGCCATATGGGAGTCTGTTTTGTGCAGGACAAGTTGTAGTTTTTAATGGGGACATTTTAGAGTACACATAACTCCTTCTTTTCTCCCGGCCGGGCCGCTCGCTGTCCTGAACGCGCACGCGGCCGCGCATGTGCGATGGTGACTTCTTCCTGGCCAGAATAGTACAGAGCCGCGAACGCGCACGCCCGCTCTGTACTATACTGGCCAGGAATAAGTGACCATGGCGCATGTGCGCCAGCGTGCGCATTCAGTCCAGCGCGCGGCCCAGCCGGGAGAAGACTTCAATCAAGATGAAGCCCGTCCCCAGCCAGAATCCAGGAAGTGAACGGCGCGCTGGCAGCAGGTAAGTATGAAACGGGGAAGTGGGATAACCCCTTTAAATTTTATTAACTCTTTCTGGGAGAGAGATGAGATGACACCACCTGTCATGCCCGTGTGTGGGAGGAAGACACCACACCGGACGAAGAAGGAGAGGGAACAAGGCCTGAGAGCAAGGGAAGAAAGAAGGACACCTCCTAGTCAAATCCCTAGTCACTGTCCTGACTGGCTATCAGTATGAAAAGACCCCAAAGGTAGGTGAGTTCATACGCAGTATATAGAGTCCTAACTCACCCTATAAGACCCTGGCGATAGTGACAGGACTGAGACTACCTGTTCCTCCAGAAAGGAAGGACGACCAGGAGTCTCCCACAGGCCTACAACAAAGGGCAGGGGAAAAACAACACACAGATAAACCAAATCAAAATGCAAAAGGGAAAGGAAACACTTAACTTTCTAGTAGCTATGGCAGCAACAGGAACTCAGCCGAGAACCGAACACCAGCAGAAAACAGATACAATGGAAGCTATAAACCTCACAGCATTGTGGGAGAAGCAACTATAAATAAGGAAAGTTAAATGGCCACAATAGCAACACCTGGAGGTTAGAGATGTGGCCAGTATCAGAAACAATCAAAAACATAACCATAGCAAAGGCAGGTGCACTCTGCGGCAATACTAAACCCTCACACTGATAAAATTGAGGGGTTAGTTCGACGTATCCTACTAGGAGGACATGTCTTAAGCTCGGACACCACGGCAAGGTTCCTTTAAGTAGCCCGAGGCCCTACCACTCAACCTACCTGTGCCGTATGGGCGATACCAGGAGCAACACAGACGTCTATTGATCCTCAAGGAAACCTGTCAGGTCAAAGCACGTGTTGCCAGTCTCACACTGTCGCGGGGACGTTTGTAAGTCTCGATACGTCCGTGACACCCCACTGAGTTTTTACATTATGAATTTTGCAGCAAAAATAACATGATAACTTTATTCTCCGGGTCTGCACGATTACAGCGATACCAAATGCATAGAGGGTTTTTTTTTTACGTTTTACTACTTTTGCGCAGTAAAAACCCTTTTTTTTTTAAAAAGAAGAAAATCTTTTTGTATCGCCGCATCCCAAGAACCATAACATTTTTCTTTTTCTTTCTATAGAGTTTCGTGAGGGCTTGTTTTTCGCAGGACGACTTGTAGTTTTCATTGTATTATGTATGTATACCCCTTTATCAAATGTACAGCGCTATGGAATAAATGACGCTTTAATAATAAATAATAATAATAATGATAATTGGTATCATCATAGGGTAAATAACACTTTTTGATTGCTTTTTAGTATGTATTTTTAATGGCGACTAAGCAAAGAGCAGCAATTCTGGCATTTTTTTAATGGCGTTTACCGTTCAGGATAATTTGCTCGAATACTTTAAAGTATACAGCCTGGTAGGGTTGATGACGCTGACAAAAATGATAGCTTTCTTTCTCTATTTGTGCACCAGGAGGTTCGAGCATCGCCCCTGGTGCTCCATAATGACGCCCCCCTGCTGTAGTTCACGCCCCCTGACTTTAGATTGACAGCACTAGACCAGAGATCCCGCGCCTGCGCACCCACATGTCGCTTGAGCGGTGCTCAAACTGCTTAAGTCCGCCTCCTGGTGCTCGAGTACTTCATTTGCATATTTTTAAAGTTGATTTTTCTCCACCACCGGACCACTGACAGCAGAAAGAAAAGTATTATTTTCCTCTGCGTCAAGGACCAGGAGGCGGGCTTATGCACCGCTCCATTATGACGCCCCTCTGCTGAGGTTCACACCCCCTGCCTTTAGATTGGCAGCGCTAGACCCTCTGTTCCTGTGCCTGCGCACATGGGCCCAAAACCGTGTGTGCGCACATCTTCGGCTTCATTCCCAACTTGCGAAGGTGTGGTGCTCAAACCGCATAGTCCTGCCTCCTGGTGCTCAAATACTTGTGTGTTTTTTTCAGCCGTGCTATGCAACCATACTTATCAACTCCCCCAGAACACCCGGGAAGGCTGGGAGGCTTGGAAAATTACTAGAGCGCCGAAAAAGCCAAGACTTGCGTGATTCAATGCAGGAGGCGGGGTGGCATTAAAGGGTCATGGCCTTTAGAAAAGGGGGCGTGATTAACAGGTAATTTTAGTGATGTGGATGGGGTACACTGGAAAAGGGCGCAAGGCTACAAGCATGGGCAAGGCTACAAGCATGGGCACGCCCCCCCCCCCTTGACTGACAACAATGCAAAGCAAAAACAAAATGCTTAAAGGGGGTGTTCCCCTCTTAGACATTTATGCCATAGGTCCTGCACTTTTCTCAACAATACAGTTGGTAAATTTGGGGCATGTAAGTCTCCCATCCTAGAACGCCCCCCAAACCCATTCAGGACTGCCCATTCATGGTAGGGCTTTACATAAACACCCATATTTGCTAGGACTGTTGGCCACTATGCAATAACCCTGCCAATCATGTGAGGGGCGCCTTCCCATGCCCATTTACTTCAATGTGAGTTCTAAAAATGGCTGAGCTCCTGGCTCTGTGGCCCAAAAAGTTAATAAGGGAGCCCTCGGACTACAACAACCAGCATGTGGGCTGTGAGAAAATGCTGGGAATTGTAGTCTGGCAGCAGCTGGAGATCAGAGCTGCACAGCTACCCCTCCCCCCACCAGCTCCAGTCCAGTGATCTCCGCATGATGAACTGACGTCATCAGAGCGGCGTCACGTGACTGTCACAGGGCCGTGGGCGGGACGGCAATGAATGAGCTGGGTCACGTGACGCCACCGTGACGTGGCCCGGTCATCTGACAGGGAGAAGAAGCTCGTACTGCGCGCTGAACGGCGGACCGGGGAGCTTGAGGCGTCATGGCGAGTCAGTCGGCGGGGATCCAGCAGCTGCTGCAGGCGGAGAAGAGGGCGGCCGAGAGAGTGACTGAGGCCCGGAAACGTGAGCGCGACTGTTACTATGGTTACCTGCGGTGCGCCGGCAGCTTGTTGCATCCCCTCAGCTGCCGGCTGGGATTATCCCCGGTCTCCTCCAGTCATTAGCCCTGAGGCGGCCCCGGGGCATGGTGGGGGTTGTAGTTTTATAGTAGTCAGGGAGCAACGGGTTACTTATAGGCAGGGGCGCAGCTAAAGGATCATGGGCCCAGGTGTAAGAGTTCAGCTTGGGCCCCCTTACCTCAGTGCTTTGTGTGTCTGCTTATGTGGCACAAGGGTCTTTGGGCCCCCTCAGGCTCCTGGGCCCCCTATAGCTACGCCCCTGCTTATAGGTATGAAGGGCTGCACACCTGTAAGGTTATAACTTATAAGGTGTATGTTCCCCGCGTTATTGGTTTATGTCACTTCCTGTACTGGGGTACACCGAGAGGTCACGTGATGTGTCGGGGGGACTTCCTGTATCTGGGGTAGGAAGTACTAAGAATATCCATATCTATCGGGGTCTTCCTGTACTGGGGTAGGAAGTACTAAGAATATCCATATCAATAGGGGACTTCCTGTACTGGGGTAGGAAGTACTGAGAATATCCATATCAATCGGGGGGACTTCCTGTATCTGGGGTAGGAAGTACTGAGAATATCCATATCAATCGGGGGGACTTCCTGTATCTGGGGTAGGAAGTACTGAGAATATCCATATCAATCGAGGGACTTCCTGTATCTGGGGTAGGAAGTACTGAGAATATCCATATCAATCAGGGGACTTCCTGTATCTGGGGTAGGAAGTACTGAGAATATCCATATCAATCGGGGGACTTCCTGTATCTGGGGTAGGAAGTACTGAGAATATCCATATCAATCGGGGGACTTCCTGTATCTGGGGTAGGAAGTACTGAGAATATCCATATCAATCGGGGGACTTCCTGTATCTGGGGTAGGAAGTACTGAGAATATCCATATCAATCGGGGGACTTCCTGTATCTGGGGTAGGAAGTACTGAGAATATCCATATCAATCGGGGGACTTCCTGTATCTGGGGTAGGAAGTACTGAGAATATCCATATCAATCGGGGACTTCCTGTATCTGGGGTAGGAAGTACTGAGAATATCCATATCAATCGGGGGACTTCCTGTATCTGGGGTAGGAAGTACTGAGA
The DNA here is from genome assembly GCA_033119425.1 of Bufotes viridis. Taxonomy (NCBI): domain Eukaryota; kingdom Metazoa; phylum Chordata; class Amphibia; order Anura; family Bufonidae; genus Bufotes; species Bufotes viridis. Next base: position 137,559,318 of record CM065597.1, on the reverse strand, counting down.
ATATCCATATCAATCGGGGGACTTCCTGTATCTGGGGTAGGAAGTACTGAGAATATCCATATCAATCGGGGGGACTTCCTGTATCTGGGGTAGGAAGTACTGAGAATATCCATATCAATCGGGGGGACTTCCTGTATCTGGGGTAGGAAGTACTGAGAATATCCATATCAATCGGGGGGACTTCCTGTATCTGGGGTAGGAAGTACTGAGAATATCCATATCAATCGGGGGGACTTCCTGTATCTGGGGTAGGAAATGCTAGGAGTATACATAGTAATGAGAGGGGGTTACTTCCTGTATTGGGGTAGGAAGTAGGAAGAATTTACAATGCATTGGGTGGGGGGGTCTGACGTCGTCGTCAGACTTCTGTACTGAAAACGTGATTGATCTGACAAAATTGCACCTGCCAATCACCGGACTCCTTGGTCATCCAGTTTAGACTGCCATTAACCCACTGAATCTGATCGTCCGATCATTCTCTCCTGTATATGGCCAGATGAAGAATTTACCTTGTGTTGATTGTGAGGGTCGTAGTAGTATCCTGTACCAGGGCATGAGATACAAGGAATTTGCACGGCAGGCGGTTGCTCTGGCGGCGGCCCCTGCGGCGGTGGCGGCTGCCCCTGCGGCAGCGTGGTCTTGGACATGTGGCAGCTTCCACAGGTTCACGGATGTTTAATGTCACCGTGTTTCCAAGTCTCATCCGACATCACACAACTCCGATTTTTTTTTTTTTCTGTTCCAGGAAAGAACAGACGTCTGAAACAAGCCAAAGAGGAGGCCCAGGCCGAGATCGAGCAGTACCGGCTGCAGCGTGACAGAGATTTCAAAGCTAAAGAGGCTGCAGTATGTATTCAGCCCGGCCTGTTTAGAGGACAATTAAAGGGCTGGTCCCAAGGAGACGGTCAGAAAGAGACTAGCTTTCTATTACACCGACCAGTCTTCCTCTTTGGCTAGATTCCATAAGTCCGGTGCCATGACTGGACCGGCCATGTGATGTGACCAGATTGTCCAATGGCCTGCAGAAAATGAAGTCATTATGAGGGAAATATCTAAGATTTCAGGCTCTTCCACCGAAATCTGATTGTGTGGCATACTGCTTGAAACCTCCAGTGCACTGGCTGGGAGATGGAAACTAAACAGATCACTGATGGTCGTCAGTATTTTTTAAAATGACATTAAAAAATGTAAAAGGTACCAGGAAATCCTTACGCCACCACAGGGAGGCCACGTCCAAATTTCTACCATGCCGCTATCCCTATTGAAGGGGTCCTCTGGGACTTACACACTGATGACATCATCGAGAGACATCATCAGTATGAGATCGGCGAGGGTTCGACTCTTGAGACCCCTGCCGATCAGCTGTACGAAGGGGCAACAGTACTTTGACCATTTAGGCCTCTTTCTAGGCCATGTGATGTCACGTTCATCAGTCACGTGGCTCCATGGAAGTGAATGGGCCTGAGCGGCAGTACCAAGCACAGCCACTATACAATGTATGGCGCTGTGCTTGGTAAGCTGCGAGGAGGCCGTGGCACTACTTCTCAAATAGCTGATCGTCAGGAATCGGACCCCCACCGATCTCCTATTGATGACCTGTCCTCTGTAGCAAGGCTGGCATTGTAGAGATGACCTACCTTAGGGCACCACCGAGGCCAGTGATTGGCTGCAGAGGTAATATACAGTAGCTGGGCACATAAACATAATCGCTACAGTGCAGGAAACAAAGACTGCTGGGAGAACTGGGAGCACTGGTGCTGGAACCGCAGGGGATGGAGCAGGGTTTTAGTTTTAAAACTTCCTGGCCTTCGCCACAATTTTTTCAGGTCTAAGAAATCCCATTTAAGTAGTTCTAGGAAATATACTTAAACCGTTTCTATGAAAAACTGTACTTATTTTTTTTTTATATATTTTTTAGTTTTACATGGTTTCATTGGTTTGTTTTGTCCTATTACAAACAGGCTGGAAGTGGTGGTGGGGGGGGGGGGGTTGAGTTAGGGGACTGCTGCAGCCAGTTGTCTTACATCTAAACACAGGATATTAAAGTGGAGGGGGAACATGGCTGATCTCTTGCCTGGGTTATATATTTCTCCATTTTAATTTCAATATGAGGCTTGATAGGATCAAGAAGCCACTGATGGTAAAGATAACTGTTAGTATGTATCCTAAGGATACTAAAAGGAAAATAATAAATACTTTATTGGTAATATGTTTAAAACCCTAAATAGGGCTGAGTGCCCCGGATATCGCAGGCAGATGCCTCAATATACACAGCACTGTGCACAATAAAGGGGGGCAGGATGGTAATGTCCTCGGTATCCACCTCCCGAAAGAATAAATAAGCTCACTGATTGCCAACTCGTCAATGGTGTGGGGTTATCAGCATAGGTCACCCCTTTGATTATCACCACTGGCGGCAGAGAGGCAAAAAAAAAATAATATATATATATATGTCTAAGATGGGAATATCTGTAGGGTTAAGTGGCCCCACGTCTCCTAAAAGTGTGAGTCCAAACAAAGGTCTGGCAATATCCTCTAAAACGGGCGTGCCCAACCTGCGGCCCTCCAGCTGTTGCAAAACGACAGCTCCCAGCATGCCTGGATAGCCTACAGAAGGACATGCTGGGAGTTGTAGTTTTGCAACAGCTGGAGGGCCGCAGGTTGTGCATCCCTGCTCTAAAAGATGTCGGCAAAGTGCTCCAATAATGTCCTGCTCACGTTATCAGAGGGGGCCGCGTTACTTTGTATCATTGTATACTATCCTCGGCTAGTTGTGGTCGTCTGACGCACGTCTTTGCTTTTGTCTCTAACGTTTTGGTCCTCAATGTTGCTTGCTTCTGATGAGCCAGAATAACTCTGGTGAAACGCGTAGAGCTATAATGCAAGCTATAGAGCAGGACCTTATTAGAGCACTTGGCTGACATTTTTTAGAGGATATTGCCAGACCTTTGTTTGGACTCACACTTTTGGGGGACCTCTAAGGCTACTTTCACACTAGCGTTAATAGTTTCCGGTATTGAGTTCCGTCATAGGGTCTCAATACCGGAAAAAAAACGCTTCTGTTTTGTCCCCATTCATTGTCAATGGGGACAAAATGTAACTGAACAGAACGGAGTGCTCCAAAATGAAGTCCATTCTGTTCTCATACCGGAGAGCAAACCGCAGCATGCTGCGGTTTTCTTTCCATCCCGGGATGCGGAGCAAGACGGATCCATCATGACCCACAATGCAAGTCAATGGTTGATGGATTCCTTTTCTCTAAAAGGAAATCCAAATGGGTGATGGATTCATTTTCTCTAAAAGGAAATCCAGTCGGCACTCTACTATAATCCACGTTGCGCGGGAAAGTGCAATCCCCAAAGTTAATTGAAAAAGATATCCCAGCAAACGTGTAGTTTTTTTTCTCTTGCTTCTTTAATGTACTATATCAAGATACATTGACGCGTTTCGGCACAAAGCCTTCATCAACAGGTCATGATGAAGGCTTTGTGCCGAAATGCGTCAATGTATCTTGATATAGTACATTAAAGAAGCAAGAGAAAAAAACTACACGTTTGCTGGGATATCTTTTTCAATGAACTTTGGGGATTCGTTTTCTGACACAATAGAAAACGTATCCATCCCCCATTGACTTTCAATGGAGTTCATGACGGATCCGTCTTGGCAATGCAATGCACATGGTTGTATTATCAGTAACGGAAACGTTTTTGCTGAACCCTGCCGGATCCAGCAAAAATTCTAGTGTGAAAGTAGCCGAACCTTGGTGACCCTACAGATATTCCCATCTTAGACATATATTATTTTTTTTTGCCTCTCTGCCGCCAGTGGTGATAACCCCACACCATTGACGAGTTGGCAATCACTGAGCTTATTTATTTCGGGAGGTGGACACCTCGGACATTACCATCCTGCCCCACTTTATTGCGCACAGTACTGTGTATATTGAGGCATCTGCCTGCGATATCCGGGGCACTCAGCCCTATTTAGGGTTTTAAACGTATTACTAACTATCCTTCCAAGTTTGATAGGATCAAACAAAAGGAGTTGATGAAGTGAGGAATCGGTGAGCTTTTTTTCATGTGTGTCCCTTTAAATACCCTTGGAGCAGGATCCTGTGTAATGTCCTCCCCCTCCGCACACATATTCCTCCCTTTTTTTTTTCTTGCTCTCAGCCATTTGTTCCACTTGAAGTTCCCTCCTATTAACATTTTGCACGACCTTGGAAAATCACGGTGAATGGAAGGACCGCGCTTGCCGATCACATTAAGTAAAGCGCTGGGATCTTGAAAACAATGGTCCGGGGAGAGGGATATGTCGTCAATATGGCAGCAGGGTTTGTGCTGCACACATTCATTATATTGAATGTGCTTGAAAGCCGCCACCAGTCTCCTCAGGTGTAAAATGAAGCGTCCCTCCGCCCCTGCGTTTTAAAGATGGCTTTAGCCTGTGATTGTATTTGGTAATCTGACGGTTCCCATTATTCACTGTGATGCATATGAGTCTGTGGACATGTATTATGTTGCGGTCTAAATCATTCACAATGGGTTGAGCCTGCTAAGCCATGAGGTGTAATTTGGAAAGGAGACTTATGGTGGGGGGGTTTGCCAGATGTGAAACTCCTCTATCACACCCATAGGACCTGTGGGAAGGGGTTGTTCTGATGGGACTGCACCTTTAAGCATGCCATAGCACAGTGAAAATGATGGCCACCCAGAGACTATCAGGGATCAGCAACCTCCGGCACTCTAGCTATTTTAAAACTACAACTCCCAGAATCCTCCTTTCATTTCTATGGGAGTTACAAGAACAGCCAAGAAAGTGTGCATGCTGGGAGTTGTAGTTTCACAGCCGCTGGAGTGCCGAAGGTTGCTGATCCCTGCGTTAGATAACTGGCGCTTAGATCACGTGACAAGAAAAGCGCCCCTATGGAAGCCAATATGGTTGACAGTGCAGTCCTAGAAACTGAAACCGATGAGCGCAACAACAGTAGCAGAGTTTAGGAGAGAAGACTGTACACCGCACAGGTACGCTTTCAAACTTCGTGAGATTTGAAAGATCTACTTTGGTGGCTCCTTCGAAGGCTATGTACACCTTCGGGGGCATTTTTTTTTATGATTGCATTTTACTCATAATTTTTTCAATTGGTCTTTATTAAAAATATTGAGCTGTTCTGTCACAAAGGGTTAACTGTTTTTCTAGCTGTGTGACTGGTGCTTTCACTTTGTGCTGACCATCTAATAAACCTGACCTGTAAACTACTAAGAGGTCATAAACACACTTTCTTATCAGTCAGATAAGAATTGACCTTTAATGAAGGAGCCGTCAGCTGAGCTGCCTGACGGAACAGAGTTAAAATTCAGAGCCTGCTACTAGATAAACTCAAGGCTGCACAAAGACAGTGGTTCAATATTTTTAATAGAGACCAATTGAAAAAATGATAGATTTTTTTTTTTAGCTCAAAAGGAGTATGATGAAATAATATAAAGAAAGGCTCCAAAGGTGTACTTGCCTTTAAAATTACGTTCAGCTCAAGTGTTAGATTCTGGTTCCTTTATTTACAGCGGATGGTCCATTTGTACTTCTGTGTGCATGCTTTTTAATAGATTGCGTGATAGTTAGGCAGGATTCTGATGGTCATATTAAAAATTGTGGCTACAACACATGAACGATTTTTAACATGCATTGTGGTTTGTATGCCCACGTAGGACATGGATCCATTGGAGAAAACTGTTCTGTTTGGACATGGACCAAAGTAGTATACGGCCCTGTACACACCCTTGGAGGTGTGAATTGAACCATCGACCTCTTCAGGTGCATAGAAGGGCATCTGAATAGGGCCTTAAAAGGGTTCTCCGATTTGGACAATGCCTAGAAGGGCTCCTTAACGAAAAAAATAAATAAATCACAGTGTCCCCCTGCTGAGATCCACAGGATCAGCTGTAATCTTAGGCAAGTTTCACACTTGAGTTTACGTCTCCGGCAGGCTGCACCCCTTCGGGAGATGTCTGGATCCAGCAATGCCAGGTAGCCACCGGACCCATCCACTACAATGGGGACCGCTGGATATCCAACTGCAACCCGGCAAACATGCTGAGAAGTGGCCGGACAAAAGCCGCTGCACGCAGCAGTATTTGTCCAGCCGCTTCTTGGCATATTTGTCTGGTTGCGGATGGATCTCCGCCAGTCCCCATTGTAGTAAGTAGGTGTCAGGTAGCATCTGGCAATTCCCATTTTAGCGAATGTGGCCGGATGGCCATTCAGTTGCTTCCGGTAATGCAAGGATGCAGAGAGATCCGTCAGGGATCAGTCTGATGGACCTCTTTACTGCAAGTGTTAAACAGGCCTTTGGGTACTTTTACACTTGTGGCAGGACGGATCCGGCAGGCTATTCAGCCTGCCGGATCCGTCCTGCCACAAAGTGCCCGTGCATTGCCGTGCATCGCTCCGTCCCCATTGACTATAATGGGGCGTGGGGGCGGAGCTACGGCGATCTCCGGCAGTGCACAGATGTGCTGCGCCGTAGCTCCGCCCCCTGCCCCATTATAGTCAATGGGGACGGAGCGGGTGCATGGGCACTTGTGGCAGGACGGATCAGCCTGCCGGATCCGTCCTGCCGCAAGTGTAAAACACTTACCTGGCAGTAAGTGTTCAGTTTCTCTTCAGCGCCACCACAGGGGCAATTGAGCATTACACAGTGCACATACAGATCCTCCAGGGCGACAGACACTCTGTAACCGCTCCCTAGAAATGAGGATCCTGAACAGGGGACCCTCCTTACTTGGGGTATAAAATATGAATACATTTGACTTCACTTTAAATAGGACCTTGTGTTTCTTTATATTGTAATATTTAGTTTTTGCATGATTTCACTTTGTCTCTTATCTTTTAGGCTTTGGGCTGTCATGGCAGCTGCAGTGAAGGAGTGGATAAAGAAACCATCGAGAAGATCGCCATCATCCAGGAGAACTATCAGCAAAACAGAGAGCTGGTTTTAGAGCAGTTATTGTCCCTAGTGTGCGACATAAAGCCAGAAATACACGTCAACTTTCGTATAAATGGTTAAAGCCCCCTTGTGTATGTCCCCCCTCACTGCTGACTCCTGCTATGCATAGTGGCCAGGCACACAAGCCGCTCTCCCTGGATTTAGCTCCGACCCATTGTTGTCTATGCAAAGTGATGATAATGTATTAGTTGGCGCCACACGTGGCTCTGAGTAGGACGCACGATAAGATTTTACTACGAGCCTTACAAGGGGTTAACCATTACACAATATGAGATTTCCTGCTATGTAAAAGGGGAACCAAAAGATGGGAATTTGTCCGGGGGGGTGAAGAATCTTGTAGTGTGAGGAAGGAGTGTGTCTTAATCCTCTGGTTTTCTACAGATTGTCTTAGTTTGCATTTCCTTGTCTACCTTTTTAACATTAAAATATGTTCAGTTTTCCTTCACGATCCGTGTCTTTACTCCGGTGCAACCTTGTTTTTAGCTCTCTTCCTGGGCTACAGGTGGATCAGGATCGCAGGTACAGATTTTCTGTTATTTAGAGACCGTATTTTATGCAATTTCCTAAAATGATTACATTTAGTTGCGTCATTCCTTCCACAAACTGAGACTGTGGACTGCTGTCACAAGGCATAGTCTAAGGAAATGACAGAGCTGAGCACCATACAGCGGCCCTACTAGGTAGGAGCAGGGGACCCAATGTGCTGCCATATAGCCCTGGGCTTGTACAATTCACATTAGAGAATCACTTATGTTTTTGGTCATGTTTTTGTTTCATTTCTACAAAAAAATACACTTTAGACACCATGACTTTGTCAAGAAACATATAAAGAAATCTTTGTCCCAGCAGCTTATCCCATGCCGCCTCTCCTATTCAGAGTCTTGAGTCTGGCTGTAAGCCAACTGGCTGCAGCAAGAGCCCTCTGCCCTGTCTACCAATATAAAGCTCCATGGTCAGGCGTCCACCCACTGAAAGTGGAGCAGATCAGCAGGAGATTAAACCAGGATTTTTCCAACACTGTTTGTTTCAGGAACACGCAGAAAATCCTGCATTCAGACAGTGAGGTTGAGATATCTCCTGTTTTATAACTTATTTCTAGATGTAACGTTCCTTTAAATTTTCTGTGTCTTTGGCAATTCTCTCATTTCCTTCTGGTTAAGGGATAGTAATATATAAGGGAATTGTTATTTACTGTATGCATTTATCATCATCTATGTCAGGGGTAGGCAACCTTTGGCACTCCAGCTGTGTAAAACTACAACTCCCAGCAGGCATACTTGCTCTCGCGTTTCTCAGACTTCCTATAGAAACGTATGGAGCATGCTGGGAGCTGGAGTGCCGAAGGTTGCTGACCCCTGATCTGTGTGGACCTTCACAATGACCTTGCTTGCATGTTGTCATGAGTACCTCACCTTATCGGAGCATCTGCTGGGATATAGATATATATATATATATATATATATATATATATATATATTTAATGAGTAAGTGCTGGCCTCCTGCAAAGTCAACCAATTTGCATCCGTGTTCTAAACTGTACAAGACAATAGCTTGACAATAAGGAACATACAGTGCCTTGAAAAAGTATTCATACCCCTTGACATTTTCTGCATTTATTCATGCTACACCCACAAACCTAAATGTATTTTATTGAGCTTTTATGTGATAGACCCACACAAATTAGCAAGTGCGTGTGAAGTGAAAAGAAAATGATACATGCCTTTCAAAGTTTTTTAATTTTAATAAATAAAAATCTGGAAGGTGTGGGGTGCATTTGTATTCAGTTTTCCACAACATATGGCATTTAGGCCAAAAAGTTCAACTTTGGTCTCATCTGACCAGAGGACCTTCTTACCCATGTTTGCTGGGCCCCCTACATGGCTTGTGTCAAACTGCAAACGGGACTTCTTATGACTTGCTTTGAAAAATTGCTTTCTTCTTGACACTCTTCTATAAAGGCCAGATTTGTGGATACACGACTAATAGTTGTCCTGTGGACAGATTCTCCCACCTGAGCTGTGGAGCTCTGCAGCTCCTCCGAGTGACCACGCTTCTCTAATTAGTGCTCTCCTCTTTGCCCGGGCTGTCAGTTTAGGTGGACGACCATGTCTTGGTAGGTTTGCAGTTTTCCCATACTATATTACATTTTCGGATGATTGATTGAACAGTGCTCCGTGAGATGTTCAGAGCTTGGGATTTTTTTTTATAACCTTACCCTGCTTTTCACTTCTCCACAACTTTATCCCTGACCTGTCTGCAGGGCTGTGGAGTCGGAGTCGGAGGCAATTTTGGGTACCTGGAGTCGGAGTCGGCAAAAAATGGACCGACTCCGACTCCTACTAGATTTAAATTGGAATAAAAAAAAAGCAAGTTTAAATGTCCCAATTCAGATAAAGTTATAATTAATTACTTCTCTACTGTAAGAATAAAGGCCAATGCATGCAGTGCGTCACGTTAGTGCTAAACAAAGACGTTAAGTGACCGTGAAGAAGCTTTTCATATGCTTTACTATGCAGTTAAGGGGACACTGACAGGCTGATATATCTGCTGGTATTCATCAGAGGATTAGGAATACAACTAGACGACTGTTACCCCCAGTTGAGGTTTACTTGTGTTTAAAAACGTTTTAATCAATATGCAAATTCTCTACCTTTGTGCCCAAGGGGCAGGCGCACATGTAGAGTACTGGCAGCACTAGACAGGACTAGGTAGCGAGGAGGAAGAGAGAAAGCTGGCACAGCCTCAGCATAGCCAGACGAGGCTGCTGCCAGCACTCTACACGTGCGCCTGCGCAGGAATTCAGCGTTCGGCTAGCCTGAAAAAAAGGCCAGTGCAGTGAATAATAACGAGGGAACAGCGCTGGGAAGCTGTACTTCGGGCGCGGCTGGGCACAAAGCCGCAGGAGGCGCTGCCCCATTGGGCACAAAGATAGTGAATTTGCATACAGATTAAAATGTTTTTAAACACAAGTACAGCTTAACTGGGGGTAACATTAGTATAGTTTTATTCCTAATTCTCTGATAAATACCAGTATATATATATCTTTAGCTGGAAAATCAGCCTGTCAGTGTCCCTTTAAGGAGCGGCAATACTTACACTTTCCATTGTCTTGTGGTCTGCTGTTACAGGGAACCCATGGTTATCCTCGCCTCTCACTGATAACTGATTAAGGACTGGAGACACTTGTATAAGTGAAGGGAAAGGATAGTCAATAGTTCAAGACTGAAGCTGTAAACCATTTGAAAAACTGCTATCATTCAGCTAAGGCTATAAAACATGTAAACTCAGATTGTTAGCTTAAATTTTAAACATGACTATGGGATTCTACTAGGAAAATCATGTTTTAAAATAAATGCCCCTTCCCCTGCCCCTTCCTGGATCCTCCCACTGCTCTATCTTCAGCAGAAGATCAGCACACAAAGGAGAAGGCAGCAGCTTCTGCTCAACTACCTCTCTGTGCTAGAAGAGATTAGAAGAATTTGGTGGAATAGCTTCGTATTTGCATATTAAATACAGAGGAGTCGGAGTCGAGAAATCGGAGTCGGAAGTTTCAAAATCTGAGGAGTCGGAGTCGGAGTTGGAGTCGGACAATTTATCTACCGACTCCACAGCCCTGCCTGTCTGGTGTGTTCCTTGGTTTTCATGCTGCTGTTTGATCACTAATGTTCTCTAACAAACCTCTGAGGCCTTCACAGAACAGCAGTAGTTATACTGAGAATAAATTACACACAGGTGGACTAATTAGGTGACTTCTGACGGCAATTCTATTGTCACTGGATTTTAATTAGGGTTATCAGAGTACAGGGGGCTGAATACAAATGCACACCACGCCTTATATTTATTTTGAAATCCATGTATCATTTTCTCTTCACACATACTTGCTACTTTGTGTTGTTTTAGCACATAAATTCCCCCAAAAATGCTTTTAATTTTGTGGGTGTAATGTGGAAAAGTTCAAGGGGTATGAATACTTTTTCAAGGTACTAAAATATCAGTAGTGACAACTACTGGTATTTAATGGCATTAAGCCCCAATATTTTCTCTTAAATCATTCTAATAAGGGCTACATGGCAGTTTGTGGGCACGCAACGCAGGATCACTGAATCGCGCTAGTGCTTTACACCTAATGATAAGGAACATGGTCATGTTGTGGCCCACAAACTGCACTGAGTAATGACAGGCGGCAGAAATCCAAACCTGTTGGGGGGAGGGGGATCGCAGGTATTTGGTTTCCGCATGCTTGATCCTTTTGCATTGTGTAAGAACAAATGGTTCCGGAGGAGTCTTGCAGAAGCTCTAACATCCGCCGTGTCAAAAAGAGTGGCAAGTCTCAGGCTCATTTTTGGTGGTGGGGATGCTGCCAAATATGTACAAAAAAAAACCCCCACTAGCTATTTTAGCTCTTCCTCATTTACTTCAATGTGGAATTCAGCTAAAATCTGCTACAAAGAAGTAACATACCACTTCTGAGGTGCACTGGAAATAGGTGCAGAAAAAAAAAATCCGCCTTGTGCACATCGTGGTGTTTTCCCCTTTAAGGCATTGAGAGTGCGGTTTGCTCCGTGGAAAACATTCGTTTTCTGCGGCAGATTTTTAGCCAAGTGGACATACCCAGAAGCATCCTCCACTCTTCCTTCTAAGAGTACTTTAACACTTGCGTTCGTGTGATCCGGCAGGCAGTTCCGTCGTCTGAGCTGCCTGCCGGATCCGCCGATCAGTGTGACAACTGACAGCATTTGTAGACGGATCCGGGTGCGGATCCGTCTACAAATGCATTGCAAGAACGGATCCGTCCCTCCGCTTGTCATGCGGATGGACGGATCCGTCCTGCAGTCTTTTTCACAGTTTTCCCGGTCTGCGCATGCGCAGACCGGAAGGACGGATCCGTCCTTCAGTTGTTTCGCAATGCCGGATCCGGCACTAATACAAGTCAATGTAAATTAATGCCGGATCCGGCGACTGATCAGGCATTTTGGCCGGACATAATACCGCAGCATGCTGCGGTATTATGTCCGGCCAAAACGCCTGACAGTGACTGAACGGAAGGCATACTGATGCAAACTGAACGGATTTCTATCCATTCAGATTGCATGGGGATATGCCTGATCAGTTCTTTTCCGGCATAGAGCCCTTTTGACGGAACTTTATGCCGGAAAAGAATAACGCAAGTGTGAAAGTACCCTAAGAACACACACATGCTCCGCCAAGGGGAGCTTGCTTCTGTATGTTCAGGAATGAGATCAAAATCAGATGTGGATCATAAAAGGAGCGAAAACTATTAAAGGGGTTGTCCCATGAAAACCACTTATCCCCTGCCCACAGGATAGGGAGTAAATATCTGTTCATTGGGGGTCAGACCTCTGGGGCCCTCACCAGTCATGAAAATAAGGACCTGTTCAACCGCATTGGAATGGAATGGCAAGCACGCAGTGGCTCCATTCAGCTCTATGAGCGCTTGCACTTGGCTATCTTCAGCAGTTAAGTATGTGTGTCCACCACGCTATTCGTCTACCGCTCCATTGAGATGGGGAGCACGGGCCACCATTCTTGTGATCGGCAAGGTCCCCTGCAGTCGGACCCCCTACCATCAAACACTTCTCTAGGGGATACATTGTCTTACCCTAAGTTCACACTTGCGCGTTTTACTGCTTCCCTATGGGCATGGTTCTCAATTTGCCATTGTGGCACGAACGCGCTGTAAAACCCCATACGCATAAACAAGTACTTGAGCTTTTTTGGGGGCGTTTGTCGCGCATTTTGTGATTGACACCACAGTAGTCAATCACAAGAACGCGCGTACGACGCGCGTTTCCTATTGGCAAAAACGCGCTGAAATACGCGCGACTAAAACGCGCGTTTTAAGAACGCTCAGGTCTGAACCCAGGGTAAATGAGACAACTCCTTTGAGGACAGATACTACTACTCTTTTTATGAATCAGCTCCTGGCTTTGCCTTCAAGAGCTGCATCAAAACCTGAATGTGTGACCATGCCCTAATGCTGGTCTGGAAATGCGGAACAATTGTCTCATTAGTTGCCTCGTTTTTTTTTGCAGATCTCAGCGATTTCTATGGTAAAAGTTATGTACCGTAGCTTGCTTCAGAGTCAGGAGTCATTACTGCATCGCTCACAGGTACTGTGCTCTGTTCCAAGGACGAACAATCCTCTTTAGCTGCCCATTACTGTATAAGAAAAACTTGATTCGCTTTGTGTATTTTGGTTCCTCACACATTTTCGCTATTTTCTAGCTTTGACTGCAGTCGGAGAAATTAGAATTAAGAAGTCCTTTTAAATGAAATGATGGCTCTCCTGGCATATCTGTGTTAGACCTCATGCACACGAACGTATCTTTCTTTGCGTTTCGTTTTTTTTTTTTGCAGACCGTATGCGGAACCATTCATTTAAATGGATTGGCAAAAAAAACGGAAGTTACTCTGTGTGCATTCCGTTTCCGTATGTCCGTTCTGCAAAAAAGTAGAACATGTCCTATTATTGTCCGCATCACGGACAAGGATAGGACTGTTCTATTAGGGACCAGCTGTTCCGTTCCGCAAAACAAGGACATCATCCGTGTTTTGCAGACTGCAAAATGCATACGGTCGTGTGCATGAGCCTTCGGAAATACTTGTATACCCAGTAAAATAACAATCCTTGAGCATATTTTGTTTGTCTTCTCCTGTTCCTTTATTATTCCTCCTGGAAATGTATGAATGAAGTGATCGGTGGGTGTTTCCATTCCCCCCAGTCAATGGGGCGTGTCCCTACACACTGCTCAATTAAACATTGGGCATTAGTATTGGTAAATTTCAGATACCGTCCCAGCCATAGCAGTATAGTGCAAAATCAGAACCTGAAGGCTCCTTGATTGATATTAAACCTTTACAGGGTATATTGCTGACTTATTTTATACCCGTTAGCAGACTGTCCGGTTTAGGGGTTTTTCCATCTCAGACAATGGGGGCATATTGCAGGTCCGAGAACGGAGCCCGGATAGTGGTGGAGGGTGCACTGCGCATACGCAGCCGCCCTCCATTCATTTCTATGGGGCACCCGAAAATAGCCAAGCGCTGGCTCAGCTATTTCCGTCTGCCCCATAGAAATGAATGAGAGCGGTGGCAGCACAAGCGCGGTGCACTCCTATTCATTACTATGGGGAGAGCGATTGGTGGTGGCCGAACCCGGGGTCCTTCGGCCACCACCTTTCCCGCTCCGTTCTCAGTGTAGGTGCGGGTCGCAGAGGTGGGGCCTGCACCTATCAGACAATGTGTGTATATATTAGCGATATGCCCCTATTGTTTGAGATGGGAATACCCCTTCAATAGATGCCACTGGACAACTGCTATAGTGGTTGCCATCCAGCTGTCCACAATGGCAAATTTTCCTAGTTAGGGCGCGATGCCGTGGAGCAGCTGGCCACATGTGGTTTGCCGCAATCCCATGCCGTAATTGGTTTCAATAGGTGGGCATGGCTTAGCCGCATCGTGGGGTTGCGCCGTAAGGTATTGTTCACATTTTCGAGTCTGTTTGATGTTTGTGTCTGTGTTTCATCCATCTGTGAAATATCTGTGTTTGGTCGGTGTCCGTTTTTTGCCCTCCGTGTTTCATCCATATTCGACAGACACTGCTCAGCTAAAAATTTATTTCCAGAGCCGCTCCTACCAGTGGTGCCATTTGTGTTGTGTCAGTGGTTTCTCACCGACCTATAGACTTCAGTGGGTGTGTTTGGTCCGCATGGTCAGGGGAAAACCACTGATGTGTGAACAGACACATTAAAATCACTGGACAGCACATGTCCGTGATTCACCTAGGTGGGAATGAAGCCTAAGGCTACCTTCACATATTGCGGATTCTCGTGCAGAAAAAAACGCAGCGTAATACGGACCCAGCAAAATGTATAAGATTAGGCAAATCTTGTGTACACTTTGTTTTTTTGTTCAGTGCGGAAAAAGACCTGCCGTGCTGATTTTGAAATCCTCACCAAGTCAATTCTTTGTGTGATTCGCCCTTTTCAATGCAAAGGGAAGATCTGCGGCAAAACTGCATCAAATCCGAACCAAAAACGGAAAGTTACAGGTGCGTATTTTTGTACTGAAATCTGCACGGAAACTTATGCAGAACTTCTTTAATACAGCCCTCACCTGTGAGCAGGTATCCTAAGGGCTCATGCACACAAACGTATTTTTTGTCTGTTACGCTTTTCTTTTTATTTTTTTTTGCAGCCCGTATGCAAAATAATTCACTTCAATGGGGCTGCAAAAAAACGGAAATGACTCCGCGTCCGTATGTCCATTCTGCAAAAAATTAGAACATGTCCTATAATTGTCCTTATTGCGGACAAGGATAGGACTGTTCTATCATGCAACGGACATTCCAGACCGCAATACATCCAACGCTCATGTGCATGAGCCCTGAAGCAACGTTGATTACAGGAGACGGGGTAACCTGAGTAGCATCAAAGCAATGTCCGCCATATCGGTTATCACCCAATTTTCCGAGAACTGGACATCGTCACGTAATGTGCAAACAGAGTTTTTAATAATTTTTCTGATACTTTGGATTTTAGCCATCTAGGCTGCAGCTGATTACTACTTAAGGTGGCGTGGATACGGCCACCATGGCATACTGATGCATTGTGAGCGTCTAGCGCAGGTAAGGGGGCGGTGCGTAACCTGAAATATTAATGAGATCAGCATGTGTTCACAAAGGTAATGAAAACTACAGCTCACTTCACAATGCCCTCTAATTTTGCTCGCTCCAGGAGAAGCAGGTGCCCGGCATGGGGCTGAATTTAGTATGTACCCGTGAAATCACAAAGCGCGGCAGTTTTGTGTGAGAACAAAAAGATTAATTGCATTTTACACCTACTTCTTCCTATTTTAGCTCGACGCCGAGATTTGATCAGTAATATTGTGCAATTATTTCACACACTTTCGGCTTACAATACAGCGGATAGGAAGGAGCTGTTGTGTCACAGTAATTCTCTACATTTCATAATTCCTGTGATTTTTAGAGATCTGTGATATAAAAACATTGGGGGTCATTTGCCAACATTGCTACGCCAGTATTTGACGTAAAAAAAAACCAAAAAAGTCGTAAGACCCTGTTGCACAGGTATTTTTATGCCGGCAAATTTACTAACATTTAGGCCCCTTTCACACGAGCGAGTTTTCCGCACGGGTGCAATGCGTCATGTGAATGCATAGCACCCGCACTGAATCCTGACTTATTCATTTCAATAGGTCTCTGTACATGAGCGTTTTTTCACGCATCAGTTCTGCGTTGCCTGAAAAACGCAGCATGTTCTATATTTAGCGTTTTTCACGCAGCCCTGGTCCCATAGAAGTGAATGGGGATTCAGTGAAAAACGTAGTGCATCCGCAAGCAAGTTCAGATGCAATGCGTTTTTCACTGATGGTTGCTAAGAGATGTTGTTCGTAAACCTTCAGTTTTTTATGACGCCGTGAAAACGCATCAAAACGCATTGCACCCGCGTGGAAAAAACTGAACGCAATCGCAGACAAAACTGACTGAACTTGCTTGCAAAATGGTGCGAGTTTCACTGAAAGCATGTGGAGCCAATCCGTCATGCTCGTGTGAAAAAGGCCTTAGGGCTCATGCACGCAAACGTGTGCCGGCCAGACTGGTGCTGCAGACCGTAGGATCACCATATGCGGACGCAGGACCCATTCACTTGCATCCGATGGTCCACCCCGCAAAAAAGTAGTGCATGCACTACTTTTTTGAGGTGCAGAGGCACGGATATAAGCCTCTGTTCCACACTGCTCCTTCCGGATTGCGGACCGATTCAAGTAAATAGGTCTGCATCCGTGCACAAACCGCTGGTGCCCGTATATTGCAGACCTGCTGTATGCAGGCTGCAATACGGGCACGGCCGGGCAACATGAGCCCTTAGGGTACAGCTACACAACAATATTTGTCAAACAACAATAGGGTACAACTATATTGAGACGTGTCGCGCAACATTTTTGGTAATAATAGTCAATAGTGTTGCACTACGAGATACTGCAACACGAAAGTCGCACAAAAATCTAACTTGGACAGATTTTTGTGCGACTGTTGTATCGCAGCATGTCGCAGTGTGATACCATTGACTATCATTACAAAATAATAGTCAATGCCTATTGACTGACTAGAGTAGTTTCCACTCTTTTTATGCCTGTTTCTAGGTGTAAAAGATGGTAAATTTGCCTCACCCCCCAGCATACCCCCATACCTCCCAACCGTCCCGGATCCAGCGGGACAGTCCCAGATTACAGTGGCTGTCCCGCGGTCCCAGTACAGGGAAGATATGTCCCGCTCTCTGGCAGCTGTCCCTGCGTCCATAGGAAGCAGAGACAGCTGCCTGTAATGATGAAGCAGAGAGCGGTCCGTCGGCTCCCTGCTCCATCATTCCTTCCCCGCGGGGCCGTGTGTCCTGCTGTTGGTGTTGCTGCTGCTGGGGAACGAGGTAAGTTTTTACTCCAGGCGCAGGAACTGTCACAGAGGCGCTTTATTTATGATGAGGCGCACTCCTCGTCATAAATTAGACGGATCTTACGTCAGCTCAGAGGGGAAACTCGTAAAAAGCCGGTCTTAGTAAATATGCCCCATGTAGCTTTGTAAAACCCCATTCCCTTGGATTGCACTGTGATCATGGCCTATCTGAAGGCAGCTGCAGTCTGATTTCTCTCACTGGGTCAGGTGTCCTTCACAGGTGTCTCCAGCCCGTCCTGCTTCTTCTAGATTGTGGTCCAGCAATGGACAGGATCCTGAATGTGTCTGTACACTGTGCAAGCTGCTCTTGGGGTTTTTCTTGCCTGTTCTGCCTGGCAGTTCCCTCTGCCTGCGCTCCTGGCACTGATTTTGTCTTTCCGTTGGCTTTCTGCTCTGCTCTCCAGCAGGATGGACATGGCCTATGGATTGTATGCAGGCAGTTTCAACCCTGGGATGCCAAAGTTAGAGGGTAAGATATTTCTCGTTATTGTATCATCAGATCTGTAACTGCAGTACAGAGTAAAAAGCATTGCATTGCTTAGGCTACTTTCACACTGGCGTTTTGGCTTTCCGTTTGTGAGATCCGTTCAGGGCTCTCACAAGCGGTCCAAAATGGATCAGTTTTGCCCTAATGCATTCTGATTGGAAAAGGATCCGCTCAGTTTGCCTCCGATCAGTCTCTATTCCTCTCTGGAGGCGGACACCAAAACGCTGCCTGCAGCGTTTTGCTATCCGCTTGACGAAACTGAGCCAAACTGATCCGTCCTGGCACACAGTGTAAGTCAATGGGGATGGATCCGTTTTCTCTGACACAATCTCGCACAATAGAAACCGGATCCGTCTCCCATGGACTTTCAATGGAGTTCATGACGGATCCGTCTTGGCTATGTTACAGATAATACAAACGGATCCGTTCATGACGGATGCATGCGCTTGTAATATTTTAACAGATCCGTTTTTGCAGATCCATGACGGATCCGCCCAAAAACGCGAGTGTGAAAGTGGCCTTATCTTGAATTGATTCTAAAGGTGAATTTACACTGCCCGAATATCATTCCCGCCAATCTGGCTGTGTAAATGTGCTGCCGATCACCCAATGAACGAGCAAAACGCTCGCTTATTGTGTGATCCTGTCGTTTGCCCAGGCACCAGGTTTCTGGGCAGCAGATTGTGCAGTCTAAACAGCTATCTACTGCAGAGAAACAATGCAGATGTATAAGGACCAGCGATCTCAATAGCCATCCCCTGTCCTCATACTGTGGAGGAGATGTCAATGTGGTGGTCTCCTTCACTGAATGAGCAGCTGACTGTCGGGAAGGAACGCTTCCTTCCCGGCAGTCGGCTGTTACATTGTGCTGTGTAAACCCACCTTCACTTACATCCTGTACTATAGCCAGGGGCGTGCCGGCCATAGACCCTACAAGTAAAGTGTCCCGGTGGGCCGATGCCCAGGCGGCCACCCGAGTCGTCCTCACTGCTTCTGGCTCGCTACATAATGATCTGATGCTCCCAGCGTTAGGGCTCATTCAGACGGCCGTAATGTTTTGCGGTTTGCGCATGGCCCTCACTATGATAAAAATGGCTCTTATTTTCTGCTCTGTCTTTTTTGTGGAGACGTCCGAATCTTTTGCGGCCTCATTGAAATGTATGGGTCCGCACCTGTTCCTCAAAATTGCGGAACAGATGTAGACCCATTTATACGGCCGTCAGAATGAACTCGTAGGGTCCATTCACACGTCCGTGTGTGTTTTGCGGATCCGCAAAACACGGATATCGGGCGATGTCGCTCCGCACTCCGGACCGCACATCGCCGGCACTCTCATAGAAAATGCCTTTTCTTGTCCGCAATTGCGGACAAGAATAGGACATGTTCTATTTTTTTCGGGAACGCAATTGCGGACCCGGAAGTGCAGATCCGCAATTGCGGACCCGGCCGGGACATCGTCTGTCCCCATTGAAACTAATGGGTCCGCAATTCCGTTCCGCAAAATGCGGAATGGAATTGCGGACGTGTGAATGGACCCGTAAAGGGGTTTTCCAGGCTGTTGGTACAGATAGCCTAAACTCTGGATAGTGGCTTTTTTTATATCGTGTTTTTTTTTTGTGTGTAGAAACTATGACTCCTATTTGTTTTGAAAGAAACGCCATAAAAAGCGTTGTGATTTGGAAAAACAAACACATACAGGTTTTTTTTATGGAGTCAGACGCTGTCAGGGCATGCTGAGAGTTGTAGTTTACCAGCATCTGGATACCCACAAGTTGAAGGGCACTGCTAAAATTATATGCCGATCCTAGCTTAAATTCTGGAGGCGTAACATGTACTTTTCGTCATTTTGGTGCTGGTCTATGGGGGAGTGTGCATGCACTGGAGCCGGTAAAAAATAATCCTGTTTACTACGTCTCTTGTGCAGTTTGGCGCGGTTCTTCCATGTTTTACCTTCGTAGTGGGCGCTCCGCCATGCGGATGTTTTTGCAATGACCTCTTTGATGGCTGTCGCCAACATTTACAGGTCTGCTCTAATGATCTTTTCCTTCATTATTCTTTTCCGTCATGTTACAGGTCAGTTCTACATTTCACGCTGCCATGATGGTTCCTCCAGATCTTCTGCAGCAGCCTCAGCAGATAGGCGTTGATTCAGATGAAAGTGTGTAGCGCATACATAGCTATAATGTATGCACATGTTTTGCATGGAAAATACTTGCTGACGTTTTGTGCAAAACCACCAGATATCACTACTGGAACCTGTGTGACCGCGTACTGTAGGAAGGATTGTGCTTATTTTTCCTGTTCTAGTCCTCAGCAAATCAGTGCTAAACCCTAACGTCCCCTAAGGCCTCATGCACAATGGGGTAGACATCACGCTCACTCCTTGGTTCCCACTTCACAGCCTAAGGCCTCATGCACACAAACGTATTTTGTTTCCTTGTCCGTTCCGTTTTTTTTTTTTGCTGATAGGATGCAGACCCATTCATTTCAATGGTTCCGCAAAAAATGCAGGCAGCACACCATGTGCTGTCCGCATCAGTATGTCCGTTGCGTAGCCCCACAAAAAAAAATAGAGCATGTCCTATTTTTTTTTTCTAGTTTGCGGACAAGGATAGGCATTATTACAATAGATCCGCAAAAAAATGGATGCCATACGGAACATCATCATCCCCATTGAAACTAATGGGTCCGCAATTCCGTTCCGCAAAATGCGGAATGGAATTGCGGACATGTGAATGGACCCGTAAAGGGGTTTTCCAGGCTGTTGGTACAGATAGCCTAAACTCTGGATAGTGGCTTTTTTTTATATCGTGTTTTTTTTTTTTTGTGTGTAGAAACTATGACTCCTATTTGTTTTGAAAGAAACGCCATAAAAAGCGTTGTGATTTGTAAAAACAAACACATACAGTTTTTTTTATGGAGTCAGACGCTGTCAGGGCATGCTGAGAGTTGTAGTTTACCAGCATCTGGATACCCACAAGTTGAAGGGCACTGCTGAAATTATATGCCGGTCCTAGCTTAAATTCTGGAGGCGTAACATGTACTTTTCATCATTTTGGTGCTGGTCTATGGGGGAGTGTGCATGCACTGGAGCCGGTAAAAAATAATCCTGTTTACTACGTCTCTTGTGCAGTTTGGCGCAGTTCTTCCATGTTTTACCTTCGTAGTGGGCGCTCCGCCATGCGGATGTTTTTGCAATGACCTCTTTGATGGCTGTCGCCAACATTTACAGGTCTGCTCTAATGATCTTTTCCTTCGTTATTCTTTTCCGTCATGTTACAGGTCAGTTCTACATTTCACGCTGCCATGATGGTTCCTCCAGATCTTCTGCAGCAGCCTCAGCAGATAGGCGTTGATTCAGATGAAAGTGTGTAGCGCATACATAGCTATAATGTATGCACATGTTTTGCATGGAAAATACTTGCTGACGTTTTGTGCAAAACCACCAGATATGACTACTGTAACCTGTGTGACCGCGTACTGTAGGAAGGATTGTGCTTTTTACATGCAGCTTATTTTTCCTGTTCTAGTCCTCAGCAAATCAGTGCTAAACCCTAACGTCCCCTAAGGCCTCATGCACAATGGGGTAGACATCACGCTCACTCCTTGGTTCCCACTTCACAGCCTAAGGCCTCATGCACACAAACGTATTTTGTTTCCTTGTCCGTTCCGTTTTTTTTTGCTGATAGGATGCAGACCCATTCATTTTAATGGTTCCACAAAAAATGCAGGCAGCACACCATGTGCTGTCCGCATCAGTATGTCCGTTGCGTAGCCCCACAAAAAAAAATAGAGCATGTCCTATTTTTTTTTTCTAGTTTGCGGACAAAGATAGGCATTATTACAATAGATCCGCCCAAAAAAACGCATCCGCAAAAAAACGGATGCCATACGGAACATCATCAGTTTTTTTTTTTTTTTTTGCGGATCCGCAATTTGCCGACCGCAAATCGCATACGGTCGTGTGCATGTAGCCTAACAGTCAGTGTTTGGTCAGTGATTTCCATCAGTGATTCTGAGCCAAAACCAGGATTGGAGCCTCCACAGACATAAAGTATAATGGAAAGATCTGCACCTGTTTTTGGCTCACAATCGCTGATGGAAATCACTGATCAAACACTGACGTGTGAATGAGGCCTAAGGCTTCATGCACACGAACGTATTTTCTTTCCGTGTCTGTTCCGTTTTTTTTTTTGTGGACGTTACTCCGTGTGCATTCCGTTTCCGTATGTCCATTTTTCCGTTCCGCAAAAAAATAGATCATGTCCTATTGTCCGCATTACGGGCAAGGATAGTACAGTTTTTTTAGGGGCCAGCTGTTCCGTTCCGCAAAATACGGAATGCACACAGATGTCATCCGTATTTTTTGCAGACTGAAAAATACATACGGTCGTGTGCATGAGGCCTAAGGCTACATTCACACGAATGTATTTTGTTTTCGTGTCCGTTCCGTTTTTTTGCAGATTGGATGAGAACCCATTCATTTCAATGGGTTCGCAAAAAATGCAGACAGCACACGGTGTTCTGTCTGCATCCGTATGTCCTTTCCGTAGCCCCGCAAAAAAAAAAACATGTCCTATTCTTGTATGTTTTGCGTACAAGGATAGGCATTGTTACAATGGATCCACCAAAAAAACTGATGCCATATGGACGTCATCCATTTTTTTTGCTGAGCCGCAATTTGTGAACCGCAAAACACATATGGTCGTGTGAATGTAGCTTTAGGCCTCATGCACGCGGCTGTTGCTCGGTCGTTCCGTACATTGGGGGCTGCAATTTCCAGTCCCCAATGCACAGGCACTATCCATGCGGCGGCTGCAACGGATCCAGACCCATTCAACTTGAATGGGTCTGTGATCCATCCACACGGCAAAAAAAACAGAACATGTTCTATATTTTTGCGGGGGAAGCATGGAGAGAAACGGAGAGAAATCCCACGTAGTGCTTCCGATCAGCACTGAACCTTCTGGATTGCGGACCCATTCAAGAGAATGTGATGCGTGAATGCGTAATGCGGGGTGCACATGGCTGGGGCCCATATATTGCGGACCCACTGTTTGGGGGCTGCAATACGGGCATGGCAGGGCAACAGTCGTGTGCATGAGGCCTCCTACAGTACCAGCAAAGTGAATGAGACAAATCTCATGTACACTGTGTATTTATTCCATGCGGAAATTGACCTGACGTACAGTTTTTGAAATCTGCAGCGTGGCAATTGTTTCTGCGGATTTTTAGTCCGTTTTTCTCCCTTGGAGTGCAATCGGTAAGATCGGGGCAAAACCGCATGAAAATCCACATGTTGATTTTGGTACAGAAATGCAGAGAAATCCACACGAAAATCTGCGTGGTAAATCTGTCTGTAAACCCACACCCGTGTTCAAGTAGCTTTAGGGCCCATTCACATGGCGTTTTTTTTTTTCCCCCCGTAGAGTTTTGGCATGGACACCCACACCGAAATTTCACCAGCTGTCATGTCATTCTCTTTAATGAGAGGCAGCGCTGCCTCCCATTGAAAAGAATGGGAGGCAGAAACAGGGCGGCCGCCGGCGGAATCTCGGCGCAGGTGTCCCCTCCAAAACACTGTAAATGGGACCTAGACTACCTAGGTGCGGGCTGTCTTACAGAAAAGTCCCACTCATTTCCTTGCAGATTTCATTGCATTTCCGCAGAAAAAAACACGTTACTTGCGTTTTTGGGGCAGATTTGATGCAATTTTGAAGAAGATCTCACCCTTCCATTAACAAGGGTGAAATTCAAACAAAAGAAATTTGCAAAGAATTGACGAAAGAGTGTGTCCATGATATTTGTCTCGTACACTTTGCTGGTGCTTTTTCTGCAGTTTTCCTGCACGAGAATCTGCGCCGAAAAAACGCACGTAATCTGCAATGTGTTCGGGTAGCCTTAGGGTGCCTGTACATGATGCAGTACATACTTTTAGCATCTATAGGTGCGACCTGCCAGTTTGCGGTAATCCGCATGCTCAGGGTGCTTTCACACTAGCGTTTTTACTTTCCGTCCTAGAGTTTCAGTCCTCGAGGGCTCTGGGGCGGAAAGATACTGATCAGGATTATCCCAATGCATTCTGAATGGGAGAGAAATCCGTTCAGGATGCATCAGGATATCTTCAGTTCAGTCTTTTTGACTTTTCAGGACGGGAGATAAAACCGCAGCATGCTGTGGTTTTATCTCCGTCCTAACTTCTGAACATGACTGAGCATACAATCAGACCTTAAGTCCCATTGACTTACATTGGGGCCGGATCCGGCATTAAAAAAGACTGAAGGGCGGATCCGTCCTTCCAGGTGTCGCATGCGCAGACCTTTAAAACAGTGAAAAAAATACAAGACGGATACGTCTCTCCGCATGGCAAACGGAGAGACGGATCTGCACTTGCAATGCATTTGTAGACGGATCCGCAGTCCGGATCAGTCTACAAATGCTTTCAGTTGTCATGCGTTGTGACGGATCCGGCGGGACGGAAGTGCACGCCGGATCCACACAACGCAAGTGTGAAAGTACCCTTATCCAACTGAAGGTCCAGGAGAGGGAAGGGCCTCCCCGGGCCCAACAGATTTACTGTCCATACGCGCGTCTCTTAATCATTTTTCCACATCTTCAGGAGCAATGTGCGCTAGAATCTGATGACTACAACAGCTGGGAGTTGGCGAGGATTTCCAGAGTATTCGCTGCCAGTTTTCTGGTATAAATACTGGTTCATGCAGCAGGCTGCGTAAGCCCATGCCCCACTCACTTTTTAGAAAAGTGGCGAAAATGGCATAAATTGGCAAAAAGTCCCTTTTTTTTTCGTTATGCCAGAAAACTGGTGTACAGTAGCTTTAATAACTTATTAAAGTCTTGTAGCACCAAAAAAAAAAAAAAAAAAGCCGTAGCCAGATATTAGCTGTAAGTCAATAGGAAATTACTTCACTTGTATCGCAATTACTTCACTTGGTATTTTTATTTTATTCAGAACACAGTATGATGAGTATGGCGGATTTTTTTCCAGACATGTATGATGTGTGTGACCAAACAAGCACTTGTAATTACTGGTGAACCATGAGCACTGTCTGTGTAGTACCCCAGAGGGGGCTCTTCCATTCTTACACCTAGCTATTGTCTCTAATGGCTAGCACAGAATGTCACCTGTGTATTTAATTCCAAGTCCTTTCATACTGTGCCTTAATAATATTGCAAATAAACTGTAACTTATGTATTGTATTACATGTAATGATGTGCCTGGTTGTTCTGCAGGTGGCAGTGTATCTGGCAGAGACAGATCTTTAGATAGGATGGAAATTACCATTCCATTCTACCCCCTTTTGGGCAGAAGTGGGCTAGTCCTGCTTCCCACCAAGGGAAAGGTTGCAGCAAGCTAGTAGTTGAGTTGAGAGTTGAAAGACGAGACATGGCGCAGTGAGGAAAGTTCTCCCCTCCTGCAGCAGGAGTCTTCCAGGGGAAGCAGCTCATAGAGCACCAGGGCTCCAAGCAGCTCATAGAGCACCATGGCTCCAAGCAGCTCATAGACAGAGTATTACGAGAGGGTCAACGGCCAAAGGCACCAGAACTGCTAGAAAGTCCAGTAACCAGACTGAAGACAGAGAATAGCACAGCAGAGAAAGATAAAGCAGAGTATTCAAGTTCACCTGGCAGTTAACCCTTAGCCCTGCTGGAGTCAGGAAAGGTCACATATTGTTTGGATGACACAAGTTTATATCAAGTTTATTCAAGTAAAACTGTTAAACTTCACCAATTCTAGACTCTGCTCATTCCACCAACTACAACTCCTTTGTTGCTGCGGAGCCTAATCCCAGGGAGCGACAGTATCCAGGTAGGAGCGCCGGGACACA
Organism: Bufotes viridis; assembly: GCA_033119425.1. Taxonomy (NCBI): domain Eukaryota; kingdom Metazoa; phylum Chordata; class Amphibia; order Anura; family Bufonidae; genus Bufotes; species Bufotes viridis. Next base: position 137,533,489 of record CM065597.1, on the reverse strand, counting down.
AACTAATAGGGCCACAACATACCACTCGGCATTCCTAAACACTGGGACTCAATCGGCCCTGGGGGACGGCACGTTGCATCTGCAGCCACTAACATATCGGTGTAATAGCCGCCTAAGGCTAGAGCTGCACGACAGCAATGGTCGTGCTACAAAAAGGCTACAACTACACTGCAACATGTCATTTTTGTAATGATAGTCTATGGTGTCGCACTGTGACATGCGACGTACTGCGACGCGACAGTCGCACAAAAATCGTAACAAAAAATGTCACGTGACTTTTCTGCCACAAATGTCCCGTGTAGCCCTGGCCTTAGCCTTCCTTTATACACACAGGTGCTCTGGCTTTTTTTTTAAAGGGATTTTGATATTGATGGCTTATTCTCAGTATTGGTCAGTGATGGGCAAAGTGCGGCTCTCCAGCTGTTGCAGAACTACAACTCCCAGCATGCAAAGACTGTCTACAGCTATCAGCCTACAGCAGGGCATGGTGGGAGTTGTAGTTTTTCAACAGCTGGAGAGCCGCACTTTGCCCATCACTGGTATAGGTCATCAATATCTGATTGGTGGGGGTCTGATTCCTGGCACCCCCGCCAATTAGCTGCTTGATGAGGCCACAGCATAACATCATGGGCTGCAATACCAAACACAACCACTATCCAGTGGATGGTGCTGTGCTTGATAAGCTGTGAGGAGACCGCAGCGCTCACTTGAATTTTGCGGCCTTTTCAAGCAGCTGATTATCAGGGTGCTGGGAGTTGGACCCCCGACCAATCATATATTGATAACCTCTCGCATATCTGGAGTTGGAGTTTTACTGCAAAAATCACACCAAAAACAGGTGCAAAAAAACGCCAGAAAAAGTGCAGAAATGACGCTAACCTAAGTTAAAAACAATGCGTGAATACAGTGCGTTCAAGCGGTGTATATATATTTTATATATGCTATGCAATGCTTCAGTCTGGCCTGACTTGGCACTTGTCAAGTTGCATTATAGGCGTTGAGGCTCTAAAGTAAACGTCATAAACAAGTACTCGACCACTGGGGCGTCTGCACGCGGTAAGTGGTTGTCACCCAGTAATAATCACAGAACTCGATGCAACGTTCCCATTGCAAGCGCGCTAAATACAGCGAATAAACGTGCGTTTTAGACGTTCAGGTCTGACAGGTTAAGAAACAAAATGTGCATCAGTGTCACGCGTATATATTTTTATACGTGCAATGTCAGTCTGGTGACTTGGCACCTGTCAAGTTGCATTATAGGAGTTGTCTCAGTTCAGCAAATAGCATTTATCGTGTAGAGGAAGTTAATTCAAGGCACTTCCTACTGTATTGTGATTCTTCATATTGCCTCCTTTGCTGGCTGGATATTCATTTTTCCATCACATTATACACGGCTTGTATCCAGAAGTTAGGCTAGGGCAGGGATGCTCAACCTGCGGCCCTCCAGCTGTTGTAAAACTACAACTCCCAGCATTCCCTTCTGCAGGCTGATAGCTGTAGGCTGCCCAGGAATGATGGGAGTTGTAGTTTTGTAAGAGCTGGAGGGCCGCAGGTTGAGCATGCCTGGGCTAGGGCTAGTCGCGCGACACAAAGGGCACAACTACACTGCAACATGTGTCGCGCGACAACTTTTATAATGATAGTCTATGGTGTCGCGCTGTGACATGCGACAGTCGCAGAAAAATCCATCTTGGATGGATTCTTTGCTACTGTTGTGTCACAGTCGCAGCATGTCGCATGTTGTTGCGCGACAAAATGTCGAGCCACACATGTCGTCATGTAGCCCTAGCCTTACGGCCACCGCTGACGCAGGGACAGGATCTGCTGCACATGCGTGCCTATGTGGACCCCCTCTGTCCCGTCCACCAGAGGTGCTGGCGCTTTTTCCTATAGTCTGCAAGCACGACCACCACTGCTGAATTACAGGGTGGTCGTAACCATGGAAACATGCAGTATATAATGTGATGGAAAAATGAATCCAGCCAGCAAAGGAGGCAATATGGACAATCACAATACATTAGTAAGTGCCTTGTATTAACTTTCTCTACATGATAAATGCTGAAGTGAGACAACCCCTCTGATGTTATATCCTGTGCTGTGACCACGAGCAAGCCTCTGTGTGCGCTGTACGGAAACGGTTCTATAAACCTAAATATAATGTGAATACAAGTGTCATCAGAAGCCATTCGCTTGTGGTTTCTCCATTAAATCAGAATTTCTCCAGGGTGTGAATTATTCCTCATTGCAGGAGGACGTCAGTCTGCGCACATTACTGTAAAGAGCGCGGCGCTGCTGTGAGTCACCGAGGAACATTTGTGGCTTTGTGTCACAGCCTGGAGAACATTATGTGATTTAGGTGGCAGATAATGACTTCTTGACTGGTGGTAATTATAAGAAATCTATAGTCGGGTGATTTATTTTTTTATTTTTTTATTTTTTAAAAGGCTGAATCTTTTGTTAGACAAATTTTCTACCTTCGATGGCTCCTGTGTGCTACGGACGTGACTAATGTGAACCCCCACCCCTGGTGAGCAGCCGAGCGCACGTGTATCTGTCGTCCAGACAAGCCATGTTTACGTCCGGTCGCCAACAAGTGTAGAATGGAGAGCCTGACCCACTATAGTCAATGGCCCAATTTGCACCCACGACTCTCTGCATGGAGTCGGCATGCTCCAATGAAGGCTCCATTCACACACTCGTATTTTAGGTCCGCATCCGATCACACAGTGCGCTGTCCGCGTTTTGTGCTACTCTGTTGAAATGAATGGGTCTGCATTTTTTTTCGACGATCGAATGTGGACCCATTCATTTCAACAGGGGCGCAAAAAAACACAGAAAGCACACTGCGTGCTGTCCACATCCGTATGTCCATTCCACCGCCCCTCAAAAAAGATGGCGCATGTCCCATTGTCCGTTTTGTGACAGTGGGGCCTGCGTAAAGTTATTGATCCATCATATCTAACATATGAATTATACAACTTGGAATGCGGAGCTAAGAGATCGGGGGTCATTTATGAAGGGACCTGTGACTATTTTAGTAGAAAAAATAGTTGCATGTCCCTTTTTTAACTGGACATGCATCAATATTCAGTCACACGGCCGGTTCCATGCCGTCCAGGGGCCATACTGGGACTCCGTCCCTAGCAAATTTACTAACATTTACGCCTGGAAGCAGCAGCCAGGGGCTGGAGTAGTGTCTTTCGCCAGATGCAAGGACTGCCGTATGTGCGCCTAGAGGGGAACTAAGACCGCCGTAAAAATCCGGTCTTGGTAAATGTTCCCCATTATCTGTAGCCATTGTGAACTGGAGTTTCCAACTGCTTTGCAGCGCCCCCAGAGATGAGGGTATGAACTGGGCCATCTCCCGCCCCCAAATGTAGCTTGTGCTGCGACAAGAGGATCTGGGTGCCTGATCCGGCGCAAATGCTCGCTGTCAGCCTGACCAAAAACTGCTGCATGCAACGGTTTTTGTTCGGCTGAATTTTTGCCAGAAAGGGCTGGATCACCACTAGATCCCATTATAGTCAATAGGGATCTGGTGTTGACCAGTAGAATGCCGCAATGCCAGATCCAGTGAACTCTGGCATAACAGCCTGGCAGAAACATTCACTGGCGATGTGAATGCGGCCTTAGGCCTGGTACACATTTCCGTTTTTCACTGACGTGTGCTGTACGCTTTTTCCATGGACAGCACACGTCCCCATTGATTTAAATGTGTCTGTTCACATTTCAGTGACCGTTGGTCAGTAAAAAAATCACGGGGCCATGCACTACTTTGCTCCGTGATGCGGACCAAGCACGCCCATTGAAGTCTATGGGTCCGTGAAAGTCACCTATACACATCGGTGTTGTGTCCGTTTTTCACTGAAGACTAATAGGAGATTCTGTGGAAATTGATTTTCAGCTGAGCAATGTCAGTAAATCACGGATGGTAAAAACGGACACAGGGATCCTTCACGGACATCTTCATGGATGAAACGCATACGCTTTTTTTTGCGGACGTGACACTGACACGGAAATGGGAATGAGGCCTTAGTTTTATATTGCGACCATAGCTTCAGGGCTTCGATTCTTCTTGTGGTTTTTATTGCGCAGCCTACAGAAATGTGGCGTTTGCATTGTAACAGGGCCAGATATACAGTTACCCCCAGAGGTCAGTGGCCGGCCTTGTACGGTTACCGGATACGTATGGTTGGTTAGCCATCAGGGTTTTGGGGGTGGCATGAAGTACCCATTAGAAATATGGAATCTGCCAAGTAATCCCAAATGTGCAATGTTAGTGAAATAAGATGTTGCTGAGCGGTAGAATTGAGAAACTTCGGAGAGTTTAATAATGAAATACTTGGGCTCTGGCGACCGCGCTTCCTGGCGATTGTCTCTTGTAATGCAATTCACTTTATGCTGGTAAAATAACTCTGTGACCCTAGAGTATCTTAACTTCTTCTCCAGCTGTAGGATTTTAATGAAATTCAAAGAGGAGCTGTCACCTCTCCTGACATGTCTGTTTAATGACTACTTTGCATTCTTCAACCTTTCTATGTTATGCCATTCCTCAGTTATTCCTATGAGAAGTTTGTGAATGAATTGCTAGCAGCCAAGGTCCATCAGGGTGTTAACAGTTGGGGGGGATGTCCCTGCACAGTCTGACACCATCCGTTCAGTGCCAGCCTGTACAGCGGGACCCCCCCCCCCTCCCAACTGGTAACGTCCAGTGGCAATTTATTCTTAAATTATAGCAGGAATAATAGATGAATGGCTTCACATAGAGTCACAAGAAGGGGGAATGCAAGTAGTTACTAAAGCAGACCTGTCAGGAGAGTAGACAGGTCCTCCGGGATCCCAAGGGGATGGGACCTGCGCTGCTTCCAAGATAGATGATCGCAGAATATATCAGATGAACTAAATATTGCTGTCACTGACTTTGGGAGCATTTAATGTACTGGCGGTTTTTAACATTTTTATACTTTTTTGTACATTTTAACACGTAGCTATGATTCAATTAGCACGAAGCGTCCAGACAGAAAGGAGGGGACACGGCGCTGTGTGAGAACACTGAGGAACCTTTGTGGGCAGATTAAGCAGGAAGACAGCACAGTAATCCTGAAAGTCAGTGGAAGGCGCACACTACGTGTAGACCATCTCGGAGCCGGAGCAGAATATCTAGGTAGGAGCATAAGACTGATTTACTACCTGAGCGTCATGAGGCGGATTTATTTTATGCACTGGTATTTCATTTTTTTTATGTCTATGAGTAAGGGAGCGTTCCTTGGATACCAGAGGCTACACACTGCTCTTACCTACTGGTTGAATAGGTAATCGGGACTCTGTGCCAGTCTCCTGACTCTGCATTATCTACAGTACATCACTTACGACTGTCCCAGTACACCGCCAGAGCAACCAGTTCATGTGGTAGACCCATTTAATGCGCCCCTCAAATTCTAGGGGGCTGTTTGGTGTTTATCTGACTCATGATCGATGCACTTTATTAGGTTTTATTTAGGATTTAGACGTTATTTGGGTTTTTATCCACATAAAGCGCCTACAGTGGCGACATTGACTCTCAGTTTTAAGCCAGATATTGGAAAAGCGCCTACAGTGGGCGACATTTAGGGCTCATGCACACGAACATATTTTCTTTCCGTGTCCGTTCCATTTTTTCGCGGACCGTATGCAGAACCATTCATTTTAATGGGTCCGCCAAAAAAAACTGAAGTTACTCCGTGTGCATTCCGTGTCCGTATGTCCGTTCCGCAAAATATTAGAAAAGGTACTATTATTATCCATATTACGGACAAGGATAGGACTTTTCCGTTGCCCAAAATACGGAATGTACACTGACGTCATCTGTATTTTATGGGGATCATAAAATACATACGGTCGTGTGCATGAGTCCTTACTCTCAATTTTAAGTCAGATATTGGAAGATCGGGTTCAGCTTGGTTAAGATTGGTTTAACCGTTTCCCTCCCGTGTCCACACCGTAGTTGTGCCTGTGTCATATAAAGGAATTCAGCTTTGTATTGACTGATTTTTAAAAAAATTTGTCCGTCAAATCCGTCAGTTTAATGGATTCAGATTAATGTTTTTATTTCCACGTATAGTTTACGTTTTTTCTTTTTTTTTCTTTCTTTAGGGTATGTTCAGATAGAGGATTTTGTCCAGGTTTCCTACGGCAGAAACCGCTGCGCCATGATGTGGTTTCTGCCTTGGGATTTCATTTAGAGCCAACGTAAGTTTAGTGCCATTGAATGGAGCTTAACCATGAGCAGGCTGTGGCTTTATGAGGGGTCCTCACGGTAACCGCACCAGGATTGGACCTGTACATTCTTGGAGCAGTCTTGAAAACCGGGTGACAAAAACCCTCGGTCACGTGAACTGTGGTGTCACCTCCCATGGAAAACAATGGGAGGTGGTTTCAGCACAGATCTGGCCCTGGTTTTGAAACTGAATCCACTCTAAAACCCATGCCCAACATCCTCCATCTGAACATACCCTTAGAAGACCCAGACATATGCTTTGCAGACATATACTAACTTTACCCAAAAGTGTCTGCTTTGTCTTTATACATGTCCCATGGGCTGTATCTGGTATTGCTGCTCTTATAGATGCAGCCCATGGCCCAGAGGACATTTTTGGCATAAACTATTTCTGTACTGGGTGGACGCAGCACATCCTTTTTGATCTTTACTCTCTAACGTATGGACAGCACTCGGGGTATATGAATCTAATGTATGGACAGCACTCGGGGTATATGAATCTAGCGTATGGACAGCGCTCGGGGTATATGAATCTAATGTATGGACAGCACTCGGGGTATATGAATCTAATGTATGGACAGCACTCGGGGTATATGAATCTAATGTATGGACAGCACTCAGGGTATATGAATCTAATGTATGGACAGCACTCAGGGTATATGAATCTAGCGTATGGACAACACTCAGGGTATATGAATCTAATGTATGGACAGCACTCGGGTATATGAATCTAATGTATGGACAGCACTCGGGTATATGAATCTAATGTATGGACAGCACTCCGGGTATATGAATCTAATGTATGGACAGCACTCGGGTATATGAATCTAATGTATGGACAGCACTCGGGGGTATATAAATCTAATGTATGGACAGCACTCGGGGTATATGAATCTAATGTATGGACAGCACTCGGGGTATATGAATCTAGCGTATGGACAGCACTCGGGTATATGAATCTAATGTATGGACAGCACTCGGGTATATGAATCTAATGTATGGACAGCACTCGGGGTATATGAATCTAATGTATGGACAGCACTCCGGGTATATGAATCTAATGTATGGACAGCACTCGGGGGTATATGAATCTAATGTATGGACAGCACTCGGGGTATATGAATCTAATGTATGGACAGCACTCGGGGGTATATGAATCTAATGTATGGACAGCACTCGGGGGTATATGAATCTAACGAATGGACAGCGCTCGGGGTATATGAATCTAATGTATGGACAGCACTCGGGGTATATGAATCTAATGTATGGACAGCGCTTGGGGTATATGAATCTAATGTATGGACAGCGCTCGGGGTATATAAATCTAATGTATGGACAGCACTCGGGGTATATGAATCTAATGTATGGACAGCACTCGGGGTATATAGATCTAATGTATGGACAGCACGGGGTATATGAATCTAGCGTATGGACAGCACTCGGGGGTATATGAATCTAATGTATGGACAGCGCTCGGGGTATATAAATCTAATGTATGGACAGCACTCAGGGTATATGAATCTAATGTATGGACAGCGCTCGGAGGTATATGAATCTAGCGTATGGACAGCACTCGGGGGTATATGAATCTAATGTATGGACAGCACTCGGGGGTATATGAATCTAGCGTATGGACAGCACTCGGGGTATATGAATCTAATGTATGGACAGCACTCGGGGTATATGAATCTAATGTATGGACAGCACTCGGGGTATATGAATCTAATGTATGGACAGCACTCGGGGTATATGAATCTAATGTATGGACAGCACTCGGGGTATATGAATCTAATGTATGGACAGCACTCGGGGTATATGAATCTAATGTATGGACAGCACTCGGGGTATATGAATCTAGCGTATGGACAGCACTCGGGGTATATGAATCTAATGTATGGACAGCACTCGGGGTATATGAATCTAATGTATGGACAGCACTCGGGGTATATGAATCTAACGAATGGACAGCACTCGGGGTATATGAATCTAATGTATGGACAGCACTCGGGGTATATGAATCTAATGTATGGACAGCACTCGGGGTATATGAATCTAACGAATGGACAGCACTCGGGGTATATGAATCTAATGTATGGACAGCGCTCGGGGTATATGATTCTAGCGTATGGACAGCACTCGGGGGTATATGAATCTAACGTATGGACAGTGCTCGGGGTATATGAATCTAATGTATGGACAGCGCTCGGGGTATATGAATCTAACGTATGGACAGTGCTCGGGGTATATGAATCTAATGTATGGACAGTGCTCGGGGTATATGAATCTAGCGTATGGACAGCACTCGGGGTATATGAATCTAATGTATGGACAGCACTGGGGTATATGAATCTAGCGTATGGACAGCACTCGGGGTATATGAATCTAATGTATGGACAGCACTCGGGGTATATGAATCTAACGTATGGACAGCACTCGGGGTATATGAATCTAATGTATGGACAGCACTCGGGGTATATGAATCTAATGTATGGACAGCACTGGGGTATATGAATCTAACGTATGGACAGCTTGTTCGGGGTATATGAATCAACGTATGGACACCTCGGGTATATGAATCTAATGTATGGACAGCACTCGGGGTATATGAATCTAATGTATGGACAGCATCGGGTATATGGATCTAACGATGGACAGCTGGGTATATGAATCTAATGTATGGACAGCACTCGGGTATATGAATCTAACGTATGGACAGCACTCGGGGTATATGAATCTAATGTATGGACAGCGCTCGGGGTATATAAATCTAATGTATGGACAGCACTCAGGGTATATGAATCTAATGTATGGACAGCGCTCGGAGGTATATGAATCTAGCGTATGGACAGCACTCGGGGGTATATGAATCTAATGTATGGACAGCACTCGGGGGTATATGAATCTAGCGTATGGACAGCACTCGGGGGTATATGAATCTAACGAATGGACAGCACTCGGGTGTATATGAATCTAACGAATGGACAGCACTCGGGGGTATATGAATCTAATGTATGGACAGCACTCGGGGGTATATGAATCTAACGAATGGACAGCGCTCGGGGCATATGAATCTAATGTATGGACAGCACTCGGGGGTATATGAATCTAATGTATGGACAGCGCTCGGGGTATATAAATCTAATGTATGGACAGCGCTCGGGGTATATGAATCTAGCGTATGGACAGCACTCGGGGTATATGAATCTAATGTATGGACAGCAATCGGGGGTATATGAATCTAATGTATGGACAGCACGGGGTATATGAATCTAGCGTATGGACAGCACTCGGGGGTATATGAATCTAATGTATGGACAGCACTCGGGGGTATATGAATCTAACGTATGGACAGCACTCGGGGGTATATGAATCTAACGAATGGACAGCGCTCGGGGTATATGAATCTAATGTATGGACAGCACTCGGGGTATATGAATCTAATGTATGGACAGCACTCGGGGTATATGAATCTAACGTATGGACAGCACTCGGGGTATATGAATCTAACGTATGGACAGCACTCGGGCTATATGAATCTAACGTATGGACAGCGCTCGGGGTATATGAATCTAACGTATGGACAGCGCTCGGGGTATATGAATCTAATGTATGGACAGCGCTCGGGGTATATGAATCTAATGTATGGACAGCGCTCGGGGTATATGAATCTAATGTATGGACAGTGCTCGGGGTATATGAATCTAGCGTATGGACAACACTCAGGGTATATGAATCTAATGTATGGACAGCACGGGGTATATGAATCTAGCGTATGGACAGCACTCGGGGGTATATGAATCTAATGTATGGACAGCACTCGGGGGTATATGAATCTAGCGTATGGACAGCACTCGGGGGTATATGAATCTAATGTATGGACAGCACTCGGGGTATATGAATCTAGCGTATGGACAGCACTCGGGGGTATATGAATCTAATGTATGGACAGCACTCGGGGGTATATGAATCTAATGTATGGACAGCACTTGGGGGTATATCAATCTAGCGTATGGACAGCACTCGGGGTATATGAATCTAATGTATGGACAGCACTCAGGGTATATGAATCTAATGTATGGACAGCACTCGGGGGTATATGAATCTAATGTATGGACAGCACTCGGGGGTATATGAATCTAATGTATGGACAGCACTCGGGGGTATATGAATCTAACGTATGGACAGCACTCGGGGGTATATGAATCTAACGAATGGACAGCGCTCGGGGTATATGAATCTAATGTATGGACAGCACTCGGGGTATATGAATCTAATGTATGGACAGCACTCGGGGGTATATGAATCTAACGTATGGACAGCACTCGGGGTATATGAATCTAACGTATGGACAGCACTCGGGCTATATGAATCTAACGTATGGACAGCACTCGGGGTATATGAATCTAACGTATGGACAGCGCTCGGGGTATATGAATCTAACGTATGGACAGCGCTCGGGGTATATGAATCTAATGTATGGACAGCGCTCGGGGTATATGAATCTAATGTATGGACAGCGCTCGGGGTATATGAATCTAATGTATGGACAGCGCTCGGGGTATATGAATCTAGCGTATGGACAACACTCAGGGTATATGAATCTAATGTATGGACAGCACGGGGTATATGAATCTAGCGTATGGACAGCACTCGGGGGTATATGAATCTAATGTATGGACAGCACTCGGGGTATATGAATCTAGCGTATGGACAGCACTCGGGGTATATGAATCTAATGTATGGACAGCACTCAGGGTATATGAATCTAATGTATGGACAGCACTCGGGGTATATGAATCTAACGTATGGACAGCACTCGGGGTATATGAATCTAATGTATGGACAGCGCTCAGGGGTATATGAATCTAGCGTATAGACAGCACTCGGGGGTATATGAATCTAACGTATGGACAACACTTGGGGTATATGAATCTAATGTATGGACAGCGCTCAGGGGTATATGAATCTAGCGTATAGACAGCACTCGGGGGTATATGAATCTAACGTATGGACAGCACTCGGGGGTATATGAATCTAGCGTATGGACAGCACTCGGGGTATATGAATCTAGCGTATGGACAGCACTCGGGGTATATGAATCTAGCGTATGGACAGCACTCGGGGTATATGAATCTAACGTATGGACAGCACTCGGGGTGTATGATTGCAATTACTTGTACGCTATTCACACCGCCACGAGAGGAGCAATGTTTCGGTCCCATTGAAGCCCTTCTTCCCGCCTCTTACTATCAGTCTAACCTGTAAACGCCTGAAGAATGGCATCAGTTCACCTGAAACGTTGCTCGTCTTTTCTTCTTTCATGGCAGTGTGAATACAGTACCAGTAATTGCATCCTTATACCCCTATTGCCTTATGTCTGCAGAATAAAAGTCATTATATGTCTAACATGGTGTGCAGAAAGTCTTACTGGTGTTTTGTGTTTCAAAGATGGAGGATGTCTGGAGATTAGTAAGTAGTCCTTACATTTAAAAGGGGTTTTCCAAGTTCTCAATACTGATGACCTATTGTCAGGATAATTCATCAGAATGGGGTCCGACTCCCGGCACCCCTGCCGATTTGAAGAGGCTGCAGCTCTCCAGTGAGTGTCGTGGACTATTTGCAGCTTACCTAGCACAGCGCTATACATGGTATAATGGCTGTGCTTGGCATTGCAGCTCATCTCCATTCACTCGAATGGAACTGAGCAGCGTCTAGACCAGGGGTCAGCAAACTCCAGCACTCCAGCTGTTGTGAAACTACAATTTCCAGCATGCTCCATTCATTTCTATGGGAGTTCTGAGAAGAGTAGAGCAATTTTGCATGCTGGGAGTTGTAGTTTCACAACAGTTAGAGTGGCGGAGGTTGCCGACCCCTTGGCCAATGTCGTTGGCCTAAGGGAGAGGCCGAGGCGCTCATGGAGGGGGAGCTGGACCCCCACTAATCAGATACTGATTAACTTTTCTAAGGATGGGTCATCCGTATTGAACGCTAGGACAACCCCTTTAACTTGGGCGTTCTTACTTGTCTATCCAGATGGGTGAGTAGCCCGCTTCCCCCTTCAAGGAACAGGATAAAGGTGATGATTTAAAACTGACGTCCACCCATGGTCAGTCTTACAGTCTGTTTCCTCTCTGAAATATTCTAAAATTCGCCTTGTTACGTCCGGATAATATGGCACACAGTGGAAATTATAGGGTTATGGCTTATTAAACCATATAAAGAAGGCGCTTAGGAATACACTTGATTAATAATCTCTGTTACTACGGCTTTTTATACATTTGTGACCAGAACAAATAGCATTTATAAAGTTGTTACGCTCGTATGCATGGAAGTGAACTCGCCAGTGATTATTTTAGGACAGAGAAGTGCATATTAAAGGGCATCTGTCACCGCATATGTCCTAATACACCTGGGTGACCTTTGAGATGTGCGCTGGTCAGGTGAACGCCACGGTCTTGGTCCTATCTTCCTCTGTACCTGTATTGCCAAGAAAACCACTGTTTTAAAATATGCAAATGAGCCCCTAGGAGCAATGAGGGTGGTGCCGTTGCTCCCATTGGCTCCCTCTGTGCCATGCCCCCACACGAAGGCTGACAGGCCATGCAGTAAAAACATATTCACGCCTGACCCTGAAGTATTAATGGATGGATGTCGTGCACACAGTGTGCAGTCTGACATTCAGTATAAACCGTTCCTGTCTTCAAAATAAGAGGACTGTTCTCTGTAGTCTAACTTGTTTATTGGTAAAACAGGAGTATTTGATGTGTGGGATCAATTGTTTATTAAAACCATAAGAATACAAATAGCTTGTATAAGTAAAACATATACAATTACATGTACAGTAATATTACATTAAAGAGGACCTTTCACTGGTCCACAGTTTATCAGGCAAAGGTATGTACATGAAGAGCGGCACCCAGGGATGACCCTGTACTTACTTGTATCCCTGGGTGCCGCTCCGTTCGCCTGCTGTAGCCCCCGGTACCGGCGCTCGTGCTTCTCCAATTTTGCATGGGGCGGAGACATCTTCTTTTGCGCTGGGCGTCTCCTTCTCCCAGGGCTGGAGCGCTGGCCAATCCTTAGTTTGGTCCGGCTCATGACAAATCCTATATGGCATTGTTCTTTGACATCTATGGTCTGTAGGTATGCTACTGCAACAATTGCCTTTTCTGAAGCATCGCAGAAGATATATAGTCTTTGCATCTTGACTTTAGTAGATAGCACGTAAGCATAGGGTCGTGCCACATGAAGGCTGGTCAAAGCTTCAAGAGACTTCTTCCAACCTGTCCACAGGTCCTTTTTTTCCATATGAAGCGGATCATCCCAATCAGACCTCTCTGTGGTGAAGGCTCTTAACATAATTTTACCTTGGATGGTAACAGGCGCTATAAATCCCAGCGGATCATATAAGCTGTTTATGGTGGACGTGTGAAGGGCTTTTCTTCCTTTCTTTTTTGGAAGGTGAATGTGTCTGGAAGGTGAAGTCCTTTAGATCACTTGAATGTTCTTGGGGTGAGAAGGCCTCCATTAACTCATGGCTGTTGGAGGCGATTTTGTGCAACCTCAAATTAGATAGAGCGAGCATTTTTTGAGCTCTTTTTAGAAGACTGATTGCGATCTCGTTCGTGTGTGTGGATTTCAAGCAGTCGTCCACGTAGAAATCCTTCTCCACAAAGGGTGTGACATCTGATACATACTTTGCTTCACCCTCTCGGGCTGAATGTCTGAGACCGTAGATAGCGTCTGCAGGGGAAGGACTGTTTCCGAAGATGTGCACTCTCATTCGGTACTCTACAATGTCTTCATTGAGGTCGTTGTTGCGGTACCAGAAAAACCTCAAGTAGTTTCTATGTTCTTCCTTGACGAGGAAGCAGTGGAACATCTGTTGTGTGTTGGCCATAAATGCTACGGAATCTCTGCGGAAACGTAGAGGTACCTCCAGAAGTCTGTTGTTGAGGTCTGGAGCAGACAGTAAGACATTGTTTAGTGAAACGCCTTCGCACCTGGCGCTCGCGTCGAATACTACTCGTATCTGCCCTGGCTTTTTCGGATGACACACGCCGATAATGGGTAAGTACCAACACTCCTTAGAGTCTTGGAGCGCGGGTGCCATTTCTACCTGGTTGTTCTGGAATATTCTTTCCATGCAGGTAAATAAATGTTCTCTCGTCTCTGGTGTCCTCTGAAGTTTATGTATGAGGGAGATAAATGGACTGTAGACAAGTTCTTTGTTGTTAGGTAAGCGTTGTCTCCTGGGTTTAAACAGTAAAGGTGCGACCCAGCTTTTTAAATTGTCTTTTTACTATTCCTTGATCTATAATATCCAAGAACACCCTGTCTTCTATGGGCATTGCGACCCTGTTGTCTTCTCTTGTCCTGTGGAAAACTGTGCACCCTAAGTGATCTTGCTCACCATCGCAGGCGTGGTCTTCACAGTAGGGATCTGCGAAGGGAATAGGGAAGGACATCCATTCTCAAGTGTGTTGGTGAGCATACTGTTGACTGAGGGTGGCTTGTGTGCTCCTCCCAGACAGATGTCTCCTATGATGACCCATCCTAGGTCAAGTCTCTGGGCGAATGGAGCGTTTTGGGGGCCGTTATTCAGTCCTCTAACCTTATGAACTCGTAATACGTCTCTTCCAAGGAGTAAGACTATTAGGGCTTCTGGGTCCAGTTCCGGTATCAGGTGAGCTATACGCTTCAGGTGGGGGTGGTATGCTGCTACCTCTGGTGTAGGTATCTCAGAACGGTTGTCAGGTATGTGATTGCACTCCAGTATGGTTGGCAGGGACAAGCAGGTCTGACCATCCACGGACTCTACCTTGTACCAAGTTGCTTTTCTCCCCACTGTCTCAACGGTACTTGGAGTAGGGAGAACTGGGCCCTACGATGTTGAAGGTGTCGAAGAAGGTGGCTTTAGCTAAAGACCTATTGCTTTGATCATCTAAGATTGCATATACCTTGATAGCCTTATCTCGGTGGCCGACCGGATAAACTCTGACAAGGCAGATTTTAGAGCAGGACATTCCTCCTTTACAGATGTCTGTACAGTGGGAAGTGACTACTGCGGTATCTATGTCAGTGTCTATCTGCTTCCTGTCATGCTCCTCTGCTTGGAGTAATACCTGAGAAGGTGATCCAGGGTGTAAAGCCGTGTTGTGTTCTGTGCTGCCGCATTCTGTGCATGTCACACTGACCTTACAGTTCCTGGTGAAGTGCGATGTTGTAGCGCAGCACCTGAAGCAGATGTTTTCTTTAAGGAATTCTTTGCGGTCCTCTAAAGACTTCTCCCTGAAGGCTCCGCACTTTAGTAGAGAATGTGGTTTCTTGTGCAGGGGGCATTCTTTGTTAAGTTCTTTGAGTTCGTTATTTTCTTGAGAAGACTTAAACGGCCTGTAAGGAGAACCTGTGGAGGCAAAATTAGTTTTGTGGACTGCCACTGGTGTTTTATGAGGTTTGACACCAGTGGTAGTGGGACATGACAATGTAAAGTCAAAACTGGGATAGTTTCTGATCCTCGCCTGTTCAGCGACAAAGTCTACAAATACCCTGAAGGTTGGGAATAGTACACTTTGAAACTGTTTATAATGGAAACCATTTGTGATCCACTTCTCCTGTAGGTTATAAGGGAGTTTTTGGACAATCAGATTGACATCTCTAGCGGTGTCCAGGAATGCTATCCCAGGCAGATCTCCTTCTTCTACCTGGGCAACCTGTACCTCTATCAACACGTCACTGAGTTCCCTGAGCTTCTGGTAACCCCTACCCACTACTACAGAGTTTCGATTGAAAATGGACAGGAATAAAACGCCTCCGGAAAAATTGCATGCAAAAAACCTAAAGCCGATTGCACATCAGGTTTTTTTTAAGCTCAGAAAATACTCTGTGTGAGCCTACCCTGGCATTAGGAAGACAACTATTCCAAGTGCATTCTTACTGCAGCCGAGTATATATGCATGTATTTGCAATAGGGGAGAGGAATAGGCTGCTATCAGACAACAGGATCAGGCATGTTGAAACACAATATGCCCGACCCTTCTTTTCCCCAACATTTGGTGTCAGTGCGGAAGGGCTGAAGTTTGGACTCCCCCCTATACACCTTAGATAGTTGGCCATCCCTTCTAAAATTATCAGGTTTCAATGACATTTAAAAGGGTTTTCTGAGACTTTACTACTGATGACCTATCCTCTGTATAGGTCAGCCTCTGATTATTTGGGGTCCAACACCCGGGACCCCCGCCGATCAGCTGTTCAAGAAGGCAGCAGCGCTAGCAGTAGAGCTGCAGCCTTCTCGCAGCTCATCAAGCACAGCGCCGTCCATTGTATAGTGGCTGTGCTTGATATCACAGCTCAGCCCCATTCATGTGAATTAGAGGTGTTTTCCAGGACTTTTATACTGATCAGTGGGGGTCCGACACCTGGGATCACCTTCCCTCTGCTCACCAAGCACAGCGTTGTACATTGCACTGCGGCTGTGGTTGGTATGGCAGCTCAGCCCCCATCACTTCAATGGGGCTGAAATGCGCCTAGACCATGTGACAGATGAACGTGACATCACATGGGCTAGACAAAACTGTGAGAGGGCTGCGGCGCTACTGCGAGCCTTGTCAAACAGCTGACCGCAGTGATCATGCAGCGATCTCCTCCGCAGTATGGGGAGTAGTGATCGCTAACGCCATTGCTTGTCCCCATACTGACTCGTTGTTAGCCAGCAGCAGATGCTCTTTCCACAGCACGGCAAACGACTTTTGTGTCCGCAGGAATGATCTACGTTCATCGGGTAATCACCGGCGCTTTTACACCGCCAGATTACCGCTAACGTGATTATCTTGTGGATTCTCTGCCCCTGTAAAGGGTCCTTAAGCCTCAGACTATGGTAGAGGAGAGACATCTATCTTTGTGCCGTACATGTGCTCCACTTCACCCAAAATACGATTTCTTACACTTTTTTTTTTTTTGCCCGTTGTGAAGAAGTAAAACCCACACTGCCCATAAAATATATATTTATACATACAAAAATAAAATATATTTATTGGGGCAAAAAAAGCAGGAAAAAGTACAATAAAACAGCTACGATAACACAATAAATAATGATATAAAATATCGCAAAATATACTCTAGAGTAAGGAAATAGTACGGCTATATACGTCATGGTTAATTTTAATTTCTACTCTGTCAGGACAGCTGGTGCTGAATTATCAGCACAGGCGATCAGCAGAATTTTCCAGCAGCTTCGGCATTTTAATTCTCTCCTGTTTTCGCCCCCAGGATCCTTTGCAGACCGGGCAGTTGCCAAGTGATGCACAGTCATCTGCTTTCTGCTGGGAACGGGCAGGTATCCTACCCCCAGGCACCTTGTGACGAGAGCAGCACGAGGGAGGGAGCGGTGAGAGGGTTTACAGAAGGGGAGGAGACCCATACCGGCTGCCTTACTGGCATGACAGCTATAGAAAGTAAAAGCAGGAAGACTCCTGCGTAGACGAGTGTTCACACCATAGCTATATTTATAGAAAGCCAGTTCCCGTCTTGTGACTCCTTACACAATGCCGAAGGCTCAGTCGCCTCCGTATGACAGGTCGGATGACGCCGCAGAAGGGTAGATGTAAGTGCAGGTTGTTCTCCATGGCAGACTCTTCCTCTTTCTTGTTCACATTGAGCGGCGTCCCCGAACTTTGCACTCTCCAGCTAGTGTGTAACTACAACTCCCAGCATGCAGGCTGCCGCTGCAGACGCTGCCTTAACTCCCTCGATAGTGCTTAGCATTTAACCCCTTCTTTCTCTACATCCTGACGCTGTTTCTTGCTTTTCTTTATAGGTTTTTAAAATGTTTTGGTGTTTGTTTTTTGTTGGCAGTGGAATGAGCCTCAATATCTACTATGATAAATGGGGTCCTCAAGTGCTGATCTCGGGGACCGTGACTGAGGGGGGAGCAAAGGATATGTAGTATAGCTTTATGCATGCATGTCCGTGGTCACACTTGAGGGTGATGTATAGATATAAATTGGACCCTCTGTAGGACATGCTGAACTGAAGTCTGATATGGAAGAACATCTAGTAATATGCGTTAGCAATATAAGGAAATATATAGCAGGGCAGGAGTGCGAGCGAGCAGGCGATCGCTGCTTAAACTCCATTGGAGCCCTGAGTCAATAAAAGGGTTAGAAAAACATGGCTGCTTTCTATTGGTCATGTATTGTCGCTCGGCTCCCTGTAAGTGGATGGAATTGGACAGAAGCACCACGCGCAACCTGTAGACAGCTGTGGCGCTGTATATGGAAGAAAGCCGCCATTGTTTTCTAATCCTAAACGATACCTTTAATTAAAACTACAGGACCCGCGAGATTAGCATATCTCGGTTTTGTTAAAGGGCGTCCGTCAGCAGATTTGTACCTATGAAACTAGCTGACCTGTTGCATGCGTTGCCGTTACAGCTTTCTCTCTCTCTAGGTGTAATGGCAACGCCCCCATTGCTCCTAGAGACTCATTTGCATATATTAAAGCTTTTCTCCCCTATTGCAACTAAATGCATACTCGGCTGAACCAAGCACGCACTTGCAATAGCTGTCTTCCTAATGCCAGCTTTAGGGTAGGTTCACACATAGTATTTTCTGAGCTTAAAAAAAAAGCTGATGCACGATCTGCAATTTTTTTTCCTGACTTTTTTTTTTTAATACGATTTTGGCAAGGATTTTCATTCCTGTCCATTCTGTTTGCAGACTCCACCTAATTGACAGGGCTAATCAAAGTACAGAGGACGCAGCAGTTGCAGAGAGAGCAGAGCCTCTAGGTGTAATGGTGACGCCTCCGTTGCTATTAGAGGCTCATTTGCTCATTAGAGGCTCAATAAAACATCATTTTTCTCAGCAATGCGGGCACATATGAACATGGGACCAACACAAGATGTCTTCAGCTGCCAAGTGCACATGTAACTGGTCAGCCAGTGTCATAGGTACAAATCTGCTGACAGATGCCCTTTAAAGGGATTCTGTCATCACGTTTTGACATTATAAGCTGTCTGACATTAGCTATGTGCTAATGTCAGAGCAGCTTGATAATGTCTTTTTTATAAAAATCCGATTTATATTCAGGCTAAAAAACGTACTTTTATAATATGTAAATTAGCCTCTAGGAGCAGGGGCGTTGCCCTGCTCCTAGAGGCTCCGTGCGGCAACCTGCTGGCACGCCCCTTCTTACTTTGAGTGACAGTGCCGGGCAGCGATCCTCCGGCACTGTCTCCTTAGAAATCCAGCGCCTGCACGGCCGCTCTGTATTCGGCGCAGGCGCGGTGAGCAGAGGACAGCAGGCACCAGCGTCCTCTGCTCACCGCGCCTGCGCCGAATACAGAGCGGCCGTGCAGGCGCGGGATTCATGAGGAGACAGTGCCGGAGGATCGCTGCCCGGCACTGTCACTCAGAGTAAGAAGGGGCGTGCCAGCAGGTTGCCGCACGGAGCTTCTAGGAGCAGGGCAACGCCCCCCTGCTCCTAGAGGCTAATTTACATATTATAAAAGTACGTTTTTTAGCCTGAATATAAATCGGATTTTTATAAAAAAGACATTATCAAGCTGCTCTGACATTAGCACATAGCTAATGTCAGACAGCTTATAATGTCAAAACGTGATGACAGAAACCCTTTAAAGGGATTCTGTCACCTCGTTTTAGCCTATAGAGCTGCGGACATGCACGGCTAGATCGCCGCTATCATGTCCGCAATATACCTGTCCCATATCTGTGTGTGCTTTTATTGTGTTTAAGAAATTATTTTATAGATATGTAAATTAGCCATGTAAGGTGCCCAAGGGGCTGTAGTAACCTACTTGGAGCCCAGACACACCCCCCTGTGAAGGAGTCCAGCACCGTCTGCGTCCTCCGAATCTCCTCCTTGCTCACAGTTAGATCGCCGTAATCTCACGATGTACGAACTCGCGCATGCGCAGTGCCGACATAGTGTTCCTTCCCTGTGCTGGCATCAGCCTAAGGGAAGGAACTGAGCATGTGCGAGCTCGCGCATCGTGAGATTACGGCGATCTAACTGTGAGCAAGGAGGAGATTCGGAGGACGCAGGCGGTGCTGGGCTCCTTCACAGGGGGGCGTGGCTGGGCTCCAAGAAAGTTAGTACAGCCCCTTGGGCTCCTTAACCAGGCTAATTTACATATCTATAAAATAATTTCTTAAACACAATAAAAGCACACAGAGCTATGGGACAGGTATATTGCGGAGACGGCTAGCGGCGATCTAGCCATGCATGTCCGCAGTTCTATAGCCTAAAACGGGGTGACAGAATCCCTTTAATTTAAGCTGATTCTGTCTTGTACAGGAATAGGGCAGTGTGACAGCCGCATTTCCTGGACCGGCTGCAGTTCGGCTGACCCAAGCTTACTGCATCCTCCCGATCTGTAAGGCTACATGCACACGACCGTTGCCTGCCTCCGCGTCCGCTCCTCCTGCAAATTTTGCGTCCGTCAAAAAAAACGGATGACGGACCGTTTTTTTTGACGGATCCGATTTTTATGACAGATCCATTGTAAAAATGCCTATCCTTGTCCGCAAACGTGAAAAAAATAGGACATGCACTATTTTTTTGACGGATTTAAAACACGGATCACGGATGCGGAACAAAAACGGTTGACCATCCGCATTTTTTGACGGACCCATTGAAATGAATGGGGATGCATCCTATCCGTGAAAACAAACATCGGAAACAAACAACGGTCGTGTGCATGGGGCCTAATGCTGTGAATTTGAGCCCATCCATGGGTCCACTGTCCCGTATTCATATGATGCGGTGAGCACACGACAGTAGACCTATGGTCGGACTGGAACTTACAGCATCACAGATCACTAAGTTTGGGTCAGCCAATGCCGCCCGTGCCCGTATTGCGGGCCGCAATACGGGGTCCGCAATCCAGAGGGTCGGTGTGGAACAGAGGCATGAAACCCCACGGAAGCACTACAGAGCGCTTCCATGGGGTTTCTGTCCGTGTACTATTTTTTTGTGGTGCGGACAGATCACGAACCCATTCAAGTTAAATGGGTGTGGATCCGTTGTGGCAGCCGCGCGGATGGTGCCAGTGGAAATTGGGCCCCCCAATGCACGGAACGGCCGAACAACGGCCGTGTGAATGAGCCCTCAGTCACGTGTGGCTGTCACATGGACCATTTCATCTGTGTGAAATAAGCCTAATCCTTAGGGTCAATTCAAACGTCCGCAACTGTTTTGCGGTCCGCAAATTGACACCGGTCATGTGTGTTCCGCATTTTTTGGACCGCACATGGCCGGCACTATTAAAGAAATGGCGTCTCTTTTCCGTAGCTGCGGACAAGAATAGGACACGTTTTATTTTTTGCGGGGCCGGAAGTCCCGATGCGGACAGCACCACGGTGTGTGAAAATAAATGGGTCCGCACCCGTTCCGCAAAATTGCAGAACTGATGCAGATCCATTTTGCGGACGTGTGAATGGACCCTTAATCATGAACCTTTCTTTTAGGACTAGAAATTACTGATTGGCGCATTCACACATAGTAAACGAGCTAATCATAGTAACATAGGCTGAAAAAGACATGCCTCCATCCGTTCAGCCTGTTATCCTGAAAAGATGACGCAGAAGAAAGCAATAAGGTAGAAGCCAACTGTCTTCATCTTAGGAAAATAAATTTCTTCCCGACTCCAATCAGCCAATCAGAATAACTCCCTGGATCAACAACCTCTCCAGAAATCTAGTAACTATTAAGGGTCCATTCACCGTCCGTAGAATGGGTCCGGATCTGTTCTGCAACGTTGCGGAACAGATCCGGACCCATTCACTTTCAATGGGGCCAGAAGAGATACGGAAAGCACACAGTGTGCTGTCCGCATCCGCATTTCTGGTGCGCGTCCCCGATCTTCCGGTCTGCGGCTCCCGAAAAAATAGAACATTTCCTATTCTTGTCCGCAATAGTGTACAAGAATAGGCATTTCTATAGGGGTGCCAGCCCGGTGTATTGCGGATGTGTAAATGGACCCTAACCCCGGGGTGCACCACCAATGAGGCCAGGTGAGGCGATCGCCTCAGGCAGCACTAAGTAGGGGACACGAGAGGGGCAGCAGAAGGTCCATGGGCAATGAGCGCTTTCATTGTGGCAAAGGGGTTAGGTTAACAAATTGGCATGGGGGGGCTGTTTCAGTTTTGCTTCAGCCAGCAGAAAGGCTAGGTGCACCCCTGCTATAACCTGTAATATTATTACCCTCCAGAAAATGCATCCAGCCCCTTTTGAACTCTTTTAGTCAGTTCACCACCTCCTCTGACGGAGGTCTCGCTGCTCTTACTGTATCCCAAAAAGCCAAACATTGGTTATACAAAAGTTCAGCTAAAGCCTTGAAAAGCCCCAAATAGTTTCATCATAACTTATCACCCATGCACAAGATAACTAATAATTGTCTGACCGCTGGGACCCTCACTGATCTCAAGAATGAGGGTCCCTTGTCTCCCAATGGGATAGAGCCGTGGTCATGCATGGGCAATACTGCTCCAATCACAGCGGAACTGGCGAATATGGCGCTCCATCAGTCCCATTGACAGTGAATGGAGCAGCAGCACGCCTGGATGGCTTGGGACCTCCATTCTTGCCATGGGCGGGGGTCCCAGTGGTCAATCCTCTAGTGATCAGACTTATCCTGAGGCAAGATAAGTTATTGCTGTAAGACAACCTCTTGTATGAATTCTAGTATACAGAAGCCAGGAATTTAAAGGGGTTATCCCATGATTAATGTAAAAAATGACAATATATAGTACATGACAACCTCTTTCTAACAAAACCTGTACCTCACATGGATCCAGAGATCTCCCCATTCATTTCTCTGCTAGATTTATATCAAGGGGAGTGTCTTTTCTGTTGCAGCTCAGGGGGCGTGTCCATACTCTCCCTATCACAGCTCAGGGGGCGTGTCCATACTCTCCCTATCACAGCTCAGGAGGCAGTTGAAGGATGAAACTGAGCATGTGCGGCCATCTCAGTGAGCAGGACAAAGAAATAAGAAAACAAATAAACAGCAGGTGGCGCTATACAGATACATTTTATTGAATAGCTCAGTGGCTATGCTAAATTTTTAATCACATGCAATTACAAAAGTATTCAGATCCAGGTGCTGGTTTGAAAACTGTAGACTATTTTTCGTGGGACAACCCCTTTAAGGCTATAAAATGTGCATGCGCTTGGTTGCTTGTTCTTTATCTGTGCTTTAAGAGCAAACCCATAAAAATAAAATATGGCAAGACACGTCCTAGTGCTAGACTTGTGCCCATCCCTTGATCCTGTGATTCAGATGGAGAAGTCTTCCAAAAATGAGGAGATGTAGATAAAATGGCTAGAACTGCAAAAGGGTGAAATATAGTGGAAACTGAATAGAAGATCCGGGACCTGAAGAGAGAAGGGAAGGATCGAGAAGTGCGTGGTAGCTGATCATTATCTGCCAGTATATCTAGGCATCCAGCCAAGGGAGACTGAAAGACGAAACTAAGCACAGGGTGAGTCAGGCCAGACCGCTAGCTTAGCTTTAATACATGCATGTTGGCATTTGAGGTGCACCTTTAAAGGGGTTGTCCCATGAAGAATATTCTACAGTTTTTAAACCAGCGCCTGGATCTGAATACTTTTGTAATTGCATGTAATTAGAAATTTAGCATAGCCACTGAGCTATTTAATAAAATGTATCTGTATAGCGCCACCTGCTGTTTGTTTTTTTCCTTATTTCTTTGACCTTCTCACTGAGATGGCCGCACATGCTCAGTTTCATCCTTCAACTGCCTCTTGAGTTGTGATAGGGAGAGAGCTGCAGAAGAAAGGACTCGCCCCTTGAGCTGTCAGCTTGATATAAATCTAGTAGAGCAATGAATAGGGAGATCTCTGGATCCATGTGAGGTACAGGGCTGGTTCTAGCTTTGCTAGAAAGAGATGGTCATGTACTATATGATGTCTGATTTTCTTTTTCCATCATGGGATAACCCCTTTAAGTATGAACGTTGAGGGGCCTGAGTAGAAGAACGAAGACAGGGCAGAGCAAGTAAAAAAGTGGAATGGTGATGAGGCTTATTAGTTTTGATTTAAAGGGCATCTGTCAGCAATTTTGTACCTATGACGCTGGCTGACCTGTTACATGTGCACTTGGCAGCTGAAGGCATCTGTGTGGGTCCAATGTTCATATGAAGAAAAAAAAGGGGGGGGGGGTTCAGTCAGCACAACCATATATGCAGGTGCACATTGCTATGGCGAAATACACATACAAACGTAAAAACAAAAATGCAATGGCACTCTGCAACCAGCACTCTGCCCTGCCTCCATGCTGGATGTTGAATGAGGCATTAGTGTACATTTTGGCCAAAGCGTAATCAGCCACTCACCACGTCAAGGTCGCCTCTATGAGTGGTCCCTAACACTAGTTCCTACCTGTTATGGGCCATGACAGCCACACAAAATCCAGGGAGCGCAGGTGCAGCATGCATGCCAGGTACACTCTGCTTGTAACCCCGTCTGGTGCCATAACAGCTTCAATCAGATCCAGGGATGCAAGTACCAACATGCATGCTGGGCCCACTATATACTTCTCCTGGAGCCAAATGGCTACTGGTAGCCGCTATAAAAGCAGACTCGGTTTTATACGGACTTTGAAACCAGCCTCCAGGGCAGACTAACTAGTCAGGTGTGCATGACTGCATGGAGATTGCCACGCCTCTAATATATACTACAAAGCTTCTGATTGAAGCTGTTATGGTACTAGACGGGGTTACAAGCAGAGTGTACCTGGCATGCATGCTGCACCTGCGCTCCCTGGATTTTGTGTGGCTGTCATGGCCCATAACAGGTAGGAACTAGTGTTAGGGACCACTCATAGAGGCGACCTTGACGTGGTGAGTGGCTTATTACGCTTTGGCCAAAATGTACACTAATGCCTCATTCAACATCCAGCATGGAGGCAGGGCAGAGTGCTGGTTGCAGAGTGCCATTGCATTTTTGTTTTTACGTTTGTACATGTTCATATGTGCCCGCATTGCTGAGAAAAATGAGGTTTTTATATATGCAAATGAGCTTCTAGGAGCAATGGGGGCGTTACCAATACTCCTAGAGGCCCTGCCCTCTTTGCAACTGCAGCGCTCTCCCCACTTTGATAGGACAAGGCAGTGGAAGTGTCATTACACCTGGTCCTGTCAATCAAAATGCAGAGAGAGCAGAGCCTCTTGGTGTAATGGTAACACCCCCGTTGCTCCTAGAGGCTCATTTGCATATATTAAAACATAATTTTTCTCAGCAATGCAGGCACATATGAAGATGGGACCAACACAGATGCCTTCAGCTGCCAAGTGCACATGGAACAGGTCAGCCAGTGTCATAGGTACAAAACTGCTGACAGACGCCCTTTAACCTAGTTTTACTACCTTTCCAAACTTGATGAGAATCTTTCATATTGACTTTATCAGGAGGATCCTAGAATTCAATAGTTACGTGGTGGGAGGGTATCCATGATAGGTACAGCACTTCCAGGCATTATGCAAATGGAAGCCATGTTTTGAGGGGCCTAGAGTCCATGCAGCTCCATACTACAGAGCCACGTGCTCTATATGCCGCCATATAATCTCCTCTAGAAGACTTGCTCCATCAAATGTAGCATGCTATCGTATGAAATTGGAGGCATACAGACGTAAAGTAGGGGCCCGTAGAAGTCTATGGGTGGAGTATTATGAGGCTGTAATAGGTACACGTGCAATGTCTTATCAGACTGGGAACCTGCCAAGTTTCAGCTTTATTACATGGCGATGATATGTGGGGACTAAGTAGGACTTTCTGCTGGAACCACTTGTGAATGACTACAGCAATGAGGATATAAATGCTAATGTATGCTCTCTATACATTCACAGCTGGCCTATCGGAGCAAGAATGACTCTCAAAGGACTTGAGCTCGTCTGAGACCAAAAACAGTCCGCCTGTTTGCCAAGTCTAATGGTACGATGACGGGGACTGATGAGGACGAAGGTCCTAGAATTGACGACCCAGAGCCAGTGGTCACTTTACATTCAGGTGAGAGATAAAGTAATAGTATGCCGGCTCCGTGTCATTCTTAATAACATAAGTGACTGACTGAGACTAAGAAAATCAATACTGCCCACAGCATCAATTTCAGTCATTGATGCCACCAGTCACGGAGAATTAACCTCTCGGTTGGCTGGACACCTCGCTAAACCATTATTTCTCACTTATAGCGGTATCGCCATCAGTCACGTTATAAACAACTCTAGATAATCTTTGCTCCATAAGTCCTCCAGACCGGTGGAAGTCCGTTCATTAGACATTGTGGTCCTCAATCGGTGCAATAATAGGTAAGCGTCACATTTCAATAGTTTCGTTTAGGCCTAATTCACACTTCAGTTATTTGGTCAGTTATTTCTATTGGTTATTGCGAGCCAAAACCGGGTGCGGGTCAAAAACACAGAACAGGAGAAAATCTTTCCATTACACCTTATCTCTGATGGAAATAACTGAAGTGTGAACTTGGCCTTGACTGGCCCTGCTGCAGCCATCAAGTGCGAAGATCGTCATTGTGAAGGCCCACCCTTCATCCATTTGTCCCTTATGAACTCTCGAGGCGAGTGATTGGCACCAACTGACCCCAAATGGTGCAGTCTTCTGCTGGAAGTTTTGGCCCACTTGATGATCATTAGATACTCTGGTGGGCCAGTCCTGACACTTTTTTTTTAGAAGCAGGAAAACTGTTATACCTAATGCAGGGTCTCTGAATCATGGAGAAGAAACATCGGGTCCAGCGAGTAAAATCAAATTTCTTTAATCCAAAAAGTACATTAAAAGATGCACAAGAGCACAATTGGCTGACGCGTTTTAACCTGACCTCTTTGCCTTAGACATCACATGATATGTATTTGCCTGGAGTGTTCCTTTAATTAATAGGAAACCCCCTTCGGATACTTCCACATGGTCACCATGTATCTGTACGAAATCCACAGTAGCAGCTTTGTGAAAATGCTGCAGCTTGGCATCAGATTTCTCCCTTAGCAGAAATCCCCAACATAAGGCCTCATGCACACGAACGTATTTTGGGTCCGCGTCCGAGCCGCATATTTTGCGGCTCGGGCGCGGACCCATTCACTTCAATGGGGCCGCAAAAGATGCGGACAGCACTCCGTGTGCTGTCCGCGTCCTTTGCTCTGTTCTGTGGCCCCGCAAAAAAAATACAGCATGTCCTATTATTGTCCGTTTTGCGGACAAGAATAGGCATTTCTACAATGGGCCGCGTTCCATTCCGCAAATTGCGGAACGGAACGCGGAACAGGGTCCGTGTTTTGCATATCCGCCGATTGCAGACTGCAAAGAACCTACGGTCGTGTGCATGAGGCCTAAGTGTTATCATTTTTACTGTTGCATAAGATGTAGGATCTCATAATAATCCCAGCAATAAAATAATGTCCTTTTTGGGAGGTTTCTCCTTACAGATGAATTTATTTTTAAATGATTTGCAGGACAAGTTGTACTTTCAATATTGCATAAGATATAGCGGGAAGCTGGAAAAAAAAATCCAAATAGGGGGGACTTGGAAAAAAAACTGCAATTCTGCCACAGTTTATGGGTTTTGTTTTTATAGTGTTCCCTATGTGGTAAAACTGACCGTTTCCCCTCATTCTCTGGTTCAGTTTTTTGTGTTTCAATACAAAAAAAAAAGAAAAATTTTGGAAAAAATTATTTTCATTGCCATATTCTGACCACTATAATTTTTTATAGTTACAGTATGTCTATGGAGCTTATTTTTTGGCTATGGGCTTATTTTTTTGCGTGGTGGTCTGTAGTCTGTAGAGATCATTTTGGAGTGTGTATGACTTGTATTTTAATACTACAGGTGTTTTTGGAAGTGTTTTTTTATTGTTTATTTTTATAAATAAATAAAATGTTTATTTTCATTTTTGTTGATCCGAGGCTTCGCTCCCTACTTTTTTAAATGTGCAAATTAGGCCTTTAGTGCAATGACGATGTCACCATTACTCTTGTTGCACCCAAGCTCCACTCATTTCTGTGTTCAGCCGCTCCCTGGCTGCTTTGCCACTGCCTGGCCGTGTCAAAGGAGGGGCTGACCACAGGAAGGAGCAGAGCTTGGGTGCAACAAGCGCAGTGTTTCTATCTATTTGTTCATTTGCAGGTCTTTACAATGGAAGATTATTGATGGTTCTGCCTTATACATCAAGGGCTGAGCAAGCTGAACGGTGCCTCCGGAAGCTCCAGGACTGTGGCATCCAGGTACCGCAGACGCCGACTGTTTATTATGTACAAACACAAAAATATAACAGCACTCTGCAATAAGAGCTCTGCCCAAGATGGGAGCTGTAAGAGGACATTAGTGATATAGCATGCAAACAGTGGAGACATTGGTTTACATTTTGATCAAAAGGTAGTAAGCCCACTCACCCCGACACGGTTGTCTCCTAGAGTGGGTACTAACGCTAAATCTGACCTACTATAGGCCATGACAGCCACATAAAATCCTCCTAACGCTAAGTCTTACCTATTATGGGCCACGACAGCCACATAAAATCCAGGGAGTGTGAGCCCAGCATGCATGCCGGGATAGACCTTACTTATTAACCCCTTCTGGTGCTGCAACAGCCTCCATTAGATCCAGGGATGCAGGTACCAACATGCATGCCGAGCCCACTGTGCACTCCTCCTGGAGCCAGATGGCTACTAGCAGGCAATGTGAGTACACATTCAGCTTTATACTCACTCTGATTGAAAACCAGCATCTAGGGCAGAAACACTAGTCAGGTGTGCACGACTGAGAAGGAGGTCGCCACACCTCCAACATATATTAAGTAAAAACGAAAAGGGGGTTTCAGTCAGCACTCCCTGTATGCAGGTGCACGTAGGTTATGGCAATTATACATACAAACACAAAAATATAACAGCACTCAGCAACTAGAGATCTGCCCAAGATGGGAGCTGTAAGAGGACATTAGTGATATAGCATGCAAACAGTGGAGACATTGGTTTACATTTTGATCAAAAGGTAGTAAGCCCACTCACCCCGACACGGTTGTCTCCTAGAGTGGGTACTAACGCTAAATCTGACCTACTATAGGCCATGACAGCCACATAAAATCCTCCTAACGCTAAGTCTTACCTATTATGGGCCACGACAGCCACATAAAATCCAGGGAGTGTGAGCCCAGCATGCATGCCGGGATAGACCTTACTTATTAACCCCTTCTGGTGCTGCAACAGCCTCCATTAGATCCAGGGATGCAGGTACCAACATGCATGCCGAGCCCACTGTGCACTCCTCCTGGAGCCAGATGGCTACTAGCAGGCAATGTGAGTACACATTCAGCTTTATACTCACTCTGATTGAAAACCAGCATCTAGGGCAGAAACACTAGTCAGGTGTGCACGACTGAGAAGGAGGTCGCCACACCTCCAACATATATTAAGTAAAAACGAAAAGGGGGGGGTTTCAGTCAGCACTCCCTGTATGCAGGTGCACGAAGGTTATGGCAATTATACATACAAACACAAAAATATAACAGCACTCAGCAACTAGAGATCTGCCCAAGATGGAAGCTGTTTATTATGTAACATGCAATTCACAATACCAGCCTAATAATTAGGCCCCATGCACATGATCATATTTTTGGTCTGTATCCGTTCCGCATTTTTTGCGGAGTGGATCCATTCCATTCAGACAGCACACCGCGTGATGTCCGCAAAAAAGACAAAACATGTCCTATTGTTGTCCGTTTCGTAGACAAGGATAGAACATTTCTACAGGGGTAAGTTTGTCATAGAGATACCCAGGATCCGATTTTGGCGGATCCGCAATTTGCGGACCACAAAACTGATATGGTCGAGTGCATGGGACCTTAGGATGAGCCTTTTGGTTGCAGTTACAGCTCGGGTCTCGTTATTGCTTTGCAATTTGCTCTACGGCTCTGTATTGTACATATCTAGCAGCCAAGAGAACACAAATACTACATGACATCTTGAAATACAGATCTTCATTGCCAAATATATTTTGCAGAAGTGCTCCTAAATTTCACATGTTTATTTAATTAAATTAATACAATGGTAATTAAAGGGCATCTGTCAGCAGTTCTGTACCTTATGACACTGGCTGACCTGTTACATGTGCCCTTGGCAGCTGAAGGCATCTGTGTTGGTCCCATGTTCATATGTGCCCGCATTGCTGAGAAAATTGACGGGGGCGTTACCATTACACCTAGAGGTTCTGCTTTCTCTTCAACTGCCGCGCCCTCTGAAATTTGAATAGTTCTGGGCAGTGTAAATGGGATCACACCTGTCAAAGTGCAGAGGGCGCGGTAGTGGCAGAGAGTAACGTTGAGGCCCCCCATTGCTCCTAGAGGCTCATTTGCGTATAATGAAACATAATTTTTCTCAGCAATGCGGGCACATATGAACATGGGACCAACACAGACGCCTTCAGCTGCCAAGCGCACGTGTAACAGGTCAGCCAGTGTCATAGGTACAAAACTGCTGACAGATGCCCTTTAATAAGGAAGCTTGCACTCAGGACTTACCTTCTAGGCTACATTCACACGACCGTATGTATTTTGCAGTCCGCAAAATGCGGATGACGTCCGTGTGACATACGCGTTGCATCCGTTTTTTTTCCGGTTCCATTCTAACAATGCCTATCCTTGTCCGCCAAACAGACAAGAATAGGACATGCTCTATATTTTTTCGGTGCTATGGAACGGACATACAGATGCAGCCGGCACACTGTGTGCTGACCACATTTTTTGCGGACCCATTGAAATAAATGGGTCCGCGTCCAATCTGCAAAAAAAAAAAAAAAAAACGGAACGGACACGGAAACAAGATTTGTTTGTGTGAATGTAGCCTTATCCTTGTGTCCTATGCAGTCATTGTTTGTATGCTACGGATTAGCTTTTTGACTCGATTGGTAGCGGTCTGGTCCCCAGGAACCCCACAATAATCAGAATGAAAGGGCCAGCGAGCATTTTTTGCTTCTTCAGTGTTCATTCAGAGTCAGCACTTGTCTATATGTGCAGATTACTGCAGCTCCACCTCATCCACTATCCTAAGAATAGACCCTCACTCAAGGAAAAGAACCCCTGTACGGAGGGTATATACCGTTTGCAGTGTTGCATATATGTAGCCATTTATTGGATCACAGCCAATGTTGTCACCAGTTTCCTTATTTTTCTTCCCGAGGTCCCAGTGGAGCATTGTAAAGACTCCCTACAGATCCCAGCTCTCATCCCAGAGGTCCACAGATACATCATCTTCAGCTCTAGAGGCTTCGTTATCATCCTAGCAGTGGTGAGTGTCAAGCCGCACTCCGTCACGCAGAACAATACAGTATTTCGCAGGACGTTCTCTTCCAGAATATTGCGCATCGACAATTAGAAGCTCGAGATGAAACCGTTTCTTTGTGTCTGTGCATCTCTAGCTGAGTGTATCTGCTCCGATTTAGAATAACTCAGAAATACTGTGCATTTGAATTTTGGATTTCTGCCAATTCCACAGTCGTGTTATGTAGCGATAAAAGGGAACAGCACGAAAGCCGAAGGTTGACGATTAGGACGGGTGCAAAGTGAAGGCCGGTGTTTTCGCAAGCTGGCCCTAGACTTGTGATAGCTGTCAGTCAAACGCTTATACTATTCCATAACATTGGCGTTAGTTTTTGAACCGATAAAAAAAAAAAAACTTTAGGGGGCGTCCATATGGGATGAGTCTACAGTGGAAAATCTGCAGGGTATTTGATGGAATTTCGCACGAGGGTGTTTGCTGCAGATTACTTGGCGAGGAGTGTAGTCTGCAGGGACAACGTGTACTTTAGAATCCTCCATGTAGGTCGAGTTATTTGCAGATTCCATTGCTGACATTTCTCACAGCGTGCGGACAGGGGTGGACTGGCCATAGACCCTACAGGGAAATTTCCCAGTGTGCTGAGCCCTCCTCACCACAGCCAGGTACATACCTGTCTGGTGCTCCCAGCATTGATTAATGGTAGGTTGCCTCAGGTGCATTCCAGAATTCCATTGTATTGCCGTCCTTAGGATGGCGATACAGTTGGATAATGCAGCAGGGGCAGCAGTATTTTCTGCTGCATGGTGGTGTTTGGTTCTGGTGGGGCGGTATTTTGTGCTGCACTATTTATTTTATGCACTTTTATAGCACTACTATATTCCTCACCGTTTTACAGACATTAGCATCAGGCTGTCCCCAAGGGGGCTCATAATCTAAGGTCCCTAGCAGTATGTCTTTGGGGTGTGTACCTGGAGTACCCAGAGGAACCCCACACAGACACAGGGAGAACACACAAACTCTATGCAGATGTTGGCCTTGGTCAGATTCGAACCCAGGACCCCAGCGCTGCAAGGCACCAGTGCTAACCGACTAACCTGCCTACTTGAGTTGCCCCGCCTTCTGTCAATTTGGACCCGCCCAAAACATGGGGCCACTTTTAGGTTGTTTTCCAGGGCCCTTTTAACTTCCCAGTCCACTCCTGATTGCAGATTACATCTTTTAAAACCTACCACATCACTGCTACTGTAAATGCTTCAGGTTTTCTGCATGCAATCCCACTGCAGACAGTCCATAGCATATCCTTACCATTGAAGGCCCATCATTTGTTTGCAAAAGCATATACAAAGAGCATCTATCACTGAGGAGGAACGAGCACATTACATTACATTGCATTTCACAGGCAGCACATGATTTCAATACATCCCTTTCCCTGTGGTGGCGCTGCAGGGGAATTGAACACTGGCTGCTGGTCTCTCATACAGATTACATCTGAGGCAGTAGCGGGACACCCTTGATTGGTGTAACTAGGGGAGGTGGCAGGTAAAGTACTGAAGGGGGTTTATATCTTACCCAGAATGCTCAGAGTGTAGTTTGCTGAGGCACTTTCCTTCAAAGAGTTTTATGGGCCTAGAATTTTACGGAATGGCAAATAGGTAATGGTAGTGGGAAGTGCCATTTCCTCCCCACTCCAGTACAACACTTTCCCTTAGGGCTCATGCACACGGTCGTAGCTGTTTTTGCAGATGCGCAAAACACGGATAACAGCCGTGTGTGTTTCGTGTTTTTCACAGCAGAACCTCCTGCCCTCTATAGAAAGGTCCTATCCTGGTCCGTAAAACAGACAAGAACAGGACATGTTCTATTTTTTGCTGGGACCGCAGAACGGACATATGGATGTGGACAATACACGGTGTGCTTTTTGCATCTTTTGCAGCCCCATTGAAGTGAATGGCATCCGACCCACAAAAGGATGCGGACCAAAACGTTTGTGTGCATGAGAGTCCTTAGTCTAAGAGTACATTCACACGACCGTATGAATGAGTCCGCATCCATTCAGCAATTTTGCGGACCCGTTCATGTCCGCATCCGTAGTTCTGTTCCACAGCCCCGCAAAAAAAAAAAATAGAACATGTCCTATTCTTGTCCACAATTACGGACAAGAATAGGCATGTTGTATGATAGCAGCAGCATGTGCAGTCCGCAAATTGCGGAACGCACATGGGCCGGTATCTGTGTTATGCGGATCCGCAATTTGTGCATCCGCAAAACACCACGGTCATGTGAATGTAGCCTAAGGCAAAACCTATGCTTGATTGAAGTTAATCAAACATGTTGGCACCCTCATTGTCTTCTAGGTTCTATATGCCTCCATTTGGATCAATCTGTACTCCACTGCACAGATGTTCTCCAGTGGCCCTAGCTGGGTGACCAGTATACCCGTCACCATCACTGCTGCCATTTTCACCGTTGTGGTCATCTTTGCCATCAACCAACACCAAAAGAAGGTGAGACGACCATCTGATATAAGGGGGGATGTTATATTTTACACCGGACTTCCATCATGCTAACAATCTGTCCATCATAATAGATAAATGTGAATACAGATATAAGACTTGCTGCGGCCAATGAGGTCTTCATGGAATATAACGTTCTTCTGGGCATTAGTGACCGATCGAGAAGTTGTCACAGCGCTCCTTCAGTATCCTTTACACTGGGCTGGTCATTTACCGAATGCTTAAAGGAAAATGGAACTGAACTCAAGATGTTCTAGTTGTCGCTTCTTCCCTGGATTTTTGTTCATGGCCTATAAATAAAACTCATCAGGCCTCACGCACACAACCTCTGAGTAGTACAGATCTGTAATATGGTGGCCTCAAAAGTCTATGGATCCAGGAACTAATTGCTGAAACTATAGAATATGTTCTCCAAGAATCGACAGGCTGCACTCCGGCAGACTACTGAAGTTACCGTACCCAGCATAACCGGACGCAGTCCCATCCCCATTCACTATAATACGATCCGGCGGGTTTACGCCATGAAAGCCTGCATTTATGGTTCAATAAGTTTTTATTTAAATTTTATATTTCCAACACTCATGAACAGCATGTAGAAAACGGGCGCAGCCGCAAACATGAGAATACAAGGAAAAACAGTCCGCATAAGTCCAGTAATCCATCGTCAGGGCACCTGCTCAGGTGCTGCCAACCTGACCATAATGTATTCCTCGTATAGAGCGACTAAGCACCCACAATATATCATGAACATAAATAATGTTAACAATGAGAAAAGGGGGAAAAAATCAATAGGGAGGAGGGGAAAAGGAAGGGAGGGAGGGAGGGAAAGGGGGAGTATAGAAGGGGAATGCTTTAGAAGTATGGTGTACCAATAACTACAGACACATAAGATTGTGTTGCCATGATACAGATATCACAGTTCAGTTGCTGGTGTAACAAGTATGCAAATAACTACAATAGTAGAGAACACAAAGTGCACACATCACAATATACATACTGGCAGCGGCGTAGCGTATTGACTAGACAACCAGGGAACCCATCTGTTATGAGAAAATATCCGAGATTGGTATGACTGAGCAAAGACTAATTCACACTGCATGTGCATATTAACCGATTGGACTACGTCCTTGAGAGCCGGGTATTTCTGGAGTTTCCATTGCCTTGCTATAATATTGCGCGCTGCGCTAATGATATGTGCTACCACCCATCTCAGTGAAGGCGTCACCTCTATAAGTCCAATCCCTAATATAGCCAACTCTGGTGAAATCGTGAACTCCAAATCCATCACTGTAGAAATCATTTTTGTAATATCTGCCCAAAAACCAGTGACTAGTGGACATGCCCACCACATATGAAGTGGTGTCCCGACAACACCACACCCCTCCAGCACAATGGTGAGTAATCTGGGACCATATGAGCGAGCCTATTAGGTGTCAAATACCATCTCAGTTGGATACGCCGGGCTTGTTCTACATGGTTGATGCATTTGGTGCATTTAAAAGACCACTAACATCGCAGCCATCCATTGTTCCAGTGTGAACACTTTTTGAAGTTCCTGTTCCCACTTCAACATGAATGACTGTTTGACATCCGTCCTATATGGAAGAATACTCCCATACAGAGTGGATAATTTAGGCCTCAGACGGGTAGATCCTGAGATGAACATTTGATACAGGTGGTCAGAGGCAGGGGGAGTTGTGCTGTCGTAGCCAAGAAATGTCTCACCTGCAAAAACCTGTAAAACTCACCATGTGGGAGTAGATACACTTTATGTAGGTGGGAAAAATCAACAAAGATGGACTTATCGTACAGGAGTCGACTGATGTGATCCCCTTTGCTACCCAGAGCGACAGGTCCAAATTAGGGATATGATACTCTAAGGCTTCCAAAGGAATTTTGCTTCTAGGGACACGGAATAGGCCCAGGCCACCTGTTATATGCCGCCAAGCGAACAGCGAGGCTTCCATAGTGGGTAACGGCACTGAAAACTGCATCCTCTTTAAACTGAGTGCAGCCAGTAATGTCGACAAAGATTTACCTCTCACATACGCCCCTCAATTTGGAGCCATCGCTGAGGAGCAGACGGTCTCCACCACTCAAGTGTCTGTTCAGCTAAGTTTGCTAGATAGTATTTGTGGACCTCAGGCACCCCTAATCCGCCGAATCTTATTGGCGGGTGTAATGCAGCTTTAGGGATCCTTGGGAGCTTTTTCTGCCACACAAAGGACAAAATATCGCGCTGGAGCTGGGTCAGAGCCGTCCTAGGGAGTAATAACGGGAGGCATCGAAAGAAGTATAAAAGTTTTGGCAGGGACAACATTTTAAACGCGTGTATGCGAGCAATCCAAGACAGAGTAATCCCAGACAATTTCGCACAGTCCTCGCGTAAAATCTTTCTCAAATTAGCAAGATTAATGGAGACAGTGTCTGGAATACTGCGGGCGAGTTCTAACCCCAAGTATGTGATGGATCTATCAACCCACTGAAACGAATAAAGGTCCTGTAGTCTTTTCCTAACTGAGTCATCAACGAAAAAGTCAAGAACTTTTGTTTTATTGTCATTCAGTTTATAATATGAGCAATGGGAGAAGGAATCAAGGATCTCCATAACCGCCGGCAGAGAACGCATTGGATTTGTCAAAGAGAGGATAACATCATCTGCATATAATCCGATTACATGAGATGAATCCTGCACCTGCATTCCAAAGACCTCCGGACAAGATCGTATTTTAGTGGCCAGGGTTCCATGACCAAGGCAAAGATCAGAGGCGACAAAGGACACCCCTGACGAGTGCCATTGGTAATTTGGAATGAGGTAGAGAGAAAACCAGATGCCAGGACTCTAGCCGAGGGTTTGGAGTATAAGCCCATGATAGCCTTAAGAATATTACCTCTAAACCCAAATTTTTGTAAAGTATGATCCAGGAATCCCCAGTGCACCCTATCAAAGGCTTTTTCAGCATCTAAGGATATAAACACTGTGGGATTCCTGGATTTATTGGCGATTTGAATAAGGTTCAACATTCTCCTGGTGCCATCCCTACACTGCCTACCTTGTACAAAACCTACCTGATCAGGCCGCACCAAGCATGGGAGGAAGGCATTGATTCTAGACGCTAAGATTTTAGCATACAGCTTCAGGTCTGCATTGAGAAGAGAGATAGGGCGGAAATTGGCAGGCTGATCCGGGGTTTTCCCTGAGTTTCGGTAGTGCGACAATTGTCGCAGCCAACATTTCAGGAGGGATGACACCAGAAGAGAAGAAACCATTGAAGACCTCAGTCAAACGGGGAACAAGTTGATCTTGAAAAGCTTTGTAATATTCAACTATAAAACCGTCGGGCCCTGGGGCCTTACCTGACGGTGTGGCCTTAATTGCCTTTCTAACTTCATCCATTGATATCGGAAAGTTTAAGGAATCTCTCTGCTCATTCGTCAGAGAAGGCAGGGTTAATCGGTCCAGAAAGACCTTAATAGACGATTCAGTGGGTTGAGGACAGTTAGAATCCTCCCTGAGATTATACAACTTGCCATAATAACAAGCTAAAGTGTCAGAAATACCCTGCGGATGTGTCACCGTATCCCCATCATAATGTAGCTTCTCTAATCTCGTGGCCACCGCTCGCTGTTTCAACCTATTAGCTAGCAACGAGCCCGCACGATCGCCTGAATGGTAAAAGTTATATTTGAGTCTGTTCATGCACTTTTCATGGTTATAAAGCAGCAGGGATCGGAGATGATTCCGTTTATCACGCAACGTCGAAATATGAGTAGGGGAGGGATCAATTTTGTATCGCCTCTCAGCTTCAGCTACCTCTGATAAGGCAGAATTTAGATGAGCCATTCTCTGCTTCTTGAAGCGGGCGGCCGATTGTAATAAAATGCCTCTCATATAAGCCTTATGAGCCAACCAAAGCGTAGAAGGCGAGACATCAGGCGATTCATTAAGAGTGAAATATTCTGCTAACGCACTGCAAAAACCTTGAACCCGCTTATCACATCTTAATAAGTAGGGATTCAGTCTCCAGCTTAGGGGGAGCGGATAGGTACGCCCGACTCCAGCTCCAGCGTGATTGGGGCATGGTCTGACCAAGTCGCATTACCTATGCTAGAGCTAGCCACACTAAATAGCAAATCTCTAGAGATGAGGAAAAAGTCTATGCGAGACCGTGAGGGAGAAGAGGTGGACAGATACGTAAAGTCCCGCTCGACCCCATGCTGATAACGCCATATATCGTGCAAGGAAGCACCTTTGAGCAGTTGCTTTAAATCCTCACGCTTTGGGTTCGCACAGTCTAATTCAGCATCCACGGGAATATTAAAGTCCCCACCTATTATTATCGCTCCTTGTGCCACTTTCTGTACCTTTTAACCAACCTATTAATGAAAGCTCGCTGACGCACATTAGGGGCATACACAGAGGCCAGGGTGTATGGAACGCCCTCCAAGGAACACAGCAAAATTACATATCGACCGGCCACATCTGCAATACATTTGTGCAGGGTGAATGCAACAGAGGACTTGACTCCTATAAAGGTACCCGCCTTCTTTTTAGTAACGGCGGGGAAAAGAACATGTGTGGAAAATGGCGATGATGACAGCGGAATTGATCTTTCTCTATCAGATGGGACTCTTGTATCATAATAATCTCACTACCAGATTTTAGAACATCCGCCCACAGTTGGGAACGACGGAACGGGAATTCAAGCCCGCACATTATGAGAATATACCTTCAACCCCATATTCGCGAAACCATGCACATTGAGATAGGTATATAGTAAAATACATTAAGCAATATGAGTTCCCACCGAGAGCATTAGTCGTGTGTTGTACACCATCAAAGCATAAGCATAAGGAGGTATCTATACTGAACATAGAAGGGAAAAGGAGGTAGGGAAGGAACGACAAGAGGGAACAGACTAGGGAAGAAACGGTAAAGTAAGGACAAGAAATAAACAATTTATAACACATCCTCAACAATAACTAGAAGGAAGTCTGCTGAGAGTGGAGTTACCACTAACTACCGAGAAAGCAGACTAAAGAGGGGAGAGAGAACAGGAGAACCGTTCCTCAGCTCACCCCCCTCACCACCAAACATGCTTCCCGCAAATATGCCAGTGAGGAAGTATAAATGCATCATGCCGGTTCCCATTCTGGATCCAGGTGATCCTGCTTACTGCCAGCTACTTTCTTCACGAGTGCAGTATCAGGAATGAGGCCTCGTTTGTGTAACCACACTGCAGTTTCTTGTGGAGAATTGCAGACATGTTGAAGTCCATCCTCAGTTATAATGAGCTTGACAGGAAGCCCCAGCGGTATCTTATCTTCTGTTCCCGCAGTACCCTGGTGAGGAGGAGATATTCTCTTCTTTTCGCCAGAGTGGCGGCAGATAAGTCAGGGAACACCGAAATCTCTGCAAACGTAGAGGATAACGTAGGACCCTGTCTAAGGACCCGCATAAACTGCTCTTTAACATGGTAGAAATGGATCCGTGCCACCACGTCACGTGGCACAGAGGGATCCAGTCCTTTGGGCTTTGGTATACGGTGTATGCGATCAATAATGAGATCCATCATAGAAACATTAGGCAATACCTCTTTCAGCATGGACTGCAAGAAAGGTTCCAACTCCGTCGAACCTACTGACTCAGGCACTCCCGCAAACGGACATTATTACGTCTATTGCGATCCTCCAGATCTTGTAATTTGTTTTTGATAGCGGCAACCTCTTCCTCCAGTGCCTCATGAGCATCTATGAGCGAATTATGTGAAGTCGCGAACTCCGCCATTTTACCTTCCATGTGCGCCTGCTCGGTCACCAAGTCCCTGAAGATCTCTCTTAAGATCAGAGAGCATGTTAGCCCAATCAGCTTTTAGGGAAGTACGGAGAGATTCCAGTAGTACCCTCATGGAGTCCTCAGTCAGGGGAACAGACGCCCCACTGATAGGGAGTAGTTCAGCAGACTCCTTAGAAGATGCAGGGGAGGAGGCCTGTGAGAGCGCGTGTTGAGACTGCATGGCGGGAGATGCCGGTGCGCTCAGGACACCCGGAGGGGATTTAGTGAAGAAATCTGTGAGTTTTTTCGGAGCTTGTCTCTTCCGGAGCTTACCCATCTCGTGGAGAAGCAGGGACCGATCCAGAGCAGGTTAGGAAGACTGTCCACACCGTCTATGTGAGCCGCTAAGGTGGTGAAGGACGGAGCTAGCAGATTATGCGTCCGGCGCCATGAACAGCCAGGCCACGCCCCCGAAAGCCTGCATTTATGATTGCCTTTGGATCCCATTATTGTGAAAGGGGATCCGGTGGAGTCTGTCTATGCCAGATACGGTAACTCCAGTAATCTGCCTGTCTGCTGGAACAGATTACTGGATTTGCCTATCGGAGATGTGAATGAAGCCTTAGACAGGTTTTCCGGGATCAGGATATTGATCTTCTACCCTCAGGGTAGGTCCTCGGTTTCAGTTTGGTTGTGGTCCAACTCTCTGCACTTCGATCAGCTGTTTGACGCAGCTGCGCTGCTTGCGTTGTTTATATCAGGCCATCTACCTGCACGCTGTCCAGTTAGTTGCGCTGGTGCAGCTTCATCTTGTCCAAGTGAACGTAACGCCGCCGCAGCAGCATTCCGCACTGCCTCTACTAACTAGACTGTGCACATAGATGGCCCGGTGTAAACAATGAATGGGCTACAGCGCTCATCTCTTATCTGAAAACCTCTTTAATGCATATATTCCGTTGGCTACTACAGCCCGGCCATGGCTGCATTGCGGCCTGCAAATTACTAATCCACAATATGCGGCCACCGGCCATGTGCTCACCGCATCATGGATGTGGACCTATTTACTTGAATGGGTCCACAATCCGGAAGATGCTTAAGATGGCGCCTTTCCACTGGGTGGTAATCCACCTAACAACATTTTTTTTTTTTTAACAAATCTCTTTTTATTGAATAATCAAGATGTCAGACTGTTTCAGTGTTGTTGCTGGTTATGACCACACCTCTTGTCTCAGGTGTAGCTTAAGTGGTCATTCAAACTCCTCTATTTAGTCTTATCTCCCCCCCATCATGCTATGCGGTTGATAGCTCCATTCTGGTTGTGGAAGTGCTGGTGTTTGGATCTCCACTGACTCTGAGTTCCTGCTCGTCC
This sequence comes from Bufotes viridis, assembly GCA_033119425.1. Lineage (NCBI taxonomy): Eukaryota > Metazoa > Chordata > Amphibia > Anura > Bufonidae > Bufotes > Bufotes viridis. The sequence goes on along the minus strand of CM065597.1, from coordinate 137,492,255 downwards.
ACATACTTATTAAGTTGTTAAGTGTCTTTTTCCTATTTCTAGTTTGTTGTATTCCCCTATCTTTTGGTATTAGGTCTAAGGGAATCTCCTGTTCCTTCAGCTGGGAAGGAACAGGTCATCTGTTGTCCTGACACTATTTCCAGGCCCCGTTAGGGTGAGATAGGGCTTTAGGTTCCTGCGTATGAACATTCCTACCATCAAGGTCTGTTCATACAGATAGTAGTCAGGGCACAGATTAGGGATTCACTAGGTGGTGACCATCCCCCTTTCCCTAGTTTCCAGGCCTAGTACCTTTATCCTTCCCTCCTGTGTTCGGTGTGGAGTTTACCACCCACACCGCGCTGTCACAGCCACCCTCTATTCATTTCTATGGGGCTGCCGAAATAGCCAAGTGCTGGCTCTGCGGTTTCCATTGGCCCCATATAAATGAATGGGACCGGTGCCTGTGCAAGTGCGGTGCGCTCCCATTCACTACAATGGGGAGAGTGCTTGGTGGTGGCCGGACCCCAGAAAGCCAGGTGGGACCAAGGTGCATATCCTAGCGATATGCCCCTATTGTCTGAGATGGGATACCCCTTTAAATACCTCCAAAGGGTTACATTATCTCATTTGACTATTCCATACAATGTATCCGGTAAAAAAAACATATGGGTGACAGATATGATGTGTGTATGTGTGTGTGTGTGTATATATATATATATATATATATATATATATAATTTTATTATTTATATATTGCAATTGAATATGAGGCGCGCTGTATTCTGCAGATTATTAATGATGAGGCTCCCGGGCTGGAGGAGATGTTTGCTTTTCTCAATTGCTAAACAGCACTTAGCGAAATAAATCATTTGGTAGAATGTGAAGACTGCGCATATCATAAAAACCAGGCTCGGCGCTCACGCTGTGCACTTTAACTCCTGCATGAATCATTCTGTTCAATTAGCACAAACTGAGGCGCCATAAAATGTTTCCTTTACATCGCTCTCCAGCTCTGCTTCATCTACTTCCATTTGTGGGGCTGCCACCAGAAACTCTCCCAGCGCTTGGCCAACATGAGTAAGGTAAGTGGGGAAACAGCAGCCCAAGCCAATGAATTATCTATGGGTAGAGATGCCAGGGCTCGGCAATGTCTCCACGTACAGTTGTACCCACAGATTTTGTGCGTATGCTTCCTTATACGTCTTTGTTGTATGCAGGACGACCTTGGAAAGTTCTTGGACCAGCAATATATCTTCATTGAAACTCCTGCAGACCCTGCCTGGGCACAAGCGAGGCATGCGGACAATACAACAGAAGAGAGCCCCCTGTTGGCCAGCGCTTCCAGGCATAAACCTGTTCTGTGTAACAAGAAGATTCCTCTTATTCCACAGGGTCACCCAGAAGTGAGTAACATCATTATCTCCGCCATTATCGCTATTCTGTTATTGGATAGGAGATCACTATTAGACCGGTGTGGGTCTGACAGCTGGGACCCCCTACCGATCACTAGAACAGGGGAAAAAACCCCATCGATCACAAGAACAGGGGAACGGTGTCCTCCGCTTGAATGCTGCACTAGCGCCATAGAGTTTGAATGGCACAGTGGCGTGCATGATTAACCACTGGTCCATTCAGAGGACACTGGTCTCCCATTCTCATGATCATTGGGGGTCCCAGTGGGATCAGTTGTTGTAACCAAAATACCCATATAAGGGCTTGTGTACACGACCGTATGTATTTTGTGGTCCACAAAAAGTACGGATGACGTCCGTGTGCATTCAGCTGTCCCCTAATAGAACAGGCCTATCCTTTTTCTGTAATGCGGACAATAATAGGACATGTTCTATTTTTTTTTGAGGAACGGACATATGGAAAAGGAATGCACATGGAGTAACTTCCGTTTTTTTGTGGACCCATTGAAATTAATGGTTCCGTATACGGTCTGCAAAAAAACGGAAAGGACAAGGAAAGAAAATACGTTTGTGTGCATGTGCCCTGCATTGCTGATACAGCAGTGATATCGATTAGAGAGGCGTGCCTCCCACCGCCCCTCACCAATAACTGATGGCTGGTGTGTATCTGCATGTATACAAAGCAGTACTGGTAAGAGCGGCGTGCATGTGTAAGGGTGGGTTCACATTGCGTTTTATGCGTCCGTCCGTTAATGGCGGATGGGGAAAAAACACGACGTGAACCCAGCCTTAGCTGCTATTAGCCAAATAGTGGAATATTTTTGTGCCAATTTTGGCTAATGTTGCGCGGACATATCTCTGTAATAAACTGGAGTTAAACAGGGCCCCACTGTACGGTGACAGATCTGCTTCTAAGAATGCTGGTCATTTTATCATAATTTTCCCAAAAGAGCATTGTCAGTAACTAGTATAATATGTTGAGATCAGCTCGGAGGTCTTAATTCGTGTCATGACGCTCTTCCTGTTTAGTAAAGTCTTGGACAACATGACCACTGATGGAGGATCATGTGACCCAACACATCCATCAGCATGCGCAGTGATTCAATGGAGCCCACTAATGTCCCTGTCATGTCACATGACCCTCCGTCAGTCGCCATTTTCAGGTTAGAATGTACTAAAGAATGGAGTGCCACAAACCAGCCAATGAATGCATTGAGAGGACTCCTGTGCATGCGCAGAAAATGGGGAGGACTCTACAAGTCCTGTTTATGGGAATGGGGGTAAGTACTGACATCAGCGGCAGGTGTTCTGTACATGTATTATTGTATTTAATAGGCTCTACCGGAGGTGACAGATTCCCCTTGAATGGATTATCCCATGAATAATATAAAAAATGAGAATCAGAAATCCTATATTACATGACACTCTTTCTAACAAAGCTAGAACCAGCCCTGTACCTCACATGGGTCCAGAGATCTCCGCATTCATTGCACTGCTAGATTTATATCAAGGGGAGTGTCTTTTCTGCTGCAGCTCAGGGGGCGTGCCCATCTTCTGCCTATCACAGGTCAGGAGGCAGTTGAAGGATAAAATGGAGCATGTGCGGCCATCTCAGTGAGAAGGTCAAAGAAATAAGAAAAAAAAAAAAACAGCAGGTGGCGCTGTACAGATACATTTTATTGAATAACTCAGTGGCTATACTGAATTTTTAATTAAATGCAATTACTAAAGTATCAGATCCAGGCGCTGGTTTGAAAACTGTATAATATTTTTCGTGGGACAACCCCTTTAAGTTGTGAGTTAGATACTTTAAGTATAGGACAGGGGTCAGCAGTCTCCGGCACTCCAACAACTCCCAGCATGCTTCATTTATTTCTATGGGAGTTCCGAGTACAGCCAAGCAAGTGTGAATGCTGGGAGTTATAGTTTCACTACAGCTAAAGTGCCAGAGGACGCTGGCCCCTGGTCTAGGGCTCCTTACCCCTATAGTGCCATGTATACACCTTACAGCACTCCATTAGATCTCAGGGGGCCTTCACACACGGCAGATTTTGCTGCAGAAAATCTGCTATGTGTTGGTGGGAAGCACATGGATTTCTGCAACAAAATCTGCTGCGTGTGTAGGCATCCTAATGATGCTTGGCTGGGGCACCAGAGCTGACAGGCAGGGCTGCACTACCGGTGAGGTGAGCGCCTCAGGCAGCATCAAGAGAGGGGTAGCGGAAAAGCCATGGGCAATGAAATGAGTGCTTTCATTGTGGCAAAGGGCCGGGGTTAAGTTAAGAAGTTGGCATTGGTGGGGCGCCGTCACCCCTACTGATCAGCTGTTTCGGAAAGCTGCAGCGCTCACAGGAGCTCTGGTGAGCACAGCACCATACATCGTATAGTGTCCGTCCTTGGTATTGCAGCTCAGCCCTATTGACTTGAATGGGACTGAGCTGCAACTAAATGTAGGGTTGTACGGTTACGTCACATGGCCTAGGAAAAGGCCACTGTGCTCATGCTGGGTGTCAGACACCAACCGATCCGATATTGATGACCTATACTGAGGATAGCTCATCAATATTAAAGGGCTATTCCCATCTGAGGCAACGGGGGGCATATCACCTATATAGAGAACGGAGTGGGGAAAGTGGTGGCTGGAGGACGCCGGGTTTCCACGGGTCCAGTCACCACCAAGCGCTCTCCCCTCATATAAGTGAATGGGAGTGCACTGCGCATGCGTGGCCATCGCTCCTAGTCACTTCTATGAGCCCGATGGAAGCCAAGCCAGCATTCAGCTCTTTTCAGCGCCCTCATAGAAGTCAATGGAGGGCAGCTGAGCATGCGAAGTGCACCGTCCACCACTTTCAGGGCTTCACTCTCAGTGACCCGCACCTATCAGACAATGGGGGCATATCCTAACAATATGCCCCCATTGTCTGAGATTGGAAAACCCCTTTAATTTCTGGATAACCCCTTCAACCACTAGCCAACTTGAAGGAACCAATGTAAGAATCAGCTACAAGGATGAAATGATAATGTGGAATACTAAACTGCATTGCAATCTACCCACCTGTGTGTTGGAGAGTTGCTGCATCTTCTTGTGTACTCACTTATAAAGAAATCTCACTAATTTTGTGTCTCAGGTGATGGCTCGCCAACTACTGATTATAGCAAGTGCCTGTTATGTGCGTCTCCTCACCTCCGGAAAGCTGCCACGAAGCCATGCCGCAGGTCATACCGGAGTCCTTGATGTACCGTGTCCTTGTCAGTTCGTTGAGAGCAGCATACTTGCAGCCGGAAATTGCTTCACATGTATGTAAAATGCTACCTAATGACCCATGAGATCAGAGGCTTCTGCTCCGGAGCACAAATCAGCCGTCACGGACACCCGTACATGCAATCTGCATTTTATCTAGAAATCATTTGGCTTGTGCTCCCGGTGCCTGATGCCGAGAAGTATCTCCGCCTGGTTGTGTGACAGGCATTAACTATTTTCAAGTTTACAAATGTACATCTCATGGACTGAAATGATCAGAGTTATGTTTACTAGATGATTGCTTCATCCCATTGGAGAAACCATTGTGTGAAGCTGATCATCCATGGTGCCATCTGCTGGAGGGGTAGACGGCTTCTGACAAGCAGTATATGATAGGTGACATTTTTGCTTACACTTGACAGGTCATAGCCTGCCCCGATACTCCTTCCACACCATAACCCGGAGTAGTGTCGCTATAAGTACTTCTATAATGGATGAGGCTTTGTAGGACGTTAACCAAAATGTTGATTTTCCGTACTACCTCACAAAGAATATCAATCTTGTATCGGGTAATGTCTGCTAAACCATGGAGCCGAATGATATAGTATATGGAAAATACAGATACATTTAATAGGCATTTTCTATAGTGAAGTTACAGCATCCATTAAACATGTGTCTCCACCATAGCCTTTCATTATATGGATTAAAACAGATACCATCACAGCCTATGGTAAGGCATTCGTTACAGCCTCTGTTTAAAGGGGGTTTTCCATCTTTGGGCAGATGATGCTGGGACCTCCATTTGCGGAATACAGATGGAGACACACACTTGTATGAAGGAGACTGCAGGTCAGGGCTCTTTTGATCAGATCAGTTTTGCCCTAATGCATTCTGAATGGAAAAGGATCCGCTCAGAATGCATCAGTTTGCCTCTGATCAGTCACCATTCCGCGCTGGAGGCAGACACCAAAACGCTGCCTGACAATAGAAAACTGATCCGTTCCCCAGTGACTTTCAATCGTGTTCAAGACGGATCCATCATGGCTATAGAAGACATAATACAACCGGATCCGTTCAAGTGTTTTTATAGATCCATGACAGACCCGCAAAAACGCTAGTGTGAAAGTAGCCTTGGGCCTCTTTCACACTTGCGTTGTTAGGAACCGGCGTGCACTTCCGTCACCGGAAATGCCCGCCGGATCCGTAACAACGCAAGTGACCTGAAAAGAATTTGAAGACTGATCAGTCTTCAAAATGCTTTCAGTGTTACTATGGCAGCCAGGACGCTATTGTCCTGGTTGCCATAGCAGGAGCGGGGGAGCAGTATACTTACAGTCCGTGCGGCTCCCGGGGCACTCCAGAATGACGTCAGAGTGCCCCATGCGCATGGATCACGTGATCCATGCGCATGGGGCGCCCTGACATCACTCTGAGCACCGGAGCCGCACAGACTAAGTATACTGCTCCCGCTCCCACTACACTTTACCATGGCAACCAGGACTTTAGCGTCAGAAAAAGCTACAACGTCGGATCCAGCGACGCACCGAAACAACATTTAGCTTAAGGCCGGATCCGGATTAATGCCTTTGCCACAAGGCCGGATCCGGCCTTGCGGCAAGTGTTCAGGATTTTTGACCGAGCAAAAGCGCAGCATGCTGCAGTATTTTCTCCGGCCAAAAAACGTTCCGGTCCTGAACTGAAGACATCCTGAACGGATTTCTCTCCATTCAGAATGCATGGGGATAATACTGATCAGTTTTTTTCCGGCATAGAGCCCCGACGACAGAACTCTATGCCGGAAAACAAATACGCAAGTGTGAAAGAGCCCTTACTGATTAAGGAGAGAACAGCAATACCGCTACTGAGTTCTTCATTATAAATTTTGCAGTGTTCATTTTTCAGCATAAATAACTTTACTGTTTGGGTCACAACAATACCAGATTTTATTTTATTTTATTACTTTTGCACAATAAAGACCTTTTAAAACGAAGCAGCAGCAATTCTGTTTTACAGCCTTAGGCCTCATGTCCACGACCGAGCCGCATATTTTGCGGCTCGGGCGCGGACCCATTCACTTCAATGGGGCTGCAAAAGATGCTGACAGAACTCAGTGTGCTGTCCGCATCCGTTGCCCTGTCATGTGGCCCCGCAAAATAAAATAGAGCATGTCCTTCCATTAAACATGTGTCTCCACCATAGCCTTTCATTATATGGATTAAAACAGATACCATCACAGCCTATGGTAAGGCATTCGTTACAGCCTCTGTTTAAAGGGGGTTTTCCATCTTTGGGCAGATGATGCTGGGACCTCCATTTGCGGAATACAGATGGAGACACACACTTGTATGAAGGAGACTGCAGGTCAGGGCTCTTTGATCAGATCAGTTTTGCCCTAATGCATTCTGAATGGAAAAGGATCCGCTCAGAATGCATCAGTTTGCCTCTGATCAGTCACCATTCCGCGCTGGAGGCAGACACCAAAACGCTGCCTGACAATAGAAAACTGATCCGTTCCCCAGTGACTTTCAATCGTGTTCAAGACGGATCCATCATGGCTATAGAAGACATAATACAACCGGATCCGCTCAAGTTTTTTTTATAGATCCATGACAGACCCGCAAAAACGCTAGTGTGAAAGTAGCCTTGGGCCTCTTTCACACTTGCGTTGCTAGGAACCGCGTGCACTTCCGTCACCGGAAATGCCCGCCGGATCCGTGAATAACGCTAAGTGACCTGAAAGAATTTGAAGACTGATCAGTCTTCAAAATGCTTTCAGTGTTACTATGGCAGCCAGGACGCTATTGTCCTGGTTGCCATAGCAAGCGGGGAGCAGTATACTCACAGTCCGTGCGGCCTCGGGCACTCCAGAATGACGTCAGAGTGCCCCATGCGCATGGATCACGTGATCCATGCGCATGGGGCGCCCTGACATCACTCTGGAGCCGCACAGACTAAGTATACTGCTCCCCCGCTCCCCACTACACTTTACCATGGCAACCAGGACTTTAGCGTCAGAAAAAGCTAAACGTCGGATCCAGCGACGCACCGAAACAACATTTAGCTTAAGGCCGGATCCGGATTAATGCCTTTGCCACAAGGCCGGATCCGGCCTTGCGGCAAGTGTTCAGGATTTTTGACCGGAGCAAAAAGCGCAGCATGCTGCAGTATTTTCTCCGGCCAAAAAACGTTCCGGTCCTGAACTGAAGACATCCTGAACGGATTTCTCTCCATTCAGAATGCATGGGGATAATACTGATCAGTTTTTTTTCCGGCATAGAGCCCCGACGACAGAACTCTATGCCGGAAAACAAATACGCAAGTGTGAAAGAGCCCTTACTGATTAAGGAGAGAACAGCAATACCGCTACTGAGTTCTTCATTATAAATTTTGCAGTGTTCATTTTTCAGCATAAATAACTTTACTGTTTGGGTCACAACAATACCAGATTTTATTTTATTTTATTACTTTTGCACAATAAAGACCTTTTAAAACGAAAGCAGCAGCAATTCTGTTTTACAGCCTTAGGCCTCATGTCCACGACCGAGCCGCATATTTTGCGGCTCGGGCGCGGACCCATTCACTTCAATGGGGCTGCAAAAGATGCTGACAGAACTCAGTGTGCTGTCCGCATCCGTTGCCCTGTCATGTGGCCCCGCAAAATAAAATAGAGCATGTCCTATTCTTGTCTGTTTTGCAGGCAAGAATAGGCATCTCTATAATGAGCTGCCGTTCCACAAATTGCAGAAGGCACACAGAGCGGCTTCCGTGTTGTGCAAGACACACACGGTCGTGTGCATGTAGCCTTAACCATAGAGGATAAATTACATAATTGGATAGCACTTACTGTTATGGACACAGCAATACCAAATGTGTCGGGGATTTTATTTTTGTAATGTTTTTCCCCATTGCCGCTTATACAAATTGGGTATTTGGTACAATGAGGGTATATTAAAAAAGTACCATAAGGAATGGTGCCAGGGGTGCAACTACCATAGCGGCAGACCATGCGACTGCTATGGGGCCCAGGGCAAGAGGGGGCCCAGTCTTAGTTGGGATTATGTTCTCTTCTACTGGAGGTGTAAAATTGGTCAGGACTCTACCCTCTAAAAGGAGCGCCCGTCTGTATAATGCAATGCGGTAGGTAACGCACATGTCTGTCCACTGCTCCAATTAAATCTTTGGGACTGATTGAGACAGCGGTGGTTTGCAATAGAACAGGCGAGGCCGACCAAATATTTTTTAATTGTTCTTTTTCTCATTCATTTTGGGGTTTTTCTAGAGTCTTCAGTCCTAAGAACCTCCTTATGCCAACTGGACAAAAGGATAAATGACCTTGCGTATAGCCAAGCTTATACGTCTCGTAGCAGTGGGGACTCTGACTAACAAGCTGCAGGCTACATCCGGAGAACCATAAAGCTGCTATAGAGCAAGTTTTTCTTAACAGTAGCCAAAATAAAGCCAGAAACAGAAATTAGATTTTTCACTGAGCAGCTACAAAGCTATTGACTGCAGGAGAAATCCTCTGCATTTATTAATCAGAGAGCTCATTAGGGATGAAGTGGCGGTCCTGCAGCGGGGGGACAAGCAGGACTCCAACTGATAGAATATACATAGGAGTCAGTGTTTGATGCTATGCATGTTCCCTACTGGAAGGTAAATTGGTCGCTGTTCCCACTGATTTTTCTAATCCTCCCGAGATGCTCAGGTTTAGGATAATGTAATATAAAGATATGCTCCACAATAAAAGTTTTATTCAGTGCACCGGAACAATAAGTGAGAAAATAGCGATGGATCTGGTCATGCTAATGCACCAAAAATATGAAAACCTGTAAAAAATATATATATATATAATTTATTTTTTTAAATGGCATTGTAGACAGGCAAGCGTTTCTACAGAAAGGCCACTTTCAGACGAGCGAGCTCCACACTCTGCAGTGTGAGTATGCAGCAGCTCCCATCCTGACCTCCCAGCACTGCTGGGGTCACATAGCAGTATATTGATTTATGATTCTACATAATCCTTAGGTCTGGAATGTATTGGATAACACTGACATAATGCTGTCAAAACATTCCAGAACTGTAAGGGTTACATAGCATCCTAAAAATCAATATAATGCTATGTGACCCCAGCAGTGCTGGGAGGTCAGGACGGGTGCCTCGCTGCAAGTCCGCCGCATGCAACTTGCTCGTCTGAAAGCGGCCAAAAGAGTAAAAAAACTGCATGTTCTAGATTCACAAATTCACCATATGTTGGTTTCTGGTACTGCAGATGAGGCCCATTCAAGTAAAGGCAGCTGAGCTGCAAATCGGACAACCCATGGAGAGCGCGCCTTTGACATTGCATTTATACATTTTTTTTTTTTAAGGAAACATTTCCCTTCTCCCTCCATTTCCGCTCACTTAGGCCCCACAGATCATTACGGAGAATGCGATATCACTTCATGCACAAAAAGAAACCATGAGAAATTAAAAGAAAAAAAAAGTCCAAAAGAAGATTAAAAGCAGAATTTTATTGTTATCGTTAAGAGCAAAGTACTGTAGTCGTGCACAAAAAAAAAAAAAATAAACAAAAAAAAAAAAAACTTTAGAAAAAGACAAGAATTGGGTAACTGGAAGCAATCCAATTGGGATTGACCTTTGGAAGGTGAACCAGCTTATCAGCCCAATGAAGTATCTCTCAGAAGTAACCCAATCTCATGACGACACTAAAAACATACATACAGTATAACACTAACGAGGGGTGGGGGTGGAAGGGCAAGTCAGGACCCCCACCTGACGGGACCTAAATATTCTGCTGCAAAAAAAAAAAACGAAGGTGGATGAATTGGGCCTGCACAAACTTCCGGATTCTTTACAGGTAGTGGTTGCTTTAAATGTTTAGTAGGATTTTTTTTTTTTTTTCTTATCAATTGCACCAAAATAGATTTTTTTTTACGGGATGAACAGGCTGCTCCATTAGGTCTCCTGCCCTCCCATAAGACATCTATTGCCATCTCCGAGATCCCTTACGACAGGATTACGAAACAAATGTAAACAAGTACGGGGGCAGAACAGTACACGGGAGCATGTGGCATATAAAAGCAGCCCTTCGAGGGCGAGGGATAGACCTAGAGCAATTGTTTTATAGCAGCCGCCGCAAAAGGATTATAAAATAAGTGTCAATTTCACCACAGGGCTGCGCTCCAACAGGTCCGAGCATCCCCTCTTCCCCATAATATGACCAGATGCACCCACAGACACTGTGCCCCTTCAGTGCCACAGGGGTTAATATGGTCATTGCAACTTGGAACCAGCTAAGCAAATTTCAATCCCCCCCCCTTTACACACACACAGAAACTGGAGCCAACCTCTCAACCCTCTGTGACATGGGGGGCTGTTGGGAGTAGGGCGACTGTACATAAGACACGCACACAGAGGGCAAGGAGGTTTAGGATCAGGACAAGGGGGAACGGTGTGGTGGTTTAAGGCACAGACACGTGGTAAGGGCTGCCTGGAATGTGCTCGTCTCCCCACTTGACGACCAGGATGTAATCCCCCTTGTCCTTCAAGAGGTACGTAACATTGTACAACCGGTTTCCAAGATGTTTCACTACAATTTCTTCACATGGGGTCTTTGGTCCGTGAACCCCGACAAGCAGCATGTTATTACCTAGGGAAACAGAGGAACACAATGTCACGCAAATGCCCATTTTCCCCCCCAATCGGGGGGTCAGGCTACTATGCAAGTAAATACATGTTCACTTTTAGGGCTCATGCACATGAACGTATGTTAGAACGGCCCATATGTAGAACCATTTATTTCAATAGTGCAAAAAAAAAAAATAAGGATTCCATATGTCCGCTAGTCCATAAAAAAGGATCATGTCCTATTCCTGGCCGTTTTGCGGACAAGGACATTGTTACAATGGATCCACAAAAAACAGCACCAGGTGAAGGCTATAAAACACCCGACACCTCAGCAGGACTTAACAGAACCATAAGGCAATTTCACATAAATGGCATTTCTTTGTTGGGCTTGCCACTTTCCCGAGAAGAGCGCAGGCTCAGCATTTATCGTTTACACCAGTAAATCTGCAATGGCTGATCTACATTTCAGTTTCGGCACATGGACTGTGGGAGGAAGCACCCGATCATAAATTAGACGCATCCTCCGGCAGCGCACGGACATCATAGACCGGTCTATGATAAATTTCCCCTCAATGTTTTCTGCTGGTATAAATTGTACGGAAAATATTTATGGAGCATATGGACAATGCCTCCTGTCATACAACATATGCTGGAAGCGACAACTTCCAGATGAAGACGGCACTGAGCTGTCAAATGCTTTTTCCAGAAGGGAGAAGTGACAAGTTGGCAGCGCGTTCTAGCAGTTATATACCCACGTATCTGCTGCCTGTCAGTATACAGCTCTGGAAATGCACCCAATAATCTGTACGATGTTCTATAAAACGTGCCTCACGCGGTGCCGATAAAGTGACTGGACTGCAGGGAACTCACCGGCTTTGCTGCAGTCTACGGTAAAGGAGTTCTTCTGGCCGACAAAGGCTTTGTTCAAACCAAGACCTTTGGCCACTACTTTGCTTGCATCTGATGACACCCTCGGAAGGGCTCCTTGCTGTGTGAACGCCTCCGTTTTTGTAACAGAATCTACAAAGACTGAAGAGGACTCGTGGAGACTGTGGCTTGTCACCAGGCGAGGCCCTAGAAGAAGAAAGAATGGTTACAGGCTGGGGGCCAAGATATATGGTTAGGTCTGTGAGCAAGTAGAAGAGTTTACACCAGATTAACCAAACATTCCCCAATTTTTTTTTTTTTTTTTTTTTTTTACTCCCAGCCTTCATGGGGCCATAACCATTTTTCCATTCCCATAGACTATTGTTTTTTTTGGAAGACAAGTTGTACTTCCTAATCGCACATTTACTGTTGCATACAATGTAGTGGGAAGCTTAAAACAAAACAAAAAAAAAAAAATATATAAAAAAAAAATATATATATAATATTATTCTCCTAATTAACGCAGCACTCCTTAGTTCAGTGAAAAAAAGTGTGGCTTTATTCACACATGTGACACTTCATGCAACGTTTCAATCCCCTCACGGGATCCTTTTCAAGCCAAGTGTTCAAGGGTTAAAACGCTTGCACCATCATCTGCTTCAAGGAGTGCTGCCTGGATTTTTCAAATATATATATATATATTTCAATGCTTGTTTTTACAGCATTCCCTATGAGGTAAAATGCCTTCATTTTCTGGGTCAGTGCAATACCCCATTAATATAGTTTTTCAATAATGAAGAAAAACCTGGATTTTTTCTCGTCATCAACATATTTTGACCCCAATAACCTTATAGTTATGTCTACACAGTTGTCCGAAGGCTCATTTTTTCATGGGACAATCTGTAAATTACATTAATACCATTTTTGGGGTGTGTTTTTATGACTTCCTGATCAGCGATTGTTTTTTCTCCGTTATGCCCTTTGTGATAAAAATGTTTTATATTTCAATAGTACAGGAGTTTTGGTACATGGGGATTTATTTATTTTTACGTTTTAAAAGTTTTTAGCTAGGGAACCTTAACATGCAGTTATGGGATTTAATGCATTGCGGAATAGAAAATGCAGTGCTGCCACCTGCAGGCCTGCTGTAGAAGACACATGCGAGTTTTGTACAGGCTCAAGCCTATTACCAGTAAGGAACGCCTTCCCTGATCTCAGTGCTGTGCTCCCGGTTTTGCTGCTCTCAAATGCCATGGTCACATTAAACAGCATTTAAGGGGCTAAATAGCTGCAATTTACACACCCGCCCTACATGTACAGTGGATGTTAAAGGGATTAAAACAAAAGCAATCCACTGGTCAGCTGGGGAACGGTAGAGACCCCCCAGTTCTCACCGACAGCAGATTTTATTAGTAAATCTGACCATTACACAGGCCTATGTGTGCCTTTCATACAGCCCAATGCAAAAAGACTGGGAGATGAACAATCGCAATAGCGATCATTTGTCCCAAATTCAGTTTGCATAATGTCAGCAGCACATCCCATATAGACAGGGCAATGTACTGCCACAAATGAGTGTTTGCTCATCTGTGGGGCGATCACCAGAACCGTAGCTTTTTAGGAACAAGTGCTTACAGGAACGTTCATTCCTGATAATTGTCCCCGATCCTTGGCCCAAAGAAGAGTAAAGGTCCCTTTACACAGGACGACAGCACAGCAGATTATCGGGGAGGAAGCGTTCCTATCCGACAATCTGCTGCTCACTGGTGAAGGAGACCGGACAATTTACATGCAGCGATCTCCTTACATGCTTCTTTCCCTACCTACCATGCACATCTCCACTTTGTTACCTTTATATCATTTAATGTTGATGGATTTTATGCATTGCATTTGCACTTTACTTATTACCTATTTATGTGGGACTGTGCTTATATTTATGTGGTAGAGTTAGGGTGGCGTGCGGTACGTATTTGGTCCACACTGCCATGACTCATTGTATACAATGTTTTTAATTTGTCCTTGTAGTTTCTGTTTTTCTCAATAAATTTGATATATTTTTTAGATGTGCGGCCTCTATCTCGGTATTCTTTTCTCTGTTTTGCGCTCCTCCAGAATATGGGAAGGAGCGATCACTAATGCAATCGTTCTTCCCCATACTGACTCATTTCCCCGACAGCAGATGGCGTTTACACAGCACAATCTGCTGGCAGCAAACAGCGATTTTTGTATGCGCACAGATTACCTGATGAACTAGCTCGTTCCGCCAGTTAATCGCTAATGAGCGTTCCTATGAACACTTGTTAGCTATTATCTTTAAGATATGTTTCACTGATCCCTTTGTTTTTAGAGAAATAAGCCACTTCCAGACATGTCTGGCAAGCAGCCGTCTACCATCGCCCCCATGAAAACATGCATGCTTGGCCAAGCAGAGCACACACGTACACAGGAGAGTCAGAGACAATGGTACACAGCCAAAGCAATTGACCTCTAGGACAACAGCTGTTACATAGGACGTACCAGTAACTTTTGCTTTGAATGGACTTCCAACGATATGATAAGGTCCACCATATTTTATGGAGATCAGGTAGCTACCAGGAGCCATGGGTGTATAAGTGACTTTGTAGCCCTCTGCACACTCTTGGCAATCCATTTTGACTTTGGATGGTCCATCGATTGTCACAGTCAGAGCTCCAGCTCCCGCATTTGTGGTGTTCACTATAAACTCTGCAGGATTTCCTGGGGACGAAGAACAAAAGATTAAAATGTGCACTGCTGGAGTAGAAAACTGGGGATTATTCACCTTGTGGTAATTGGGCATTCGGTCCAGGACTTACCAGTGGTGCCACCTTCTAATCCAGCTCCATATGCCGACACCATTCCTGGATCTCCAGCTTGCCCTGGCTCTCCAACACGAACTTTAAATGGACTGCCAGGGATGTGGGAACCATTGAATTTAACATCAACCAGATACAAGCCGTTCTCACGAGGAATGAAGCGGACAGCATATTTATCTGAAAATAAAAATTAAAAAAATAGTTAAGGCTTTTACATCTTTCATCTTCATATATTGTTCAAGTCCAAAATACAGGAAATATTAAAGAACTTCTTTAAAGAGTCACTTGGTTTACTTGTACTAAACACTACACCTGTATACTGTAAAAAAAATAAAAACGTATGATCCAGTGCGTCCTTTATGCCAAGGACCCAGAGTAGACAGTCGCACGAGGCAGTTCCTGTGATAAGTCACACGGTCTAGTCTGCAATCAAGCTCACTGCAGTGTGATGGTGCCAAAAAGTCCGACATCTACAGAATCGCTCCTCAAATCTTGCGAGTACTTGAACTGTCTCAGCTTCCTGCGCATCCCCCAAAAGCATGACAGGGCATACAAAGATTTCAGAAGCGAGTCTAGTGAGGTCGGACCTTATTTGGCATATCGATCACACCACAATGGCCGTGATTACAGCCCAGACTATGTGACTAGTCACAGGATCTATGATGCTGTGGGTTCAAGTCAGTTAAACCCACAGACGGGCCGTGACACAGGTGAGTAATACGGACACCCAGAATACGGATGTGAGATTCTAGCTTAAAGGGAACTTGTCACATTGAACACTGTTTGAGCTGCAGGCATCATGTTATAGAGCAGGAGGAGCTGAGCAGATTGATGTATAAGTGTATGGGAAAAGATTCAGTACAACCTGTTATTTATACATCTAAAAATTCCTGTTCATTCTGGGCTTTAAAGTCCAGGAGTCGCCCCCCCCATCAGCGACTAAAGTCCAGGAGTCGCCCCCCCCATCAGCAGCGATTGACCACCTTCCCGCTATGATTGTGTATACAGAGACCTGTCAATCACCGATAGGACCGCCTCCTGGACTTAAATTAATAAATTATAAGTTAGGGCTCATGCACACGGCCGTTGCCCTGCAAACTGCGGGTCCCCTATATACAGGCACTAGCCGCGTGCACACTGCATCACGGATGCGGGCCCATTCACTTGAACGGGGCCATAATCCAGAAGGTGCGGAACCCCATGGAAGCACTACAGCACCCTCCACCCCAAAATAATATCTAAAATTAAATTAATGAAATAAGAAAATAAAAAATGGAACATGTTATTTTTTTGCAGTGTGGATGGATCATGGATAGTGTCGCGTGAACTTGTGTTTTCAAGTTCGACGCACAAGGTTTGGGATTTCCAAGAATTCTGTTAATTCTCGGATAACCCGAACCTTGTATGCCGAACTCGAAAACAGAAGTTCGCTCATCCCTAATCACGGACCTATTCAAGTTGAATGGGTCTACATCCATCTGCGGCAGCCACACGGATCGTTGCATGTGCATTGGGGACTGCAAGTCCAGTTGCGCTGACTTACTACTGACCCCCCACCCCCCTACCCCTTTCACCAGACTCACCTTCATCAATTTCTGTCACATAGCACTCCTCCAATGCCCCTGAAGGGCTGTGCACTTTGGCATCGAGAACTCCTTTGGCACCATTAAGACTTACTGCAAAAGAGGCTGGTTGGTTGACCTTTAACCCTGACTCCTAAAAGCACATCAAAGAGTTTAGAAACACCGCAACAAGACATTATGTCCAAACATCCATCTCCGTGCAGATCACCTACCTGTCCTGCTCCAGTTTAAAGAGGGCGAGGATGCTTATGAAGGAGAACCTGGCTGTGGCATACTGTAATGTGTAATGGATCAGGAGAGATGACTGACTGAAACCGCTCATTTACCACTGGTGGAGAGCAGCAATAAAGAGGCTTCTGACAGCTGTCAAATGCAGGCATCTGAGAGACATTTCTTTCTACAGTGATGGTTGCTCAGTCATCCATGCAGATGCACTCCAGGTAGCTGATGAAATGGTTTGCAGAAACGAGGTGCAAAGAAAGGAAAAAGAAAAAAAAAGCAGCCCAAAGAGAAGCGAGAGCCTTCAGCGATGCAACAGTAAGCCAAAGCCAGGGTTCAGATCCATTTTCCTCTCCCTCTTTAAACACTGGCAGGTTTAAAGTCCAGATTGGTTTCCTGTTAAAAGCCTTTAAGAAAGACACGAGAAAAACACATGGAGAGCCTCCTGAGTCAGCTGGGAACCTGCTGTAGGAAGGGGAGCACTGGGCACATCTGTCCTACTCACTGGAGAAATTCTACGGAAGCAAAACCCAACTACGCCAAGTAAATGGCAGCAGGTCTACTGCATCTGCCAATAGTAAGTGGACAACTAGTGGATGAGATGCTACCTAGGACCACAAGTGGTCCAGGATTGAGCAAGATCTAGTTTTACTATCAGAGTTCTACTAGGCGTAACCAAGTCAATGCCAAGGCAAACCACAATGTCCACCTCTGCACTGAGCTGGTCTGAGATCATGAAAGGTGGGGGGGGGGGGGTCTTGACAGCTGCTCAGGAAACAGATCCTCTGCCCAACCAGTAAGGGCTATGGTTTTTCCCAGTGCCTCACCTGAAGACTAGAAACAGTGAGTCTGCGAGCGTCGTCTGATGTAGAACCCACTGGAACAATAAATGGACTGTCTGGGATGTGATCATCATTGAACTTGACGGAGACTTCATAATCCCCTGAAACAAGGAAACAAATTAGATTTAGTAGGGTGTTCACCAAAGGCTCTTGATTTTTTTTTTGTATATACAGATTAGATCCACATAGAACATGTGGAGACTAAATCTCCATGTTTCGCTAGAGAATTCTAAGACGTTTTCCAATTTCCAATATTGATGACCTTTATCCTCAGTCTAGGTCTGTGATTACCAAATACGACTCCCAAGATGTACACTTGCTTGGCTATTCTCAGAGCTCCACAGAAATGAATGGAGCCAGAGGTCAGTGATGGTCTAGGTCAGGGGTCAGCAACCTGTGGCTCTCCAGCTGTTGTGAAACTACAGTTCCCAGCATGCTACATTCAGGTCTATGAGAGTTCTGAGAAGAGCAGAGGAAGTATGCATGCTGGGAGTTGTAGTTTCACAACAGCTGGAGAGCCGCAGGTTGCCTACCCCTGGTCTAGGTCATCAATATCACTCGTATGGGTGCGGTGTTCTCTTCAGAGTTTACCTGGTCGCCATCGGCACTGAAGCAGTGAGCACTAAAATTACAGCTAACTTGAATGGGACAGAGTGTAACTACAACTGCTCCTTCCCATTCGACGGAGAAGTTGTATTACACCATTTACCTGCTTGCTGTCAGCATTGCAGCTGAAAACAGTGAAGAGAACGCGGTGCTTATACAAGCGCTGCAGTCTCTTCAAACAGTTCATCGTTGGGGTTCTGGGAGTTGGCCCGCCACCGATCTGATATGGATGACCTATGCTGAGGATGGGTCATCAATATTGGAAACTGGACAAACCCTTCAATCACACAAGCTTTTAGGCTGAGGAGAAGGCTTAGAGAGCAATGATGAAGCCTGATTAGATACTAAGCTTGACACTCCATAATAAGTGGACTGACAGGTTTGGCGGAAAATCATCTGAGCTTCCATCTCCACAAACCACCTCTACAGGAGGCTTAACCTACCGGGCTCCTGAACGATGTAGGACACGCCACATGAGCCATCTTTCCGATCCTCAAAAGCAATTTCCGCTTTGCTTGGACCCTCCACTGCGATGGATAGACCTCCAGCACCAGCCTCTCTTGTCCAAATACTGAACTCAGCTAAAAAAAATAAATAAACAAACCCCCAAAACACCAAATTAGTTGAAATTTAAGGAAATCATACAAAAAGGTAAATTGTCTTTGGATACACAAATGGTGACTATGCAGAGGTATTCAAGCAGCAGCCAGTAATCAGGTGCTAAAGAGAAACAGAAGTAGAGTCAATGGCTCGTATTTGAATTCCATTTTTGTGGAGCCCCCTGTAGGTTTCACTTAGATACTGCAGGCTGCTAATCTATATGCCAAAGTATACTCTTAATCCCTTGACGCTTTCATCACACTGTACCTGGAGTTCCAACCTCTGCTCTCTCCAGGCCTGGTCCACCAGCTCGGACTTTATGTGCACCACCTTCACCCAAGGGTCCTACGGTGAACTGGAATGGACTTCCAGGAACATGCTGCCCCTTGTACTTGACACTGACTGTGTGAACGCCCATTTCAGTAGGGACAAATCGGATGCAGTAAGTGTTGTTTTCGCCTTCCATTATTTCTGCATCATGAATCTTGCCAGATGGACTTGTGACCTGAGCAGTCATGTCATGAATGCTGATTTCTGTCAAGCATAAAGAGCATCTTAATATATAGTGTTATCAAAGAGTAATAGCAGATCTAAGGAGATTTAGAGTATCCTACAAATGTGTCAGCGTTCACAATCTAATCAAAAAGCTTATACACACACCAGCTATACAATGACAACTCTTTACTTACCAGGTATTTTCAGGCTAAGATCACATTGACTTCCAATATTCGCCACAGATGGTGCCGTTCTTCTACGAGTGATGCTCTCCTTCATCCTTCCTTCTCCTGTGACTTTGACACAGAATGGACTACCTACAGAAAATAATGACAAGGCATTACAACTAGTCTCTCAATTCAATGTCAATTATCTCATCTTGATTATTTAATCCATCACTGTAGAGAAATCACTTTTGCTCTAAGGAACCTCCCAAGGGAGTGTTCTGCATCGGAGCAGGGTATAAGATCAGTCAATCGTGCAGGATGATGGAAGCCAAACAGATTGTGGCAGCAGAGGGAGGAACATGTAGGCCATTCATAGTAAAGACAAAAGGGGGCAATAATTATTCAATTTTCGTTGTTTTGTGCCGTTTATAGCTGCCATAGATGTTATTTTCTGGCTTTAAGGCAGCCCAAGATGTGCCAATGCAAATTTGGCGCATTTCACTCTGATAGGGAAGTTATAAACATGCCAATTCAAAACACCAATAAAATAATAAAACTGCCCCTTAAAAGAATATGTACACCTTCAGAGGCAATTTTTGAATTGCATGTTACCATTAGTTGGCTAAAAATCAGGTTTTAATTTTTTAAATATTAGGCCATTCTGTCACAAAGAGTTAGCCGCGTGACTGGTATTTTCACTTTGTGCTGGTAGTCTAATAAACCTTCTCTAAACTACTGAGGTCATAAACCCTGATAAGAATGTGGCTTAAATAAGTAAGATAAGAACTGAGCTATAATGAGTGTT
The DNA here is from genome assembly GCA_033119425.1 of Bufotes viridis. NCBI lineage: Eukaryota > Metazoa > Chordata > Amphibia > Anura > Bufonidae > Bufotes > Bufotes viridis. The sequence goes on along the minus strand of CM065597.1, from coordinate 137,471,975 downwards.
TAGAAGGTCAGAGAGCAGAGATAAGGAGTCCATCAGTTCCCCAACTGACAGAAAAGAAAATCCACAGGCTGCTACTAGAGCATCTCAGCTCTGTACACAAAAAAGGGCTCCATATATTATTTAAAAAATAAATTAGCTCAAAATGAGTACAATGCAATAAAAATTGTTTACAAAAGGTGTACATAGTCTTTAGTGTCTTAAATAGGTTAGCTGGTTTCCTACACTGCTGACCTAACCTCGGAATAGGTCATCAATATCAGATCGGTGGGGCTCTGACTACTGGCACCCCTGCAGATCAGCTCTTTGAAGAGAATGCAGTCAACATTGTAAAAGCAAACAGGTGTAATTGCAACTCCTCCGTTCCATTCGCTTAAGTGGGAAGGCACAGACTGAGTAACTGCTCCTTCCCATGGACGCGAATGGGAAGGAGGATCTGCAATCACACCTGCTCGCTGCTGCGATGTCAAGCAAATAAACAGCAAAGAAAATGCAGCACTCAAACAGCTGATCGCCGGGGTGCTGGACCCCAGCCGACAGATTGACGACCTATCCTGAGGTCATCAATATAGGAAACCAGCCAAACCTTTTACCTTCCTTCTGTAGCTTTATACTGTATGTACAAGATACCTGGCACATGCTGGTCAGCAAACTTTATGTTGATGATATAGTTTCCAGGCTCAGTCGGACAGTACGTTACTTTGCACGTTCCATCTTCTAAGTCTTCTGTGTTGATATCTACTTTACTGGGACCCTCAATGGAAAGGCTAAGACCTCCATAACCTGTAACAAGAAGTCACCAAAAGACTGGTCAGTTTCGAAGAGTTTGCCTACGATTTTAAGACAGTTTTTAAATATAGTTATTAAGTGCCAACTTACAATTTTAGCATTAAGTTGTAAAGATTTGTTGGTTCTCACCTGCTTCTCTCGTATCAATGATGAACTCCGCCGGCTCAAATGTTCTTCCTTCAGTTAGGCCCTTGCCGGAGACAATCACGCGACTTGCATCACCGATCTCTGACTGGCTGATCATTACAGTGATGGGACTATTGGGGATATGATGGCCATGTTTCTTGATGCTAACAATGTGTTCTCCAGTCTCCTTTGGCACAAAAGATATCCCTACAGATAAATAAAGCAAAAGTGGTGAAAACAAGGCACAACCATAAAGCTGATCTGAAAGTAAAAAAAAATCAGCCAGATCCAAGACTTGCCTATATGTCCATTGCGGAGCCTCTTGAGAAGACATGGTTCTTCCCTTCCAGAAGGAGAGGTCACAGTAGCAGTCAGTTGACTTATATCAGTCTCAGTGATATTGAGTGGGATATCAGCAGCAGAACCAACCTTGAGCTGGGACATGCGCATGGTATCATCACCTAAGGGGAAAAAATAAAATAAAGTTTACATCAGTGAACCTCAAATTCCAATCTTAATGTGGCTTAAAGTTTCATTAAATGAACACCAACCAGTGATTTTGGCAACAAAGGGGCTGCCGGGGATGTGCTTGTTGTTATATTTAACAAGGATGTTATAGTCTCCAGGGAGGACGGGAAGATAGGACACGGTACAAGTTCCATCCTGGTTGTCCGTGCAACTGATTTCTGCCTTGGAAGGACCTTCGATGGCCAGTGACAAACCACCTATGTGCAAATAACACTTGTGAAACCTCTGTAGGACACATTTTCACCCCTTATATAGTCATCTCCAGGTACTCACCTTCACCAGCATCTTTGGTATTCACTGTGAACACAGCAGGCTTATTCACGGTGCCATGTATCAATCCTGGGCCGTAGGCCGTAACATGGCCACTGTTGACGTAATCCACATAGAACTGCAGGGGGCTTCCTGAAAAGAAAATGAAATGGTTTAGGGTGACAAGAGCTGATCACCAGCAATACAGTTTAGCATGTTATGTTTGTGTGGCAATTATCACCTTCGACACTTTAACAATTTCATGTATTTAAAAAAAAAAAAAAATCTAACTGCGTCCATCGGAAAAAAATAACAAATGGCCACTAGGAATCTCACTTCCACCTAATTTGCAGTCCACTGCTGTCAGGCAAGATCGGTCCCTAGTAAACAGAGGACAGCTCATAGGAAATGGGAGTGTGTCAAAGCTAGCAGAGGTCAGAAGCAGTTTTTATCAGGCTCACGAAGACCTAAAGAGCCTCAGTCCTTTCTATTAAGGCCTTTCACACGGCCATTTTCCCAGCGTGTCCATATTGCAGCCCGCATATGGCGGGTCTAATACACGGGGCAGCGGCCGTGTGCATTCTGAAGACTCATTCACTTGAATGGGTTCGCAAATCCGGAGATGCGGAGCAGAACAGAAGCACTACGGAGTGCTTCCGTTCTTCTGTTTCACAAAAAATAAAAAATTTAAACTTGTTCTATCTTTTTGCAGAACAGACGCATCGCGGACCCCATTTCAAGTGAATGGGTCCTCGATCCGTACGCGGCTGGCCCACGATAGGTGCCTGTGCATTGCGGACCGCAATTTGCAGTCCGCAGCACAATGGCCGTGTGAAAGAGGCCCAAGTGTGATTTTCCTCTCTTCATCTGTTCTGTGAGCGTAGGAGCTGAAAACATAGTGGGAAGCAAGGAAAAAGAACGTCACAGCAGTACAGTGCTGACAGACTTCACAGAAGGGAAATGACAACTGCTTCTGAGAGAAATAGATCTAGCTGTGCACCTAAAACAGGGAATACGGCTGAAAGACATTAGGAAATCCCCAAAAAGACCTGTTCCTTCAGCGTTGATGATGATTGTATAAAGAAGCACAGGCATTACGCAAACTTTTTTTTTTTGACAGGTATACTTTAAAGGATGTTTAGATTCCCTACTTCAATTACCGGAAAAATTCCATCAGGACATCATTCAATCGCAAGCAACCTCTGAGCAGTGCCACATGGGTTTAAGTGACCTGTTGAAACCTTCTGAAAAAACACTGGAGGTCCAAGATATCGCCTATGTATATTTTTTTTCCATTTCTCAAAGCAGAACCTGGATCTGAATACTTTTGTAAATGCATGCAATTAAACACTTCGCATAGCCACTGAGTTACTCAATACAATCTCAGTATAGCACCTCCTGCTGTTTGTTCTTTTCCTCATCTCTGTCCACCTCTGTCGTGGACGCACATGCTCAGTTCCACCCTTCAACTGCCACCAGCTGTTAGAATCTGTGACAGTTACAGGTCACACCCCCTGAGCTGCCAGTTTGAAATAAATCTAGTAGAGCAATTGGAGCAATGAATGGGGAGAGCTTTGGATCCATGTGGGGTAAAGGACTGGTTCTAGCAATTTTAGAAATAGTTGATTGAGTTTTTACATCAATCATGGGATAACCCATTTACGTTTTTATAGGGAAGGTTGACCAGCCACCAGAGCCCTTACATAGACTAATGTTCAGAGCAACTTCAATCCATGTCTAGAACTGAAGACCTACCTGGTATGTGCATGCCATCATACTTGATGTCCATCTCATGAAGGCCAGCTTCTGTAGGAGCATATCTGACAGTGACTGTTCCATCTTTGTTATCTGTGATGTCAGGTTTGGCCACTTTTCCAGAAGGCATACGGACTTCTCCTACATCAGTGTGAACAATATGGTAGGAGTTGAGTTTACAGACAGTCCCCAAGAGATCTAGAAATTAAATAACCCATGCAAACTGCAATACGGCAAACATTTACCTGTGATCTCTCCTTTTTTGATAGTGAAGGGAATAACCAGGTCGAATGGTCTCAACCCTGCAACATCCAGTCCATTCACTCCCATTACAGGACGATCTGTAGCCTAAACCAAGGAGAGTCAAAAATGAGCAAACCTTTAAAAAATGAGAAGAGCATGAAAGGGAAGGTGGAGAGGACATGCTTCAATGGGAGCAAAACAAACCCAAATTCCAATGCAAGTTCATCATAGCATAAAAAAAGCCTACAGCTAAAAGGTCCTCCCTGAGCTGCCAAACGAAGGATTGCAAGGACCTTCCATGAGGTCACCGATGGTCGGGACCAGACGGGAAGTGAAGGAAAATGAATAAAGCCGTACCATATGTCTATTACTAAAGACGTACCCCATGTCTGTGCATGTAGCAGTGCTGCGTTTGTCAGGTGTGTACGCAGCAGTGCTGTGTGTTTCATTACAGACATTGGCCTCTCCACTTTATTAAACCAGGGAAGATTAATAAGTAGAAAATTCATGAGTCTTATATTCAGGTGCGTCTTATAGTGTGGAAAATATGCCAATTTCAGAAACAAAAAAGGTAAAAATAAACTAAAATGTTCAAGACCCTTCCCATCACTCGCAGCTCCAGTTTATTCTCCCTGCAGTCAGCCGAGGGGTTGCATTCTACACTGGGAGTAGATTCTTATCCTCCCAGGGACAGAACCCCAGCTGTGTGACTGCGCAGAGATTTATCCCGTCCACGTGATGCAAAACTGATGAACGAGCAATGGAATTGGAATATTAAAAACACACACACAATTGCAAGATGAAGAAAGTCTTTGCAGTCAGTTTATCCAAAAACTTGGCAAACCTGGAAACATGAATTCTGCAAGAGACAGTTATACATTTTCTGAACACATGAAAAAAAAAAAAAACACAAATGGATGAGACGGACGGGTGGATATAAAGGGTTAACTCCTTCCTGCCACGCAAGATGTGGTGGCTGGAAATCTGACAATGAGATGTTGGTAGTGAAAAAAAAAAAAAAAAAAAAAGAGAAATGGGAAGATATGGCAGACATCTGGAATTTACAGAGCGGAGAGAGGTATGAGCCCAGTGAATGAACCCCCTCATAACCCACCCACACCCCCCTCCCCAAATTTATTTCCAGTGGAGATTGAGGAAAAGGCCATCTCTGGAACAATAGACACAGGGAAGGAACTTTCTTTGGAATTCATCCAGAAGCGGAGAGAAAAGTATTCACGCCATGATAGCCTTATACCAGCAGAGCTGTGCGTCTAATGCTGCGGTACGTGCTGTCAGTGTGATGGCACATGCAAGCAAAGCACTACATTACAGCTAAACGTACAGGAAGAACCCACAGTGACCACTATGCAACCCCTTGCAATTTCTCAAGAGCAGGTCCCTAAAGACTCAAGTGCGGTTACATCTAGTAGAATATTATGTGCTAGAGCTATCAGCAGGTTCGGCAGGGCCTGAATTCCAGAATTCCTTCCCTGTCCCACAACCTTCCAGGATGTTTTTTCCCTCCATGAATGATACAGTTACTGTTAAAAGAGGGTACCCAGGGTTGCTGCATGCCCGGGTATGCGTAAGGTGGGGCTAACTGCTGCTGAGCCATCTGCTGAGGCATCATTTGCTCGCCGTCCAGAGCCTGCGTTGGGAGGTGCAAGAACATATTAGTCACATTCTACAGCTGAAAATTCATCAAGACAACGGTGGATGGAACGAACAACTTCAGTGGGTCGCTGATTTTAGAATAGTCAGTCATATTAAAAAAACGGAATCTGTCAGTGATGTTTTAATATCTGCAAATGTACCTCTAGGAGCAACAGGGGCGTTACTGTTACTCCTAAAGGCTCTGCTCTCTCTGCAACTACTGTGCCCTCTCCATTTTAAGAGGCAGTGAAAACATCACCACTCCTGGCAGTGTCAAAAAGCAGAGGACGAGGCAGTTGCACAGAGAGCAGAGCCTCTAGGCGTAATGGTAACGCTCCCGTTGCTCCTATAGTAGCTCATTTGCATATATTCATTTTTCTCAGCAATACGGGCACGTATGAACATGGGATCAACACTGATGCCTTCAGCTGCCAAGCGCACATGCGACATGTCGGCCAGGTATCCATCTCCTGACAGATGCCCGTTAAGTTTTCCATCTGCACTCCAATCTTTACTTTAGTACAATGACAAAATCCTCGTGTTGGGATAGACATATGCATTTCAGATATAAGTATATTCCCATTTGGGACACTTATGGCATATGCAATGGATATTCCATAAATATATAACTTCATGTAATTCGTGGAAAGCCAGAAATAAAGAGTTAGGCGTGCACATGCCGCTTTCTCCATTCACTTCCATAGTAGAGTCAGCGCACTCTGCTATTTTCGGAAGCGCTATTAAAAGGGGTTATCGGATATCTGAAATACCCACCCCCATGCCCTTTGTATGGATTATACTTTCCTGCCCCCCGGCACCCGCTCGGATCTAAACATCTGACGACGAGAGGAGCAGCCAATAGCAGGTCGCTCACCCCATTGCTGGATGTTTTGATCCGATCGACAGGGACATGCAGCGGCGGTTATGCAGGGATCCGGAGGAAGGCAGGTGCTGGGGAGCAGGTCAGTATTCTCCATACAAGATGCCCAGGCATTGGGGAGGAGAAGGGTATACTTTAGCTATCAGATAACCCCTTTAAAGTGATGAGAATTCAACGATGCAAGGCCACATCTCCACTCCTGGCCAGGTGTAACTGGGCCCCATCCATGGGATAGCAGCGGGTTCCAGAGGTGGGACCTGTGGATATACCACCAGTGTCTCAGATTGGAAAACCACTTTAAAGTTGTTGACAATATAGGGGTGGGGGGGGGGGGGGGGTCTTACACTGATGACCCCCTTTATCAGCCATGGCAGACAGCTGTTAATAAAAGGGTTGTCTTACCAGGTTACGCTAAAGCTGACCATAACATCAAGCGTCAGCCGAAACATGCAATGTTGTCGGAAACGGCCAAGCACCTGATGTGTATGGGGGGTCCGGTAGATAAGGATCAGGCAATTTGATTTCTACTGCCCAATCTTGGGAAGCTAACCCGTTGTCAGAAGTGTCCTGACAGTGGCGTTCTCCTTTCTACCTGTTCAGGAAACCTGCACGCTCAAGCGAACGTCCATTTATACGAGTGCTGTTGGCCAAGTGAGTGTTCTGCCGACAGCTATCGAACACGTATATACACACACAAGTTCTAGTGACTTTCCATAATCAATTGAAGGTTTACATCTAAAAAAAAGTGTAAAAGATTTAAAGAAGTTTCCCCCATACTTACTGTAACTTGGAAGGGGCTGTTCGGGATGTGCTCCCCACCAAACCGCACACAAATGACATATTTGCCAGGCTGAGGTGCCGTGTAGAAGATATCAAAAGTTCCATCTTCGTTTTCTACGACATCTACATCCACTTCAGTGCCGTCTGGTGTGCACACTGTACACGTCACTTTACCCTTTCCGGCGGCCTTGGCATCAACTGTTATTACAGTCTCTTCACCAATCTGGATAGTGGGTCCAATGCCAGCACCTGCGTGGAACCAAGATGTTGTGGGGCGAGTAGGAAGGTACATAGTAAGAGGGGTGAAATGAGAGTTTATCATGGTTCTACTTTACCAGCAAGTCCCATGCGCCACCACCCTAAAAAATTGGCCAAACCCTTCGCCATTCACAGCCAGACCCCCCTCAGTTCTGCAGGAAGCTCAGTTCTCAGGAAATTTTTATGCAAATAGAAAGTCATCCTCAAAGAAATGGAGAAAACAAGAAATTTGGGCAAGTTATGGGTCACTCAAGCCTAGTGGTCTGAAGCCCAGATGTCCCACATGGACATGTTACCTCTATCTACCATTCACCCAAAGAAACAAGTGAATATAGTTAGTGACCCCCAAATCCTCAAAAATAAAAAATAAAGGACCTACAACATTTAAACACCGAATTGGTTGTGTTCTCACTAAATAAAACCTTGACACCATGAAGAGGTCCACTGTACCATGAGGTCTTCAATGAAAATGCAAAACCTCCCAAAACTCGCTGGAAGGCTTCGTGTGCAAGGAACATGGAAATGGGTTTAGGAGGTACCCCCAAAAAGGACAATGGGACGCCAATCAAAGTGAGTACAATAAAAAAGGTACAGTCTATTGCACGTTTCTGTACGAAAAAGTGACTAGGCCATACTTGTAAGAGGTACCTCCAGAATTGGTGACCTAACAGTGTATTTGTGAATAGAGGAAAAAAATAAAAAATTTCCTGAGGGACTGATTTCCAGATAAACGCAAGTGCTGAAGAGACGAGCAGGAGAGGGTGGAAGAGGGTGCAGAGCAAAGTGGAATTATTAGAGATGCAGTTAAAAGGTTCAGAGATTGTTGAAGAGGAGCCATACAAAGCAGGCATGCAAAAGTAAAACAGAAGAGACTTAAAACCATGGAGTAAGGAACCCCCATCCCAACTCGCGTCCTACAGTTCATGGTTAGGGAGTGTGGCCTAACCCGAACAGCTCTTAGGGTACATGGCGCCATACATACAATTATAAGTTGAAGCCTCCAGAATGTGGCCAGATACGTTCTCTACCCATTTAGGGCAGAGATTTAGCCCCCTACTAGTTGAATGCATAGGCTTGCAGCCAATATGGAAGCGTGCCAACATATTAGAACCTCACCCATATATAGGCATGCTGTGCCAGCTGGATGTGCCCACCGCCTGTACTTAAATTAATGGCAAATTACATAAACATGCCCAAGAGTGGTCAGAAAAGACTCCGCTATTAATGGGTCTCGGTTCAGTAAGGGGGAGGACTATCTGCATAAATTTGGGACCAAATCAGGAGGATCCTAGTTAGGTCGTTTGCTGGAGCATCTAAAAGCTCAGCGTCCTAAAAAGGACTAAATACATCAGTGGCATCTTCTCGTAGAAAGTATAATAGAGCAATACATGCCACACTCCATAACCACAAACCAGCTTCATATCAAATCCAATACTGCAATATACGATCCCCGTATATCCCACTTGTTTCACCGCCACCAAAATACCATTTTATTTTTTTATTTTTTTTAGAGGGAATCAAATCGAGTATGCTGCCCTAGGGGAGGCCAGTATGAAGTAAAGACAGAGACCCTGATTTTCAGCAGTATCTTCACACACTGCGGATTTTGTTGCAGGGTTTTCTGTGACTGAAAACCGTACCATTCACCTGAATGAGGGTTGCAGTTATCCATGTGCTTGCCACGATTGTCAGTTGTGGAAAACGCTGCAACAAGATCCACAGAGTGTGAAGGCACCCTAAGGGCTCATGCACACAGCTGCTGCCCGGCCATGCCTGTATTGCAGCGCGCAAACAGCAAATATACGGGCACCGGCCGTCGCATCCTGGATGCTGTCCCATTCACTTGAATGAGTCCACAATCCGGTAGGTCCGGTGCGGAACGGAGGCACAGAAGCACTACACTCCCTGCCTCCGCACTGCAAAAAAATAGAACATGTTCTATTTTTTTACAGTACGGACGGATCACGGACCCATCCAACTGAACGGGTCTGCCGAAACCGCATGGATGTTGCCCACGCATTGGGGACTGCAAATTGCGGTCCCCAATAGAAAAGTGGTCGATAAGCAACAGGAGCTGGCCTCAAATACCAGGACGCCGGCGCTCATGTTTATCACACAGAGGACTCCTGGCTCCACTCACTGAAATGACAAGTGACAATGAAATCAGGGTCTCCGTCACCAACGTTCAATGCCCTTACATGGGGCAGCATAAACCTGCCAACAGATTCCCTGTTAAAATGCTGGAGAATGTCTACTGAAGAGCAGTCCAGCCTATCAAGTCTAAACAGGGGCACGTTGGTGGACAACGGCCATTGCAGTTACACCGAGAATGGATTTCATGCCTAAAATTAAAGAGAAGCCACCTTCCCAGCCCCTCTGCACAGTCACATTGCCGTCTGGGCGATTCACAGCTGTTACATTTGCAGCCAAAGGGATAACTCAAACCATCAGACCGAGGCTAATCTTTGGGATTTAGGTTGGCGCAAGGTTTATAAAAGTTTGTCATAATGACCAATTATACTGAATATTTTTTAAGAAAACCATCCATCTGCTAAGCATCTCCGGCTCTGGAACACGTTGCCACGTAAAGGACGTTCAACATAAGAACAAAGTGAAATGAATGCAATTCTCTTCATGCCGATCGTGATTACAAGGGCCGGGCTATGCCCATATAGTAATGCTTAGAACAACTGTGAATGCCAAGACCTGGACTGCCAGAAAGATCAGAAAAATCACGTCCAACTTAAAAAAAAAAAACACGAGGGAGAATAAAAGGTTTAGTCGAGACTAGCAAGCGGCTTACCTAGCCCGTGACCTCCGATTGACACTGAGGTGAAAGGGCAAAGAGCAAGGAAAGGTAACGTGAGACAAGGTGACAACGTGAGGGTAAAGTGCATAACAATATACACATCAGCAGAGATCAATTTACATATCGACATGTTACGCCATAAACCGTGTGCAGCGTTGAGAAGTGTGTACGTATAAAGCAGTGTGAGAGGAGCAACGGGAGGAGTCAAAGGCATTCCACGCTCTGCCCTGCGCAACGCAAAGCTTTCCGGAGGGGGTCCACGAGTCTGTCTTACACCAGCAGCTAGCTTAGGCAACAGGACTACATGATCCAGTAATCTGTGAAATGGGATCTTCTCAAACTGCATTTGCTGCTCGAGTGTATGGCCACAGTAGTTGAAACCTGGAAATTTCCGTGAAGATCCGCAGCAAATACAGTGGCCAAAAAGTGGTTGAGGCTTTAAAAAAAACTCCACCCAGAAAATGTCCGTATTGGATTCCACATACAGATTGATACGGACGGTAGATATTAAATCCGCAGCAGGTCAATTGCTGTTGCTGATATTTGCTGTAAATTTCAGCCTTTAGAAAATCAGGGCAATTTCTGCACTAAAATCCACACAATTTGGTGGGCATGTTGGCCAGATATCAGTGTGGACCTCCTACGTGTGGCCATACAGGACTTAGAGGGGTTCTCCGGGCTTTTAATATTGAGGACCTACCCTCAGGATAGGTCATCAATACCAGATCGACAGGGGTCCGACATACAGCACCCCGGCCGATCAGCTGTATGACGTGTGGTCTCTCTTCCTGTTGGCTGCAGCTTCGCCATAGACCGCAGCAGTGAGCAGGAAGAGAAGACTGAACGTGCCAAGTGCATGCGCCATCTCCTCGTACAGCTGACCGGCGGGTGTCAGATCCGATATTAAGGACCTAGACTGAGGATGGGTTGTCAATATCAAAAGCCCGGCAACCCCTTTAAACTGCTTTCAAGGTAGGTCATATAGGGAAGAATCAAGGCACCTGATCTTTATCAGAGGGTGGAATACCATATACAACCAAGCGACCAAACAATCGCCTACCTGTCACTGTGCATTTGCTGGCATCGCCTGTTGGCACGGCACGGATGCGATAAGGTGAATATGGAATCTCATCGCCTCCGTATTTGATGAGAATAGTGTAGCGCCCAGTCATGTCAGGCACATAGGACACCGTGTAAGTCCCATCTTGATTGTCACGGATAGTGGCCTTCTTGGGTTTTCCTTCAGGATCCTGGAAATAAATTAATAATTTAGCATTGAGCTAATGGGGTCTTTATACTAACACTTTAATCTACAGTAGTTGAGCTTCTGTCAATCTCCAGAGGCTCTGGATGCTAGAATCGCCAGAGCGCGTCTCGGGTTCTGTTCACATCTGCATCGTGACTTCATCATAAACCAGATCCATGAACAATGGACCCTAGCAGCGACCAACAGACCCCCAGTGACTTAAAATGGTCTCCTTTGGGTTCTGCCACGGTGCAAAAAGAATGCATGCTCCTAAATGCAGATGTGAAGACAGCCTTACAGTCCCCTACATTAGGCATTTCTGAAGGGTGCGGCTCTTCATGGGGCATGAAGACACAGTAAGGATGGTGGTGCTTGACACCAAGATCAAATCCATTGTGACCACAATAGGTGGTCTTCGGTGCATAAAAACGCAGGTTCACAATTTTTGATGTGCAGTGCCCCTCGCTACAAGTCATGAAACTTACCGTTATCTGAACCGCAAGGAGACCCTCTCCAGCATCCTTGGCATCAATAGTAAATTCCACAGGCAGACTGGCAGGGACTCCGGTTGTATTCAATCCTGGGCCACTAGCTTTTACCTTACTGGCATCATGAGTGGGCAGAACTTTTACTTTGAATGGACTACAGAGAAATTGAGGACAATAAAAATACTTTAATATTCTTCACACCAGATTATAGGCAAGCAAGGATTAAAGGCTTTGTATATTGAGGAGCCATCTGACTCCCTGCACCCCCACCAATTAGCAGTTTGAAGGGGTGGTGGAAGCGCTGACTCCTCATACTTTGCCTGTGATGTCACCTCCATTGGTCAATTGGCCTTTGTGCAGTTCAGGCCCATTCGAGTTAAAATGTCAAGCGTGGCCACAATGTATGGTGCTGTGCTTGGTATATTGTAGAGAGGCCACAACGCTCAACCATGTGCTGTAGCCTCTTCAAAGAGCTGACTGGTAGGATGGCAGAACTTGGACCTCCATCAAATATAAACATCTCTCACTTGTCATGGAGATAGAATCCCAACTAACCTGCGTGGCACTTCTTCATCTCCATACATCACTGCAATGTTGTATGGTCCTTCACGGGTGGGCACATAGTTAACGGTCTGAACTCCATCTCCATTGTCAACAATTTCCACAGGTTCAACAATTCCTACAAGACAAATGACCTGAAATACCCACCAGGAACACAAAGGAAAGAACTGCATTTACATCTCTGCAGCAACTTACCTTTTGGACCTTGGACTTTAACTTGCAATGGAGCAACCCCTGCTTTACTAGTGTCTACACTGAAGGACTGTGGGACATTTGCCCTTACAAGACCTGGGCTCAGTCCAGGACCAGAACATTTCACCTTGCTGCCATCGACGACATCAGTAACGGGAACCTTGAATGGACTGCCTGCAAAATCGTAAGGTATCAGTGATGCAGATGCAAATAAAGTAATATCAGAGAAACAAAGACAAAATCCCAACAAGTCTCGCCTTCCACCTTGACCCCACTCATCTCAGCGCAAACAGAAATTTCACATTCATACATGACCCCCTGAAACATTTGAATCAAGAAACACCTACAAGACTTCCTCAAGACTATTTTACAAGGCCATGAGCAAGTTTCCATCAGTTTTAGTTACCATACGGCAAGGTCATGAAGCGGTTGCGATATGGCTGTAAAGGCTGCAGCAGCCCAATTACGACTGCACTGTTTAGTCGGTCTGTATTGTTAGAGGGATTATCCGGGAATTTCAGATTGATAACCTATCCTCAGAATAAGTCACCACTATCTGATCAGTAGAGGTTCACCACCACGCATCCCCCACCAATAAGCTGTTTGAAGAGGCCACGACCTCTTATACGATGGCATCACTGGCCTATCAGTCACACGGCCTAGTGAATGGGGCTGCGCTTGATGAGCTGTGAGGAGTGTGGTGATCTCCGTAGCTCCGGGGAGTGCAGCGACTTTCTCAAACAGCTAATTAGCAGGGATCCTGGTAGGACATCAATATGAAAATCCCGATAACCTGTTTAATGGACACAGGGCACACTCAATACCATTCTGGGATTAATACAGACCACGGCCGTGCTGTACTCAACCGTGACATGATCACACCATGCGGTTGTACCCTATAGCACTCAGAACTCAAATCTCACCTGGAACCTGGTGTCCACCATATGTGACATTAAGGCTGTAAGTGCCAGGCTCATATGGGATATATTCCACTGAGCAGCTGCCATCTTTATTGTCTGTGCAGGACATCTTTGCTTCAGATGGACCTTCAACAGCCAAGCCCAGACCCCCTGTACCAGCACCCCTAGAAGAGAAAGAAAAATAAGCCTCCAGCAGTTATACACCAATTAAAAAACAAAAAACTTTGAGGGGTATTCCAGCACACAAAAAAAAAAAAAAAAAAAAAAAAAAAAGCCTTTCCCCAAAAAATACATTTTTTTTACTAGAAAACATGGTCCTCAAATAACCAGACTGCATAACAAATATATGATGGAGAAATCACCTTGTTTCCACTGTAAATTTGTTGGGCTTGTTTGTGGTTCCACTCTGGATACCAGGACCATGGACTCGGACTCTAGATGGGTCACAACCTTCTGTCACGGGAACCCGGAATGGACTCTTGGGTACAGGACTTCCATTGTAAGACACATCTACAGAGTGGACACCTAAGTGGATAGAAGAAACACCAATAAGTAAAAGCATATACTAACCAAGCTACCAACAGCATGGTCCCATGATGAGTAACTGCATAAAACCCCTCTCACCGTCTTCATAAGGAGTATACTCCACTTTGTATGTACCATCCCCATTATCCTGTACGTAGGCTTCAGTGAAATTGCCAGAAGGATTGGATACCCTGGTCTTGACATGTGGACCTCCATTTTTGGTCAGAGCCCGGGCATCCACACTGAATTCGGTAGTTGCTTCTCTGAAAACACCTGCAAGGGAGGAAAAAAAAATATATATATAAAAAAAAAATAATTAAAAGCAAATGTCATGTCACCCAAACCAAAAAAATATAATAATTTGTTCCCGCACCTTTTCCTTCAACTCCAGGTCCAAACACCTTAACACCAGATGTATCAACTGCTGGAGATACTTGCAGTTTGCTGGGGAAGTTGGGCACCATTTGACCACCATATTTGATAGTAATGGTATAGATCCCAGGGTAAAGTGGAATATAGGTAATAGTATATGTGCCATCTCCATTGTCTTGGATATGGACCTCAGCCTGCATGCCAGTGTCTGAAATTATTTCAATAGTCAACTCTGCATTGCCAGCATTGGAGCAGTCCACATTAAATTTGCCAGCTTCGCCAACCTGGGCATGTTCTAAACCAGGGCCTGAACAAGTCACCTTGGTCGGGTCAAAGGAAGGCTCAATCTTCGCCTTGAATGGAGATCCCGGTATATGGGTATCAGCAAAAAGAATATTGATGTTGTAGTCGCCGGGTTCAGTAGGCAAATAGGATACAGAGCAAGTTCCATCGCCGTTGTCTAGACATTCAATCTTCGCTTCACATGGACCTTCAACAGTCAATCCAAGTCCTCCTTGGCCAGCACCTTTAGTGTCTATGGTGAATGGGGTTGGAGAACCTACACTTCCTCCCTTCAGCCCAGGCCCATAAGCCTTAACCTAAAGCACACGTAAAATACAAAATTAGTGACAATCAAGGCATGGAGGACAATTCCCCATTTCCAAGTTCTCAAATAAAATATGGTCTCAGCTACAAGACTCCTTGCTAGCTTTTAGGTACAGATTTTCATTTTTAATAAACAGTCTGGATTTTGGGGTATATTCGTGTGTAGTAAGTTGACTGAAATTTCGGCAACTGAAAACCAGTTCCATTCATATGAATAGCAGAGTTATGGTAGCAAGCACAGATTTTAGCAAGCCTCATTCAGTTAAAATGGGACCATGGAAGAAATTTATACAAAAATTCTGTTGAATGTGAACTCCAATACAGTGTTAAAAAAAAAACTCCAATCTTATCAGTTATATTTATACTTAAAGGTGACGTGTCATCTCAGACATTGGTGGCATACAATGTCAGATCGAAATGGGTTCTGCAACCATCTCCAGAACGTGCCCCTGAAAGTGAAGGACCGCTCTGCATGCTCTACATTCACTTCCATGGGAGTTGGAAAAAAAAAAAATAGCTGGCGGTTTTGGGGAGCTCCATAGAGTTCTGCGACTGACCGAAATCATAATTCCCATAGAAGAGAATGGATAGCATTGAGCGACTCTCCCTTTACTTTCGGGGGACCTGTTCTGGAGAGAGGAGCGGGCCCTAGAGGTCAGACACACATTGATGATAGTGTCACCAGTGTTTTAACCGCTACAGGACCGCCGCACGCAGGATTGCGTCCTGGCGGCGGCCCTGTAGCTCTGATCGGACGCATCTAGGCGTCATCTCGTGAGACGCGAGATACGCGAGGACGCGCCCGCACATGCGCGCCATCGGCGAGCTCGCATGTAGTTATACTACAGCCTGCCAGCGCCGATCGTGCGCTGGCAGGCTGTATATGGCAGAAAAAAAAAAAAATAAAAAAATAAATAAAAAAAAAAATCGCAGATCAGACGTTGTTCTGTGAACAGCGTCTGATCTGCTTGCTGCCCGCTTCTCTGGTGGTCCCTTTGCTTGGGACCACCAGAGAAAAATATCAAAGTGCACCAATCACCACACAACCCCCCCACCCACCACCCCCTGTCACTGATTAACCCCTGATCTCCCATGTCACCCCCTGTCACCCCCTGTCACTGATCACCCCCTGTAAGGCTCATTCAGATGTCCGCATGTGTTTTGCGGATCCACGGATCCGCGGATCCGCAAAACACGGACACCAGCAATGTGCTTTCCGCATTTTGCGGATCCGCACATTGCCAGAACTATATAGAAAATGCCTTTTCTTGTCCGCAATTGCGGACAAGAATAGGACATGTTCTATACTTTTGCGGATCTCCAATTACGGATCCGCAATTACGGATCCGAGCGGGACAAAGTCTGTCCCCATAGAATTGAATGTATCCACAATTCTGTTCCGCAAAATTTTGCGGAACAGAATTGCGGACGCTTGAATGATGCCTTAGGGTCCCTTAGCGATCGCAGCTTTATAGCTTTTCCCTCTTTTTTTTTGCACATTTTTTAGAGATTTTTTCATCCACATTGATCAATGTGAATGGAAAAATCTGTGACGTTCATTTTTTTCTTTCAGCGCAGAGGCTGAACGGAAAAAAAAATTCTCATTACCCGTCTGCTCAATATACGGAGAATAGCAAAAACTCCTAATGCTGGCCATACGTGTAATGATTGCGGAGACCCCTAAAATGCCAGGGCAGTACAAAAACCTCACAAGTGACCCCATTTTAGAAAGAAGACACCCCAAGGTATTCCGTGAGGGGTATGGTGAGTTCATGTGAAATTTTATTTTTTGTCACAAGTTAGTGGAATGAGAGACCGTAAAAAAAAAAAAAAAAACATTTCCGCTAACTTGTGCCAATTTTTTTTTTTCTGTAAACTCGCCATACCCCTCACGGAATACCTTGGGGTGTCTCCTTTCCACAATGGGGTCACTTGTGGGGTATTTATACTGCCCTGGCATTTTAGGGGTCCTAAAGCGTGAGAATCCAAATGCGTAAAAATGTCCTGTGAAATCCTAAAGGTACTCATTGGTTTTAGGGCCCTTTAGCATCTTGGCTGCAAAAGTGTCACTCATGTGGTATCGCCGTACTCAGGAGAAGTAGGGCAATGTGTTTTGGGGTGTATTTTTATATATACCCATACTTTGTGTGAGAAATATCGCTGTAAACGACAACTTTTTAATTTTTTTATTCAAAGTTGTCAATTTACAGAGATATTTCTCTCACCCAGCATGGGTATATGTAAAAATACACCCTAAAACACATCGCCCTACTTCTCCTGAGTACGCGATACCACATGAGTGACACTTTTGCAGCCAAGATGCGTAAGGGCCCTAAAACCAATGAGTACCTTAGGATTTCACAGGCCATTTTACGCATTTGATTCTCTACGCTTAGGGGCCCCTAAAATGCCAGGGCAGTATAAATACCCCACAAGTGACCCCATTTTGGAAAGAAGACACCCCAAGGTAGTCTGTGAGGGGCATGGCGAGTTCACAGAAAAAAAATTTGGCACAAGTTAGCGGAAATTGATATTTTTTTTTGTTTTTACAAAGTCTCATATTCCACTAACTTGTGACAAAAATAAAATTTTACATGAACTCACCATACCCCTCACGGAATACCTTGGGGTGTCTTCTTTCCAAAATGGGGTCACATGTGGGGTATTTATACTGTCCTGGCATTTTAGGGGCCCCTAAAGCGTGAGAAGAAGTCTGGAATCCAAATGTGTAAAAATGCCCTGTGAAATCCTAAAGGTACTCATTGGTTTTAGGGCCTTTGCACTCAGGCTGCAAAAAGTGGCACACATGTGGTATCGCCGTACTCAGGAGAAGTGGGGCAATGTGTTTTGGGGTGTAATTTTATATATACCCATACTTTGTGTGAGAAATATCTCTGTAAACGACAACTTTTAAAAAATTTTATACAAAGTTGACAATTTACAGAGATATTTCTCTCACCCAACATGGATATATGTAAAAATACACCCCAAAACACATTGCCCTACTTCTCCTGAGTACCGCGATACCACATAAGTGACACTTTTTGCAGCCTAGATGCAAAGGGTCCAAATTCCAACGAGTACCTTTAGCTTTACATGGCGGCTCACAATTAGCCCGCCCAAAATGCCAGAGCAGTAAACACACCCCACAAATGACCCCATTTCGGAAAGTAGACACCCCAAGGTATTCACTGAGGGGCATAGTGAGTCCGTCTGAGATTTTTAATTTTTTTTGCCAGAAGTTAGCAGAAATTGAAACTTTTTTTTTTCTCAGACTTGTGAAAAAAAAATGAAATGATACATGAACTCACCAAGCCCCTCCATGAATACTTTGGGGTGTCTTCTTTCTAAAATGGTGTCATTTGGGGGGTATTTATACTTTTCTGACATTCTAGCACCTGAAGAAACATGACAGGTGCTCAGAAAGTCAGAGCTGCTTCAAAATGCCGAAATTCACTTTTTTGCACCATAGTTTGTAAACGCTATAACTTTTACCCAAACCAATAAATATACACTTATTGGACTTTTTTTTATCAAAGACATGTAGAACAATAAATTTAGAGAAAAATTTATATAGAAATGTAGTTTTTTGAAAAATTTTACAACAGAAAGTGAAAAATGTCATTTTTTTGCAAAAATTTCGGTAATTTTTGATTAATAGCAAAAAAAGTTAAAATGTCAGCAGCAATGAAATACCACCAAATGAAAGCTCTATTAGTGAGAAGAAAAGGAGGTAAAATTCATTTGGGTGGTAAGTTGCATGACGGAGCAATAAACGGGTAAAGTAGTGTAGTGCGGAATTGTAAAAAGTGGCCTGGTCATTAAGGGTGTTTAAGCTAGGGGGGCTGAAGTGGTTAAATGAGACAATCCCTATAAGTACTCACCTTTGAAGGATTTGTTGGTGGAACTGCTTCAACAGGGAAAGGACTGCCGGGTACTGGTACTCCATCATATGTAACCTCCACTTCGTAAGGTCCTTCTTCCCGAGGTATGAACTTTACAGTGCTATTATCTGGACTCAGACCTGGTTCTACTTTGCAAGGAACAGATTTGTTGGATGGGCCTGTGATTTTAGAAGCCACTTTGCCTTGTCCTCCTGCACCTTTAGACTTCACTGTAAACTCCTGGTCCTTTCCAACTTCCACCTCTGAAGAAGAGCAAAAAAGGTCAATGTCAAAAAAAAAAAAAAAAAAAAAAAAAAAAAAAAAAAAAAATACACCACACACAACAAACACATATAATGCATAGACAACCAGGATTTTTTGAAGACAGGCATCCTATACAATAAAATTACGATCCAATCTCTCCATAAGGAGAACTTACAAATGTAATAGTCTATAACAGACCGGTGCAGGTAAGGTTACTTTCACATTAGCGTTTTTTGCGGATCCGTCATGGATCTGCAAAAACGCTTCCGTTACAATAATACAACCGCATGCATCCGTCATGAAAGGATCCGGTTGTATTAGGTCTTCTATAGCCATGATGAATCTGTCTTGAACACCAGTGAAAGTCAATGGTGGACGGATCAGTTTTCTATTGTGCCAGAGAAAACTGATCCGTCCCCATTCACATACATTGTGTGTCAGGACGGATCTGTTTGGCTCTGCTTCGTTAGGCGGACAGCAAAACGCCGCAGGCAGCCTCCAGAGCGGAATGGTGACTGAACGGAGGCAAACTGATGCATTCTGAGCGGATTCTTTTCCATTCAGAATGCATTAGGGCAAAACTGATCCATTTTGGACCGTTTCTGAGAGCCCTGAACGGATCTTACAAACGGAAAGCCAAAAGGCTAGCGTGAAAGTAGCCCAAGTTTTAGAGTTATAGGTGCTTTAGAATTATAAGCTCATAAAAAAAAAAAAAATAATAATAATAATAATATTTGGGATATCCACGTTCAGTTCTGTGCATGATACATACTGTCTCCAAGTCCAGAAACTTTGATCTTGCTGAGGTCCAGAGTTTGGGCAATGTTAACAGGGAATGGGCTCTTGGGAATATGGTCTCCTCCATAGGTCACATTTACACCAATATTACCCTGAAAAGGAACCAAAAATCCCCCATGAACGTCTGGCAACAGTGGAACAAAACCCTGTAATGTCCGTACACTAAACGTTGGTTGTTACCTGCTGCACTGGTGTGTATTTGACAGTATAAGAGTTGTCAAGGTTGTCAATGACTTCAAAGTCCTTCACCGCATCTCCTTTGGCCGGGCCAGTAAAGTTCACATCTAGTTTCGCTTTGCCGGCTGCTTTGGTGTTCACTGTGAAATGGGTAGGTTTGCCGATTTCAACACCTAAGAAATAAAAAAGCAAAATGTGGTTTGTTGAAGCCACTCTAGAAGAGTGTAATACAAGAAGAAACTTCCTACTACTATAGCTTACCACTCTTGTTCAGTCCTGGCCCCTCAGCCTTCACTTTACTAGCATCATGAGATGGGTCAACCTTAATGCGAATGGGGCTCATTGGTGTGGCCTGAAGGAAAAAACAAAAATAAGACCTGAAGATAGATAAATGCAAAACAATGGTGGCCGTGGCATCCACCAAATGCAGACGTTTCAAAGTGAACACTTGCCAATGTCATTTGGGACACTTAAAGTATACGCAAGCCTTTACAACTTTTATATTTTATATTTTATTGGTTTTGCAGCGAAAACAGGCCCCCAAAGTTCGTGCCTATCTGTAGCGCTCCTCACTGCAGTGCATGCAGAATCCATACACTGTAGCCATACAGTTGGTGTACGAATCCTGTGTTCTACAACCCATGCTGCAGTGAGCACAGGACTGGCGGGAGTACACAGTTCCTGGCTGTGCCCTCTACACTGACAGGTTTGCATAGCACATTGGTGCAAGGATGCCCTGCAGACCAGTCATCAGAAGGGGGCGAGAACAGGCAGGAACTCTGCACAGGACATAGCTGCTCCTGCCTGCACTGCCTTTGCTAAAGCCTGGCACAGTTCATCAGTGGGGTCATCCCTGCACGGATATGCTATGCAGACGAGTGCAGCAAGGACAAACAGCAGTGATGTGGGCTCCTGCCAGTCCTGTGCTCACTGCAGAGAATATTGTAAAACACCAAATCCATACACCGCATTCATGGCTATGGTATACGGATTCTGTATGCTCTGCATTGAGAAGTGCTACAAAAAAGGTCCCAACTTCAGGGGCCTGTTTTGCTACAAAACCAATAAAAAAAATTTAAAGTATTTTCCAAGTTTAAAAAAGGGCAAAGGTTTATACACACTAAGCCGCGTCCTTGGGACAGTTCCTGTAATTCCCAAGAAACAGCCACTTTGAGGTCAATTTGCACAAATCCCACCCTTTTGCATTACCATTTTCTATACATATGATACAGGGCAAATTATTACTTGTAGTAGCAATCTTAAAAATGCATGTTAAAGGGTTATTCCGATCTCAGCCATTCATCAGAAACCTTCTCTTATGCATTGGTCGGAGCGGTTAAAGTCACAAAAACAGCCGACCAGGCTGAGCAATGCTGCACCCATAGTTCCCATTATACTGGAGTTTATGGAAAAAGACAATCGCTAGGCCATCCACAAACATGAAAGGGGTTTTCTGAGATTTTACTAATGATTACCTCTCCGCTGGATAAGTCAATAAATAGTATCTGATCGGTGGATGTCCAGCACCTGGGACCCCTGACAATCAGCTCTTCGAGAATGCACCCGTGAGCACTGCAGCCCTGTTGGTCGGTCACGTGGCCTAGACGCAACTCGGCCCCATAGAAGTGAACAGGGCTGAGCGCGATACCAAGCACAGCCGCTATACTAGGTACAGACACTGCTTGTGAACAAGGAGAAAGCAGCAGTGCTAAGGAGTGCCACTGCTTTCTCAAACAGCTGACTGGCGGGGGTCCCGGGTGTCAGACCCCCACCGATCAGATACTGATGACCTACCCAGAGGATAAGTCATCCGTATCGAAATCTCAGAAAGCCCTTTGAACGGATGAAGATCGGAATATCCTTTAAAAAAAAAAAAAAAAAAAAAAGCCAATGACATAGCACAAGGTTTCTTGACCCATATAATCTCATGTATAGGAGATCAGTTCTCTTCGAGGGTGCGAGATCAGGAATAAAAGCAGAAAGCAGTCCCTTGGAAAATAAACTAAAATCGACTTGTGTGCCAAATTCACACGGCATCTTTATGAATAAATGCTTAAATCATGTAACAAACCCTGCAGCCAGATTCAGATTCCCGAGCAAGACGTTAACTGGACGGGTGACGAGCATAAGTACCTGGCCTGCAAAGAGAACCATGATGGTATAGCTTCCAGCTCCTGGTGGGGTGTACTTCACCGTGAACGTATCGTTGTCATTACGGATGATGTCAAAGTCTATGTCGGCTTCAGCTGGACCCACAACTCCAGGAGCACATTTGATTCCAATGCTCACATCCCCTAAGGAGAGATTTGTACAGGACAGTCAATCACTACTCTCATCTTGGCAGGACATAGTGGATGATGTAGTTGTCGACTGAAACCATGAAAAATGGGGGGGGGGGGTGGGGAGGATCTAAATTTTAACCGACCGAGTTTTCCACTACCTACAAGCATACAGACTTCACTCTTATTAATCACGGAGCATTATGGGCTAAGGCACTCAAAGCCCTCAAGGGTAATATGGACATGGCAGCAGCTTTCCTGTTGAACACTCAACTGCCATATGGATCCATAATACGGCCGTGAGAATAAAGCCTTGTAGAGGGAAGAAATAATCTAACAGGTGTACACAACCTTGCATCTCAGGGGCCACATGGGGTTCTGTGTGGCCCCCAATCATCTATCTGGTCACAGACATGCTTGTTGTATCTGGTCATTGCACAAGTAATTTCCATGGCAGAAAGAAAAATGTCACGTAGAGTCGGGAGCAGGGACAGGCAAGTACCAATGGTCCACTGTGCAGCCATTTCTGGGACCCACATATGTGCGGCACTTCAGGACGGAGTGGATGACGTGCACAGGTAGCCATCTTTTATGGGAGTAAGGAAGCACTTGTCTATTTCAGCAACTCAAAGTACAAATAAGGCTACTTTCACACTAGCATTTCTATTTTCTGGTATTGAGAGCCATCATAGGGTCTCAATACCAGAAAAAAATAAAAAAGCCTCAGTTTTGTCCCCATTCATAGTCAATGGGGACAAAACTTAACTGAACAGAAGGGAGCGCTCCAAAATGCATTCGGTTCCCATACCGTACAGCAAACCACAGCATGCTGAAGTTTTCCTTCCATCATGGGATAAGGAGCAAGACGGATCAGTCATGACCCACAATGCAAGTCAATAGGGACTGATCAGTTTAACTGACAATAGAAAACGGATCTGTCCCCCATTGACTTTCAGTGGTGATCGTGACGGATCCATCTTGGCCATGTTAAAGATAATACAACCAGATTCGTTCATAACAGATGCAGATGGTTGTATTATCAGCAACGGAAGCTTTTTTGCTGAACCCTGCCGGATCCAGCAAAAACGCTAGTGTGAAAGTAGCCTTAGACACTGGGGAGCGGGACCCATTTCTCCCAAAAGGTGGGAGTCCTGAAGCCGCCCCCTACCGGACATGCACTTAATGTCTCATATGGCAACACACTCCTTGTTGTGCATACCTGATCAAACAACTTCATTTCACTCACCTTGTCCAGCCTCTGTACAGTCCACAGTAAAATAGGTGGGCTCATGCGCTTTCAAGCCGGTTTTAGCAACACCAGGTCCATAAACCTTAACTTTGTTGGGATGGCTGCCAGCACCAATAGTCATCTGGACAACAGAAAATGCAGTTTTTTTTTTTAACAATCCAGTATATGTTTCAATAGTTTTTAATTTATACAGTTCATTACGAGTCAGGGTGAATTCACAACAAGCACGTTATGCCAGAACTTTAAATCCGCAGCAGATTCTAGGCATCCTGTGGATTTGCAAACCCAGAGCACGCCTAACTTATTTACGGAAATGCTGCAGATTTTAATAGCAATGTGTAAAACAGACGGCTTACTGGTAATTTGACACCAATATAAATAGTGAAAAATCAGCATTTAAAGGGCATCTGTCAGCAGTTTTGTACCTATGACACTGGCTGACCTGTTACATGTGCGCTTGGCAGCTGAAGACAACCGAGTTGGTCCTATGTACATATGTGCCCGCATTGCTGGAAAAAAAAATGATGTCTTAATAAATGCAAGTTAGCCTCTAGGAGCAACGGGAGCGTTACCATTAAGTCTAGAGGCTCTGCAACTGCCGTCCTCTGCACTTTGACAGGGCCAGGCAGGGAAACTGGTAGCATGCCTGGCCCTGTCAAAGTGCAGAGAGAACGGAGACTCTAGGTTTAACGGGAACGCCCCTATTGATTGCTCCTAGAGGGTCTTGCTTATATTAAAACTTCATTTTTCTCAGTAATGTGGGCACATATAGACATGAGACCAACACAGACACACATGCAACAGGTCAGCCAGTTTCATAGGTACAAGACTGCTGACAGATGCCGTTTAAAACATGCAGATTTCCTCGCAGATTCATGTGTGCAATTTTCACGCCGTGTGCGCACATACCTTTAGGTCCTACACTTACTCTGAAAGGACTATTAGGAATGTTCACTCCACCCCAGGATATCACGGCTGTGTGTTTCAATGGTTTCTTTGGTGTATAGCTGCAGCTGTAGGTTCCATTGCCATTATCCTTGGTGGTAACGTCCACAGGGTTTCCTTCTGAATCCTAAAAAAAAAAAAAAATAAAAAAAAAAATAAAAAAAAAATTAATAATATCATGTTAGACAGAGTTCCAGGAACTTCAATGCATCCGATGGTAGGAGAGCTACTTACCTGCACAGACACTTTAAGGGCGCCTTTCCTCCTTGTTTGGCATCAACTGTGAACTCTGCTGGCTTATTGATGGAAAGTCCAGACTTCTCCAGACCAGGGCCATAGGCTTTCACCTTTAGGAAAAATGAATTACATTTATAGACTGGAAGAGTTCCACTTCAATACACAGGTTACAGTCAAGGTGCCAAAATAGTCTTACTTTCTCCGGATAGAAATCTTTGGGGGCTGGTTTGATTTCTGCCATGAAGGGGCTCAGCTTGATGTCTTCATTGTTGCACAGGACATGTACGGCGTATTCTCCAGCTTCCAAAGGCCAGTATCGCACATCACAAGACCCGTCGCCTTTATCGTCACACTCAATCTTGGCTTGTGAGGGACCTTCCACGGAAAACCCTGCACAAAGAAAGTTTACACATAAGACTGGCTGACACCAGCCTAGGGGCCCTACAGGTTTTCCAACTCAATCATGGATTTTGGTTACAGGGATGCCCAATAATGGGAACTTCAAAATGGACCCACCTAGAGTGCCCACATCATCTCCAATAGCTTCAACTACAAAGTCAGCTGATTTTCCAACGACGCCTCCTTCTAGGCCAGGACCCCATGCTCGTACTTTCTGCTGCCCACATTCTGTGCCAACCTTGACCTCAAATGGACTAAGGATAAAGGAAACCAATTTTTATACAAACATAATGCAAATTTGCTTTACTGGCCTAATATTAAAGGTCTATACATCCACGGATCCAAGAGCACCAGGTGTGAACGGGTATTTATTACTCACCTTCGGGGGATGTTCTGTCCTCCCCATGTGATGGTCACTATGTAGTTTCCAGGAGTTGCTGGATAGTACTCAAAATAATAGACTCCATCTCCCAAGTCCTTCTGTTTAACACGTTCCTCTGTTCCCTCTGTGAAGAACAGATTCTATTCATAAAGCGTTCCCAGAATATACTGGCGCTAAATAACCAAGTAAAGACTAAACTATGGCAGGGAAAAAAAACGTAAGGGATCATGCAGACAGCCGTTCCCCGGCCATGCCCATATTGCGCCACACAAACAGCAGGTCCGCAATATATGGGCCCTGGCAGTTCGTGCATGAGTCTGCAATCTGGAAGGTGCGGTATGGAACTCCACGGAAGCACTACGGAGCGCTTCCGTGGGTTTCTCTATGCCTCTGCACTGCAAAAAAATAAAAAAATTTGAACGGTCTAGATCAGTCTGCCAGCCGCACAGATGAGGAGGTTCCCAATGCTTGGAATGGTCGATCAACAGCCATCTGGATGAGCCCTAAAGCTTTCCTCAATGTCCAGAATTCATGTAATCAACGGTGTGGTGCAATCATGATCGTCTGGTAACCTAAAGGACGTTCCCAAGTGTCTACAGGGCACAGAAGGGTCTCGACACATGCACCGCTTACAGCTTCAAAGGGGACAATGTCATCTGGTGCTATAAGGGGTGTATGGAGCGCCTGCAGCACGGAGCCTCTGTACACGGCAAGGCCCATTCTGTACTTCAGTCGACCAGTTCAGTTTTTTGAGAGACAGATTTCCCTGCTGGTTTTTCAGCCAAAGCCAGGAATGGATCCAGCAGAAGACGTAAAGTCCTTCCTTTAGATTTCCAATTCCATTCAAATCCACTCCTAGCATTGGCTGAAAATCCTGCCTCAAATCCTCCTCCAAGAACTGTGTGAACCTGCCCTTACTGATTCAAGCCATCTAGACAGGCACCAGGTTTGCTTACTTTGAGACAGAATCGTATCACCAATATGAGTCACTTCTATGGAGTATGAAGCCATGAACACTGCATGTTTAAAGGAAATCTGTCACCGGCGACCTCCCCATCAAACTGCTTGCATACACATAGCCGTGTCACCTCATTTAAAACACTTAGTCCCCCAAGGTACTTTTCATAATTTGCAAATTAGGCCTTTGGTGCAACGAGGGAGTCATCGTTGCTCTTGTTGCACACAAGCGCCACTTCCTTCTGTGTCAGGTTCCTCCCTTATTGCCTGGCCCTCAAAGCAGCAAGGGAAGGGTCGGCCACAGAAAGGAGTGGAGCTTGGGTGCAACAAGAGCAAAGGCGATGCCCTCATTGTACCAAAGGCCTAATTTTTGTATTAAAAAAAGTAGCACAACTCTGGAACCGAGTATCGGATCCAACAAAAGAAAAATGTGTCGATGCAAACAGCTGGATAGGGAGATTACTGGTGACAGATTTCCTTCAGAGCGCTCCTCTGTTCATGAATATGTAACTAGAATATACAAAAGTGTGTTTTTAATATAAAAATGTGCCTCCTGGAACAGTTATTATATTCACTTCTATTGATTTAGATTTGTATTTGTTATGTACAGATTGAGGACCTTTTGTTCTCCTGTCACGATGAGTGAAACCGGTAGTCACTCGGTTCGTAACCGGAAAAAAAAAAAAAAAAAAAAAAATATAAAAACAAAGGGGGTCATTTATTATCCAGAAATATCCTTATATTAAGCGCATTGCAGGCACTTTTGGACCCCCTATAGGGATCTAAAACGCAGGTCTTAATAAATGACCCCCAAAGTGCTTCCCATAAGAACTTTTACTTCAGAAGCCAGCAAAGGAATGGGAAGGGTTGTCCTCTGGGGAGCGATCAGGCCAGCCAACTACAGTAACTTGGAATTTGTGAAGGGTCAGCACTAAACGCTCCGGGCTGTTAAGACAAAGGAATTCCTGACAGGACGAGGAGGTAGCGGCAGCTCAGACTGACCCGGCCGCAGTAGAGGCCTGTATCACTAGGGGGATCAATAGGCTTTATTGTACTTCAACTACCAGCCGGGAGAGGGCACCTTGCCAGATGTAGACCTCTCATTTTCATACAGTCCCCGGAGAGACTGTTTTACACGTACAGATTAGGAACTTCAATACCAGAGGAAACAGCCGGCCCGACTCAACATCTTACTCACTTGGTCCCTTGACCACAACTTTGAGTTCTCCACTTCCGGCTCCCTTGGTGTAGACCTTGAAGTCCGCCGTCTCCTTTACACGCACACCCTTTGGCTGCAAGCCACGGCCCACAGCGCGGCAGGCATTAGGATTTGAAGCTGGAACACCAGTACAGACATTTTAGAGTCAAAGAAAACCTTACAACGACTACACATCTTGGACTACTTTCACATCTGCGTTTTCCTTTCCGGTTTTGAGATCCGGGAGGATCTCAAAAAACTGGAGGAAAAAAATAAAAAATGGTTCAGATTTGTCCCCATTCATTGTCAATGGGGACAAAACCAAACAAACTGAAATGGAGTGCACCAGAATGCATTCTGTTCCGGTTTGTTGCGTTCCCGTATCGCACACAAAATTGCTGCAAGCAGCTTTGTGTGCGGCATGGGAAACTGAAAACGCCGGATGCGGCATCAGAAACCATGCAAGTCAACGGTGCCGGATCCATTTTTCCAAACATGAAAAACAGATCCGGTACTAAAACTATTATAAGTCAATGGGTGCCAGATTGTTTTTTTTTTCCAGACACAGATCCAGCGCTCCTTGACTTACAATGGCTTTAGTGCCAGATCCGGCATGTTCAGTTTCAATATAATATAAACGGATCCGTTCTGAGCGGATGCAGACGGTTGTATTATTCAAACGGATCTGTTTTGTCGTGGCTTTGAGATCCCATGCCAGATCGCAAAACCGGACAGCAAAAAACGCCCTAGAGAGCCGTCAGACAGCTCCCAACATGCACAATTGGCTGAGCATGCATGTGCTCTCAATTGGGAGAGAAGGGTAGGCTGCTATCCGACAACTTTGGCGACAGCTTATCTTCCGAGCTCTAGGATACTGGGATTCAGCTGCTTATATCTCAGTAGGTCGTCAGTGTAGGGTCGGAAGGCCCCCCCTATGCACATTAGGTGATGGGTCGGACCTATGTAAATCCGACCATCCCACTGACAATCCAGTGTGTAGTAAGCTTAACCAAAAGGATGATATATAAAATACACACATCACAAAATCATGCGTCTATTCTTACAAGATTGGTTTGCGGTAGAGTATTCTGGGATTCGTGTCCTCGCCTATCCCTTGGTTGAAGTTTATGGACTTCTATCATTATTCAACCGTATTAACTACGTAACTATTTGGTTCACATTTTGTACATATTTGTATATAACAAAAAAGAAAAGTGCAAAACAAATAACATTTTCTATAAAAAAAAACAACAACACGTATTTAGCACACAACCTCCAGCACACTGCATGCAGATATACCATAAATCCTTCACGTCCCCCAAACTAGCAGAGAAGAGACTGCAGCAAGAGACAGGAGAGATCCAGCAGGCTGACCACCTCCTCAGATGAAGGCACGAGGAAAAGAAAGAAAAACAAGAAATTTCTATAGCAGAAAATTGAGAGAGAGAGAGAATCAGATTGAAGTCACAGTCTTAGATGAAAGGTGGTACCGATGCCTGGTGGCGAGGAGGGGACTGCACCACAGGAGGCGTGCGGTAACCTTCACACCAAGTTGCCTGCAGGTGAACGAAGTAGCAGGAAGGTGCAAATGGACAGGACCAATGCCATTTCTAGGAGTATAGAAAACATTTGCATTTCTAACAAGGCTAAACGTACATTTATAAAGAGATAGACACAGCAGATACTGGTGGCAAGCAAGCATTATAGTACATGTTGTAGAAGGACAAGAAAGCACAAGTGTGTGGGGGGGGGGGGGGGACACAAAAACCCCTCTTTGCAAAGATCACTTCCCCCTCAATATGTCCTGGGGGTTTCCTGGATCCTCAGAATAATCCATCAACATCAGCCCAATGGGGGTCCAATTTTCAACATGCCACCAATCAGCGGTTTAAAGGGAGCACTGCACAAGCCTCTTCAAGGTCTCGGTCCATCTCCTTAGTATTAGTGGTGAAGAGGATTGCCGCCTTGTCCTGTCCAGGTAGATGGATACAGGAGGCTGCAGCTCCCACACAAGTGTCACTTCCCTTAAAGGGGTTGTTCGGGGTTTTAATATTGATGACCTATCCTCAGGCACCCTCGCCGATCAGTTGTATGATGTGACAGTGAGCGCAGTGCGCACGTGCCATCTCTCTTCCTGCTGGGAGACAGCACACGCCGTCTTCTCATACAGCTGATCGGCGAAGGTCCGACACCTGGCAGTATTGGTCATCAACAGGGATGAGCGAACTTCTGTTTTCAGGTTCGGCGTACAAGGTTCTGGTTCGTGTTATCTAAGAATTCCGTTATGGATTCCGCTACCTTGGACCATAATTTATGGTCCGTGGTAGCGGAATCCATAACAAAATTGTGAGATAACCCGAACAAACACTAATCATCAATATTAAAAGCTCAGACACTCACTTTGTGGGTGTGCAGAGACGACCCAGCACCGATCTAACATTGATTGTCTATCCCACCGATTGTTAACCTCCGGCACTTCAGCTGTGGTGAAACGACGACTCCCAGCATGCTCCATTCATTTCTATAGAGTTCTGAGAGCAGCCAACCCATTGTACATGTTGGGAGTCGTAGTTTTCCCACAGCTGGAGGTTACCCATCACAGGCCTATCCTAATAAGCTAGGAATATTCTGAACCTGGAAGAAATCCACATTAAGTTGCAGATAATGGCGTGTATTTGCCCTTAAAAAAAAATCTGAATGGAAAAAAGAAAGTCAATTTGAAATTCACAATTGTGGATTTTGCTGTTGACAAGCAGTTAACCCACTGCAATAATATTTCATCGCGGAGCGTGACATCCCTTTTGACGTTAATGGGGAAAAACCTGCAAAAATCCACAACACAAAGGGACATGCTCAGGATTTCATAATCTGCACCGCAGGTCAATTTCAGCGCAGAAAATCTCCCCAGTAGGTCAATGAGATTTGTGCAAATCCTCACCGTGCCCGACGCCATATTCTACTGCAGATATTCCATGAACATGTCCACAGCAAGTCTGTCCCGTGGCCACCTGCCTTTAGGATTACATTCAGGCCAACGCTTCGCTTACGTGTAGAGTAATATAGCCTGCAGGAAGCGGTTCTTACCTTGACCAATAGTGACGGTGTAAGCACTCTTGGGAATCTGCACGCCACCAAATGTGATATAAATGGTGTAGACGCCTTCAATGGTGGGCTTGTAAGTGCATCGGTATGTGCTGCTACCTTTATCCTCCAGCTGCATATCTGCTGTATCTTTCCGTCCGTTTGGGTCCTGTATGATCACTTCTACTTCACCCATACCAGCACCTAATAAAACAGACTCCGTATGAGGGCATGCCGCAAACAGAAGGTCAGTAACTAGTGCCACAGTAAGGCCCCTTACACATGTCTGGCTACCCTCCGCCTGTGAAGCAGGGGAACAGAGCCAAAACTGATCCCATAGTCTATGGGATCAATACCCATCCATCCAGCATCACAACTGATGATGCCGGATGTCAAATAGCGCCAGACAGAAAACGCTGCAGGCTCAGTTTTTCTGTCCGGAGCCATCAATGTACAGACGTCGGATCTATGCAGTACACATCAGTTGTGTCCGGCTTGACAACCAATATGCTGGATGGATAGAAAACAATGGGATTAGTTCTGGCCCAGTTCCCCCGTGGAGGGGGAAATAAGCCAGATAACTATTTATGCATCTCCACTATTAGATTTTTTTTTTTACTATTTAAAAATCACAGGAACTAGAAAACGCTCGGTGCCTTCCTTTTCATGTTTGTAGCTGCACACCCACCAATTCCCAGGCTCCTTTTCTGCCATTCATACAGCTTCTCAGACCACCTGATAGTCCGAGACCCTTCCTGCAGCCGTTGGATCAGGCAGCGCTGCTCACATGCAGGACGTGTCTTGGTCTACCAACGCACAGTATGCATCAGCTAGTCTGAGGTGCGGCGATCTTAGACGACAGAAAAGATGCCTGACATCTGTGGAAGTGCAGTTAAGATGAAAAGGTCACCATGCAGATGTCCAGTTCTTTCCCCAGTTAGGGGCCATTCACACGTCTGTTCTGGGTCTGCATCCGTTCCACAACTTTGCGGACCCGCAGCCCCGGAAAAAAGATAGGGAATGTCCTATACTTGTCTGTATCATGGTCTGCATTTTAAGACCACATCTTCTGAATCTTCACCAAAAATTGGTAGATGATCATCAATGAGAAAAGCAGACCGGACCCGTATTCTCTTGTGTACTATACTTCATAGTACACAGGTCCGCCACTTAATTTAGCGCCGTGGCTTCTTGAAAAGGCAGCCCATAATCAAGAAGCGATTGCAGAGAACCCGGATGGATTTTCAAAGAAGACAGCTGGTTCAAAT
This sequence comes from Bufotes viridis, assembly GCA_033119425.1. NCBI lineage: Eukaryota > Metazoa > Chordata > Amphibia > Anura > Bufonidae > Bufotes > Bufotes viridis. The sequence goes on along the minus strand of CM065597.1, from coordinate 137,439,880 downwards.
AAGATGCCCTAGATTAAGATGCTTAGTAAATTGGCTGCTATGGACTACAGGATTAACAGCTTTCAACAGTGCCATACGCATCAGATCACAGTGGCGTCTACAGCTGCTTCCATAGACACACAAGCTGCAAAGAAATAAAACTACGGTGCCAATTTCTTCTCCAAGCCTTCCTCCGTACCTGCAGTGAAGATCTCAAAGAAGGTGGTTTTGTTTGCAATGTTTCCGACGGGCTCTAGACCAGGTCCCTGTGCAGTGACTTTACTAGCATCCCCGTGAGACTTGTCCACATTCACCTCAAATGGGCTCTTCGCTATGTGCTGTCCAGCAAAGAGGACAGTAACCTGAAAAAAGATAAATGAGAACGGCATTAAAGTCAGTCACTACAGTAAGGGTCCATTCACACGGCCGCAACTGTTTTGCGGACCGCATCTTGGCCGGCACTATAATAGAAATGCCTTTTCTTGTCTGTGGCTGCAGACAAGACTAGGACATGTTCTATTTTTTTTGCGGGGACCCTTAATGGGAGACATTGAATATTTTTCACAGGTGAATTGCATGTGGAATATCCAAAATGTATATAAATGGCAGCAAAAAAAAAAAAAAAAATATATATATATATTATATCGCACACAGTGAATTTACACAACGGAATCAGACCTGCGGTGCAAATTTTATGCTTTGGTTTGTCGTGCATGCCACCCATTCGATTTTGGTGCAGATTCGCACCACACCAAAATGCATCCTGTGTGGATGTAGCACAAGATATATATAATTTTTTATATCTCTCCAGCAAGTCTTACCTTGTGTAATCCAGTCACTTTAGGAATGTAATACACTGAGAAGGTTCTGTTCTTGTCGTTGTTGGCAGTGACTTTAGCCTAGAAGATAATATATAAACCGTCTGCGTGTGATCGTTTTATGTAGGTCATCTACTGACTAAACTGAACCTATACACAGATGTAAGGCTGCGTTCACATCGCCGTTTCGGTTATCCGGTGCAAATGCTAGCCAAAATAAAAAACCTAACAAAAAAACCTGTTGTGTGCAACGGTTTTTGTCTGGCTGAAACCCATTGTTTATGCCGGATCATCGCCAGACCTCTGTGCAGTGAGTGGGGATCCGGCTGTGAAATAGAGGATCCCGGAGACTGCTGGATCTCCGAACAGATTTGTGAACGTAGCCGAATTGAAAAAGCTTAAAAAAAAAAAAAAAAATAAGCTTACATTATATAAGACTTCACATCTTACCTCTTCTCGGTGTCCTGCAGGATCCTCCACGTAAACGATGACTTCTCCAAGCCCAGCGCTGATGGTCTCTACAGTGAACTCTGCACGCTTCTTCACCATGTTACCAGTTGGCTCAATACCTGCAGAATTTTATACCAAGTGAGCACCATACACATTTGGATGTCAAGTCCAAAAACACTTCCGATTTCAATAAAGAAAAAAAAAAAAAACACACACCTGGCCCGTAGGCTCTGGCCTTCTTGGGGTTCAGCTTGGGCCTGAGGGGAGCTCCAGGCTTCAGCTTGGCCTTTGGGAACTGGGACAGGTAGGTCATGACTGAGTGCTCGTCTACATTCGGGTCTACAATTTCCTCAGGAGTGATCACCTGCAGGAGATAAGCCAATTAAGGACCAATGTACAGAAAAACAGATGTATACAATATAATCATACCAAGGCAAGGATAAAAAGGGTTTAGTGTAAGAGAATAAACACACGGGGTCACTTATCAACAGTTGTATGGATCTTTTTGGCATCTTTTTTTTTTTTTTTTTACGTCTAGGGCGTTTTTACGCCACATTTGATGAAAAGGATTGTCAAAGGAATGACTGGGGCTGGGCTAAGAATCCTACCCCGGCAAATTTACAATTTTACGCCAGAAAAAAAAAAAAAAAAAAAAAAAGTTGCCAAAAACTACGCCGGACAGGGGCTGGTGTAGATTTTCCAGCAACCATAAGGCATGCCCCGTCACAAGTCAGGCACAACTTCCGGCACAAACACTGGTGCAAAATGAACAAAAAAAAAAAAAAAAAAAAAAAAAAAAAAAAAAAAAAGTGTATGTCAATGCATATCACCCTGGAGACTGCCTCCATCGATTGAGTGGAGTCTTAAGATTTTGGAAAATGTCAATTTACCTGAGGAATTCCCAACCAGTCGTCAGCCTGTTGCATGGCTTCACGTGCATTGTCCACGGGCTTGCTGGTGTCCCAAGAGTCCCAGTCAGGGCACAGACCTGGAAAGAAAGGTCAGGTCCATCATGATGGCCGATCTGAAGGTGCACATATACCCTACATCCTACAATGCCCTAGTGGTTCTAAAGCCCATCATGGCCCCGATCGGATCATTTCAAAGAAAACGACCGCCTATTCTCTGCATTACATTCATAGGGTTTCATTTTCCTGTTCAGCCCTCCATTAAGACTTAGGGTCCAGTCACACGTCTGCAGTTCTGACTCCGCATCCATGCTGCAACTTTGCGGAATGGGTGCAGAGCCGTTCATTTCAATGGTGTCTTAAAAGACTGCTATTCGCATCCGTAATTCCGATCCGCGGCCCCGCAGAAGAGATAGAGAATGTCCTATTCTTGTGCGCGATTGCCATCATAGGGCAGGCCATGTGCGGTCCGCAAAACACTTACGGACGTCTGAATGGACCCTTAGACGTGGCTATGAGCAATCCAAGGCACCCACCAGGAGCGCAGCTGTCGACAAGGGCACCCAGAGCTCTGCCACTTTGCCAGTCCTTGTGGAAGTTGGTGACGGGGAGCTGTGGCAGTTTGTTCTGGATCCATCCCAGGAGCCTCTGTTTTGGCGTCTGTTTCTTGACCTCTTCATCCTCCTCTTCATCCCACATTGGCATGGAGATTGAATAATGCAGAATAAGGGTCCAGATAAGACCCAGGATGAGCTTGAGGTTTCCATCCACAATGGCTTTACTGTCTGCAGGAGAGAAGTAAAAAAAAAAAAAAAAAAAAAAAAAAGTTATTTTTTCCTAATATTGCCAAAAATACAATAAAAACAGGAAATTATTATTTTCTCGTACATTCCATTGGGGGACACAGACCATGGGTATAGCTTAGAGGTATCACTAGGAGGGACACTAGTCCTCGCAGACCCAATATTCAGGACCTATTGACAGTCTGCCATTCACAACTGGAAATATTTGCCGTTTTAGCATGTGCAATCTGTCGCCTCAAGGCTGTACGCTCAGACAGTGTTTAGTCTTGTCGTCAAGATTTCCATAAATACCAAAGCGATAAATCCTGTCCAAGACTATGGATAACAGTAGAATATTTAGGCTCCTCGTCTGTTTTAAAGTAAACCATGCTTGACCTTGGTCACCGATCCATCAGGATCAACTGCTTATACACCCGTTCTCGCTAAAACCGCCCAAACCCATCAGGCTGCCTTCGCTATTCCATTACTCTGTTCCAGGATAAATGCCAGGCGAAACCCAGCATTATACTGTAAACCAACTCAGAGTTTAGTCATGGTGATCCGGCGGTATACCGACGTGTCTTGCCATGTTGGATCAGGCAAGTGGATTTCCAACGCAACGGATAACGCAGCCTTAGGGTCAATTTACTCGACCGCATTTCAGAACGGGTGTGGACCCACTCATTTTTTTGTGGGGCCACAAGAAATGCGGACAGCACTGCGTGTGCCATCCGTATCCGAAGCCCCGGTCTGCGGCCAAGTATAGGTATTTCTATCATAGGGCTGGCCCTGTGTGTTCCGCAAAATGCTGATCGCACACGGCTGGTACCCATATTTCGGGGAGCTGCAGTTTGCAGGCCGCAAAATACCTACGGTTGTGTGAATGGACCCTTGGACAAATGTTGTCGGGATGGTTTTTGGCAGGACTAGCCATCTAAAGTGTATTGGGGGCGGGGGGGCAGCTCTCCTCCGAGGCAAAAAGTTGGGGGAGATCAGGATCAATCTGCTGGATGTTAACATGCTCAATCCTTGCACTGTCAGGGAGACAGGTTACTGCTAGAGAACACATGCACACTTAGCCTGAGCCAGGTGTGCATGTATATGAAAGAGGGTCTGGAGGAATAGCTGATGGCCTTACGAGCGTTCAGCAACTGCCACATTTACAAGGGGTGACTGAGCAGGCAGTTATTAGGAACTAATAGTTCAATCCCAATAATTACCTGCTGATAGGAGGAGGTGAGAGCGGCCTTTATGTGCAGAAATCACCTGTATGGGGACAGGCAAAGGCTGCTTAAAGGGGTTGTCTCATCTGAGACAATGGGGCATATGGCTAGGAAATGCCCCCATTGTCTGATAGGTGCCGGTCCCACCGCTGGTCACGGTCCGGCCACCACCAAGCGCTCTCCCCACAGAAGTGAATGGGAGCGCACATCACATGACCGACCACCGGTCCCATTCACTTCTAGTGGCCCGCCAGAAATAGCCGAGCCAGCGTTCTGCTATTTTTAGTGGTCCCATAGAAAATGAATGGAGGGTGGCCGCACATGTGCAGTGCACCCCACTTCACTTTCAGGGCTCAGTTCTCGATATAGGTGCGTGTCCCAGCAGTGGGACCTGCACCTATCAGACAATGGGGACATATCCTAGTGACATGCCCCATTGTCCGAGATAAGAAGACCCTTTTAAGGATTCATTGAAGGAGACTTATCAAACTGGTGTAAAGTAGAACTGGCCGAGTTGCCCATCGCAACCAATCAGATTCCTTCTTTCATTTTTCAAAGGAGTTGTGAAAAATGAAAGGTGGAGTCCGATTGGTTGCTATGGGCAACTCAGCCAGTTCTACTTTACACCAGTTTGATATACGTCTCCCCCACTGTTTCCAGGCACCCAATCAACGAATATTCGCCTGTTCATTCACAAACATGAAAGTGAAAACCATAAGAAGTCACATTATATACAAGCACTGACTATACAGAGAAAACCATGTGTTCCTGCACAGGCTTCCTGTACCCAGCCAGCCCCAAAAGGGAGGGAAGTTGTCCAACATCCACGTTTAAGGACTACTACTACTAATTGATTCCAGCTACGCTGGGAAGGCGCTTTCCTCTGCATCACAGCTATAACAAAAGGACGAAGCAATGGGGCGCTCGGCGTAATGCATCCAGCACATGCTTATCTGTAAGCCAGAAGTGAAGGACTGAGGGGGGGCGCCCATGTCTTCCAAAAGTCTGTGGCTCAAAAGTCACAACTGGAACTCTCAACAAGCTCTCAAACAAGGCGGGAAGGGGAGCCAAACTGCCGAGGCAGCAAAGGGAGAGAATCCAAGGTGGCTCTAGCGCATCCAGATTACAAGAGTATGGCCAAGTTCACATCTGCTGCGCTTGTGTTTTTATGTTCCGTTTATAAAAAAAAAAAAAAAACTCCTGGACTAGAAGAGCTGAATTGGGAATAGGACGGACACTAACTGCACCCAGCAGAACCCATCAACTAGAACGGGGGTCGCCTGGTTTCCGTTACGGTTTCTCAATCATACTATAGTTATATTCCAAGACTAGTCGGACCACCCACATACTCCTGGTCTAAAGAGCCTAAAAGACTAGACTGAAGCTGAAAAGACAAAAATTACAGATTGGCACCAAATCTGATTAGTGATGGATCTACCACCATTTAGGCCTCATCGGAAACTACTGAGTAAAACGAAATTGTCCCCTTTAAGGTGACAAGGTTCATCACATAATAAGCCTAAAGGCCACCTCACCTGAGACGTCCGTTTTACTACAGTAACTACACACAATCCTCACGTAACAATTCTGCAGCATCTATTTGTATGACTGTGTTGTGCTAGAAGTTATAAATTAATTGCTAGCAGTGTGCAATGAGGGTCCAGCTGGGTGTTACCAGTTGAGGATGTGTCTCTACAGTCTGACACTAGTAGCACTGATTGAATAGTATCAAACTGACACACCGCCAACTGGTAACACCCATCCGACACTTCACTGCAAACCATTGCTTTTAGTAGGAATAATAGAGGAATGACAGAGTTCTAACAATAGATGCTCAAGAATTATGACATGGGTAATGTAAGTAGTTACTAAAACAGACCTGTCAGGATAGGGGATAGGTGCTCTTAACTTACGAGTCACACCAAGAGTGACACTTCCTGACATTTAATCCAGTTCTCAGGCCAGCGCTTTAGGGTCCATTAGGGACCAAGCGGCCGCACACATTAGACAACTTGATTAGTGTACTAGATCTGCCAAAAGAGACATCACGATTGGCACTACACCCCCAGGTCCCTCTCAAACAGTGGAACAACAAGTCCCAGTGTGGCCTCCTTCAATCCCACTGGCAGAGCTCAGTGTATTAAAGAGTTTGGCCCTCTTTTAGAATTGTAAGTCATTAAAAATTTAGCATAGCCACTGAGTTATTCAATAAAATGTATCTGTATAGCGCCACCTACTGTTTCTTTTTTCTCATTTCTTTGACCTGCTCACTGAGATGGCCGCACATGCTCAGTTTCATCCTTTAACTGCCTCCTGAGCTGTGATAGGGGAGCATAGACACGCCCCTGAGCTGCATGGGGGAGCATGGACATGCCCCTGAGCTGCCAGCTTGATATAAATCTAGCAGTGCAATGAATGCGGAGATCTCTGGATCCATGTGAGGTACAGGGCAGGTTCTAAGTCTGTTAGAAAGATTGTCATGTACTGTAGTGTTGTTGTTTTTAAATATTAATCATGGGATAATCCCTTTAAGTCTTGTATACATTATGGCAGTCCCCATAAGAGCGGTACCTTTATTCAGCAATATTCTTAGACACCAATACGACAGCACTCAGCTATTTGAGCTCTTTTTAAAGTCAGACGGCTGGACGTAAGCAGATTACAAAGAATATTGAAGGAGCTCATCAGGACAGAAGAGCTGTGACGAGGCCTCAGCGCTACGTGGCGGATTTATAAAGGCGCCTTCAGCAATGTTTGTATTGCCAAAAGCCTGTATACTTAACCTGGGTATACATGTCATCAGCTGTAATCATGAAAATAGGGTGATCCAAGATTAATAAAGGGGTTAAAAATAAAATAAAAATTCCATATTTTGCAGAGCATCATCTGGATTTCAATACTTTTGTAATTTTATGTACCAGTAATAAAAAATTTTAGCACAGCCCCCCCGAGTTATTCAATAAAATGTATCTGTATAGCGCCACCTGCTGTTTATTTCTATCTGTCCCCCTCACTGGGGTGGTCACACATGCTCAGTTTAAGTCTTCAAATGCCATATCTGATAGAAGTGGTGGCAGTTACAAGGATTAGGCTACGCAAGAAAGGACATACACTCCCAAGACGTCAGAGAGCTACAGCAGAAAAGACACACCTCTGAGCTGTGATAAGGAGAGAGCTGCAACAGAAAGGACACACCCCCTGAACTGTCAGCTTGATATAAATCTAGCAATGAATGGGGAGATCTCTGGATCCATGTGAGGTACAGGGCTGGTTCTAGCTTTGTGAGGAAGAGGTTGTCATGTACTATATGATGTCTGATCCCCCCACCACCAGTGATAACCCTTTAAGCAATTTTCCATTTCCCCTTAATTCAAGCAGTGCTGAAGAACATATTTCATCATCAGCAAGGAATTCTCCCAGCCGGCCTGTCCCAAAGCAGAGGCCGCAAATGTTATAAAAAGTGGCTGTGAACTGAAGACAGAGGAAACGTCCGAGATGTCTGACTCGTGAGTTCATGTGACTTCACAATATAGGATTTTTTCCGTATAAGGCCTCCGCTACTGTGTTACATGTTTCCTGCCGCTCCTCGCTCGCTGTGGAACCGGCCCAAGGTTGTCTTCCGACACCAAACCCAAACTTTCCCAGGCTTTGAGAACAGGACGGTTTGCCATGTATCCAGCAAAACAGAGCAAGCCAGACAGGGGTGGGACAAAAGGCAAAGACTCTGCTGAGAGTTGTAGTTCCACAAGCGTACAGATTAGCAAACGTCACTCATGGCACCAACAGGGTAATCCCACCACAATCTGCCTAGGCATGTAGCGATATGTCCCCCCACCGCCATATAGAGCCAAAAAATAAAAATAAAAACTCCAGAGGACCTGGACGACAACCCCTATGGGAGGAAAAATGGTAGACGGTTGTCAGCCTTGTCAAATCCCTGGCTGCAACAAGGAAGGATGCGATAGCCCAGCACTGGTGGTACGCCGCCATCTCTGGCAGTCCCATAGAGATATGAGCGGCAGTGGACATGCTCGACCTGCCGCTTCATTCATTTTAGGGGGCCCCCCACCCAGCTATTAGTGATCACCCCGTCACCACTGAAATGCCCCTTTAAAAAGGACCTGCTTAAGAGGGGCTACAAGACACGGCCTCAATCTTGTCGCAACCCCTTTAAGAACGGAGATGCATTATACAACTTAAAGGATTATTCCAGCTGCAGACAATTTTTACCTGCACGTTCACACACGTTAAACTGATATTACACTTAAGGGTTACACACGTCGCCCAGTAGTGCACGTTAGGGCCCTTTCGTATAGGCCGACAATTGGGCACACACCTTCGTTCACCGCCACCGGGCACCTGACAAAGGAGCAAATTCTTATTTGTCAGTCTCTTTGGCGGTTATAAAATTGCTTGTTTATTAGCAGCACATCTCCCAGTGTACACGGTAGGTGCTTCCAACAAGTGAACGCTGCAGGGAATGAATGATCGTATTTACTATGCCGATAATATTCTGCATGCAAATGCCACTTAGGGCTCATGTGCATATATTTTGGTCTGCAAAACACGGATACGGGAAAATAAAAAAAAACGAAATTGAAGAAAAATACGGTTGTGTGCATTCGCGTCGATCACAAACTGGTGCTTAGTAAATGGACAGAAAAATCTGTCTGCGTTAAACACGCCTTACATCCTGCCCAGAGGTTTCCCTCTGTCCAAGGGTAAATTCACACGCGGCAGATTGGCTGCAGAAATTCCTGCTGCCGTTCCACCCGTTCGAATGGGGCTTTCAGAAAACCCTGCGCTTGCTGCACAAACCGCCCCCTTAAGACAAGCTGAAGTCCTTCTCAGTTGAAGAAATTTCTGCAACAAGTCTGCAGTGTGTGAACTCTCCCTCAAGCATCTGCTACAGGCGTACGCCCTGGAAAGCGCCCGCTTGGCAGTCCAATCCAGCCAGGCACACACAGAGGGTCCCGTTTGCAAAACACAACCAACTGTAAAAGCACTGTAGGGCAAGTGTCATTGTGTGCACCACAGCCAGCATGCCAAGCGTTAAACTTCACCAACAAGACATGATGAGCAGTCTGAGTCAGAGGGTCCGAGGCACAGCCCCCAGATCCCCACCCCTCACGCAGCCACTTCCATGGCTAGCAGGCTTCTCTGCTAATCGCTGCAGTTTCCAACATTTTTTGGCCATATATGGCAAACCCCAGCAAGAAAGCGGCTGCCAGGAATCTCGTCTCCCTCCCTCCCTGTACAGTCTGGGGGATGGAGCAGGGAAGGAGATGATTGGGGGTGGGGGGCAGCTTCATGCCTTGGTCACAGCCCCACTTCCTCGCGCAACAAGAGCCTCCAAAACAAACCTAGTGAAAAGGGTGAAATCATACGTTCCCCTAGTAAAGGTCTGCTCTGCGGTACAAGCGGTGCCAAGCCCTAAACGGGCCTGCAGTCTCCAGGATGCACAATACTGGGCAGTGCCAGTCCAGGCCCAGCAGCGTCCCACTGACGAGGAAGATGAAGAAATCTGCAAGGATTTCGAGGACAATGAAAAACAGGCAGATTGCACGAGAATAAGTTCTCACATCTGCAGATCCCTGCCAACATCTTTCATTGAAGAGGTCGCACCGAAGAATCCAGAGCAAAGATAGGCCCAATGCGTCAATACCCAGCACCTCCACCGCCTGAACCCAGCAGTCACTCAAGTGGCCTTTCCCCAAGTGCTTAATTGCAGGGCGCAATAAGTGATGATACCAGTGGGGCAACCTGGACAGATTAAGGCCGCATTCACATCTACGGTAGCAGATCCGACAGGGAACAACCTGACGGACTTCACTGGACCTGGCGTTGCCGGATTCTATAGTTCACCATCGGATCCTCATTGACCGGACAAAAACATTTGTACACAACAGTTTTGGGCCCAGACATTTTGTCGTGGCCTTAGGCTACTTTCACACTTGCGTTTTAGACTGATCCGACAGGGTTCAGCAAAAACGCTTCCGTCACTGATGACACAACCGTCTGCATCTGTTATGAACGGATCCGGTTGCATTATCTTTAACATAGCCAAGACGGATCAGTCATGAACTCCATTGAAAGTCAATGGGGGACAGATCCGTTTTCTCCGACACAATAGAAAATGGATCCGTCCCCATTGACTTGCATTATGGGTCAGGACAGATCAGTTTTGCGCCAAATCCCAGGATGGAAAGCAAACCGCAGCATGCTGAGGTTTGCTCTCCGGTAGGAGAACGTAACACATTTCGCAGCGCTCCGTTCATTGACAATGAATGGGGACAAAACGGAAGCTTTTTTTCCTGGTATTGAGATCCTATGACTGATCTCAAAACCGGAAAGTATTGACACTAGTGTGAAAGTAGACTAAGACAATTGGCTGTTTTATTGAGCCACAACTATGTTCAGGAGGAGCTGCCCCCTGTTTTGACATGTCCGTTTATTAACTACTTGCATCCCCCATGTAATGATTCTGGAGCATCTGTTGTGCCATTCCTTCATTACTCCTACTAGATGCTATGAATTAACTATTAGTCTGCATTAAAGGTCCAGATGGGTGTTACCAGTTGGTGCATTGTCCCTGCACAGTCTGACTCTATTCAATCAGTGCTGCCAGTGTCAGACTGTGCAGAGACACCCCCCCCCCCCCCAAATGGTAACATCCAGTAGAACCTACAAGGCAAACTGCTGTCAATTCATTCATAACTTCTAGAAGGTATAATCAAGTAATTGTAGAACAGTCAGAGTCATGAGAATAGATGCTACAGAATTGTTATAACATGGGGAAGGCAAGTAGTTACTAAACCAGAGCCCAAATACCACATTTCAGCCTGTTCTTCAGCTGAAGGACAAGATGACGGGCCAGTCAGCCAGTTACAGATTGTGAGCGGTGGCCATATTTTCCTTCCCAAAATATACTTATACCACTCTGCAGCGTATGCTGGCACTATATATTACAGAGGGTACATGTACTAAGATGTTACACAGGAACAAAATTCTAACGAGAGGTGATCAGAAGACTGCAGGAGTCCAGATCTGCACACCCAGATATAAAGTACGCTAGGCACATGGGGCGTGAGAAGTCATGAACGGACTGAGAAGTAATGGTGACGGGGCAGGAGCCAATTCTGAAATGTGATAGGCCTCAAAGCATTGTTTTTAGAGCAGAAATTTTTGAATAAAATGTACAACAGAGTGATGGCCATGTGGGGCGTGTCCCTGCAGAGCACGACACTGGCAGCACTGCTTGGACATTTTTTCTTCATAAGCTTCTAGTAGGAATAACAGAGGAATAGCACAACGTAGCCATAAGCCATTTTGTTCCATAAGTGTAATTTCACGTAGAATCCAATTTTATTTAATTAAAAAACAAGTGTCAGAAGCGGCGACAGTTTAGCGTGCACTTTGTTCCACCTTATGCTGTGCTCGCGTCTAGGCAAGAGCATCCCAATTTCACTTGTGTACAAAAAAAAAAAAAAAAAGACTGGCACTCATTCCATGCAATTCAACGCTTTACCCCATCAATGTAAATACAAGTGCCTCGTTACGGCATGAGCCTTTTTCAAACACCTATATGTCTGAAACGCGTCGCATGTTGCAGTAATTGCATGGAACGAGTGCCAGTCTTTACTGCAAGATGCGACACTTTTCAGACATATAGGTGTTTGAAAAAGGCTCATGCCGTAACGAGTCACTTGTACTTACACCGATGGGGTAAAGCGTTGAATTGCATAAAGCAAGTGCCAGTCTTTTTGAACACAAGTGGCCCGGGGCAGAGGCGTGGGCACAGACCGGCCCAGGGCATCCATTCAGGATGGATTAGAGAGGGGGGAGAACGATTAGTAATGTGTTACAGTAAAAGGGATGAGAGCGAATCAGAGTAACAGCAAGAAGAAGGCCGATCAAGTGCAAGTCCCATACAGATTTCGCTGCACACTCCATACAGTAATCAGTCAAATCCGTGGAATTTGAATCCATACTGTAGTTTATACGGCCACAGATCAGTATCCCATGACGAACTCAAAAACCTTGCTTGCAGCGCTTTTGTGTGCGTCATGGGAACGCAACGAAACGGAGTTACACAACTGCAGCGATCTTCAGAGGACACGGCCCCTTCCCATCTACCTGGTTGTGCAATACCCCAAATTTCATACGGACAAAGCTAAGGGAGCAGGAATGTTCTACAGGGCCGGAAGGGATATTTAACGCATAGCAGCAGAGCCTCCTGCAGGGGTAGATTTACTGGCTGGTAGGCCCGACAGCGCCTATGATTTTTACAGCATTTTTATGATAATTACCCCTACCATGGACTTTTGAAGGTAGCAGTTATAACTAAAGGCATGTGGTCTGAGCGCACGTGGACTCGGTGGGGGTGGGTGGTTTAGATGACAGGACCTATATTGCTATATAGGGGTTTAGACTCTCACGGTTTCGTCAAGCATGACAGCTCCATGGAACAGCTGCAGGAGGAGGCTTATAAAGAGGAAATAAACGGCATTCCTGGCGCGGATACATGAATACTTTGTATGTACACACTGTCACCACGGGAAGCATCCAGACTTTTCATGCAAGTTCTTACAAGATTAGGGAGCGGCATTAAAGAAACAGCACAGAAAGTGATCATGCAAGCGGCGCGTCTTCGGGGCTTTTACAGGCTCCTAAGACATCCCTTCTGATCAAGTGATGGGCTGGAATCACACGGTGCCAGATAAAAAGCTCCGGACAGTCTCCCTCCATTATCTGAAACTTGTAGGACTACATGAGGGGGGCCTGCCCTTATGCCAGCGTCACCACTCTTGTCTATAGGCAGCGCATGGTACTGCAAGCCGGCCCAATCCAATGTCTCTGACCCTCATGCACAAAATTTCGTCAGGAACCAAGTAGCTGAGGCCAAGCTCTCCTGCACACATTTAGGCTAGGGCTACACGTTGACACATAGGGTACAACTACTGTACACTGCAACGTATGTCGTGCAACAATTTTTATAATGATAGACTATGGCATCGAAGACCATCATAAAAATTTGCGCACGCAGCATGGTCCTAGCCTAACGCTTATAGGCCCAATTCGCCACACACAGGAGGGTCATTGTGGCCTCCATCTGCCTGGCATTCTATATAAAGGGCACCATCATATGGCCTCCACTACATGCCTCGGCCGGATGTATACACCCAATAGCAGGCCCTAAAATAGTGTATACAGAGGCTTCTGTATGGGGAGGGCGGCCTCTGGATACTCCCAACATCATTTAATTAAGGCCTCGTGTACAAGGTCACAAGTGTTTTGCAGTCCGTATGACTTACACTAAGACGAGCATGCATGTGTATAGTGAGGGATCGGGAGGAATAGCAGTCTTAAATGATGGCCAGCCTTACAATATGCCTCAGGGTTCACTTCATTTTCCTCTCGACTTTTCACAAAGAGAGGTCCGAATTCTTATCCGACAGGGTACATGGGGGGGCATCACGTAGCCGTTTCTACCTCAGTGTAAGGTGCTCTCGACCTCCCTGCTGCCATAGAGGGCCGACTAGGTCGACCGCCTAATGGTAGACATGGAAAGAAGCAAGCGTTTTATACATTCTCCGCGGTCCACTTATAGCAACTGGTCGGCGTTTCTATCTGGCTCACTACACGGAGGCCGCAGAATAAGGAAACTGTAGCGAACCCTCATGGGATTCATCTCTATTCTCTAAAATTACCTTTCTTCCCAAGGCTCATCCTGTCTGGAGCTTTCCACCAGGCAGACAAAAGCTCTGAACACTATGGGGAGTTATGACAAATTAGACGCTGAATTTTTAACCCATTTTAAATAAAAATGTAAGACAGTGGACACTTTAAAAGGGTTGTGGACCTTTAGGCTAGGGCTTCACGACGACATTTGTCACACAGCAATTTTTATAATGATAGTCTATGGTGTCACATTGCGACACAGTCGCAAAAAAAACGTCCAGAATAGATTTTTTTGCAACTGTCGTGTTGCAGCATGAAGAGACACCATAGACTACCATTATAAAATTGACACGTCTTATTGACACGTCGTCATGTAGCCCTAGCCCTAAAGGGAAGATTACTTACCTACTTCCCGCTCCTCCTTCTCCAGGCCTGCAATGCTCCGTTGGGTTCCCTCGCTGTAAACATCCAGTTTGATTTCTCCGTAGCCAATCACAGGTGACCAGCTACCCTTACATCATGACAAATGGTAACATGACGCAAGGTCATCCAGTCTCTGCCACGGCCAGCGATTGGCTGTGGCGATGTCAAACCGGATGTTCACAGCGAGAGATCCCCATGTAGCATCACAGGCCCGGAGGAGAAGCAGATAAGCAAGCTTCCCTTTACATGTCTTTCCAAGAGTATGGGGGGGGTTTGCAAAAACCTCCCACATTCTTGGACAACCCCTTTAAGGGGGAGGAGATCTGGAAAAATCTCAATCACTTTGCTGGTGTGGTAAAATGCCACAATAAAAAAAATGCGCAGCATGGGCGAAATGTGTGAACATTCCCCAAACTCTTCAGATCCTTTTTCTCCAGCGGATATAGGGGGTTTATTAAAACTACCTTTGAGTTTTTCCAGTCTAAGACTCCATGATCCTTCGCTTCTGTGCCGTGAACCAGTTTAAGCGTCTACCCTGCTACATCGGAGCAGACCCGTGCTCTCACCCAGAGCTGAGGGATACAAACAATGACGAGCACAAAGGTTTCTATTCAGGATGCAGCAACTGTACAGCCCCGGGGGCTGCAGAACAAGTTTGGCCTTTCGACAGCGGAGGCCGAGCAGAGCACTTATCCAGATGCAAGAAACACAGGAGGGCTGCCAAACAGGGGCCGACAACCAGGAGCGACCGCTCTATAGCCGACGGTAGGAGCCAAAGGGAAAACAAAGAAAACTACACGCAAGTTCAACAGCGTAAAGACAACCAAATATTTGTGTCTACCAAGTCTCGGCCACATAACCAAAGGCATTTTTCAAAAATGGCTTCTAAAGCCGCGCTTGCTTAATGTGCTCTCATGTTCTGGAGATCGGAGTCAGTCCCAGAGGTGGGACAAGCACCTACATGACATTGGTGGCATATCCTAGCCAACCCAATATCGAACCAATTAACAGTCATCACTTATCCACAGGACAGGTCATAAATATCAGATCCCTGGAGATCCAGCTACTGGTTCTCCTACTAGTCATGTACCAACTACCGCAATCGGTTATCTCTCGGAGCCAGAGATGTGCACTTCTGCTCCATTCACACAGGGGACTCAGAGTCACCCATCGTGTGGGCAGGTGATGAATGGTTTGAATAGGAAAACCCCTATCAAGCTATAAAGAGTGGGCACGTACCCACGTTGGCAAGTCCTTCACACAACAGTAACACTAGCAGCCTAACCTACGATGAAACGCCAAGATTCAAAACAGAGGTGGACAACGTTAACCAGGAAGAGACCTTTTCCGCCACATCTTATCTCCTCTGCCATGAATTTCCTGTACGAGAACCTACAGACAGAGGTCTTTTGCAAGGCACTTGGAGCCACAGATGTTTCGCACCAAACAAAGACTGTTTTCACTCTTGTTCTCCGCAGCATCAATAACGAGAATAAAAAAAGCCTCCGCCGACCACACCCTGTACAGTGCGGGGAGCCAAGTATCCCTACAGCTCGCTGTGTGCAGATTAAAGCTGGAGCTGTAGGCACAACAGACCCGAGCAAAGGACACCGGACAGGGAACGATCACACTCAGGAACATCTCCAACCTGAAAGCTGCAGAAAAGCAGATGACACAAGGGGATAACACTTTCCAGTTTCCAAGACTTCTTTACGGTCAACGATGAAGGCTAATCAAACCTGACGATTTTGGCAGGAACGTCCAACTAATGTCTAGGGTGTTAAGTATAGGGGGTTGGAAGGAGGAACCTTTAAGCTGGCCATACGCCTAGAAGTTGGCTGAACCCACCAATTTCAATGGGCTTGCCAACAACCATCTTGGTGTATGGGGCCTCCTGACAGCAGATGCTTCGTTCTTGTGGGAGATAAGCAGCTGCCAACAAGGTATGAACGGCTTTATCCAACAGTCATTGAAATAAACCAGCACGCTTGGCAAGCTACGGCAAGTCAAAAGGTACGGTTCTCGGTGTTCGGACAAAGCGTATATTGTGTATGACTGGCTTTAAAGATTTTAGAAGGAGGTTCAAAGGAGACAACTGCTCAAGGAGGTGATGACACTACCGCCTATAACAATTACCTGGCCCGAAGCTGGCCACACCAACCACCGATTGTCCAAAAGTTAACTCCTCTCCGCCCGTACACATGTATGCGTTTGAGAGGGAAAATGGAGTAAGGCTAGCTTCACACTTGCATTTATTGGATCTGCAAGAGAACAGGCTACTGGAGTTTACCACCGGACCCCACTGACGATGAGTTCCGGCCCGTTCACAGCACAAATGTGCCGGATCAGTCCAACAATCATGCCAGAAACCTGCCATTACAGTCAGTGGGGTGAACGGCAGTATCTACTGGGCTGGATCTGGTGAACTCCAGTAGGCCGTTCTCTGACAGATCTGATAAATGCAAGCGTGAACCTAGCATTAGCAGTCAGGCACCTTTGGCAACTGCTTATCTTCCCAAGAACTAAACACATGCAGCGATGTGGAAATCCAAGTGCCGATCCTCATCTCCCAAAATCCGAGTTGGGACACCTCCAAATACATTAGAAGATAGATTGTTCCTTCTAAGATATTACTGCGACGTGTCAGTTTAAAGGGGTTGTTCGGGATTTCCTTTTTTATTTTATCTTACACCCCCAAACCAGTGGGACCTGTGACTTACTCCATTCAGGCTCACAGGCAGTCTTGTCTGGGTTTCTGGTACCTGCATGGATGGGATCACATGCACCTCTGCAGTCAACGGTGGGCCTCAGCAGTGGCATGTCCACAAGCAGCACATCAGTGCTGGGTCATGCGCCTCTTTGGGGACACCTCATCACTTCACTGGCCGCTGCGGCACAAGGGACCCCATGCATGCGAACTGAGGGGAAGAGCAGTGGAGAGAGCCCAAATGGAGAGACAGTAAGCAGTTAAAGGGGTTGTCTCATAAACAATGGGGGCATATCGCTAGGATATGCCTTATTGCCCGATAGGCCACCGCTCCCATTCACTTCTATGGGACCGACGGAGATAGCCGAGCCAGGCCTCGGCCATTTTCGACCTGCAACTATAAGACAATAGCGATATGCCCCCATTGTCTGTGATGAGCCAACCTCTAAGTATAACTCTTTACAGGTCTGCGGGGTGGGAAGGAAGGGAAATTTAAAAAAGTAAAATAAAAAATAAATTGAAGTCTGCAGACAGCATGTTATAGAGCAGAAGAAGCAGAGCAGATTGATATTAAGTTGCATTGGAAAAAGAATAAGCAATAAGTATAACTTGTACATTTAAATCTCTGCTCGCTCTGAGCTCAGATGTACATGGGGACATCTCAGATGACAAATCCCTCTATACGCACTTACACAGAAAGTGCCATTATTGATTACACGGCTCTGTGTACAAATAAAGTCAGAAAGATGAATAGAGAATTAAGTGTACAAGTTACACAGAACTGTATATCAATCTGCTCAGCTCCTCCTGCTCTATAACCTGCTGCCTGCACAATGCACTGCGTTTGGTGGCGACAGGTTCTCCGGAAGAAGTACATTGTGTTGATATTTGCACAGACCTGGGAAAGCTGCATTGTTTTTCTTGGGATAAGCCGCAAGGCTCCATTACAAATTGCTATTGTTTCAAAAAGGAGACAGCCTGTACGCTGCGATTTCTCTCGATAGGAAACCCAGTTGCAGCAAGTCAAACTTAAACCCATGCTCGATGCCAAAAGGAGGGCTCTGCGTGCCAAATAGTCAAACCGTGACTACTAATGCAAAAGCCAAACCAAATTAATTACGACGTCAATGGTAAAAAAAGAGCAGCCTTTACTACAGGAGGGGGCACAAATCAGCAATTACAGGGGGGTGTGCTGGTTTCTAATCAGACTCCTGTGGGTCCAGACTGGAGGGGAAAGGGGACGCCAGAGGCTGCTGTTGCCATGACATTGGGATAAAACGACCCACTCAGCAGATTATTCAGCAGCTGCCGCACTTGAAAGAATGCCAAGAGCCTGGACTGGCACCAGAGCAGAAATACGAAGGGGAACGCGTATAGACAGGGGAGGGGGGGGGGCATGCAACCTCCCAAGTATCACATCATTTTAAACAATGGCCGTTCTGCAATTTCCAATTCTTTCGGCACTCAAATACAAAATTAAAAGGCAATTTAAATATAGGCGAGTGTGTTACTATTAGGGTACGGCCAAGCGGTCGGGTTTCGGCGCGCGGTTTTAGAAGTGAAAGCTAGGAGTGAATTAAGTCGTATCTGTCCTTTATACGTTCTTTCCTTTTATGATCCACTCCAGGATTTTGGCTTCTGCGTGTGGAGAAGGGACACCTATGGTCGAGGTTTCTCACCTGAAGGCAAAAGGATTGTGCATGTTGATCTCCTCAAGCCCGATCCTCATCTCTACTAACATTTGCTGTTGGGGCACGCCCCTTACAAGGATGGTTGGCAAAATCTGAGGGTTCCGATGACATACATCTAAAGCCTCATTCACGTCAGCGATTCATGGACGTCTGCTGTACCCGTTCTCCACGTGTACCCATTCAGTTTAATGCGCGTATTCATAAAGCCGTGGTTTTAGCACGGAAGCACGCACCATTTTGTCCGTCAGGCCGATTACAGTCTATGGGTCTGTGAAAAACACTGACACCATCCGTGTTTCACAGACCATTATGAGGAGATACAATAAAAGTTAATTTTGAACTGTAGTGTCCGTGAAACACTGGTGACACATGGAAAAAAAAAAAAAAAAAAAACAACAAACACGAAAAAAAGAAAAAACACAACGGACACATAGATCTGTCACTGACCATCTTATCCAGCTGGATGCAGGCTGCCATTTACAGCACCCTATACTGTGGTTCCAGCAGCCTATACAGTTACGGACAGTCGTCCAGCTGTCTCGGACAGTTGTACAGCAGTCTGTACTGTTCCAGCAGTCGTAAAATGGACTGCCCATAGACCTGTACCCTTCTAATTAATACCCCACTATATGTGCAGCCTCGAACATCCCAACCAATCTCATGTTCCTCCCAGAGATATCACGCCAGGCGATCCGCGTGCACATCATACCCTCTAAATAGGGCGGTCTGCCGGCACAAAACACATTAGTCTTCCAGTTGGTCACCGTTCCTTAGACTTAATACAGCACTAAATTCATTCTCCTTGGCTTCAGAGATCACATGTGTTCCTGTTCCCACAACAGGTTGCTGCTTTCCTCCTGGCTCTGTCATTAGGGATCCTAAATGCCAAACTGTCCACTGCAAACAAGTGGTCGGGGGGAGCGCGCCCCCCACACACTGCGCCGTTATTCCTATGACTTTGAAAGACCAACGTTTCCCAGACTTCACACACGTAGAACAAAAGGAGTTTTCCACTGACAGAGCCGCCCTGCAGCAGATCACAGGGCTTCGTTTTTCAGCTTTTGTATGGGGAATTAGTCCTCCGCCAAGAGTTTAATTCTCGTCCCATTGGACTCCAGCACCAGATCTACTTGGAATCTGGTTCGGTGTATTCCTGGGGCGCTCACTTGGACCATTTCACACTTGTCAAGTCACTGAACCGACCTGATTAGAAGTGACTACCAACCACCCAAATAAGTTCAGCCTATACAAGACCAAGGTGAAGGGGCGCGACATCTGTTACCTGCCACTTACAATGCTGTTCCAACACCTCTCCCGAGGCAGTTTAATCACATGTAATAGCTTCAGTCATGGAAATGCAATCAACGCCTTACCGCCATAACTAAAGCAGTATTTAAAGGGGATATCAGTATTTTTTTTTTTCTTTACACGGGGGGGGGGGGGGGGGGGCACAAGAAGGAAGTCAAGCACCCCAATTGAAAATGCCAGTTGGATGACTAGTGGAGAAAGAATACAAGTGGAGTTGCCCTGACTTATTACTACCAATATACCATGACTGGGATGAGAACCTTCACAAGACAACCTTCTTTTCAGTCATCACTTCTAGCTCTCTTTAGCAACTACATGCATCCCCTCCTTTATTCCTCCTGGAAATAAATGATTACCAGAGGTGTTCCCATTTCCCTTGTTCTGTTGACCATGGGTACACACTACTGACAAGAAAAATCGTGACATCCAATTGGACATGTATTCATAAATTCCCACGAGAAACTCACAGAAGAGATCCAGCCTGCAGAAGCAGCAGAATTGTGATTTTATGGGGTATACAGGCATCAAAACTGACATGAGCCGGTGGTCGTCTTGTAGGAGGACCTCTCACCTCCACTGATTGCTTTAGTAGCATTTTAGCGTTCCTCTATTATTACTCCTAGAAATGCGTTAATACATTAACAATTCTCATAGTTAGAGGGTGTGTTCCGATACACATTGTCAGCCGACTGAACAGCGTCGGACTTCGTAGGGACACTCCCCTTAACAGTGGTTGATTTATTCTGTATTTTCTAGAAGGAACCACTGAGGAACACCACAAAGCAGAGATCTAAGAAAAGATGCTCTGGAATTATTTCAGGGGGAGTACAAGGGGAGATAAATAGATATATCTCTATCAGCAGCTTTCGTTTAGGTGTATTTCTCTTTAATAGAAGTTACCCCCTTTATGTTCTTTACATCTTTGTGTCCGGCTCCGTCCCCTTAGGGGTAGACATGACCTAGTTTTGCTCAGAGTGTCCCTTTAAGGAGTTTCTTGTCAATCCACCATATAATACAGTCTCCAGTCACTTTGGAACTACATCTCCCATAATCTCATGCCGGTCGCCATGCTGAGAATTGTAGTTCTACAACAGCTGTAGACATTGGGCTACGCTACATTTTTTTCCGATTTCCGTTACGGGTACAACTGCATAGTCGTCTGCACTACTCTGACAACTGACGAGCCCATTATAAGTGACTGGGACAGGAGCCATTGCAACACAGATCAGTCATTCTGAACTGAGCCAGTAACGCCAGTGTGAACAGAGCCTTACCGAATTTAGAGAACTATGCACTGCGCGGTATGTTCTGTGAACGGACTAACTAAGCTGACAAATGGAAAAGCTGCGCCCGTTATACAATTATCCCTGGGACAGCAACCCAACACAGTCACTGGGCACTCAAGTGTTAACCAAGTGTGCGAGTCCCGGCACTTAGTGGTAACACAAGAATGCAGAGCGCCGGCTGCTAGAGTAGTGGTTTAGAGAAGCGGAGAATGGGTGTGGTGGTGCTGCCATTCACTCCCAGTCTGCCCTCGATTTGCAGGATGGGCAGGCGGTCCGAGGACAGAAGTGGCGGTAGCCCACCAAGATGACAGCGCACGGATACAGGAAGTCTGCAAGTGTAAGGAAAGATAAAAGGCCAACGCTGAGGAAGGAGGAGAGGATGAGAAAACCAGATGCCTACTACAAAGCAGCTGCCTAACAGGAGCAGACAGAGTTAAAGGGGGACTCCACCTTACCTTCTCATGTGAGGGACATGGTTACCACTTTCAAGATGTGGCGTCACTCACGCAAATCTCAGGGTGGCAGTATAGCTCTGTGCATTAAAGGGGTTCTCCAGCTTTTAATATTGAAGACCTATCCTCAGCATAGGTCATCAATATCAGATGGGCGGGGTCTGACACCCATCAGCTGTATGAAGAGAAGGCGCGTGCAGTGTGTGTGCCTCTATCCTGCTTGCCATAGACATACAGCGGCCAGCAGGAAGAGAGAAGGGAGACGGTGAGCACTGAGGATCGGTCATCAATATTAAAAGCCCGGAGAACCCCTTTAAGTACCCATGATGCTCTAAGTTTGGGTCACGAGACTGGTGGTCCGGCCAGGAATTTGTAACCACAACACAGATACTAAAGGACGCCCATATTAGTTCTTGTTCACATCTCCGCCAGAGCAGCCTGATGGATTTCGCCGGCATTGTGGATTCTCTAGTTCACTGCCGGAACCCCATTGACTGTCTGGCGTCAGACAAAAACCGCTGCAGGCAAAGGTTTTTTGCCTGGCCTGAGGGTACTTTCACACTGGCGTTTTTCTTTTCCGGCATAGAGTTTCGTCATAGGGGCTCTATACCGGAAAAGAACTGATCAGTATCATCCCCATGCATTCTGAATGGAGAGAAATCCGTTCAGGATGTCTTCAGTTCAGTCTTTTTGACATTTCAGTCCAAAATTCCGAACGCCGGATCCGGCATTTTTACCCAGTGGAATGTATTAGTGCCGGATCTGGCATTCAAAATACCGCCATGCCGGATCCGTCCTTCCGGTCTGCGCATGACAAGCGGAGAGACAGATCCATTCTTGCACGCAACCGCTTGCCGGATCACTCTGCCACAAGTGTGAAAGTACCCCTACAGCCGGCACTTGTGCCGGATCAGGCAGCCAGGTCTGCTTGACAGAAATGTGAACGAGGACTTACAATAGTCTGAATGAGGCCAATTATCGCAGTATTTACTATCGGAACATTTAACGCCGTGGGTGAGGCGTATATGTTTAATATATGCAAATGAGCCTCTAGGAGCAATGGGGGCGTTTCCCTTACTCTTACAACCTCTGAAACTACTACGCCCTCTGCACTTTGACAGGGTCAGGCAGTGCAATCGTCATCACACCTGACCCTGTCAAAGTACAGAGGGCGTGGCAGTTGCAAGGCGTCTAGGTGTAAGGGGAACGCCCCCGTTGCTCCTAGAGGCTCATTTGCATATATTAAAACATAGGTTTCTCAGCAATGCGGACACATATGAACATGGGACCAACACAGATGCCTTCAGCTGCCGAGCGCACACGCAACAGGTCAGCCAGTGTCATAGGCACAGAACTGCTGACAGACGCCTCTTACTTATGACACGTCTTTAAGAGGTCTACGCCCAGAAAGTGAATTTTTGGGTATAGCACGTTTTCTGGTGCATGTTAGGAAATGTGTTGGGCCATGAAGTCCGAACTCCTTCACACACCCAAATTCAAAACTTTTCTACACCCCAAGGCCTCATGCAGAAACTTTTTTCTGTGTTCGCTCTGTTTTTTGCGGCCTGTATGCGGAACCACTCACTTTAATGGGTCTGCAAAAAATGGAAATCACTCCACGAGCCTTCCATGTAATATACTCGTCCGCATTCCAGACAAGGACAGGATTGTTCTATTGGGGGCCGGCCGTTTCGCAAAATGCAGGAAGCGGGGTAAGTATAACCTGTATGAGGTGCCCGGGCATTTGGGGGGGGGGGGGGGGCATTATAGGGATTGGATAACCCCTTTAACTTGGTCACATTCTGAGAATTCCTCGAAGTCTTCACGCCCATGTCTACAGGGGATCGTATTGGAGCGGCATTGCTCACAGGCTCGTAATAAGACGGAGATTCTTGTCCCGTCATGTTTTACATCCAGATCTTCGCAGGAACACTTGACGCTCTCCAGATCCACCCACCTTTAATGGAGCTGTGATTAATCCCGTCCATTACCAGAAAACTCAAAAAAAAAGTATACCCTTGAGGCACAAATACTGCACAAGCTGCAAAATAACCTGAAGGGAACAGAACACAGAAAACAGGAGAAAACTTTAATTCATGGGAAGATCAACATGACAATGAGGTCCAGGACGGTCATCAAAAGTTATGGGCTGCCAACCGTAAGACAAGCGGTGGCAGGGCATGGGTTAATAACGAGCCTTCTCTGTCTGAACACAAGGAAAAAAAAAAAAAAAAACACATAGAATAGGTTTCCTGACCAGACATGCCTGGTCTGGAGATCCTAAGGAAGTGCTATAGCAACCACATTCCTGGGGTCTGCTGGGATCGCCAAGGGCACGACCCCTGCGCTGCCCAGATTGGGGCAATTTACTTCGAGGGATTCCAGGGATGATAGACATTCTTCTGCAGCTGAGACCATAAGGCCGCACTTCCAGACAAGACGAGCTTTGAAGCCAAGATCTGCCTTGTTATTTGTACTGTAACGCCATGCATGTCATCACCGCAACAGCTACGAGGAACACGTGTACAAGGGCAGGGATCGGTTACAGATGCCACCGTACCCAACAAAGCGCCACACCAAAGGGCATCCTTATACAATACAAGACACCCACTGAAGAGAAGACCGCCACCTATTGCTCACACTGCTCCCCGATCAGTGCTAATCCTACACAAGACGCCCCGTGGGAGTACAAGGATCCCCTATACTAAACACCCCTACTGTAAGGCTTCCTACCAAGACTACACAACGCTAGGTAACTTGGCATCAGTGCCAGCAAGACGACACCAACACTCAAGAAAGTGCCCGTGGTGCCTCTGGGTCTAGGGCACCTGCACAGGGTGAGAGGTCCTTCCATCTCAGAAAGTAGAAGTACACTAGTACACTAGCCAACAATCTACTCCTCAGGTATATGAATATTACTGCTCTGTATACAGCGGATGAAAGACCCCGGTGTGTAATAGAAGGAGATGGCAGATTGCAAAGGCCCCTCCTGGAGAATGCCCAGGACCTTACCACTGAAACTGGAGACTACCTGCACCTGGGACACCAGCTCCACATCATGTGTACTATGCACCCCTCCTCCTCCTGTCCACATACCCAGTGCACCCTTCTCCATACCCAGTGCACCCCCTCCTCCTCCTGTCCCTGTACCCAGTGCACCCCCTCCTCCTCCTGTCCCCAGTTTACCCCCCCATGCAGTGCACACCCCTCCCTTCCACACACCCAGTGCACCCCCTCCTCCTCCTGTCCCTGTACCCAGTGCACCCCCTCCTCCTCCTGTCCCTGTACCCAGTGCACCCCCTCCTCCTCCTGTCCCTGTACCCAGTGCACCCCCTCCTCGTCCTGTCCCTAGTGCACCCCCTCCTCGTCCTGTCCCTAGTGCACCCCCTCCTCGTCCTGTCCCTAGTGCACCCCCTCCTCGTCCTGTCCCTAGTGCACCCCCTCCTCGTCCTGTCCCTAGTGCACCCCCTCCTCGTCCTGTCCCTAGTGCACCCCCTCCTCGTCCTGTCCCTAGTGCACCCCCCCCATGCAGTGCACACCCCTCCCTTCCACACACCCAGTGCAACCCCCTCCTCCTCCTGTACCCAGTGCACCCCCTCCTCCTCCTGTCCCTGTAAACAGTGCACCCCCCCCTCCTGTCCCCGTACCCAGTGCACCCCCCTCCTCCCCCTGTACTTAGTGCACCCCCTCCTCCTCCTGTCCCTGTACTTAGTGCACCCCTCTCCATATCTAGTGCTCCCCCTTCTCCTGTACATGTACTCAGTGCACCCCCACCCCAGTGAACTCCTATTCACACACCCAGTGCACCCCCCCCCCCCCACATGCAGTGCACACCCCTCCCTTCCACACACCCAGTGCACCCCCTC
Organism: Bufotes viridis; assembly: GCA_033119425.1. Lineage (NCBI taxonomy): Eukaryota > Metazoa > Chordata > Amphibia > Anura > Bufonidae > Bufotes > Bufotes viridis. Next base: position 137,414,306 of record CM065597.1, on the reverse strand, counting down.
CCCCTGTATTTAGTGCACCCCTCGGGTCTTACCTATGGACACCAGCTTGATGTTCTCACGGTCCAGGAACTCCAGGGCCACCGACACGTTCTCCAGCTGCATCTGGCGGAAGGTGGGTCTCTGGTTGTACTTGCGGTACATCTTCTTCTGGCTCAGCACCTCCAGCAGGGCGATGAGTCGCAGGCCGTCGCTCAGGTCGGTCTGCAGGTTGGCGATGCGCTTGTTGACGCACTTCAGGTGCTCGTTACACCAGCGGGTGAAGGTGTTCTGCTGGATCTTCTTCCATGGCGCGTCCTCCGCCAGGTCCTTCTCTGTGGCCGGCATCTCTGCTGGGTCCGCCCCGGGCACTGCTGCTCCTGCTGCCGCGGTCCCGCTTTGGGTGAGCCTCGGGTGGGCGCTGCTCATTTTAACTTCGGCTGGAGGAGGGGGCGGAGAAATCAGGCGGCTGAGGGGCGGGGCCTAGAGACAGAATGGAGAGGGCTGTCAGCGGCGGCACACATCATGCCCCGTACACTGCGGGGACGCCCGACAACACAACGATTCTGACAACCTGCCAGCAGTACCTTCAGCTGGTTCTGGGAAAGCTGGATGACGCCCAATATGGCTCTCAATAGCCTGGGAAAGCTGGGTGACCCGTCCCCCAATAGCCTGGGAAAGCTGGGAGACCCCCAGTATGGCTCCCAATAGCCTGGAAAAGCTGGGTCACAGGGGAAGTGCTAAGACTGCAGTGCTGGGAGTCACCCAGCTTTCCCAGATACAGACATATCTAAGAAATACCCTGATTTACTGTACATTCATTCATCTTACACCGGCCTAAGGCCCTGTTCACACCTGCGTTCATGAACTCCATTGCTCTGCTTCCTCACGACCAATTTGATGGCGTGCCAGATCCATTACATGACCACACTGACCCATAATGGGGTCCGTCAGATTTCCATCAAGGAAGAAAGCCCCCCAACCCCCAGGTATCATTAAAGGGGCCACCATTATCTGACACCCTGCACCCCTGCCGATCCGCTGTAACCTTGCGATTTCGGACTGATACAGCTCCATCCGTTGTGCTGCTGATGGCGGCGCAGCGCCGCTGCCATTGGATCAGTGCTACACCACAGACAGACCTGTATCTTTCCGACGCCACCGATCCGAGAGGGATCTGATATTGATGGCCTATCCCGAGGAATCTCACTGCTCCCTCCTCTAAGCTGTGTTCTCTGGAATTGAAAGAGTTAAAAATTCGAAGTAACCCTGGTATTGGGCTCGTTAATCCTCGTTAGAAAGTTGTTTTAACCGTCTCCTTTCCAGAGTGAACACTACTGAGAATAGACCATCAATAGAGCAGAGCAAGTATGCATGCTGGGAGTTGTAGTTTCACAACAGCTGAAGTTCCCGGAGGTTGCCTACCCCTGCCATAGACTATAATGGGATCCGGATCTCATTATACCAGTGATGGCTAACCTCCGGCACTCCAGCTGTGGTGAAACTACGACTCCCAGCATGCTCCATTTATTTCTATAAAGTTCTGAGAACAGCCAAACAAGGGTACATCTTGGGAGTCGTAGTTTTACCACAGCTGGAGTGCCGGAGGTTAGCCATCACAGCATTAGGGCTCATGCACACGACCGTATGTATTTTGCTGTCCGCAAAAAATACGGATGGCGTCCGTGTGCATTCCATATTTTGCAAATGGAACAGCTGGCCCCTAATAGAACAGTGCTATCCTTGTCTATTTTTTGCGGAATGGACATATGGAAACGGGAAGCACATGGTGTAACTTACATTTTTTTATGGACCCATTGAAATGAAAAGTTCTGTATACGGTTAGCAAAAAAACTCGGAACGGATACGGAAAGAAAATACGTTCGTGTGCATGAGCCCTTATAGTCTATGGGGTCTGGCAGTGAACGGTAGTATCTGCCAACGCCAGATCTGGTAATCTCCGGCAGGCTGCTCTCTGCCGGATCAGGCTTAGGCCTCTGGCACGCGGCGTTGCCGTGGCCGTATTGCGGCCCGCATGCGGCGGGCCCGCAATACATGGGGCACCGTCCGTGTGCATTCCGCATCACGAATGCGGACTCATTCACTTGAATGGGTTCGCAAATCCGGAGATGCGGTGCGGGACGGAACAGAAGCACTACAGAGTGCTTCCGTGGGGTTCTATTCCGTGCTCCCGTTCAACAATACTTGTTCTATCTTTTTGCGGAACGTACAGATCGCGAACCCCATTCAAGTGAATGGGTCCGCGATCCCCATGCGGCTGCCCCACGGTCGGTGCCCGTGCTTTACAGACCGAAATTTGCGGTCCGCAGCACGGGCCCGGCCAGCACACGGTCGTGTGCAAGAGGCCTTACCACACACGTGGGTCAAGAAGGATCTTCCCAAAGTTGTGGCAAAGCAGTGATTCACTCCCATCAGAGATCAGCAGCCTCCAGCTCTTCGGAAACTACAACTCCCAGAATGCTCCATTCAATTCTGTGGGGGGTTAAAAGAGACGGTGTGCATGCTGGGAATTGTAGTCTAACAGCAGCTGGAGTGCCGGAGGTTGCTGATCTGTGCACTGATCCCTGATCCCACACTGTCTGCCCTGCCTGCGTGCTGGAATTAATATTAAAAGATGCAAATCTGCAGTTACATAACCCAAATAAGCTATTCTGACATCAGCTCCAAAGTGAAAAAATTAGGGGAAAAACGAAGATTGGATATTTTTTGTCCCATGCTATTGTTACCAGAGATCAGCGGTGCCAGGGATGTCTAAGGCTACGTTCACAGTTGCGTTGTTGTTTTCCAGTATTGATATCCGGTAGAGGATCTCAAAATCGGAAAAAATGCATTCTGAATGGAAAGAGGTCCGATCACGATGCATCAGGATGTCTTCCGTTTTTTGACTGGATACAAAACCGCTGCAAGCTGCGGTTTTGTGTCCGGTCATAAAAACAGAAAAAAAAACGGATCCGGCACTGAAAACAATGTAGCTCAATAATCAGTTTTTTATGGAGCCTAAAACCAGACTTTTAATGTATTTGGTGACGGATCCGTTTTGATTTCACACAACCGCATCCTAACGGTATGGATTCATCCCGATGTGCAAAATAAAGACGTATCCGTTTAATTCCGGTATTGAGACTCTCTGCCGGATCTCAATACCAGAATTAACAACGCAAGTGTGAAAGTGCAGTTTTAGGGCTCATGCACACGACCGTATGTATTTTGCGGTCTGAAAAATACGGATGATGTCCATGTGCACTCCGTATTTTGCGGAACAGAACATCTGCCCCTAATAGAACAGTCCTATCCTTGTCCGTAATGTGGACAGTAATAGGACATGTTCTATTTTTTGGCGGAATGGACATACCGAAACAGAATGCACACGGAGTAACTTCCGTTTTTTTTTTTTTGCGGACCTATTTAAATTTCCGTATATAGTCCGCAAAGAAAATGGAACGGACATGGAAAGAAAATACGTTTGTGTGCATGAGTCCTTACAAACAGAAAGTCTGCACCAATTTCCATACGGATTTCTGTGTTACTTGCGTTTTTTGGGCGCGGATTTGATGCAGTTTTGCTGCAGATCTCGGCCTGGCATTGTAAAGAGGGAAATCCTCACAGAAGACTCGCACAAAGAATTGAGGATTTTCAAAATTCGCACAGCAGGTGAATATCCAAATAGAAAAAAAAAGCGGAGTTTGTCTGACCTCATACACTTTGCTGGTACGGTATTACACTGGTTTTTCCGCACAAGAATCCGCAATGTGTGCAAGTAGCCTAAGGGACTGTTCACACAGTGAGTTCTACAATGGAATTTTACCTCATTACACATATATTGCCCCCAATGCGCCCTCCGTTTTCATATTTCGCCTCCAAAGCGGCCCAAGCATATATAGTGCCACTGGGAAAAACTTTGCCAAGATCCCGCTGGGACCTGTGTCCTTTTTGTCCCCTATTCATTTCAATGAGAGGCAGCGCTGAGGATCGCATAGCAGAGGCTTAAAGCCGCGGTTGTGCCCAGAATGGACACGTCCTTCCCTGATTGGGAGGCAGAAAGGACATGGAGGCCGGTGGGTTTTCATCCCAATTTTTTTCTGGCGGCACTATATATGCTTGGGGCACTTTGGGGCAAAATATAATAACTGAGGGCACATTGGGGGCAATATATGTATAGTGTGGCACATTGGGGGTAATATATATATAAAGTGGCATATTGTGGGCAATATATGTATAATATGGCACATTGGGGGCAATATATGTATAACGTGGCACTTTGGGGGTAATATATGTATAACGTGGCACATTGGGGGGTAATATATGTATAACGTGGCACATTGGGGGCAGTCTATGTATAGCATGGCACACTGGGGACAATGTATGTATAGCATGGCACACTGGGGACAATGTATGTATAACATGGCACATTGGGGGTAATATATGTATAACGTGGCACATTGGGGGCAATATATGTATAACATGGCACATTGGGAGTAATATTTGTGTAACGTGGCACATTGGGGGCAATATATGTATAACATGGCACATTGGGGGCAATATATGTATAACATGGCACATTGGGGGCAATATATGTATAATATGTCACATTGGGGGCAATATATGTATAACATGGCACATTGGGGGTAATATATGTATAACATGTAACATTGGGGCAATATATGTATAATATGTCACATTGGGGGCAATATATGTATAAAATGGCGCATTGGGGGGCAATATATGTATAACATGGCACATTGGGGGCAATATATGTATAACATGGCACATTGGGGGCAATATATGTATAACATGCCACATTGGGGGCAATATATGTATAACATGCCACATTGGGGGCAATATATGTATAACATGCCACATTGGGGGCAATATATGTATAACATGCCACATTGGGGGCAATATATGTATAACATGCCACATTGGGGGCAGTACATTCATACTGCGGCACTATGGGGGCCATTATATATACTGAGGGCACTGCAGGGGTTAAAAGAAAAGCCAATTAAATTCATCAGTTTTTAACGTCTGTTTTTAACGGAAGTTAAAAAGGGCTGCAATACCAACATTAAAAACAGATAGACACAAAATGGATTCACACGCTGATGCAAAACGGCCATGAAAACCTGATAGTGTGTCTGTTTTTTATGGCCGTGTGAATGCCACCTAACAGCCACTAATCTCGCCCTGTTCGAGCGAATTAATAAAGGAGTCCATTGGGACTGCATATACGGTAAAATCCAGATATGCAAAATACGAAAACGGTCGGTGTGCAGTTTGCATTTTTTTACGTATCCATCGACTTCAAGGGTCGGCGGTTTGCAGACAAGTATAGCATGTGTTCTATCATTTGCGGAACAGACATGCTTTCTGCATCCGTATATCCTCCGCAAAAGACAGAACACGTCCTATAATTGTCCGCAAAATGTGGGCCCTTAATGCAGATGGCAAACCGACCGCTTCCGTATTTTGGGGATCCGCGGTTTGTAGACCACAAAATGTTTGCGGTCGTGTGCATAAGGCCTTGGGTGAAGGTTCTGCATGTCTTCATTAGTACATGCGATTTCACGTACAGTGCACGCGTACTACCAGAAATCTTCTTTTATTACACGTGGTTTAACGTCCCTTTCATGTTGACGTTTTGTAATCTATCTGCAATTTGCAGCAGATTTACTGAGCTAACGGGGGATTTAAAGGGCAATTACGGCGTAAAAAAAACCTTACAGACAGTAATGTCTGCATCCTGACTGCATTCTCTTATTTGGATATAATTATTTCATGGTGGGAAGGGCAGTGGCTACAGGAGGAGGGAGAAGGCGGCTGCTACCTGACTCTGTGCAGAAAATCACAGGATGTGACTAAGCCGTGAGACAGTAAGGGGTCACTGTGTGTGTGCACAGATCACTGAGTCACTGGGAGGAGAAGGAAGGGGTCAACTTGGAACCGAACCCGAGTTTGGGAAATGGTTATTTGCAGTACAAATTAATTTATGAAGTTCGCAAAGACTTCGGCTCATCAGAGCCAATACATTCTAATACTGTACGGAGCTCATGCTCCGTACAGTATTGGAACGAAGTTTTATGCGAATCGACTTCGGCTGTTTCAACCGAAGTCGATGCGCTCATCCCTATTCATTACCTTAGGCAGCTGATAACTCAATGCAGCACCTCCCATATAAGAAGTATTTAGCAATATATAAGATGTATTTAGCAATAATCTGGCACCACTTCCGAAATTCTTACTATGCGGGAGGGATTGCCTCATACCAAGTTCTCCTTTTGGCATGGTGCTAGATCTATATCTGAATGGAAAAAATGTGGACCAGGATTGTATGCGCAATAGAGGCACCGTCTGCTAAGGGGCCTGTGCATAGAAATGACCCCCAATTCACGTTTCCTTCTCCAAGGGTGAAGCAAACACGAACAGAAGAAAAGCAGCATAAGGCTACTTTCACTATTTGTGAGATCCGTTCAGGGATCTCACAAGCGGTCCAAAACGGATCAGTTAAGCCCCAATGCATTCTGAATGGATAAGGATCCGTTCAGAATGCATCAGTTTGGCTCTGTTCCACCTCCATTCCGCTGTGGAGATGGACACGGTGTCCATCTGACTAAACTGAGCCAAACGGATCCATCCTGACACACAATGTAAGTCAATGGGGTCGGATCCTTTTTCACTGACACAATATGGCACAACAGAAAACGGATCCGTCCCCCTTTGACTTTCCCCCGTTTTGGCTATGTCAAAGATAATACAAACGCATCCGTTCTGAACGGATGCATACAGTTGTATTATCTGAACAGATGCGTTTGTGAAGATCAATGACGGATCCGCACCAAACGCGAGTGTGAAAGTAGCGTAAGGCCGCCTTGACACCAACGTATATGGTCTGGATTTTATGAAACGCAATCCGCTTGCAATGTTAATGAATAGGGTTATTCACATGGGCATATAATTTCCGTCAGTATTTGAAGTCCGCAGCGTGTCCGAGTTATGTGCGTAATTGTTTCCAAATATGCACATTACAAAAATGCGCATGTAAGGCCTCTTTCTCACAAGCGATACGGATTGTATCAGGATGCGTTCAGTGAAACTGGCACCATTTCGCAAGCAAGTTCAATCAGTTTTGTCTGCAAGTATGTTCAGTTGTTCAGTTTTTTCCGCACGGGTGCAATCCGTTTTGATGCGTTTTATCACGCGCGTGAAAACAAACAATATCAGTGAAAAACGCATTGCATCCGAATCGCATCCAGGTTACATCTGGATGCAAAGCGTTTTTCACGAAGCCCCAATCACTTGGGTTGCGTGAAAATCGCAGAATATAGGACATGCTGCGATTCTCACGCAACGCAGAACTGATGCGTGAAAAAAATCGTTTATGTGCACAGACCCACTGAACTGAATGGGTCAGGATTCAGTGCGGGTGCTGTGCGTTCACTTCACACATTGCACCCGCGCGGAAAACTTGCTCGTGTGAAAGAGGCCTAAATCCGGAGGAAACACTGAAACAATACTGATGGTGTATCATCCGGAATCTGTGGGTATTCCAGAGCCAGAATATAGATGAATTTCAATACGCTGGCCTAAGGCCACAATCACACTTTAGTGAATCACGGACAGCGCACGTATCCTTTGATTTTAACCCTATGTATATATGACCCCCCCCCACACACACACACACACACACTTTGCAATCTCAGAGCTAGGTACCACAATCTTTATCTGCAATTTCCGAAGCACACTGCTCCTAAAAAAATTGCATACCCTTTTTTGCCACTTTTTTAAGTGTCTGTGCAACAATATATTGTCGCACATGTTTTCTGCGCCACGTTTGACATTTGGGCGTGGTGAGGGAGTGATGGGGGCGTGCCAGAGGCTGAAACATTGGCCCTGGCAAATTTACTAATGTTTATGCCTGAAAACAAACATAAATATTGGCGTAAAACTACTCCATTTAGGGAAAGGAGTAGTTTTACTTGACAGGCGCACCATGCCGAAAACGTGCCTAAGTTATGACGAGACTCAAGCTACGACAGTCTTTGTAAATGACCCCCGTTGTGTCCTAACATGCTCGCTTCCGTTGCCAAATTCTTATTTACCCGGAATGTTTTCATAGATCACGTTTATGTATAAATGGTGTGTGTGAAAACTACTTTCTCCCTGGCCATGTGTGCACATAGATGTGACTGTCTGCTGACAAGGTATGGCATACAATGAGCAGCAATGTAACCTCTCACGAGCAGGACACCATAGCGTACTGCTCCTGCTGCTGCAGGAAGTGATTCCATAAATGACCCTACATGATGGGGCGGCCATTTAAGCAATTCTCCAAAGTGTTGGTAAAATTCTAAGTACACGCCTCTCCCGTCCCGGACCTCTTGTATTATCCCAGTAGTCCAAGAAGTTTTGTCCTGAGGAAGCCCCTGTTCTCAGTGATGGGGGATGAGTCATGTGACTGGGAATGCTGTGTGCAGCCGGCTGACCGCAGGGCTTACTAATGTCTTACAGGAGGTCGGAATTTGTTTCAGTTACAAAAGTTTCCTTAAAATGGAAGTAGTTGAGGGATTCAGTTACACATGCCTGTGCTTTGTTCTGATGCGCGTGTGTTAGCGGGTACATACTATTCCCTCGCTCGGCCGGCGAGCATTTCTGCAAAGTGACCCTCAGGCAATGAAATATGTGAGAAAGAGTAAAAAATAAGGCAGTTGTACTACAGCAGGGGGGGAGGCATACGAGGCAGATCTATGGCTGTGACGTAGCGGTATAACCGGAGTAAAGGTGGAGAACAATGCTGCATCCAGATGTTACCTACATAATGAGTTGTGTGAAATTTTCATTTGCTTTTTACTTTTGTGAAACAGGCATTTTCCATCGCGTCTTTGAGAATATTTGTCTTTTGTGGAGGAAAAAAAAAAAAAAACAGCAAGGAAAAACAAAAAATGGCATCTATACATCCATAACATGTCGTATTGCATATAAATTTCTGGCTTCATCTGCAAGGGGTTCTCTCTAGGATATGCCCCCATTGTCTGATAGGTGCGGGTCCCACCTATCAGACAGGAGGCCAGCAAAGTGGTGGCTGGCGGTGCCGGGTCAGGCCATCACCAAGCCTTCCTATAGACCCACCGAAAATAGCCGAGCGTATTTTCGGAATTCCTTATAGAAATTAATGGTAGCGCACCATGCTTGCACTGCCACTGCTCCCATTTTTGTCTATGGGGCCGACAGAAATCTGTGCCAGCTTTCCGGTATTTTCGGCGGCCCAATAGAAACGAATGAAGGGCGGCTGTGCATGCGCGGTGCACCCTTTGCCGGCTCTGTTTATGAGATAGGTACCTCTGGGACCTGCACCTATCAGACAATGGGGGCATATCCTAGCGAGAAAAAAAAAACGTTTCAGTTTGGTCCTCATGCATTCTGAATAGAAAGAGATCTGTTCAGGATGCACCAGGATGTCTTCCGTTCTGGGGCATTCCGCTGCAAGCTGCAGTTTTGTGTCTGGTCATAAAAACGGATCCAGCACTGAAAACAATGATGACAGATCCGTTTTTTATGGAGCCTAAAAAAACGCATCCGTCAGCCATTGACTTTCAATGTATTTAGTGATGGATCCGTTTATTTCTGTCTTGATTTCACACAACCGCATCCTGATGTACAAAATAAAAACGGATCCGTTTAATTCCGGTATTGAGACCCTCTGCTGGATCTCGTTCCCGGGATTACCAACTCAAGTGTAAAAGTAGCCTTGCTTGGATGTACAGCCACATTAAAAGGGTTACCTGGGATTTTTATATTGAGCGGATAGGTCATCAACGCAAGTGTGAACATAGCCTAACACTATGTATTATTATATACTGCAGCAGTGAGGCGTTACATTGTAGCAAATGGGATTCTGAAGAGTACTGTTTACATAATATTGCAAAAAACACCTATACAATGTTTCATAAAACAACAGCAGTTCCCCTATTAATATAAAAACATATTCCTAACTATATATATCTTAACGACGTCCTGGAAGGCCCTGGAAGTCAGGAGGACACGGTCACAGTCATCATATACAATCCAATAGGATGACCCTAGATTACCTATCAGTATTGTATACCGTTACTGGAGGCCAGCAGTGTCCTGTATGTTGTGCTCTGCAAAGGTCACAATAGAGGAATTAACATGAGCATTGAGACAGATATTGAAAAGCACTAGACAGGAGGGCGCAGGGACAGCATGAGGTGACGTATACTACATGGAGCGGGCTCCCAACAGACAGTGGGGATTCCTTTCCACATTAAGGAGGACCTGTCACCAAAAAATGCAATGCAATTCGAAGCTGAGCAGATGTATAAGCTATACACAATGCTATTAATCACTGATAACCTCTCCATCCTGTACCCATAGCTGTCCACAGGAGGTAGAGATATAAATGTAAAAATTACATGTTTTACTGAATCTTTTCCCACAAAAATACATCTGCTCAGCTCTTCTTGTTCTATAACATGGTGCTGTCAAATTGCATTGCATTTTTTGGTGACAGGTCCTATACTGTATATATTTAGAATTCATAAATGAGAGCAATACTCATCATTTTAACCACTGCAAGCTGCTCGCTGCGGTTTTTCAGTAACCCATGCTGGGTAAAGTGTTATGGCTGCTTGTTCATACAGTACTGGCACACCCGTCCTCGCTTCTTCCGTTACACCCATTACTTGAGTTCCTTCCACTCACACACCCCTGTACCATATGCTTCCCCATGTTCTGCTCTCTGTGTGACCATGAGCCCTGCCATGAAGTGTGCAGCACCCCCACCCTGTTTTTACTCTCACTGTCACATTTTGAGAGATGACTGACTTCAAAGTTTTCATTAGTGACTCACATTCAGCACAACCAAAGGCGCAGTGATCGGCGTCAGTCACCAGAGAGAGAACTAAAGCAAATACAGCTGCACTGTGCCGCCCCATATGAAACATCACACATTCTTCATTCAGCACATCCTAATAATATTGCTCCAGGAACTGATGGAGGCTGCAGGCAGACAGCTAAGATGGACAGCTTCTGAACTATATAAGGAGAGATGAATTAAAGGGGCTGTCCACTTTCGGGTCCCTGCACAGGTGGCGAAGTTTTCCGACAGAAAATCCGCAGGTGCAGATTTTTTTGGGTGTGACTTATGGGGCACAATTTGTTGCGGATCTCCTGTACAGCTGACTGAGAGGGTTCCAAATGCTTGGACCCTTAGGATACTTGAAGACGGGTGCAGGTTTACCAACAAAAAATCCACACGCGTTTCTGCACCTGCAGTTTTTGATATGGTTTTGCTGCATATCTCGCCCTTGCATTGCATTGGGTGAAATCCACACAAAGAAGAAATAAAAATCACACAAACAATTAACATGCTGTTGATTTCTAAATCCGCATGAATAAAAAAAAGCAAAGTGTAAATGTTTTTTTTTTCTAATCTCATACATCTCGCACAAAATTCTGCCCGAAAAACCCAGTGTAATCTGCAATGAGTACAGGTAGCCTTAAGGTCCTATTACCCCTACAGATAGTCGCTAAGATCATCGTTAACAAGCGTTTGTATGAATGCTCGTTAGCGATGATCTGGCAGTATAATACTGCCATCGATTACCCGACGAACGAGCAAACGCCTGTTCATCGGGTAATAAAAGTCTTTCAACAGGTTTAAACTTAATCGCTTGCCGGCGGCAAATCGTGCTGTCCAATCGCGATCTGCTGCTGGCAAACAATAATTCTGTATGGGGACGAGCGATGGCATTGCCAATCACCCCTCCCTATACTGAGGAGGAGATCAATGCATGTAAAAGAGGCAGTCTCCTCCGCTAGCGAGCAGGCGATTGCCAGGAAGGAACGTTCCCCTTCTGACAATCGCCTGCAGAATCTGTAGATGTAATAGGGCCTTTAGACAACTTTCACATCAGTGTTTTAGTCGGTGATTTCCATCAGTGAGTGTGAGTCAAAACCAGATAAGGGGAAATGTGTTTTTGTCCACTCCTTGTTTTGGCTGACAATCACTGATGGAAATCACTGACCAAACACTGATGTGTGAAAGAGGCCTTAAAGGGCATCTGTCAGCAGTTTTGTACCTATGACACTGGCTGACCTGTTACATGTGCACTCGACAGCTGAAGGCATCTGTATTGGTCCCATGTCCATATGTGCCCACATTGCTGAGAAAAATTATGTTTTATTATATGCAAATGAGCTTCTAGGAGCAACATGGGCGTTGTTATTACACCTAGAGGATCTGCTTTCTCTTTAACGGCTGCTCTCTCTGCACTTTGATTGACAGGGTGCGCCAGGTATGATGACGTTTACATTGCCTGGCATTGTCAAAATGCTGGGGACGCGGTAGTTGCAGAGAGAGCAGAGCCTCTAGGTGTAATGGCAACTCCCCCGTTGCTCCTAGAGGCTCATTTGCATATGATAAAAGTCATTTTTCTCAGCAATGCGGACACATATGAACATGGGACCAACACAGAGGCCTTCAGCTGCCAAATGCACATGTAACAGGTCAGCAAGTGTCATAGGTACAAAACTGCTGACAGATGCCCTTTAAGCTGGCGATACACATTAAATAAACTATGGCCAAACCCATCGATTTTGGAGATGCCAGCAGGGGCAGACTGGCCAAAAACCCTATAGGGACTGATGTCCGGGGTCTACCCAAGGCTTCCTGATAGCCACAAGCCAAGTTCATAAAGATCTGATGCTCTCAGCATTAAGAAATGTAGGAGCATCAGGCACCTACGAACCTGGCCAGCGGCCGCAGGTGCCCTCCTGAATTTAACTGTATGGCCGTCCTCAGGACAGTGATACAGTTTCAGGGCTCATGCACAGAACCATATGTAATTTGCGGTCCCAAAAAACGGATCCGCAAAAAATACAGATGACGTCTGTGTGCATTCAGTATTTTGCGGAACAGAACAGCTGGCTCCTAATAGAACAGTCCTATCCTTGTCCGTAATGTGGACCATAATAGGACATGTTCTATTCTTTTGCGGAACGGACATACGGAAACAGAATGCACACAGGGTATCTTCCATTTTTGTTTTTTTACGGACCCATTGAAATGAATGGTTCCGTATACGGTCCGCAAACAAAAATGGAACAGACACGGAAAGAAAAAGCGTTTGTGTGCATGAGCCTTCATACTGTGGAGAGGGCAGCAGTATTTTCTGCTGCAGTGTATTTGGTTCTGTTGAGGCGGTATTTTTTTCTCCACTACAGTATTGCAGGCCCTGTCTACTTCTGTTGTCCCTTGCCTACATGTGTGTTTTTTCCCCTCTCGCCATTCAGAATGCATGCACTATCTGCCGATACGTTTTTTGCATTTATCGGCTGGCGAGACCACTGCTTTTATAATGACATCATACAGCAGCACCTATACACTCCTAAGGGGAACACAAAGGAAATGGTATATATCTCTAAGATCAACACAGTCCCTCCTATAATAAACATATCATTAAATTAATAGAACAGGTTTGGGTACTGTAGAACTACCATGATATGATATTGCATACAATGATAGTTCCCATATCCAAACAGTCCAATAAAATACAAAGAAAATAAGCCAGTGATGCTATAATATTTTATGTCACGTCAAGGTAGAACCACGTCAAAGCTAGTAGAGCAGGATGCTCAGAGCATCTGCACAGACCTCTCATGCGGTTGTAAACTACAACTGCCCATGGCCCATTGCTGCAGAGCTAACAGCTGTAAGCTGTCCCGCAATGATTGGAGTGTCGTCTCATGCAGCAGCAAGGGTTTGGGCCCAGTTGAGCATGCCTGTAGTAGAGCATGAGTCTGTAGAGCATCTGCACAGAACCTTTCATGGGATGCTACTATCAGGTCCAAGGTCCAGAGGATAAAAATGTCTCCATCTCTACCCATAGGTGAGCAAATGCTTCACAGTGCATCTTACATACAGTGCCCGGGAATGAACAGACACACTGGGAGGGAGGGGGTCGTTTATCATGACGCCCTAAGGCTTGAAACTGGCGTACACAATTGCAAACCCCCAGATTGCAACTTTTCGAATGCCACTGTGCCTTTAGATGCACATAAATTTGGCCAGAAAAAGCATAAGCGTTTTCTTTTTTGGGCCACCTGCGGTTTTTGCTGCAGTTTTTTGGTAGCTTTTCTAGCGTTTTTTGTGGTGCAAATCGGGGCATCTAGGGTTTCTACACCCAAGGCTGTGGTGCTTAGCAGAAAGCAGGCAGGGCTTCACAGGAAAGTGACAGGGCCTAAGATGCCCCATTTTGTGCCACAATTCGGGAGTAAAAATGAGTCTCAAAGGAAGCCAACCCATAGTTGGTATAGAGCTGTGATGGCTAACCTGCGGCACTCCAACTGTGGAAAAACTACAACTCCCAAGATGTACACTTGCTTGGGTGTTCTCAGAACTCAACAGAAATGAATGGAGCATGCTGGGAGTTGTAGTTTCACCAAAGCTGGAGTGCCGGAGGTTAGCCATGACTAGTATAGAGTTAGGGTCCTGATGATCCGTCAGTGTAATTGGTTCTGGCGATCATTCGATGAAGCTGAAGCATGCTGCGTTTTTGAAAAAGGAGAATAAAAAATGCCAGTAGAAAAATGCTTGTGTGTCCTGTGTTTCATGTTTCCCATAGACCTTCACATAAGGGCTCATTCACATCACTGCAAAACACGGATACTGGCCCCTGTGCATTCCGCAATTTGCAGAGCGCACATGGCCAGCACTATGATAGAATAGGACATGCTCTATCTTTATTGCGGGGCCGCAGAATGGAACTACGGACGTGGACAGGACACCGTGTCCTCTCCGCATCTTTTGTGGCCCCATTGAAATGAATAAGTCCACACCCGTTCTTCAAAATTGTGAAAGGGATGCAGACCCGTCTATATGGTCATCTGAATGAGCCCCTAACATCCAGAGTTGGTGTTTTTTCAGCCACTAATGGTCCATAAAACCACCAATAGAAACTAGATGTGAAAGCAGCCTAAATCTTGACAGTAACACAGAAAAAGCATTAAAATTCAGGACAAGAGGTCTGTATGGGCATTTTTTTTGGCCCAAAAGAAAAAATTCACCCAATAATTATATTTTCCAGCAAAGTGCTGTGTAAGAAACCAGCCTAGCAGAGAAAGCAGAGGTGCTGAGAATGTAGCTTGGCGGCTCTGATGATGACACAGATTGAAACTAGAAAACCATACAAATTTCTCCCCTAACTATAGGAGAATCAGGTAAAGCCTCGAACGGTTTTCGTATTGACCTACAAAGTCGTTGGAGATTTGATTCTTGATATGATTCATTCATGTTCTTTAGACCTTAGATGAGCAGTAAGTGTAACTCTCACATGAGCTATTACTTTATAACTAGGCTGGGTTCATACGATGCAGATATCTTCTTGACTTCGATGGTGAGAAGCCATGTGGCATGACAGCCGCATCTTGTGAGGACCGTAAAGCTGGACATGTTGTCGTACTACTACGGCTCCAGGCATGAGTTTGATATTTGGAATGGGATTGGATCTTATTGATGTGAATGGTGCCACCTATTGACAGAGCACTGTATTGCGCCTGTGGGCTCATGCACACATCCGTAAATAGAGAGGACCCCCTAGAAATCCCTCCTTTCCTAAGGGAATTTGTAAGAAACGGTGAGAAATAGAAAATTCTGTCGTATTACATACACCTTCTCACCTAGAGACCCCAAATGGCAACACATGGAGTGCACAATGGGAGTCATTTACGCCGATCTTTGATAGCCCCTGCGCTGTCAGAGGATGCTACCAATTTATGAGGAGGTGCGGGCCTTGTCATACATTAGGTGCATCCTCTGTCAGTCTGTGTGTCCAGTCCCTTACACTGCCTTCCTTAAGGGCTCATGCACACAACCGTTGCCTGTTTTGCAGTATGCAAATTGCGGATCCGCAAAACACAGACCATATGCATTCTGCATATTTCAGAATGGAACGTCCAGTCGGTAATATCCTTGTCTGTAATGCGGACAAGAATAGGACATGTTCTACAGTTTCTGCGGATGCCATGGTAGGGGCACGGTGTGCTGTCTGTATCTTTTGGGGTCTCATTGAAGTAAAATATGTTGGTGTGCAAGAGCCCATACTGTTACATTAGCTGTAGGTAAGCAGTGTGAGGGTTAAAGGGCATCTGTCAGCAGTTTTGTACCTATGAAACTGGCTGACCTGTTACACGTGCTCTTGGCAGCTGAAGACATCCGTGTTGGATGTCTTCAGAAGTAAATGGGTCCGCACCTAAGCCGCAAAAAATGAATATGAGCTGAGCGCTGCGATTGGCCAGTGCTCCAGCCCTGGGAGAAGGAGACGCCCAGGGCAGAAGAAGAAGTCTCCGCCCCAGGCAAAATTACAGCAGCAGGAGCGCCGGTACCGGGGGCTACAGAGGACGAACGGAGCGGCACCCAGGGATACAAGTAAGTGCAGGGACATCCCTGGGTGCCGCTCTCCATGTAGATATCTTTAACTGATAAACTGTGGACCAGTGAAAGGTCCTCTTTAAGGAGAAATCAAGGGGGTAAAAACATCATTTTTCCTGTAAATTTGAATATAAACTTTACTATTCCCATATAAGGGAGTAAACATGAGTCCAAGGAAATTACAAACTTGGAAAACACTTTTTTAGATACTGTAGATGGGGGCCAGCTTCATGTGGTATTCATTACGCTGCACTTTTACGAACGGCACGCAATGGATCAGGTTTCCCAGTGCATGTTCTACAGAGATCCACAGGGGGGCAGCAGAGCAGCGCAAAGAAATAATCCCCTCGTCCTGACTCATGCTTCCCCCTCCCAGCCATGGAGACTGCTGAAAGTCAGATGACTAATGAAAGTCTATGCATAACGTTAATTACATGGCAGTGCAATGAATAGAAATGTCTGGTGTAATCTTCTGCACACGTCAGTGCTCTCCATGGACCACTCAAGTATCCATTGACTTTAGGGTCCATTCACGCACACACACCGATTGCGGATCCGCAGTACACTAGGCTGGCACCCCTATAGAAATGCCTATACAATGTGTGCCGTAAGCATCTTTTACGTCCCCATTGAAAATGAATGGGTCCGCACCCGTTTCGCAGAATTGCGGAACGGATGTGGACCCATTCTACGGATGTGTGAATTTTGCCAAGGACCATGGGTCTGTGGTGACACCAAGGAACGTTTGCCCTATTTTGTCTGTGATTACACATCCCTCATGCACAGTCCGTGAAAACCACAGGCACAACATAGATGGCATCCGTGTTTGGTCTGTGATTTTCATGGATCGTTGCTACATTGTATTTAAGAAATTAATTTCAAACTGAGCAGTTTCCTTGGAAGACAGATGACACATGGGGAACAAAAAACGGACACACAGACCAAACACGGATCCTTCACGGACATCTTATCAGATGAACTAATGACCATCTTGTCATTGATGTTATCATGGACACGGATGGTATTTTGCGAATCCATTGTAACAATGGCTGTCCTTGTCTGCAAAACGGACAAGAATAGGACATATTCTACTTTTTTGCGGAACGGGCTTGCGGACATACGGAAACGGAATGCACACGGAGTCATTTCAGGTTTCATGGCCACCCCTATGGAAGTGATGGAGGACATATTGGTGGTCACTCAAAAAATACGGTCAACCCAAAGACATGTATTCACATTTGATTTTTGATGGTTTAAAGCAGGGATGCCCAACCTGCGGCCCTCCAGCTGTTGCAAAACTACAACTCCCAGCATGCCTGGACAGCCTACAGATATAAGAGCATGTTGGGATTTGTAGTTTTGAAACAGCTGGAGGGCCGCAGGTTGGCCATCACTGGTTTAAAGGGAGTGCGTCATCAGGAAATTCACTGGTACACTAGGAACAATGCCTTGTAGGGCTAGCTCAGCTGAATGTAATGATACCTTTTAACTTGGCGATCCGTTGCTTTAGGCCTCATGCACACGACCGTTTTTTTATGCTGTCCGCAAAAAGGGGTTCCGTTGTTCAGTGATCCGTGTCCGTTTTTGCCTTCCGTTGTGTTTCCGTGTGTCTTCCGTTTTTTTAGCGGACATGACCCAAAAGATTTTACCAAAAGACAGGCTGACAATGTTTCCTAAGTGCCTGCCAAGGGATCCGCAAAAACGCGGACACGGAACACTGATGACACACGGATGGCCATCCGCATTTTCACGGACCCATTGACTTGAATGGGTCCGTGAACCGTTTTTCACGGACAAGAATAGGACAGGTTATATTTTTTTGACGGACTGAAATCACGGACCACGGACGCGGAGGACAAACGGTGCATTTGCCGAGGTTTCCACGGACCCATTGAAAACCAATGGGTCCGCAGAAAATCACGAAAAACGGAGCAACGGACACGGAATCAAACAACGGTCGTGTGCATGAGGCCTTATTCTGAAGAAAAAGTACATTGAGTCCATATGCAAATGAGCCATTAAGTGCACTGCCAAGGGCAGGACCAAGTGGCTCTGTGCACTCTTGCTTTCCTGCTTCCTCTGCTAGCCCCCTCCCTCTCCTTCTTGCATAGCCATACCAGATGACTATACAGGAGAGGGAGGGGCTGGCAGAGGAAGCAAGAGTGCCCTCGGTGCACTTAACCGCTCATTTGCATATGGATTAAAAGAGCTTTTTCTCCAGAATGAAGCAACGAAAGGTATCATTAGATTCAGTTGCGCTAGCCCTACATGGCATCATGCCTGGTCAGGCAGTAAATTTCCTGGTGACACACTCCCTTTAAGGGGGGTTTCTCTTTGGACATCAAACAACAGAAACTTTGTTGATAAAAATAATGAACAGTAAAGTGCAACTCACTGCCAACCGAGCTCATCAATGGGTAAGAGAAGAACATTAGGAAGATACGGGACATCTAGCAACGGCAAACAGGAAGCAGAGATTGTGAAAAACACAGAAGTGTATTCTCTTTTTGTGGCTGTTGCCTGGCAGTCTTTCTGCTGAGTGTGCCTTTGGGATTGACAAGGTTTGGCTCATGTCCTGCTTTTCCCTCCTCCTACAATTTACTACATTATAGGTTAAGGATGTCATTAGAATGCAATTTCCTAATGCAAACATGGCTAAAAGGTGTGTCAAAAAGAAGAAAAATGTGAGATCTGGTGGACTATGTAACAGATGAGGAGCTTGTGATAGTACTACTGTCTCTGCCATTTTTTGTGACCTTGGTCTGTCAACCAGTTCCGCCTGAAGCCTTCATATCAGCACAGTGCCTAAGTGCCCACCACCGTATCTGTTTTGCGGTCCGCTAATCACAGAGCCTGCAAAACAGTGATTCCGGCCGAGTGCACGCAATCCTGCAAAAAATGCGGATTGGATATGGACTGAACATATGGTCGTGTGCATGAGGCCTTAAAGGGGTTGTCCCATCTCAGACAATGGGGGCATATCGCAAGGATTCAGTGCACCTTGACAGGTCATGCAATATGTGGACATGGGTTCTTTGTTAGGTTGAGGCCTAATCTAGCTAGGTCTGTGTCGCAAACTCCCAAACAAAATTACAATATGCATCCAACAGTGTAGATGGAGGAAATGCCTGGTTTCGCTTAAAGGGGTTTTCCCATCTCAGACATTGGGGGCATATCGCTAGGATATGCCCCCATTGTCTGATAGGTGCAGGTCCCACTGCTGGGACCCGCACCTATATTGAGAACGAAGCCCTGAAAGTGAAGGAGGGCGCACTACGCATGCGCAACCGCCCTCCATTCATTTTCTATGGGCCGGCGAATATAGCCGAGCGCTGGCTCAGCTATTTGCGTTCGCCCCATAGAAATGAATGGAAGCATGGGCCGCTCATGCGCGGTACGCTCCCATTCACTTCTATGGGAGAGGCGGGGAGCAGCGCTTGGTAGTGAACGGACCGTGAGAAATCTGGGGTCCTCCAGTTACAGCTCTCCCCGCTCCGTTCTGAAGGATCAGAAGAACGGAAAAATAACATTGATGTGAACTCGCCCTAAATAAATGTTCAGCTAATTTTCTAGCTACTAGTCCCTGGATTATGCATAATCAAGAACTGTTTGTGCCTATTCTGGCGCTATGAGTGACAGTCAGACAGATCTGGAGCCGCTTATTTTCCAGGAGGACAATAGGATGGGCCAAGAAACATCAATCCAGCCTGGCTTGTATTTCCCCCTATATACATTTTCAGGTACGGTATGTATATGCCAAGCCCTATAGATACTAGAGGATAGATGGGGTCTACCAGCAAATATCTATTGTCCATGGTCCGCTTAACTCCTCTGCTCTTCTTCTTCTGGACATTGTATGTCCAATGATAGATGAGCACATTCCTGTAAAAGACAACTATTCAAGAAATAACAACGAGCAGGGAACATTTATTTTCACTTTAAAGCTCTAGGGTGCTTTTGATGAACTTGCTATCCAACGCAGAGTCACAGAATAGTGGAAGTCTTCCAAGGCAAAGATCTCTTGTATTTATTAAAGTGTACTTAATGTTATCTTTAAAAACCGCTTTCCCACCACTTGTGCTCTGTAGGCTCCGTTCTTAAAGCTACAGACAACTTTGCAAAAAAAAAAAATAGGTGTTTACAGAGATTTCTTAAACTGATGAATTGTCCTCCCAACACCTGTGACCCCGCCAATCAGCTGTTTGAGAAGGTACTGGCGCTTGCTGTAGCACCGCGGCCTTCTCTCCGTTCACCAAGCACCGCGCCATACGTTGTATAATGTCCGTGCTTGGTATCACAGCTGAGCTGCGCCTAGGCTATGTGACCGAAGAACGTGACATCACATGGGCTAGGCAAAGCCAAAGGATAGCTGCTCAGTTAAAGTTTTAACAGCTCTATATAAGGGACTACGTAAGCAGTTTTCTCTAAAACTGCCAGGTAGGAGCAGTGGACAGCTGGTTAACCATACCGTTATGGATGCTTTTATGCATACTGCTACTTCAAGTGCCTTGATGGCCTCCTGACTGGACCCTTCAGCAGTCACCCAGAGAAGGAAAGGTTGTGATTCACTGTAGAGAGCAGAGGGCACTTCAGCATGGAGGGCCTCCTCTGTGGCATTTGTGGGCACACAATGGAATAACAATTCTTTTTCTCTCCTGTTAATAAAAGTCTCCTTAAAGCAAACTTCTGGCTTAAGAAAAAATAATCACATTACCGGTAACCGTGGAACAAATAGAGCACTAACATAGAGACATATGTCCCAGGCTCCTCTTCTGTCACCAATGATGGTCACTCCACCTTTTAGACTATCTGACGCATACTATGCATCCGTAGTCCAAGACACTTCCTGCTTGTCCAGCCTTGCTCTTAGATCCAAGACACTTCCTGCTTATCCAGCCCTGCTTTTAGATCCAATAGACTTCTTGGTTGTCCGGGCCTATTCTTAGACCCAAGAAACTTCTTGCTTGTCCAGCCCTGTACTTGGCTTGACCAGCACAGTTAACATGAATAGTGCAGACCAATGTGAGAGCAGCAGGAAGTGTCTTGGGCTACCTAAAGCATAATATGAGCCGTAACCTGGAGCAGGGGGTGTCTGCAAATGGTTTGTTAGTTTATGTTATGTCATGTGTTGTTGTTTGATGTATTATACCCAGCATTGCAGTATATGGATGGCACAAACAGGTTTGATACTTCTGGTTCAGCCCTTTGCAGGAGGTTGGGTGAGGATCCAAGTTCATCCCCCAGCTCATTTAGTCAGTCTTAGGGGGGAGTACAATGAGAGAGGAAGGTGTGCCTTTTGCTCCCTCTTCTCAGGCCCAGAAAGCTCTCTGTGTGATTACTGCAAGACTAAGAGAAGGAGAGAATTGGAGAACTTGGAATCTCCATCGCAAAGCATAAGTCAGCAAAGTAACCTGCTACTACAGCCATTCAGATGTTGCTGCTGTGAGGGACACCATTAAGATACCCTTCACACATGGACAGATGTGCCTTCAAAACACTATATCCCACAGTGAACACTACAGCCATTATTACCAAGGTACTGCTGCCAGCCATAGATTCTACCGAGAGAGACTTTAGAAAGACAGTGTACAAAGAGGGTCATAACTTTCATCCTTGCCTAAATCCATACATCGCTATCTGGGTGAGAGAATTTTATTGTGTACATTTGGAATTGTGACTGCTATAGTTGGATGTACTACATCTCCCATTTTGCACTGCAGTAAAAAGAGACGTTTACTCTTCGTCCTGTGGCCTGGTTTTAAGACTCCTACACCATACACTGCAATTGCAATGGGTCCACACAGCACTTTTGGAGGAGGTTTTGAGGTAGATTTGCCTGCAGGTATTATAGTCAAAGCCAGAAGTGGATGCAAAAGAAATCAGAAATATAAAGGAAGGACTTATACTTTTCCTTCTGGCTTTGGCTGAAAATCCTGCAGGAAAAAACCTCCTCCAAAAACTGTGTGAGCCTACACTAAAGGTATGTTTAACCAGCTGTCCTTGTCCCTTACTGTCAGGAGGTTTGCAGAGTCAAAACTGCTGACAGATGCACTTTAAAGGAAATAATGATTATTGGCTTCAGCGGTGAAGTTGGGTTTGTGGCCATATAACTGCTGGAACATGTGACGATGCCAGCCACCACTAGCAAAAAAAGTGAGGGGACCGAAAGATGGTGGCAGTGTGGAGGACTGTAGCGTCGGGGAGCAGGTAAGTATGCATCCTTAGCTTAGTGAGGCAGGCTGCTGGCACTTGGTAAAATGGCATTATTACCGGAGAACCCCTTTAAAAGGGTTATCTGAAACTATAAACTGCCTCCCATATGCCGGGCCCCTCACACGGAATATACTTACCCTGCTCCCTGCGCTGCTCCTGGTCCCCGCACCTCCACTGCTGCTTTGTGGGGAACAGCCAATGGCAGATGGGGACAGGGATGAGCCTCCATAACTTTGCCCCCCAACACCGGATGTTTTCATTGGCACACGGGGACCAGGAGCGGCACGTGGTAAGTATATTCTGTGTAAGGGGCCCGGCCTATCGGGGTGGGGGGGGGGCAGTTTATAGTTTCGGATAACCCCTTTAAGCGGGACAAAAAAAAAGACGGGGGAGGACAGGCGTTATTTAAGTATCAGGTAATATATTCATATGGTATAGTATGAATTTATTATAGTAGGGCATATTCACATGTTGGATTTAAGCCTCATGCACACAACCGTATCCATTTTAAGGTCCACAAATCTCTGTCCATGTGCCATCCATGTGGAACCATCGACTTCAATCTTTTAGCAATCTTCTATCTTTTTCAGGAACGGACATATGGAGGAGGAAAGCAAAAAGAATGTGTCCGATGCAAAATGTGGATGTCATACTGCAAAATACATACAGTCACGTGCACGAGGCCTTAGGCACAGATTCCATGTCTAAAATCCATGCATTTGAATGAGATTTCCACAACCCTGTTCACAAGCAGATTTTTGGTTGTGTGGTGGGAAAAAAAAAATCTACCATGATAATAAGCGTCAATTATTTCCAGCATAAAATGCGGGGTATGACCTTGCATTTCTGTTGCGCAAATACATTTTGGATTCTATTCCATGAGAACATGCCCTGAGCGTGATGCAGACTTCTGTGGGATGTGTGCCTACTTTGAAATGCGCCTCAACGTCGGCCATGGTCTTGTATGTCATCAGTAGGCTTCTTTGCTCTTTTGTGCGTCGATCCCCTCCACACAGAGCTTTAGCATTATACTTGGCGGCAGCACAGAGCTTAGAGCATTTATGTCCCGGACAAGGAAATAATATGAGTCAGAGGATTGTTTAGTGAGCGTCTGCTTGTTCTTCATCTCTGCAAGCAAGACACTGGGCAGATTGACAGAATAGTGAAGCTCATCATTGTCCTACAGACAATGAGATTCATTTGTGCTCTCCAGACTTTTCTTAGGCGCTTGGAATGAAATGTGGTTGTTATCTATTACGGCTTAGGTAGAGATGGAAGACATTTACTTCAAGCCACAAGGGAGCTGGCTAATAGAGAACAGGCGGGAATGACATACATCTCTGCAGGAAACCGTGCACAGTCTCACCAAAAAAGTGAAGCCAATTCCGTGCATAAGAGAACTTGATGAAGATGCCACAAAAAGAACAACTTCATGGCGAAAGCAATTAAAATCATGCAAACGGCAAATGAAGGCTATACATTTCTGACCCCTAATCACGAGCATCGAAACATAAAGGAAAAGGGGAGCACTTGCCCATAGCAGCCAATGTCATTGTACCTATCGAGGGCTGCAGGAAATGAAGGCTGGAGGCTGACGGGCTTCTGATAAATGTACAGCCAGAAAGGCGGATTCTCCGCAGCTAAATTGCTCTGCCGGGTTTTCTAAGATTCTATGACAAACTTGCAAAATCATTATTTACGCAGTGACACTGCGTTTGTCTCAAATTTTGCTGCAGACTTCACTCTATGTATTGCAAAGAGTGAAATCATATCGCTAGGATATGCCTCCATTGTCTGATAGGTGCAGGAGAACGGAGCCCTGAAAGTGGTGGAGGGTGGACTGCACATGCGCAGCCGCCCCCCATGTATTTTATATGGGGCCACCGAGAATAGCCGAGTGGTGGCTCGGCTATTTCCGTCAGGCCCATAGAAGTGAATGGGAGCGGTGGCCGGTCATGCGCGATGCCCTCCCATTCACTTCTATGGGGGAGCGCTTGGTGGTGGCCGGACCGGAGTCCTCCAGCCATCGGGTGCGGGACTCCGTTCCCGATATAGATGTGGGTCCCACCGGTGGGACTCGCACCTATAAGACAATGGGAGCATATCCTAGCGATGTGCCCGAAATGTCTGAGATGAGACAACCCCTTTAAAGAGCAGCTGTCACCTCTCCTGACATGTCTGTTTTAGGAACTGCATGCAATCCCCATGTAATAACAACATTGGAACATCTATTCTTATGATCCAATGATGTGCCATTCCTTTATTATTCCGGCTAGGAGTTGTAAAATATTTGCTAGCAGTTTGCAATGAAGGTCCAGCTGGGTGTTACCAGTTAGGGGGGTGTCCCTGCATAGTCTGACACTATCCATTCAGTGCTGCCAGTGTCAGACCCCCCCCCCCCCCCCATATACTTATAAGAATAGCTGCTCCACAATTGTGATTACATGAGGAATGCAAGTAGTTAGTAAAACAGACATGTCAGGAGAGGTGACAGCTCCTCTTTATAATCCTCATCACAGGTCCATTTCCAATGCAGATGACATTTTGTAAAATCTAATCCACTTTGCTGTTACTGTAAAGTGCTGCAGATTTTCCGGCCATATTACACAGGGCAGAAATTTGCAGAGTGTTGCAGAAGCAGCAAAATGGTTTTTACGAAATCTCATCCACACAATGCCGGAAAAAAAAGTCTGCAACAGATATTAGGAGCTGTAAAACAGAATTTGGCAGAATAAAACTTCATATTCACTCTACTCCTTAGGCTAGTTTCACACTAACTGCAGTGTTTTTCGTCTGGCCGATTCTTGGCATATTTGCCGGGTTGTGGTCAGATCTCTGCCAGTCCCCATTATAGTTAATGGGACTGGCGGGCATTCACGTAACGTCTGGCAATGCCGAATCCAGAGAGCTTCGGCAGGCTTTTCACTGCCAGAACAGCCTGCAGGATCTCTGTAACGCTAGTGTGAAACTAGGGTTATACTAAAAACTCAGTCATTACTTAGTGCTGTCAGCAGTTTTGCATGGTATAAAACTGCTGACCAATTCCATTAAAAAATATATAAAAATGTATTGTACAACCAATTTGACACTGCATGAGCGGTCAGTGAAGGGTGAGGAGTGCTTCCCTTTAGTGAAGCAAGGGGGTACAAGTTTTAAGTAAGAACTCCAACAATACCTGCAGGACGTGCAGGGATGGAGGTTAGCGGTGCAGATGCTGGAGAACACCCCAAGGAGTAAAAGGTCTTGGTCTCCTGCAAATGTTCTGCACTCCCACCGCTCCCCAGTTACTACCTGTGGGGTAGAACCTTTAAACTCTACAATGCCAGCTCTGAGATTACTGCATGAATACAATGCAGTCTGTTGTTTTCTAGCAAAGCTGCATAACCTAAGGCACTGTAACGACATGTCATGTATGACCTCCATGTATGAAGACAGTAAGGGATTAGATGTGGCATGCCGTGCGCTTAGTAAACTGTACATTACAAATACTGTAGCTAAATGACATCATGGATCAAAAATGCTAAACTAAAGCCGTGCGCTCTGGAATGTGAACCTGAAGAACGACTGCTGGCAAGTTAGGATTTATTGCATTTACATGCACAATTGTTGGGAAGAAAGTGTGCCTACCCAACTATTGCTTGTTCGTTAGTGGAGGTGAAGCATTGCATTTACATGCAGCGATCACCTCCACAGTATGAGGACTGTTCACACAGCGTGGTCTGCTGTCTAGAAACCATAATTTAGGACTCATGCACACAAACGTATTCTCTTTCTGTGTCCGTTCCGTCTTTTTTCCGGACCGTATGCAGAACCATTCAGATCAATGGGTCCGCAAACAAAATGGAAGTTACTCCGTGTGCATTCCGTTTCCGTCCTTCGAAAAAATAGAACATGTACTATTATTGTCCGCATTACGGACAAGTATAGGACTGTTCTATTAGGGGCCAGCTGTTCTGTTCCGCAAAATACTGAATGCATTCGGACGTCATCTATAATTTTTGCGGACTGCAAAATACATACGGATGTGAGCCCTTAGGTGTCCACATGAATAGTTGTTTTACTCTATGAATGAATGTTTCACTTGTGACACACCAAGGAGAGGACGATTATCGTGAAAAAAGCATTCCCTCCCGACAGTCGGTTGCTCGTTGAGTAGAGGTGAAGCTCTGCATTTACATACAGCAATTAACTCCACAGTATGTATGTGATCACTTGTCCCCATACATAATCATTACTCCTGGGCAGCAGACTGCTGTTTGGACAGCGCAATCTGCTGCCCGGGATTGATGATTGAGATGTCTGCACCTTCGATCACTTCATCTTACGAACGAGCACTTTTTATCTTTGGACAGGCCGATTATCGGGAATGAGTGTTTGTAGGAACGCTCGTACCGGATAATCGACCCGATATTCAGGCCGTGTAAATCCACCTTTAGTCTTTTATATGTTTTATACACCTATTGTATGGCCAACATCTCAACAGGAAAAATATGCAGTAAGGCATGTGGACGTCCTGTGCCTCCAGCAAATTTTGCACATACTTTTTGCTTCAGTTTACTTCATTGTCTGACATAGGACTATGCCACCAGCGATCCTACCCCCTATAACTAAATGACTTCTATATATGATGCAATAAACTTGTATAAATGGGGTTATGATGCAGTTTTATTTGGTGTACTGGAGTCAAATCTGACCAATTAGCTGAGGAGTGTGGCCTAAGGAGCAAAACGGATTCATCAGCTGTATTCAAAGCGTGGATTTTGTGCCTAAAATTCACTTCTTGGTCTGACAATGGAAAATACTTTGAAATACTCTGAAAATCTGTGAATCAGCAATGCATTCTTGTCAGTGTAGCTTGCAGCCTTCCAACGCCCAGTGGCGCTCTTTCTGGAAGAAAGCACCTATGTTTTACTAGTCCCATGGAACCCCTTTAACATACAAAAACTACCATCATATGTGGGTTTCCAAAGGAAATAGAATCACAAACATTGTAGCCAGCAGAACAGTTTGCTCTTTATTGCCAATGTGAGTCAGCTGTAAGAATCGGCAAAACCACAGCACTTGTTTTTGTGTAAAATTGAGTGATGACTTCCTTCCTAACTTTGGAAAAGCCCCTGTAACACGGACTGTAATCCTGTGTCCTGTGTGTGTTTTCACCCCATCTCTCAAATATTGTTTACTTGGTGTCCGATGTTTTTAGCTGTCTACACCAATTCCTGCAGGTATCACTGCTATAATGGCCCTAGCCTTCTGATCATCACGTGCCAGACCGCCATTGTTTTCTGGAGATTTTCTGGAGTTAGGACAGTAATATCAAGATATTTTACAGTTTCTCTAATAATCATTGCTTCCAATTATTCAATAAAAACTACTAATTTCCCTTTAAATAATAGGGCAGATTTACTAATAGATCTAATATTTAGACAGTGTGAACTTAAACCTAGATGCTCCAAATTTATCAAAGTGGCTGGATAATAAATTTGGTGCATCATTGGACAGTTTTGCCTGACTTTAAAACACCTATTAGTTGGCTTATGTTAATGCATATTAAACCATACCCTTTACGCCAAGCCCCTTGATGAAAAAGGTGCACAAAGTGTCTAAAACATGCAACAAATGCAGCGCAAAGCATGTACACAAGGTTTTTTTTGGTGCAAATTAAGCCTAAATTCTGGCACAGTTAGCCTAGTAAATTTCCCCTAATATCTATCATCAGCACAGAAACAGGTTAGGCTACTTTCACACTGGCGTTTTGGTTTCCGTTTGTGAGATTCGTTCAGGGATCTCACAAGCGGTCCAAAACGGATCAGTTTTGCCCTTAATGCATTCTGAATGGACAAGGATCCGCTCAGAATGCATCAGTCTGGCTCAGTTCCGCCTCCATTCCGCTTTGGAGGCGGACACCAAAACGCTGCTTGTCCGTCTGAACTGAGCCAAAGTCAATAGGGACGGATCCGTTCTGAACGGATGCATGCGGTTGTATTATTTGATCGGATGCGTTTGTGCACATCCATGACGGATCCGCACCAAACGCGAGTGTGAAAGTAGCCTTACATTAAAGGAAACGTCAAAAACTGCTGACTACTGTTGAGGAATAAACATTAGAATTTTTATTTACATAGCACCATCATATTCCATACTGGTGTGTAATACACTGTGTGCTGGGTAAGAGTGCAATCACATGGGTCATTTTTCCCAGTGATGCTCACAATCTAAAGCTACTTTCCCTTTCCGCTATTGATATCCGTCATAGGATCTCAATAGCAGAGGAAAACGCTTCTGTTTTGTCCCAATTTATTGTCAATGGGGACAAAGCTGAACTGAACAAAATGGAACGCACAAGAATGCATTCATTTCCGTGTCATTGCGGTCCCATGATGCACACAAGCAGCGCTGCAAGCAGCGTTTTTAAGTGCGTCATGGGATACTGATCAAGACGGATCTGTCATGAAACACAATGTGGCGGATCTGTTTTTTCGGACACATCTTTGTCATTTGGGATATAATACAGATGAATCCGTTCTGAATTGATGTAGACGGTTGTTTTATAGACGGGACGCGTTTTTGCTGAACCCATGACAGATTCAGCAAAAACTCAGATGTGAAAGTAGCCTAAACTACCTATCTCAGGTAAAGCTTTTTAGGAACCATTTCATAAGAATGAAATGAATATTAGCATATGATTGGAGTACCCTGCGGAATGGCGTACTCCAGGGTATGAGCAACCTCTGGCACTCCAGCTGTTCTGATACTACAACTCCCAGAATGCTATAAGAACTGCTGAGCAAGTTTGCATGGTGTGAGTTGTAGTAGTTTCACAACAGTTGGCATGCCGAAAGTCGCTGACCCTTGGAGTACTCATACTGCACATGAAAATAACAGTATCTTCTGCAGGTTTCCTCCCATATACTAATGGGTTGAAAACTGACTTCCTCTAAAACTGGTGTGCGCATGAGATATAAAAATTTGGATTGTGAGCCATGCTGATGACGGGGTCTGAAGTCAGTGGATATTTTTTTTTGAACTGCGCTGTAACATATTTTAGTCTAATATAAGTAATGAGAATTTAAAAAAAAAACTATAACATTCAACCAGAGTTTCGAAGGGGCTGTTTTCGTGATGACAGTCCCTTTCCATATGCCCTATTTGGGTACGTGAAGACCATCGAGTGAGCGTTCCTCCCCCTGTACCAACCAGAAAGGAGAAGAGCTAGCAAAGAGAAGCTCTGTCCCTGAAAGGTCCCACATATTTAGGTATAATATGGTCAGCCATTCATCTGATGAATATTATATGACTGTATGGCTAGCTGCGTCCTTGCTCCGGGTTTCAGAAGCCACGCTAGAGTTGAGACAGCCCCTTTAAATCTCAGCAGTGCTTCCTGAGCTTGGTACCTTGTTAACCACATTAAATATTAAAGGAATTATCTCCCAATAAATATCACCTATCCTGTTGGATCACTGGGACCCCCTGTCATCCAAAAAACGAGGGGTCCCTGAGTCCCATCTGTGAATGGAGTGGTAGTGTGCATATCGGGTCCATTGCCCAATTTATTTCTATGGGACCGCCATCTACATTAGAAGTGAATGGAGCAGTGGACCGACAAGCACACTGGAGCTCCATTCAAAGAGGGACTGCAGGGGTCCCAGTGGTCAAACGCCCCACCATCCAATATTCAGAAATGGAGACATTAACTGTTGAGAAACAATAAATCATGAAATTGTGAATATTTGCAGATTTCTGTGTGAGCTTTGAAGATTTTTTGGTGTGTGTGTTTGGATATCACTACAATATTGTCTATGTACATGTCCTATTTTGGTCAGTGTATATGGCCATGCTCATGGATCCTATGATGTGCACTTAGATTGCATTTCTCATGAGTGTCGTGCTTTTGGGCTGAATGGGTGCATTCCTGTTTTTTTTTAAATAAATATTTCACTTATAGTTTGTATAAGATTAAGAAATTCTTCACATGTCAATCAATACATATAGGTGGAGAGATTTTCTGAATGTCATAATATTTTTCCTGCACACTGATGCACTTTTCCCCAGTTCTGAGAACTCTATGGGCACGGTCGCATTGTGGGCAGGACATTTTTGAGAACAGAGCTAAACAACTGACAATATCACAGTGTGTACACAGATCAGACCTGTCAACTGCTCTTTTTTGAGGACCTGAACAGATCACCAAAGAACGATCTCAGAGGTCTAAAATTGTTATAAAGATGGTTGCTTACATAACTGCAGGTGCTACTAAAGTGTGCGGTCTACCGAGACCTTTAAACTATAGTGTGTGGCCTACCGGAAAATTTACACCATAGTGTGCAGTTTACCGGGACCTTTAAACTATAGTGTGTGGCCTACGGGGACATTTATACTATAGTGTGTGGCCTATCAGGACATTTACACTATAGTGTGCGGCCTACCGTGACCTTTATACTATAGTGTGTGGCCTATCAGGACATTTGCACCATAGTGTGCAGCCTACCGGGACAGTTACACCATAGCGCGCAGCATACCGGGACATTTATACTACAGTGTGTGGCCTATCAGGACATTTACACCATAGCGTGCAGCCTACCGGGACATTTATACTATAGCGTATGGCCTACTAGAACATTTACACTATAGTGTGTGGCCTACCGGGACATTTACACCATAGTGTGAAGCCTAATAGGACGTTTACACCATAGCATGCAGCCTACCGGGACATTTATACTATAGTGTGTGGCTTATCAGGACATTTACACCATAGTGTACGGCCTACCGGGACATTTGCACCATAGTGTATGGCCTACTGGGACCTTTGAGCTATAGTGTGCAGCATAATAGGATATTCACACTATAGTGTACGGCCTACCGGGACATTTATACTATAGCATGTGGCCGACCAGGGCATTTACACTACATTGTGCAGCCGACCAGGACATTTACACTATAGTGTGTGGTTTACAGGTACATTTATGCACATAGTGTGTGGCCTACCAGGACAGAGAGAAACCTTTTAAGGATTTTACCACTAGTATAATGGCAGACTCTTCTTTCATGGATATGGATGTGTCCTTAAGAATGGCAGCTTCCAAGCCATCAGGTTATTTCTTTCATTTTTCAAATTTAATTGGAGAAGTGAGAGATGGAATTGATTGAATTGAATTTTTTATACATTAATCTGTCCTTCCATTCTCAACAGTTTACAATGAGGACACTAGTGCAGTCACCATGCATTTGATTCCTTCATATAAGCTTGACTAATGTTGAGATAAAAATAATTTTAAGTGACTTATTTTTCCCCACGATAAAACATATCTCGCTCCTAAACAACCCGCATTGTGCCTGATACGCAGACCTCCAATTGCCGAATATTATTACAACACCACAGCATTTCCTTCAGGAAAATGCTGACCTCATCACGCTGACAGAACCCAGAAGAGGTCAGGGCAGGGAGCAGCCAGAACATGGAATTTGGGGGAGGAAACTCAAAAGGGAACAAGCCTGCTGAAATGTTCTCACTGCAGCCGGGTATCCTGCTATTTAAAGCTTGAGAGTTAATGCTTATTAAATATGGGAAGCTTTACTGGTGGGCATCTCAGAGGTTGTAGAAGAATAGGCAAACTGGATATGAATTCGACCAGCTCCACTTCTTCATAGAATTTGTTGGTTCAGATGGTTTTCTGTGGCTTATAGGGTCACGTAGTTTTCATAAAATGTTTTATGTCATAGAAACATATCAAACATTTGGATTGGTCCGAGTCTGAGCGTTGAGACCCCCACAATTACTACAACAAGGAGAGACAATTGCTTACCTATTGTGCTACTGAGGACAGAATCGAGACGGGCCCATAGACTTTCTATTGATAGAGAGCACGATATATATGTGAGCACTTCTCTCTCCTCATTCTAGCGATCAGTGGGCATCCCAACGCTTAGCCCCCACTGATCAAAACTTTTAAAAAGTCTCTATGACATATCAAAAGTTTTTTTTTTTTTTTTACTCAGTGATCCTTTAAGGAACTTTTTAGTAAAAGTTTTGCAGAACTTAAAGTCAACGGCCGTGTAACTCGAGTTCTGATGTTCTCGAACTATCTACAGGAAGTGCATGTGTATTAATGCAAAAAAAAAAAAAGATACCACACGTCACCGACTGAGATAAATATTAAGTGGTATCTGCCCCCAAACAAAGATACTGGTTTCAGGTCAAGTTGAGTGAGCAAAAGAAAATAACCTCTGGTGCCTCGTGCTAGTGGGCAATATTTAGCAGTAAATGTTTCAGGTGCCCCGACAATGTTCTGTACAGTACAGATCTCTGGCATAAGCGATGCACTTTGAGCATCAGCCATGCATCTTACCATCTAAGGGAAAAAATGCGTGAAATGTTGGCTGTGCTATGGGAGATTGCAAGATTCTCCTCTGCCACAATACTGTAAGCAAGTGGTGGCAGATGTTCACTTGTTCATATCAAAAACACTTTAGGCATGACTAATGCACAGAGTGCATCACTTAAGTGGTCATTAACTTTTCACAAACCTTTGCATGAATCAAAAGTACAAGCAACCACAAGAAATGGCTGTGAGAAATGTTTAGTTCTCCTGTTATTAGCTGTATACCAGCTCCCCCCTCCCCTTGATTTTCACTTTCAAAAATGCCTCTTTCCCCGTCCTGGACGGGATCATCTCTGTAAAAAGCTCACATTACACATGTCAATGCAAGTCTATGGAGAGGGGAGGGGAGGAATGAGGAGCAACTGAGGAAACACCCTGAGAAGCAGGACTGCGCAACTACATAGGAAGGTTATATCTCATTGCAAGTGCTTTGTTCACAAAATTCGGTACTTCTTTGTAATGTCCTCCATTATCCTGCCTCTGAGTGACTGTGAGACAGTTAGGAAGGAGATGTCCTTCTACTTTCAGTTTGTGCAGTGGATAGCACCTAGTCTCCACCTACCATGTCTGAGAGAACTGCAAACTAGATATTCAGCGAGCACAGGGGAAAACTCCCTATAATGCCAGATACAAGTCATATAATGGCCAGAAATAGTGTTATTCTTCATGTACACACAGTATACTATTGAGTAATGCACTGTTTGTTGAAAGCTCAGCATTTAAACCAATTAGTTGTACTAAAGGGGGATGTATACACTTGTAGTTGTAGTTTGACACCAAAAATCCATCTAGGGTAGGACAGTAAGGAGGAGGGAGATGCAGTAAGGGGGGTGTAGCAGCAGGGAAAGCTTTATGATTGGCTCGGCATACATAACATCTCTCTTACATTGCACTAGGTATAGTCCTTCCTCAGCAAACATTAAAGGAGTTCTCAGAGAACCCCTTTTGTTATATGCAGACTGCGTGCAAGGGTTAGAAAAAATAAAATAAAAGACCTGTCACCATCAGTTTGGTTCCGGTGAACGCCCTTCTCCTGTGATTCCAGTTCCCGCTGGACCAAAAATGTGACGTGTCGTCTACACACATACTGTATCACTGCTGATGGCCAATCAATGAGCTTGATGGTGACGTGTGGAGGCACAGCACGTGACCTCTGAGACCACTGATTGGCCAGCATCAGTGATGTGTCACGCTACTGGTCCAGAGGGAACTGGAAGCGGAGGAGAATGAAGATTGAGAACGGAACCAAGCGCAAGGGACAGGTCTTTTTTTGACCAAACCTGCAAAAGGGATCCTGGTTTCGGAGAACCCCTTTACTATCAAAAATGAGCACTTAGAAACACCAGCAGAAGAAAGAACACCCCAAATTTGCAGCTTATAAAAAATTCTGGTTGCACTGAACATAAGAAATAGCAACAGCTGCTTAAATAATTCTTCCAATATTTTTTTTAACATTGGGCAGATTGTACTAGGTTGTATAAAATAAATTAATAAATGAATTAAAATATACTTAAATATTCCAGGCTACCACTCTGATCCACGATGGGCCTGCAGCGGTTACATGCAATTCATTGTTCATGTGACTGATGCAGCCAATCACTTGTCTTAGCATTCACATGCGTTCATGCACTGCTGAGGCCAGTGACTGGCTGCAGCAGTCATGTGAATAATGATCATCAAGTGATCGCTGAAGACCCAGCAGCGGTTTGGAGCGGCTGTGCTGAACCAGCAGGACATTTAAAAGGTGAGTAAGGTTTCTTTTTATATCTAGTACACCAATGCCTCCTGTACAAAAATCCCCTTTAAGGAGGGATTATTTATTCTTGTAAACAATGGGCATGCTTAACCCAAGAATTGAGCTAGTGGCTAAAAGATGGTAGAGTAATCATTGCGGCGGTCAAATAATGGTTGTCACCATCAGGGGTGCACCTAGCCAAACTGAAATGGCGCCCCGCCCTTACCAATGCCAATTTCTTACCCTAACCCCTTTGCCACAATGAAAGCGCTCATTGCCCATGGCCCTTCCGCTGCCCCTACCTGGTGCTGCCTGAGTTGATCGCCTCACCTGGCCTCTTTGGTGGTGCACCCCTGGTCACCATGGATTTCAGGCTATTGCTCCCCAGTGGTAGTGTGCAAGCGATAGTCTGAGACTGTACTAATGCTGTGAGGGTCCAGGATGACTGTCTGGTCAGGGCGCTGGACAGTCACTTTCAAAAAATACATAATAAATGTTTGATCAATATGCTTGCACTCCTAGCCAGAAATGAACAAATTTACTATAACTACGTATAGAGAGTAACCAATGAGTACATTATTGTACTGTGTGGAGATAAATATTAAGAAAGGTTTCATGTTTAAAGAAGATCCACCCAGCAGCTAAACCTCACGGAGTCCTTTCCTTATGATGTCATCCTTAAAGTTATACTGAACACTTGGGTTACACAATTACCCATTAGAATAAACATTGCCTTTTACATGCGCTTCCTGTAAGATAAGTGAGTCATGCTTCAGTTTTTTTTTTTCTCTCTTCCCCTGCAAGAAAACCTTTCAACATTAGCTGGTCGTGAGCTATAGGATCCTTTGACGCCCTGGCACAGAGTGGGTTAAACGCTTTGCAAAGGGATTAATTTTCAAAAATCCCCCCCCCACCAAAAAAAAAAAAAAAAATCTGTAATGAGACATTTAGGAAGAGTCCAGGGTCTGCAAGTCTTTCTCTACTGGACATTACGTAGACGGGTGTTTAAGTGGTTGAGTTAAAGGTGAATGGAGACAGTAAGGACTATCATGGTTTTTAGCTTGCAGTCCTGGAGCTGCACCATTTACCGTAACATATGGACGTCTTTCGGATTCAGTTGACGATGATGACATTGGAATGTTAATAGAAATGTATGGCTGTCATCTTCATTGCCTGAGCTATACATAGAGAGGAGTGAAGGTACTGATCGGTGGTCGGCGCTGGAGTTTGAATCCATTGGGGACAACATCTGCACAGAGTTTTGTATGATCTCTCACACTCCAAAAACATACCGGTATGTTACTCTACTCTCCCATGATACTGGCACTAGGGTGTGTACACAGCTTTAGAATATGCTGGGGCTATATAGATAAATAGATAGAGGGGAAATGAATGTTTCTCAATGATTTAGCTAGGTGGACTCTTTACAAACAGAACCATTGGTTCACACACAGTTTTTCGGACAAGGTTTTTCACCTAAACCAGAAGTCCTTCCTTTATATTTCCTATTCCTCTCGAATCCAATTATGGCAAAAAAGCTGAAGGGAAATCTGCCTCAAATCCTCCCCCAAAAAACTCAGTGTGAACCTACCCCAGGGTAAAACGTCTGCCACTCCCTACCTTGTCTACTAACAGGAGAAATTTGCGATGAGCAATCTGAGTCCCAATTCCACAGAAAAATGAAATTCTGTCATAAATGTGAAAAACGCAACCTAACCAGCCCAATAATTTCCACGGAGAACCTTCTGTCAATAAAGTCATCAAAGGCAATCCATTTCTTCTGGTATGGCGAAATATACCGTACATGACAACAGATGGGCTGTGATCAAACAGGTAATGCCACACCCCACAAAAGAGAAATCCTGCATGAATGGGGAACTACAAGTCCCTGCATGCCTCTGCTCCACAGGCTACATATACATTTCTCAACATCTTGAAGTTACTTACAGTTCTGGCTATCTATGGTAGCCACAGGTAGTCTTTCGAAGCAGAGGTGTACCACCAATGAGACAACGGAGGGGGGGGGGCAGCCGAAGGGCCATGGGCTAGGTTAAGAAATTGGCATTGGGGCGCTGTTTCAGTTTTCTCCTCAGGCAGCAGAAAGGCTAGAAGCACCCCTGTTTCAAAGGTTAGGTTTGCGGCGCTGTCATCTCCAGGATTTTATGGGTTAAGGGAGGCACCACAAGACGCTGGTCTGTTATAGTCTCTCTCTATGTGCATGCTTCTTCCATTCTCTAGTTCTAGGGGGTATAATTACTGACACCACACACAATGTATAAAGAAAGCCAGCCCGAAGTGCAAAGTACAGGTCTCCCTGGATTTCCAGTTATGGATGCTGTAGGTCCATATTGCTAATTTTCCACCATTTAGGTGGGCTTACGAAGGCTATTGTGTCTAAATACCTCATTTGGTTCCCAGCCATCACCATGATGGAATGATGCATTTTTGCAGGTCTTGCAGACAATTATTTCAATCCCTGACACACATCACCCCATTGTCCTTACAGCTGGTCATTTCAGGTCCTACCCTTCTGATAAAACAGCTTTGCCCTAACCCAGGTTTGATTCTTGCCCTTGATAAGGGCCAATAGTAAAACCACCCTCCATTACTAGTAGAAACATTACCTATCTGCCAGGGATCAGGTGCTGGGACAGTATGGAGCTGTTACCATCCATTCCTACAGTATGACAGCTCAGGGCAGCTATTCACATCCATACCTGTCCATGCCTAGGATGGGTATAAGAAATGCCAAACCAGGACCTTGGCACAGAGGAAGAGTCCTGGACAATGATCTTACCTTTCCTTCTGCAACTTTCCAAACTAGAGCAAGGTTGGAGCAGAGCTGCTGCTGGGCTGCGCTTCCCTGTGTGCTCCTCTCAGTACAGGGGATAATGCCTCCCAGTTGCCCTGTCAATTGAATTACACCCCCTTGATGTCTCCTCTCTCTCTCTCCCTCAGAGATTGAGAAAGCCTTAATTGGTAAAATAGCAAAGTGAAGAAGAGGGGGGGAGTTTATGGCAGCCTGCAGTTTAGTAGAGAACCCCGCCTCCCCCGAGCTTTGGGATGAGGTCAGCCTTCATTTTCTCAGAAGCCTGAATTTCTGCACAGCCTCAAGGCAAAAAATGGGATGCCTGCTCCCAAGGAATTTAACCCCTTCAGGAGTGGTGGGCATATAGGATTTGGCAGGAGGCTGTGATTGCATTTGGGAAGTGGCTTCCCCCACCTAACAGCTGCATGATATGTACCCAGAGACAAGTAAGGGGCAGGAGATCTTCATCTATGTTCAGGAGACCCTACAGATCACAAGAGTAGATAGCATACTATCCATTCTGCTTTATTTACCTGGGATAAATTTATGAAAAGTGGTGTATCCCCGTTTCCTACACAGACTAATTCACACGACTCTGCTCGGTCCAGGAAAGACGGTCCCTGTTTCGGCCGCAACTCCCAGACCGACCCGAACTGACGGCCTCATAGTGTTTTATAATGCAGTTAGCTCAGATCAGGGGAGCCGTGTTTGGTCCGGGAGATATGACCGACACCTGGACTGTCTTTCCCAGCCTTAAAGCATCTTTCACACATCCGTGAATCACGGGTGTGTGCTGTCTGTGGTCTCCTCGGACAGCACACGTATCCATTGACTTTAAGGGCTCATGCACACAAACGTATATTTTCACTGTCCGTTCCATTCCCGTATGCAGAACTATTCACTTCAATGGGTCAGCAAAAAAACAGAAATGACTCAGTTCCGCAAAAAAGATAGAACATGTCCTATTCTTGTCCGTTTTTCGGACAAGGATAGGCATTGTTAAATTGGATCCTCAAATAAAATGGATCACATGGACATCATCCATATTTCTTTGCGGATGCATGG
This sequence comes from Bufotes viridis, assembly GCA_033119425.1. Taxonomy (NCBI): domain Eukaryota; kingdom Metazoa; phylum Chordata; class Amphibia; order Anura; family Bufonidae; genus Bufotes; species Bufotes viridis. Next base: position 137,375,667 of record CM065597.1, on the reverse strand, counting down.
TTTGCAGACTGCAAAATACATGCGGTCGTGTGCACGAGTCCTAAAGTCTACATTCACACACCAGTTGTTTTCCATGGATGGGTCGATGGTGACACCACAGAACCATGCCCTATTTTGTCCATGAGTACAGATCCCTCACACATCCCTCTATAGGTCCTCTACAGATCCCTCTATAGGTCCATGGAAACACAGACTCACACGGACAGCATCCGTTTTTGGTCCGTAAGTTTTCATGGATTGTTGATAAAAATATTTTTGGGAAATTCATTTTCAGCTTAGTAGTGTCATTTGAATACGGATAACACACAGAGAACAAGACACGGACACAAGGACCAAACATGGATTCTTCATGGACATCTTCAAGGATGAACCACTGACCATCTTGTCAATGATGTCATCACGGACACAGACAGCTGTGTGAATGCTGCCTTTTCCATGGAATGATGTTAGAAAACTCCATACCTGTATTATAACCTCTCTCATTATCCCCAGCTATGGATATCATAATAATATAGGGCATGCGTTATCTACCAATATACAGTCCCACCTACAGGACGGACTCCAGGCTCCACCACAACTGTAGATGATCACCATGGCATTACTTACAAGATGCAATAGTATGTATATGTTCAATGCTACACCTGGGCACAATGAACATGGTTTGCAAGCATCCATGTGTTTCTGAAAAGTCCATAAAATAGGTCCAATAATTTCCATTAAAAAAATAAAAAGACGTATATGATGGTAGTTGAGTAGCAGAAGAAGTTGACCACACAACTGCTATGGGGCCTGGAGTGAGAGGTAAGGTGAACATCTTCTGCTTTCCAACATAAATAAATGACATTAAGTTTAATTATAACTGTATAATTCCTATGTACTGAGCTCCCCCTAGTGGTGACATAATATATCTATAATATAATGTTTGATGGGAAGATGATTTAGAGCTGTAGGAGAGAGATTTATCACTGTATTTATGCCTGTTGTAAATACATTGAGAAATATGGTGTCCAGAATGAGCGCCATATAGATGAAACATATGGATGTTCCACTTTTTCCAACATATAATGTGTTCATTCTCCAGTAAGTATTTTTTTTTTCCCCCTTAGACTGGAGGGTCGCTTTAATAATGTCTATACCGTTTAATAATATGTGAAGCCATATAAAAATAGAGGTAGGTTTAAGTGATTGGGTAGCCTTCTGATGGAGCTTTTGGGTCCTATTAGAGGACAATCATTGTGTCAGATCTTGGGCCCAGCAGGGGATCCTTTTGTATTTTGGTGGCACTGTCCGATCCTAAAATGGATGGTGCGCTGGTTTCACACAACATGGGAATTTATCAAAATTTAAGCGAGCAGCTGCCATAGCAACAGAACAGATTTTAGTTCTCATTATTTCAAGTGACTAAAGGGTTGCAGTTTTTGCAGTCTCATGTTAGGAGTGGCACTTTTTCATACACAAAATCCAAAGAGAACAGTTTGCTTTAGCTAAGTAATACAGGTACAATGGGAAAATGCACGTATACTGCTGCTGGAAAGTCCAAGGAGACAAGGATAAACGGATAGAATATTGACAACGCGTTTCGATTCCAGTTTGGCATCTTCATCAGGCTAATATGAAGGTACCAAACCAGTGTCGAAAATCGTTGCCTATCCATTTATCCTGAACTCTTTGGACTTCCTTTTGCCAGCAGTGCCCATGCATTTACCCATTTTTCCTGTATGACAGACAGCAGAGGTATCCTTCAACTGCCTGGGCCTGAGTGCAATATGTTTAGCAATAACTTTAGGATTTACGCACGTAGTGCTGTGTGCTTTTATATCAATAGTAACTGCTTTACCTGAGCCCCATCACTCCTTTGTTCTAGGACAGTGATGGCTAACCTCAGGCACTTCAGATGTGGTGAAACTACAACTCCCAGGATGTACACTTGCTTGGCTATTCTCAGAACTCCATAGAATTGATTGGAGCATACTGGGAGTTGTAGTTTCCACAGCTGGAGCGCCAGAGGCTAGCCATCACTGTTCTAGGATATGTGGGTCTCAGAAGTCGTATCCTAACCAATCAGATAGTGATACATTTTTAGCTTTCTAGAGGAACCCAGTAGTATTGTAGGACATAACTGGAAATTGGCAAGAAAATGAAATTAAATCATATACCATATTGGTGGAGCTGTACTTTTAGCTACTACAAAGCAGGATTCTGCTGGATATACTGGGATGCATGAAAGATCCCTTATTAGCATTACTTGTAACTGTGCCATAATGGGGAGATTCCTATGTCATGTATTGTCTCCCAAGAGTCGGAACAGGACTTCAGTTCATGGAATCATTCGACAGGGAATAGAAGAAAAGTCATGTGTTATACCTGTCACAAGGCATGCAACGTGTTCCACAGCACACAACCACTTCTTCTCATCTACTATCACTGCTGGACTGTAATACTAGTGCAGAACGTGCCATATACCCAACATGGGGCACGTCTCTTGAGGAATACAATGCAGCTACAGAACACCAGAAAGGTTATAAAATGATTAATAAATCTCACTTATAAAACCTTCACTTATTTACTAGCCCTGCGTAGTCTAAGTTTTACCTGCACAAATTGGGGACCATTTACTAAAACTCCTTACACCAGTTTTAGGCATAAAAAAGTCGCAGGACCCCGTTTCGCAACTTTTTGAACGCCTGTGCTACAAAATTTTGTTGCACACAGCAACTTTACACCACCCTCAAGATTCTGTGACATTTGGCGTAAATTGAAATCTACTCCAGACAGGGACTGGAGTAGTTTTCAGTACAGCCAGAGGATGCGCCTAATTTATGAGAAGGGGTATGCCCCTAGTCATAAATTAGGCTCAACCTTCAGCAGCGCAGGGATAAATGACCCCTATTGTGTATTTTTATGTAGAAATTCCTCATCAAACCCTTGATAAAACCACACAGAAATTTGCACTATTTTCCGTACTATTATTATTTTTTTGCTTGTTTTTTTGTTGCAGTTTGTTGTTGTGGATTTTATGTTTATTTTAGTTTATTTTAACAACCCCAATGAAATCTATGGGGAAAACCACTATACAGAAGGTGCAATTTCCGCATGTACAAAATATGCAATTTGTACATAAGATTTGGCAAATTTCATTCAACTTGCGGGTACTGAATTACGCTACATTTTTCTCGCCGCAAGAGAATCCGTGCTGAAAAATCGCACATAATCAGCAACGTGTGCAGGTACCCTAAGGCCAAGTTTGGATGTCATGGATTTTCATGTGGAGGAAATTCATATGTAAATCCAGAATGAAATTTTAGGAGGATTTTGATGTGGATCTGCCATGAATACCACATTTTGTCTTGCGTATTTTAGAACTCCATTGACTTCAACGAAAAAAATTCTCGAACATCCGCACACAATCCACAAGATAACGAACATGGTGTCGATTTCAAAACGGAATCTGCAATAAAAAAAAAAAGCTGTAACGTACACAATGCGAACATGCACTGTGCTGTTATTTTGTATGGATTTGCAATGCGGATTCTGCACTGTAAATCCGCAATGTGTGGACACACCTATGCGTGCCCTTCTCTAACTTTACATCACATATTGAGCTCTTGAGTTACGGAAACAGTGTAGCTCTCTGTGCTATGCCGCTTCCGAAGCTCCTATTCATTTCCTTGGGAGTTTCGGAAACCCACAACCCACTTGGCTGTTTCCGCAATTATGGCTACCCCAGCATACACAGGCTATTCTGATATCAGCCATGTGTTGCTGAAATGGGAATAATCCTTTAAGTTTTCGTGTAAAGTATTTTACTATTAGTCAATTTCTACGTTATCTCAGTCTTAAATATGGGTGGTAAGTACAAGAGGAAAGTCTGACTTTGTAAATGTAGCCATATACATCCGCACATTTAATATCATATCGTGCAGGATGGTTTATATACTTATAGTTTTTTCTGTGATTTGTAACTACAAGAGGACAATTAGGGTACGAAAAAAGGGTGGGTACCACGCGGCCATACCGGCTGTAAATAAACTTATGAGACTGCACTATTTAGTCGGTCTGCATTGTTAATGGCTATGAGGTACTGTGGGTGCTTGCGTAGCCATTAACAATGCAGACTGACTAAACGTTGTAGTCTTCACTACTTTAATTAGAGCCGGCCAACTCTACTTCAGACTTTTAAAGGGGTATTCCCATCACAATGATCACGGTTTAATCTGTTAACAATTTGCCAGTGATCATTTTTGTAAATATATTGTATTGGCAAATTCCCACCCTTCTTGATACAATTTTTTCCGTCCTACCTAATTGTTGTCATATGGTATCCCATAGATACAGCCACCGCTCGCCTCCCGAATCCCTGGGCCGCGCTTGCGCAGAAGACACTTTATTTTCAGCCGGCCGCTCATTGCAGTCCTAAACGTGCACGCTGCTGCGCAAGGCTTATTTCTTCAGTGCCGCTTCTCATACAGAGCCGCGCATGCCCTTTAATGTCACAAATTTGGGAAATCAGGATAAATAATCAAACTATACAACAAATACAAATAGAACTTAAAGGGGTTGTCACATGAAAAATATTCTACGGTTTTTAAATCAGCACCTGGATCTGAATACTTTTGTAATTGCATGTAATTAAAAATTTTGTATAGCCAGTGAGCTATTCAACCAAATGTATATTTATAGTGCCACTTAATTTCTTATTCCTTTGACCTGCTCACTGAGATGGCCGCGCATGCAAAGTTTCATCTTTCAACAGCCCCCTGAGCTGTGATAGGGAGAGCATGAGCACGCCCCCTGAGCTGTGATAGGGAGAGCATGGACACACCCCTGAGCTGTGATAGGGAGAGCATGGACACACCCCTGAGCTGCAGAAGAAAAGACACTCCCCTTGATATAAATCTAGCAGAGCAATGAATGGGGAGATCTCTGGATCCATGTGAGGTTCGGGGCTGGTTCTTTATTAGAAAGGTATGGCCATGGACTATAGGATGTCTGATTTTAATTTTTTACATTATTCATAGAATAACCCCTTCAAGATCGGTTATATAAAATGTGATTAGTCATTTCCAAGTTATACAATCTATGAGCACCGCCTGGAATAATTGCAAAAGCTTTGCCGTAGAACGAGGGTGGGAACGTGAAGTGTTGGGAGAAAATATGTCTTTCATATCCCTGCATTAATTTGAGAATGATCTTATCTTCATTTGTCACAAAGTTGGTATGACCGATGTGAAAGTCCATTTGAACAGGTTCCAGTTCAGCAGCTTCCAGCCCACCCGTCCAGCCTTACTTGGGCATGTTCATGGACTCACAAGATGCCCAATGAATAATGATATTTCCAACTGTTTCAGTGAAGCTGATCCTTAACCAAGGCAAGGGATTAAGGGGACATTAAATAACTCTAAATAAAGTTCAGATCTACTAGGCTCATCCCTCATCAAAAGTTAGAGAAACCGTCCCACCATGAGAACTTATTCTCCAAATCCAAAGGATAGGGTATAAATATCTGATTGGAGGGTGGCCAACATCTGGGACCCACACCGATAGCAAGAATGAGGTGCTGGAGTCCCAGAGTGAATGGAATGGTGGTCACACATGTGCACTGCCGCTCCATTCTGTGGGACTGCAGAAGAGAAGCCAAACACAGTGCTCGGCTATCTCTGGCAGTCCCACGGACTTGAATGGACCAGCAGCACTAATGCATGGCTGCAGCTTCATCCCTTTAAGAGACTCTGGCAACTCATTCTTGTGGACGTCGGGGGAACCCGACAAATCAGATACTTATCCTCTATCCTGGTGGGTAAGCTTTTAGAGTGAGATAACCCTTTTAGTGGGTTTGCGCCATTATATTAACTCATCCATCCGAGGGGACCCCCCACCAACACCAACACCACCACCATCAGAAGAACTGTGGACCTGTATGAAAGTGGAGCATGTGCACTACTGCTCCATTCACTCTCTAAGAGACTGCCAGATATAACTGAGTACAATGTTTGGCTATCTCCAGCAACCCCCCCCCCCCCCCTTTTTTTTTTTTTTTTGCTACTACAAACAATGTATGTCTTTTTCAGCATTTTTTGTTGCATTTGGGTCTTTTTACTATTCTTATTTTTTTTCAAAATGAAGCACGCTGCAGGTATTTCCTTTTTTTCTAGCGTTTTTTCCCCCATAGGTATTTCTATAGGAGTAAAAAAACACCATGTTTAATGTGTTACAAAAAGGTTTCATTAAGACGCCCGCACTTTGGGTCCGGATCTGTTCTGCAATTATGCGAAACAGGCGCAGACCCATTAATTTTCAATGGGGACTGAAAAGATGCGGACAGCCCACAAGTGTGCTGTCCGCATCCGCATTTCCGGTCCCGAACTTCCGGTCCACGGCTCCGCAAAAAAAGTGAATATGTCCTATTCTTGTCCGCAGCTGCGGACAAGAATAGGCATTTCTATTGGGGTGCCGGCCCGGTGTTTTGCGGGTCCGTAAAATACTGCGAACGTGTGAATGGACCCTTAACAGAAACACCAAAGAAAAAGTCGTGAAAAAAATTGTAAAAATGGATGCTGTCTTCTTACCAGAACAAAACAACAATGTGTGAAGGAAGCCACAAACCACTTTCCCACAGCAATATTTTGGTCACTATTTTGCATCAGTATTTATAAGCCAAAACCTGGAGTGCGTCCAAAATATAGAAGAAGAGGTGAAAATCTTTCTATTATATTTTTCCTCTGTTTATGTTTCACTCCTCTTTTTGCCTTACACAGACTGATCCAAAATAATTGTTTTAGCAAACTGTATGGTCTTATAGTAAATTTTCAAACTCACAAGTCATTATATTATAAACTCATTATTTATTACAATTCATATAGAATTAGCACAGTTGTGTATATTAATGGCATTTTTTTTTACTTACAGTATACAAAAGTAAACACTTCAAAGACGCAGAAAAACAGTACCTAGAGGATCCTGAGTTTTGGGAAAAAATGCCTAAAACTGAAGAAAAATGCACTTAAATACAATGCAGAAATCCCCCCCCCCCTCCCAAAAAATAAATATATTTGTATCTAGTGCATTTCAAAATGCAGTCATTATCTAGCTACATTAAAAAAAAGATGGCACCAAAAAAAAAAAGCTCAAAAAATGTTCACAAGAAACTGTGTGTGAAACCACCCTACAAGTGTACTGACTTGGATAAAAAAAAAAAAAAAAGAAGACACCACTGCGTTCATTGCTGCAGCTCAGTAAAAAAAGACCGTCAGGGAGCACCGATGTGGTGGCACTGGGCTTGACAGATAAGCAGTACTTTATTAGCTGTTTTATATCACTGCCTGCCTTTGTGCCAATTTCTTATCATCTCAGACCACCCCTTCAAAGTGGACCTTTCACCACTCCGACATGTCTGTTTTAATAGCTTCATGCATTCCCCATGTAATAACGATTCTGGAGCATCTATTCTTATGGCTCTATGTTGTGCTGTTCCTTTATTATTTCTACTAGAAGTTACGAATGAATTGCTAGCAGTCTGCAGTAAGGGTACAGAGGGGTGGTAACCAGTTGGGGGCGTTTACCTGCACAGTCTGAAAATGGCAGCACTGATTGGATAAAGTGAGTCGGTGAAGGTACCCCCCCCCAACTGGTTACCTCCCCTCTGTACTTCTAGTAGAAATAATAAAGGAATGACACAACATACAGACATAAGAAAAGATGCTCCAGAATTGTTATTACATGGGAAATGCATGAAGCTATTAAAACAGACATGTTAGGAGAGGTGACAGGTCCTCTTTAACCTGATTCTATGGGTTCACATATGCACCTTGAACTCTGGCAATGTGTTCTGGTGGAGGAACAGACTGCCAGAGTTCACTGTATACGGCATAGCCGGATACTACCGAGGATCCTCAGTCGGAACAGACTGCCAGAGTTCAAAGCGCATATGTGAACCCAAGCTAACAGAATCAGTCTGTGCGCTGTCATTTTCTGAATATATACAAGCCTAAATAAAAATGGGCACGTCCCTGTAAATAAGTGAAACAAAAGACAGAGGACGGGCAGCCACAAGGGTGTGGCTGATCTGGTTAAGGGAACTATATCCAAGCATGCTTGTTATCATATATAAAAAGACAAGGTAGATTTGCCATCAGTAACTAGCTTCTGCTACGTTAATATTGGGACATGTGTCCTTGTATCGCATGTAAACAATACACTTGTATTATCCTGCATTACTGTTACTGTAAGCAAAGGATAATAAACTACAAAGAGTGCAAGTACCAACAAATACTCCCAAGTAATTACAGAAAATTACCAACTACAGTAATCACAGAGGAAGGAGAGGTTCTGTATTTTATATGCAGTATATATAAGTATAATCTGGTCCTTTGATCTGATCAGTACTAATACTACAGACACCAACCGCCACCCTGCAGCCCATAGGGAAGGGTGAGCCTTTAACCAATGTCTTCATAAGATCAACTGTAGCCTGAACCTAATGGTACTTTTATGAGGGCAGAATTTCCCGGTACTGAGTGCCGACTGATGAAACAGCATGTCAATCCGTGCTCCTTTAAGGACCTTCACAAGGGCAGATAATTGCTCAAACGAATGTCCACCACTTACAATCGTTTGTTGATTTTCATTGCAGTTGACTGCAAATTCCCTGTTTACATGGGCGGATATGCTGACAACAAGTGATAATATTTGCAGCCACATGAAAGATATGAGGAGCTAATAAACTAGCGTTTGTTGTTGGTCTCCTGATTGGCAGACCTTTTTAATAGGGCAGCGATCGGTAATGAATATTTCTTCAGCCAATCATTCCCGTAGAAGGTGGAAGAGCGATAAATGTAAGTAAGAGAAATAAAACTTGCGGAAACTGTTCCTGAACTTCCTAAGTATTCTTAGAACCCCCAACAAACACAACTGCGATACAGACAATAATAAGACAGTGGAACCACAAATCTCAGGATACATTAAAACAAAACGAATGTACAAGGATTCAAGGTTCCGGAGACAATTGCGCATAGCTTTCGCTATATTCGGCAAAGAGGCACAGAAACTAAAAAAAAAAAAATCCCTTCCAGAAAATACCAGACTGAAGTTGATAACAGAACCAGATTCAGATGTAAGGCAGTATATTATTATATGATCATGCTGCTACAGTCAGACTTCAGTTCATATTTCTTCGCACAATCTAATTTCTGGGCATACACAAAATTTCATATATGGCTGATCTATGGGTTCTCCTCATAGATGAAGGAGATACCTAACCCATACTCCATAAGGCTCGAACGTTTGCAGCTATAAAATCCTTCTGACTCTCCAAAATCCGCTCTTTCCGTTTTATATCCTTCTCCATGTCTTTTTGTGGCCCTTTCCTGTGTCACAAAGTCCTTTTGTTTGATGAGTTTATACCAGAATATTTTGTGTTTCATAGGATTCTATTGATTGATTGATTTGATGTAAGCACTACAATAACAATTTGAGTTTACCTATAGTTGTCCACGTATGAACCTTCAGCATCTTATTCATTAGCCCCTTGATGGCAGCGTTCATGGCCTCTCCTGCACATCTTTAGGACTTTGGTTTAAGCCTACTTATACACTTGCGTTTGGTGCGGATCTGTCATGGATCTGCACAGATGGATCCGTTCACATAATACAACTGTCTGCATCTGTTCAGAACGGATCAGTTTGTATTATCTGTAACATAGCCAAGACGGATCCGTCTTGAACATCATTGAAAGTCAATAGAGGATGGATCCAGTTTTCTATTGTGCCAGAGAAAACGGATCCGTGCCCATTGACTTACATTGTGTGTCAGTTTGGCTCAGTTTCGTCAGACGGACACCAAAACGCTGCAAGCAGCGTTTTGGTGTCCGTCTCCAAAGTGGAATGGAGACGGAAAGATGCCAAACTGATGCATTCTGAGTGGATCCTTTTACATTCAAAATGCATTAGGGCAAAACTGATCCGTTTTAGACCGCTTGTGAGAGCCCTGAACGGATCTCACAAACGGAAAGCCAAAACGGGAGTGTGAAAGTACCCTAACACAGACTTCTGTTTTTCTCCTCAAGCGTTTATCTCATCACATCCTAAAACACTGGAGAGTTGGCAACACAGCCTAGGGCGTCCACCAAGCAGTAAGTCAGTCCAGGTTTTCCATGTATATTGGTCCAAAACCAAATCATTTACAAGGCTTATCAGCAAATGTGTATGATCCCGAAATCCAGCTGAGTGGCCCTTGCATCGTCCGAGCTCTGGTTTTATTAAACCTCAGAGGAGAAGGGGCAACTTTTTGCAGGTGCTGTCTGAGCTCCCTCCGACCCTGGATAATGATATTCAAGAGAAATATTACACTGATATGACAGCATCTTGTGCAATAGCATTCTCCTGGATGGGTTCTACTGCTTCTGGTACCTCAAGTTGCCTTTTCCCTCCAATCTACACTTCTATATGGTAAGTGGTACAGACAGAGGTGAGAGTAACCATGTTGTAGACATACAACCAAATGGTTGTACTTTGCTTGAGCTACACACAATTTTTGTAGTTAGACTGTCCAAAACCCAGCCGAAACTTTGTTCACATCTGCATTGGAGGCTCCATGCAGGGCTATTTTTCCATTATACGTCATTGGGGACCATCAGGTACAGTTAGTGTCTATAATGTGACATATCCAGCACAATGTTGGGGCTTGTTAAAGTGGTTGTGCCAAGTTTGAAAAAGTTATCTATAGGATTAGGAAAAACTAACTTTCTGCTGGTGGGTCCGACTACTGGGACCCCCACGATTCTAAGAATGGGGGTTCTGTCCCCTTGATCTGACGTAATGGCAGGTCGAGCATGTGCCATTCATTCTCTATGGGACAAGCAGAGTACAGCACTATGCTATTTGCAGAGGTCCTATAATGAACAAAAGGAGCAGCAGGGTGCATCAGATCTGGGAACTGGACCTCCGTTCAGGGGCAGATTGACAAATCCCCATGGGGCTACGCGCGCCCTTCTCACAAGCTTCTTCATACATCAGGATAGGTCATCAATATTAGATTGATGGGGGTCCGACATCCCCCGATCAGCTGTTTGAGGAGACAGCGCACGCTGTGTGCATGTGCCGTCTCCCTTCTCTCTTCCTGCTCGCTACTCTATGTCTATGGGACAGCAGCAGCGGACAGAAAGAGAGAAGCGAGATGGCACGTAAGCACTGCAGCTGTTGTCTCCTCAAACAGCTTATGGGGGGGATGTGACGGACCCCCACCGATCTGATCTGATGAACTAGGTCATCAATATGAAAAAGCCCAGAGAACCCCTTTAATGCTAATGCTTTAAGCATTAATTAAAGCTAGGAGAATCAGGTACTCATGTACCTGGCTAAAAGCCGCAGGTGCCCTCCTGAACTCAACTGTATCACTGTCCTCACTGTGGTGAGGGTGGCAGTATTTTGTGCTGCACTGTGGGGTAATTGCTTCTGTAGAGGCAGTATTTTGTGCTGCACTGTGGTATTTGCTTCTGTAGAGGCAGTATTTTGTGCTGCACTGTGGTATTTGCTTCTGTAGAGGCAGTATTTTGTGCTGCATTACAGTATTGCTGGTCACACCTACTCCTGTTGTCCCTGCCTACTTGTATTGTTCCACCTTCTGTCAATTTGGACCCACCTATGACATGGGGCCACTTTAAGTCCCCAGCACACCCATGTCTCTGTACTTGGGATCGATGGGGGTCCCCGCAGTCAGGCCCTCAGCAATCAGTTAATTATTCTCTACCTTTTGTATAGGGGATAACTTGAAGACTTGGCACAACCTTACCTTACTGTGTAGCCCAAGGCTTCGGGAATATACTGGTCCTGTAATCATCCCATTTATTCAGGCATCCAACATAAACATGAATCAATATGGGCACATGGTAAAGATGCATTGACACATTGCGGGTTTGTAATGTGTTTCCTGCAATGTCACAGCAAGGCGAACGGCTCTAGATTTTGGCGCAGCTGTATCTAAAATATATAAAACAACAGGGCGAGTCATTATTCATGCACAGGTATGACCATATGTGAGGCATGTACTATGTTTGCCGCATCCCATAAAATCCCCCTCAGCTATTTGTACAACGCACAAAGAGTAAGATAAATTGCACACACAAAATGAACAGGCTAAAACCTGAAAACACCGACGGTTCACACTACTGATACTTTCATACATGTGACCCATAGCGTCTTAGTTTCATCTTAAAATAACACAGAAAAAAAAAAGTGAACACAGCTGCAGATGCACCTAACCTGTATGGGGTCACATATTTGCAATATTTTCCTGTTTTGCAAGAGATAATGAGAGCTTGCATAATTGAAGGTGATATTTCAGCGTGACAGGATAGGCTGTAGAGGAAAGTGAATTTCAAGCGTGTCTGAGTGAGCGCCACTTTCATTCATGGTGTAGAATTAGAAGCGCTAGCAGTAGTCACATGGAACAACGTTCTGAAATCTAAAGAAATCCACAAAAAAAGAAAATTGAAACTGTGGGGGTCCAACTGAAGGGACCCCCACCCATGACAATATCTCAAGTCCCAGAGGATGAAAATTGGTGAGGGTAAAATAAAAACAATGTTGCCTACACAGTATCTCATTATTTGTGTCGACAAAACTGTTTTAATAGATAAAAGTTATGGATGTGTTTATGATATAATATTAACATTCTGTGCCAGTTTTCTGGTGCCAAAAAAGTTTTCTGCGAACCCTGTGTTTGAGTCTTTTTAAAAGCCTCCGCAACTAAACTTAGTTGCAAGTGATGTTTCTATGCCACCCTCGCCATCTTCAGAGTATGGGTCACAGAGAGCGGTAGCAAATGCAGACCCCAGTGATTTTCAATTTTGGCATTTTTCAATCCCTATCTTCCCGGAGCCATCATTTTTTTTTATTTTTCATTCACATAGCAGTATGAGGGCTTGTTTTTTGCAGGACAAGTTGTACTTTTTAATGGTACCATTTACTATTGCATACAATGTACTGGGAAGCTGGAATAAAATTCCAAATGGGGTGGATTTGGAAAAAAACAAATGCAATTCTGACAGAGTTTTATGGGTTTTCTTTGTACGTTGTTCCCTATGTGGTAAAAATGACCAGTAACCTTTTTTGTGTTTTAATACTGAAAAAAAAAATATACAAACTTCAGAATTATTTTTTTTTCGTCATATTTTGATCCACATATCTTTTATATGGTTAAGTTTCCGGAGTTGTGTTAGAGCTCATTTTTTGCGGGGTGATTTGTAGATTTTACAGATACCATTTTAGAGTGTGTATGACATTTTGACCATTTGTACATGTGCGGCGGAGGTTCAGAAGGGGTTAAAAGGGTTTTCCATGATCATTTTAAAAATGACATCCTCTGGATAGGTCATCAGTGTCTGATCAGAGAGCCCTGCCGATCGGCTGTTTGAGAAGGCACAGACACTTGCAGTGGCTCCGCGGCCTTCTCGCTGTTCACCAAGCACAGCGCCGTACATTGTATAGTGGCCGTGCTTGGTATCGCAGCTCAGACCCATTCACTTCAACAGGGCTTAGCTGCGCCTGGGCCATGTAACCAATGAATGCAGTCTACGCACATGGACATGCCTGATTTAGGACCAGGTCTGCACGGCCTTAAATGAAGCACATCCTCCCTAGCACATGTCAGTCTTGATAAATCTCCCCCATAATGTTGTAGCAATGACTGCATTGCAATACTAGGTATTCAGATCACTACTTTGGCCCATTACTCTATGCAGACCTATTCGTCTTTTAAAATTTTTTTGAAATTCTATAAAATGCATTGTTATATTCTCAGAAGTGACGTTATCCCTTAAACTGCCTACAGGGATTAGATAATTTAGAGTCGCCTATAGAAATGAATGTAAAGAAATGAGGAAGGGCGTGTTGGGTTTTCGACCCTTTGTCCCAACAATGAACTCCCAGTGGGGCTGCTGATGCTTAACTTATTGATGTCAATCAGTAAGTCGTGGACAACCCCTTTAAGTTATATTGTGCTCCTTGGAAGTAGTACAATCCAATAATGTGGAACTTGAACAAAAAATATATTCCGTTGGTCTATAAAAAAAAATATTTGCAGTTATGTTTTACAAAAATGGATCTCTGATCCATGTAAACAAGTGTTATGGAATCAATCCACACAGAATTCTGGACTTAATTAGATTACAAAATCAAAGTGGTATTCAAAGACAGACATTATAATGGCTCATGGATGTACCGAAACAACAAAACTCCACTATGCAGTAATCATAGAAATCTATGGGCTCATACTGTACTTTTGTGGACCTCCCGGAGAAGAAAATTCTAACTTATTTTCCTGCTAGACATATTATAGGGGTACACGGAGGGTCAACGGCTTAGTAATGCTCATCCTACAAGTTTTCCTGTCTATTTGAGAATAACCATGAAGGAAAATCAACGGATGAAGGGAATCTGTTGGTGTCTGTCATAGAATGGATCCAGCACCCCGTTATTTAAATTTTTTTTGCTCCTGTGATACAGCAGGAAGTGTGAACAGACCCAGTGATTGATGGTGCTAACAAGACATATCTACAAATGAAGTCAGTGATAAATGGATAAGATAAATGTCAACTGAAGGTGGACATCTGTGCCAGAAATCTCGGATTAGATCAAATGACCTTAAGGGCTCTATTACACCAACAGATTATCTGACCGATTTCTTTCCATTCAGACCAATAATTGGCGTGTAAATGGCCACCTGACCAATGATTGGTCAGAAAATCTGTGCTGTAATACAGCCGTAAGGATGATTGATGCCTGACATTAGATCTTCATAATCTGGCTATAACAAAGCAGGTGTGGACCGACTGTGTCTCTAGAATAGATATGACTCTGGGGCTGCTCCTAAGGGTGTTATCCAAGTGGCTCTCCAGGTGTTCACCCTTTAACCCCCTATACAGAGATCTGAACTTCCCTGTAAGGAAACTCACCAGGATGCTACCTCTTGGATAGTCTGGGTACAAGTGACTACTGACCCACGGGAGTCAGAAGAGACAGTGCATGGCACTAGAACAGACAACAACCATAGTCAGGGACAGGCCAAGGTCAACGCAGGCAGAGTACGTGCAATCCGATAAACAGGCCAAGGTCAGGACGGCAACACATAGTACAGACATAGATTAGGTACACAGAACAGACAAACTCGCATCGCCTATCCTTAACAGGAAACTGGCGAACAAGGGTAACTAGCCATTGGCTTGGAAAGATCATAGTACGGGCCTTTTAAAAATCAGAAGGAGCAAATGTTCCCTATGGGCAGAAAGAGCTATTGCCGGTACGCAGCAGGTCTCAGCCTGCATAAAGAGAGTCGGCCATGACTGCCAAACAGGAAAATAAAGATGCTGCCAGGACCAAACTGTCGGAGCCCCACAGCTTTTTGCAGTAAAAACTACAGCTACAGATGCTATAGCCAGAAATAAGACACGCAGGACACAAAGTGTTTTTGCTCCTGCAGTTTTTTTTTTTTTTGCTTCTTTTTAAAAATGTAGCATTGTGTAGCTTTTGCCATTTTTTTCAGTAATGTTGCCAATACCTTTTCTATAAGGGATAAACGGCATAAAGAAAACACTAGTGAACACTAAGGGAAAAAAAAGACAAAAAAAAACCCTGGAAAAACTGCATCAAAAATGCAGATACCAAATTAAAAAACATACAGTTATTGCATTTTTTAGAGGTAAAAACTAGGTCTGAGCGAATCGCGCTTCGGCTCAAAAATTCTAATTTGATTCGTCCAAAACACTTCTCCATACCGCATTAAAACGTATTGCATCTGTGGAGGCTAAATTTGTTTCGCCTGAAGTTCTGCGAGACTTCGGTGAATGAATTCGGTATTCATTTATGCATCTTTAAAAACATTTGCAATTCAGAATAAGAAGTCGGGTTTGGTACCGACTGGTACCTCGGTACTAAACCCAACTTCGGACTGCTAATTTTAAATGTTTTTAAAGATGTAGAAATGAAAGCCAAATTAATTCACCGAAGTCTCATGCAGCTTCGGGCGAAATGAATTTTGCCTCCACAGATGCAATACGTTTTAATGCTGTACGAACACAGGTCTCCGTACAGCATTAAAATAAAGTGTTTGAATGAATCAACTTTGGATCTATGATCCGAAGCTCGATTCACTCAACACTAGTAAAAACACCAGTCACACATTCATGTGTGTAAGGCCCATTAGGCCTCATGCACACGACCGTATGTGTTTTGCGGTCCACAAATTGCGGATCCGCAAAAAAAAAAAAAAAAAAAGGATGACGTTCCTTATGGCATCCGTTATTTTTGTGGTTCAAATAAGTTTTATTAAAGAAGCACAAAAATCGACATCGTTTGACAGACATCAAAAACAAGTAATGCTGGTGCAAAAAAAGAAAACATGGTCTTAAAGGCCACAGGTACATCATACACAATGTAGACAGAGCTTGAATAGACACTGCTAAGCAGCCCAGATATATGCCCACTAGGTTAGAAAGACCCGACAAACGGGACGAACAGGACAAACAAGAAACAAGAGGGAGGGGGGGCGACGGGGGGAATGGAAGGCATCCACACAAACGTATTATGTGATCAATGCAATATAGTAGAGGCGTTAGGAGTTTGCAATAACCAATCCTGAAAGGCCTGAGAGCCCTTAAAGAGGAACCATGGTGTCCAAATCTTAACGTACTTCTGGACCCAGCCCTCATCTTCAGCCACCAATTCTTCCATCCGGCAGATGTGTTCAAAGGTTTTCAGCCATTCCCCTACGTGCGGGGGCTCCTGAGACTTCCAATGTCTAGGTATCACCAACCGGGCCGCTTGAACAAAGAATCTCAGGAGTCCGCGCTTCAGAACGCGCATATCACCAGGGAGCATTGACAATAATGCCCCTTCCTCGGTCCAAGTGGACGCAGAACCCGAGACCTGATTGTATAAATCATTAATGGCCTTCCAAAAAGGAACAATTTTCAGGCATCGCCACCAAATATGAGACATCGTACCTACCCCTGATCCACACCTCCAACATACAGCCGGGCAGGTGGGATAAAAGGAGTGCAGAACAGCCGGGGTCCGGTACCATCTAGAAAGGATCTTATAGTTCTTTTCTTGAACTCCACAGCAAATAGAGGACTTAGCGGACAGCATGAATGACTTATGCCACTGCTCCTCCGGAAACTCCTTTCCAAGCTCTCTCTCCCATGCCCGCACAAAGGGTAGGGTGGAAGGAGCTCCTCCGCTCCCTGGAGCACCCCATACAACAGAGACACCACATGAACAGGATGGGATTTTTGCATACACATAGCCTCAAAGGGGGTGAGCTCCCTGGATAGAGTAGAAAGCGGGCCTAGTGAATGGAGAAAAGTCTTGACTCCATTATATTGAATCCACGCTCCTCCACCAGTGCAACCTGGGAAGGAGTCCAAAGCCCTAATGGAAGATCTATGGAACAGTTGGTGGACCCGCACCACATCCTCTTTACGTAAACCTAAGATCTCCTCACTACCCACACCCAACGGGAAGTCTGGGTTATCAAATAGGGGCGTCAATGGACCCGGCACGGTCGTGCATCCCAAAGGTACCGCACATTTGTCCCATACTTGCAGGACTCCAGCCGTCATGGTCGGGAGCACTGACCCACGGGAGGACTTGGCAATCCATAGAAAGTGTTGTGGGGGTTTCCCAACAACGTATCTCTCAAAAGTAACCCACCTTTTAAGGGGATCTCCGTGGAACCAATCTAAAATGTATGTCAGTATCGCCGCCTTGTGATACAACGTAATGTCAGGGACACCCGCCTCCCCTCGCATTTTAGACTGCATAAGAAACTTAATCCCCAATCTGGGGGAGGAACCAGCCCAGATAAAATTAAGAAGCATCGTGCGAATGGTTTTGAAGAATACACACGGCAACGGAACGGGTAAAGTTCGGAACAAATACAAAATCCTAGGCAGGATGTTCATTTTAATCGTGTGTATCCTCCCAAACCAAGATATAGGTAGATGCCTCCAAACATCTAGGTCCCTCTTAATATCAGATATAAGGGGGGCAAAATTCAGCCTATAAAGATCTCCATACCTTGCCGGGATTTTGGTCCCTAGATAAGAAATACCGTCTGTCTTCCACTGAAACGGGAAGGACTGTTGCAAAGAGTGCACTGTATTGTGCGGGATAGTGACATTCAGGATCTCGGACTTGTGGAGGTTCACTTTGAAATTACTTAGGTCCCCAAAGGCAGCAAACTCTTTAAGAACATTAGGTAGACCAACAACCGGGTCAGAGCAGTATATGAGAAGGTCATCCGCATATATAGCGATCTTAGACTCTAGAGAACCGAACTTTAGTCCCCGAATGGACTCATTAGACCTGAGGGCCCTCGCCAGAAACTCCATGACCATAATGTATAACAAAGGGGACAGAGGACACCCCTGACGGGTCCCATTACGGATCCCGAAAGGGGAGGACAAGGCCCCATTAACCCGGACCTGAGCCCTCGGCTCATGGTACAGCGCCATAATCATACGCACCATATTAGGGCCAATCCCGAACGCTCTAATAGATTCGGTCAGGAAGTCCTAGTCGACGTGGTCAAAGGCCTTTTCCGCGTCGACTGAGAGAAGGCACAAGGGAGAGCCAGTGGAGGTAGCCCACGTCACATGAGCTAAGGATCTAATAGTGTTGTCCCTAGATTCCCGACCAGGAACAAATCCCACTTGATCTGCATGTATTAAGGAGGGAATATGTATCCTCAACCTGTTGGCAAGGATCTTAGCATATATCTTCATATCTGTATTAATTAGAGAGATTGGTCGATAATGGGAGATCAGCCGCCCCCTAAGAACACATTTAAGGGCCTCCCATTTAATGGTGTGGGCAGAAGTATCTGTGCCATGAACCTCCACAAAGTCCGAGATAGCTGACTTAATGTCTGCTACACATACACCATCCCTCAGCAAATTATCATTCAGCCTCCAGGAGTTAGTCGGTCTAATAGGATCCCCCGCTGCAAGGGATACCCAATCCATTGAGTGGTCCGAGAATAAAATAGGCTCTATCCCAGCTGCAGGTCTCAAATCCAAGAGGCTATGTGAAACAAAAACATAGTCCAGACGGTGGTAAGAGTTATGGGCAGCTGAAAAAAAGGTATAGTCCTTCACCAAAGGATGAAGAATACGCCACACATCTACCAGCCGTAAACCATGTAAGCGTCTCTGAAAAGTACGGGCCACACCAAAGGGAACAGAGGACTTACCTGAGGACGTGTCCAATCTGACATCCAGGGGAAGATTGATGTCGCCACTCATTACGATGGGCAGTCCGTCCGCAAAGTCCTCCAGCGCCGAGAGGGCAGGACCAGCAAAGGCCATATGTCCTGTATTGGGACAATAAATATTAGCAAGCACTAATAATCTAGTGGCAATAGACACTTTCAAGAATAGGTAACGGCCCTGACCATCCTGGGCGGAATGCAGGACCGAGCAAGGGACATTCTTGTGGATGGCAATGGCTACTCCCCGAGACTTAGACCCCTCAAAAGTGCTATGAACCCACGTAGGGAAGTATTTACTTCTGCAAGAGGGGACATGGCCAGTTTTAAAATGGGTCTCCTGCAGAAAAGCCACACCCACCCGTTGTTTATGAAGATTGTACATGATTTGGTTCCTCTTGACAGGCTCATTGAGGCCATTTACGTTATAAGAGCAAAATTTAACAGAAGCCATAACACCTATCTAAGAGGGTGGACAAAAGACATAGATACCATCCATACAAGGAAAGGGAAGACATATAGGAAAAGTCAGTACGATGACCAGGGGGAAAACAGACAACAAATAACATAGAAACCCAACCAGGAGATAAGGTAAGGGAGGGAGGTAGAAAAGATACTAGGCGATCAAACCACACACCCACCCGTCGCCCAAAAGATATGAGGGAAAGAGGAAGCCACATCAGCGGAAAGAGCCCCCCCCCCCCCATCCCTGCCAAAACAAGTAGTAAAAACAGTTTAAAGAATGAACGCTAATCGTATAATAAAAAAAAAAAGGTGCAAACGCACCCCGCATCACATAAGATACACAGGGTGAGAACAAACCGCAACGGTCGTAACGCACACAGACATTAACCCGGGCATCACTGATACCCAAAGGTGTGAAATCAGGCAACTATAGAAACCGGCAACTTGCCGGCCAGAAGACACAGGACAGGATAAAGTGCCCTAAGGCACTACAAAGGTCAAGGCCGATAATGCCCGACCACAGAGAACTCTTAAAGGCCGTGAAGCCTGCAGTCATGGCGTCTTCCGCATCTTAGAGGCCCTAGGCGAGACCTTAGCCCACCGTTCCCGCCGAGGCAGCGGCGCAGGGCCCAAAACTGTGGGCCAATCTGGAAGGTTGATTGAAGGGAGTGAGAAGGTATCCAGAAATTTCGGCAGATCCTCCGGGTCTTTAAAAACCGCCGACCGGCCATCTTTCCGAGCATGCAGTTGAAAAGGGAACCCCCAACGATAAGGTATGTCCTTGTCCTTCAGCAGGGTGAGTAGGGGTTTCATTGCCCTCCGGAGCTGGAGAGTGCGCCTTGAAAGATCCGGTAAAATCTGTATGATGGAGCCTCCGAGCTCCAGCTTATCAGCTTGGCGGGCGGCCCTCAGTATCTCCTCTTTAATTTTAAAGAAATGCACTCTGCACACTATGTCTCTTGGCCTAGAGGCATCAGTCGATTTGGGACCCAAGGCCCTATGTATGCGGTCCAGTTCAACCGGCGACGGAGTCGACTGTCCCAACAGGGAGCCGAATAGAGATTGGACGGTCGCCTCAATTTCGGACATGGGCACAGACTCTGCGACCCCCCGGATCCGCAAGTTGTTCCTGCGGTGCCGATTTTCAAGATCGTCCAGGTGGGAGAGCAGGTGAGTAAGTTGTTGAGAGTGAGCAGAAAGCACCATATGGTGATCTTCCAACTGGTCTTGTATGGCTTCCTGGACTTTCTCTGAGGAGTCCACTCTAGCTCCAAGATGCTTAAGCTCCCCCTTCAGGGTCTCCATTTCAGTCCGGTAAGTCTGTTCCAGCCGTTGGACCGACTGCGCTAGGTCATCCTTCGTGGGCAACGCCTGCAGATATTTGCGGAGGTCCCAATCCCCATCCGAAGCACCAGATATTGGGCTCTGCGATCCACCATCTGAGCTGTGCGGACTGTTCTGCGTGCCCGAGTGGAATGCAGCGGCCGCCATCTTAGGAGTGTCTGGCGGGTCGGCCGCGGGTGTTTGGGAGCTAAAAAACCTATGCAGATCAGAGCCCTCGGCATGGGGAGCAGGCTCCTGGGGTCCCTTGGTCGTCCGGCGTCCCATTAGAGCTGTCTGGATGCGAAGTGGATCAGTGGATTAGGGGTAATAGCAGAGATGGCGGGAGAGCTTCACCTCCATGCGTCCTACTCCGCCATGAGCAAGCCACGCCCCCCCGGCATCCGTTATTTTTGCGGACCCATTGTAATAATGCCTATCCTTGTCTGCAAACTAGAAAAAAATGAGACATGCTCTATTTTTTTGCGGAACGGAAAAACCGACATACGAAAACGGAATGCACACGGAGTACCTTCCGTTTTTTCTGCGGACCCATTGAAATGAATGGTTCCTCATATGGTCCGCAAAAAAAAAAACGGACTGGACACGGAAAGAAAATACGTTTGTGTGCATGAGGCCTTATACTACACCTTAAAAAATAATCAAATTTGCTTAAATCTTCAAATTTTTCTAAAATTTGGGGAAAACAATATGTCTTTATGGAGAGTATTTTTAACGGCATGAGGAGTCTTATGAGCCAGACAACATTCCTCTGGAATTCTGGGAACAGGATATGCATTAGAGGCAGAGCTTCCCCTAATTTTTTAGTGTTTCAATAATTTATTTATGAACTGATGTTATCATTTCTTCCGAAATTGGAAAAGAGGATCTGTTTAGGGAAAAACTAATGGTTTTGCACAAAAGCTGAATCAGTTTTGTCTGCGATTGCGGTCAGTGCTTCAGTTTTTCCCATGCAGATACAATCAGTTTTGAGGCATTTTTCACACGCGTGAAGAAAAACAGAACAACATTCAATATATCCATTGCAATTGGATGTCTTCCGTTTTTCATTGGGGCCAGAGTTGTGTAAAAAAGGCATAATATTGAACATGCTGCGATTTTCCCTGAACGCACAACTGAAAAACAACCACTCATGTACACATACTCATTGAGATGAATGGGTCAGGATTCAACACGCATGCTATGAATTTGCTGCATGCATCAAATCTGGACGGAAAACTCGTTTGTGTGAAATTAGCCTTATTCCAGAAAGAGTGCCACTCTTCTCCATTGGCCATGCCTGGCATTCTAGCTCAGCCCCTCTCAAGATGATGGGGCAGAGCTGGAATTCCAGACACAAGACTGATTCTGGAAGGGAAAAAAAGCTGACTAAATTATAAGGCCGCAGAATCCTACTTATCTTCTTGCCCTTGTAGCTTGCAGATAATGCCTTCCATGAACTGGAAACATTCCAGGATTCCTTGCAATAAAACCAATCATAAGACACGGTATACAGAAATTCATCATGATGAAATTTAATCCGTACATTTTGAATGCCACAAATTTCACAATGTCTAAAGTGTATTTATTCATATAAAGCAGATTTGTTAGATCTAAACTCCAACAGAAGGCAGCAAAATAGAATGTATGCATGCTTGCTTAAAGGGATTCTGTCACCAGGGTTATGCCTATAGGGGCGTCCATATAGGTCTCCTTCAGCATGTTTTAAATATACTTACCGTATGTTACTGAAGGTGTGAACAAGGTTCAAGGTCCTCTTGGGAACAAGGCAAATATTCCAGGTATATATAATCCAAAGACGAGGGAGCACTCCAGCATATGAAAAATAAGTGACCCTCTTTATTCGGCAGGCAACATTTCGGTCTTCTCAATGAGACCTTTGTCAAGGCTTGAGAAAGGCTCAGTTGTGAGCTGAAACGTTGCAATTTTCCCACATGGCTGAATAAATATATCATGTTTATTGAAGTCTTGGAGTGCTGTCCGGTTCTATACTTTTATTAAGGGTGAGAAGCTAATTCCCTTGGACCTTGCACCTGAGCCCACACTGGTGCCTCCGAAGTGTTCTTTCCTCGCTATATATATATATATATATATATATATATATATATATATAAATGTTTTACTCATATGCCAATTACATTTTTAAGGAGCCCAAGGGGCTGTCCCTATCAACTTTGGAGCCGAACCGTGCCCATTCTCCTGGAGCCCAGCACCACCCGACATCTAATAAAGCCCTCCTTCCATCCACGCGCCATAATCCCACGCGGTCTTCTTTCCCTGTGGTGGCACCAGCCTCAGGGAATGCACATGAGCATGTGTGGGATTACGGCGCTTCTGGGCAGTGACGTTGGGGCGCGGCTGGTCTCAAACGGTGAGAGGGACAGCCCCTTGGGCTCCTTAGGAAAGTAATTAGTATATGAAAAACATTTTTTAGATCAATTAAATTATTGACAGCAGTAATATCGGTATATTGCTGAAGGAGATCTACCCAGAATCCCTTTAATGTGCATTTGCCCTTTTGGCTACCATTTTTATTTTTTTTCTTGTTCTAGGAAACCTACCTTGCCAAGTAAACCAGCATGTTAATCCCCTTTACTGGCGATAACACATTATTAAATATAAAGTCAATTTTTGTTCCACATAGGGCAATCAGAAAACACCATCAGCTGAGTGTGAAGAGTAGTCAGGTTGGGAAGTATCTGTGACAATTTTGTAAAATATAGTAATTCACTTCCTACAACTTTTCAGCAGCGCAACATAATGGGGACATGGTGTGCATGACTGTGTAATCACTTGGACTGGTAGTTTGAGCTTTCTGATGTATTATCTCTCCATTAAAGAAAACTAAAAAATAGTACAAAGTTGCTATTCCAACAAACTTGTGACATTATTAATCTCGAATGTTGAAGCTTGTGAGAACTTGTCTGGGAATTGAATCAACTGTAGTGCAGGCTGATACAGAAGGACTTTAAACTTGTGAGGACTGCATTTATACAAGTGAAATACAACACAACAGAGGTCTACACAAATGAACCCAAATATCTGACATGGGCGTGAAAATGCGGAGGGGTGAGGCAAACATTGCACAGATAGCTCAGAAGTACAACAAAAAGCAACAGATAACTGCAGTTTTGGACCAGTTTTTGTTTAAAAAAAAATAGAACCCAGTGGGAGTAAAAAAAAAAATGGAAAAAGGGTCAATTATTTTAACGCCACCTGTATGAGTGCGCTAGTGACCCCCAAGCTGATGTGCCTATGATGACCAGGTTCATATACACTGTTGTTATCTTAGTCCCCATTCACATGGCCATATAGCTGCCGTGCCCGTGTTGTGGACTGCAAACAGCGGGTCTGCAAAACACAAGCAACTGGCCGTGTGAACTGTCCTGTTCTAGATAGCACATGTCCTATCTTTTGCAGTATGTCGCGTATCGCGGACCCCTTCAAGTCAAAGGGTCCGTACACGATGCGGAGTTCACATGGTCAGTGCCCTTGTTTTGTGGCCATATGGTCATGTGAATGGGGCCTTAAAGTGCACCTCTGGTTTAAGAAAAAAAATTCCCATTAACTGACGAAGAAACAGAAGGGGTTTTCCCATCACAGACAATGGGGGCATATCACTAGGATATGCCTCCATTGTCATAGGTGCAGGTTCCACCTCTGAGACCTGCACCTACACTGAGAAGAGAGCAGGGAAAGGTGGTCGAGGGCACACTGCACATGCGCAGCTGCCCTTTATTCATTTCTATGGGGCCTCCGAAAATAGCCCGGCTATTTCCGTCAGCTCCGTAGAAATGAATGGGAGCGGTGGCCATGCAAGCACGGTGAGCTTCTGTTCACTTGTGTGGGGAGAGCGTTTGGCGGGTGCCTCCAGTTACCACTCTCCCTGCTCCGTTCTCGGCATAGGTCCCAGTGGTGGGACCTGCACCTATCAGACAATGGGGGTATATCCTAGCGATATGCCCCCATTGTCTGTGATGGGAATACCCCTTTAACTGGTGAACTTCTTTTTAGCTGCAGATCTGATTCTTCTCTTCTGCCATCCAAAATGGCCACACTGCGTCTTAGACTAGCCGATGCCTACTGTGAATTTGGTAGTCCAAGACACTTGCTGCTGCCCTCAGATTTGCCAGCAATGCTCACTTGAGCAGTGCTGGACAAGCAGGAAGGGTCTTGGACTAACAAGGGCACATATCAGGTGGTCTGAGAAGTGGTGTGGCCATTATGGACAGCAGAAGAGAAGTTTGGGGATCGGCAGATTGCAGCTGAGGGGCACCACGTAAGTGTTCTGTTCATTGCACCCACCTCTGGGCATGCATTTGTGTCGTGCCCTTTACTAGCTGTCACATCACGGCCCATGCACCTTACAACAAAAAAAACATAATACCATCAAGTTCAGTAAGGTTCAGAGATGTAGTAATAAATATATCCATAGCATTTATCTGTTGTTCAGTTGTCAAGGATCCCTCTGAACAAAGAGGAAATGAGTAATAATTGGTTATTTCACTATAGTAATCCAACTCCACCCAAACCACGTGTAGTCTATAATCATGACTAAAAGGGTTGTCCACTCTCTTACACCCCAGCAGGGAATTCTGAGCTCACATAAAGGAAGGGAAGGGGGGCAGAGTGTTTCTCCATCTAGAGCATCTGTCCTATATTACACACATAATCCAAAGATTCGAATTGTCATTGTGTAATATTTAATATCTCCAGTGGAGGTGCTGCAGGGACATTAAACCCTTAATGCAAGATTTCCTGCTGATCTTTGGGGATCCCAGCAGAGGGGCGCTTTGAGATTAATTTAGGACCAGGATGACCCTTCTAGGAATGTCCAAAGTTAACAAACCCTTTAACCAGGGGCGGATTGGCCATAGACCCTACAGGGAAATTTCCTGGTGGGCCGATGCCCGGGGAGGGGGGGGGGGGAGATGGGTTTGGGGGTGACCTGAGGCCTCTTCATGGATGCCAGCCAGGTATATAACAAGCAGATCCTCTTAGCATTAATTAAATGAATTATCCCATGACTAATGTAAAAAATGAAGATCAAACATCATATAGCCCATATGCTGGCTCGGCTAATTTCGGCAGCCCCATAGAAAATGTAAGGAGGGCAGCTGTGCATGCGCATATAAGACAATGGGAGCATATCCTAGCGATATGCCCCCATTGTCTGTGATGAGACAACCCCTTTCAGTTCCCAATCCGCCCCTGCCTTTAAATGATATATTGTACCAAAGGGCAACTAATGTAATAAATGGAGTGGGTGGAACACAGCACAAAGAAATAGAAAAAATAGTGTTATTTAGTTTAGAAAAAAAGATGGGAAGATCTAATAATTGTATAAAAATATGAAAGGTCAGTAGAGAGATCTCTCCCATTATCTATTTATACCCAGGACTGTGACAAGGGGACATCCTCTACGTCTTGAGTAAAGAAGGATTCTACATAAACATAGAAGATGATTCTTTACAGCAAGAGCAGTGAGATCTCTGCCAGAGGAGGTGGTGATGGAACTCACTAAAAGAGTTCAAAAGAAGCCTGGATGTCTTCTTAAAGGGGTTCTCTGGGAATTAAGAAAATGAAAATACCGTACTTAAATATTACTTTATGATAAATATATTAAACAAAAATCACTGAAATAAATGTGGCCTAAATAGGAGGAACTGCTCAAACCCCTAACACTGTTGCGTGTTTTTAACTGGGGGAGCAGCTCCTCCGCATGTGGTTCGCAGCTAGCGGCCATCCCCAGCAAAAATTGCATACAATGGAGGATGCCGGTGCGAACCACATGCACCACAAAATGAAACAATGTGCGGGTGAAAATATATAAAACACATAAATCACCTTCGCAAATATCTTCCAGTCATGAATATATCAGAGCCTCTTCATGCATGGTGCATGAAAGGGCTCTGATATGTTCCTGACTGGACGATATTGGCGAAAGTCTCAGCTTTTGACATCAGCTTGAGGGATTAGCCAGTGTTGTCCGGTGCTTATCATTGTGGTGCATCTTTTTTCAGTGATTTATATGATAAATATATTCCCAAATACCTTTCATTAGTTATAATGGCTCGTTTTGTCTATGGAGCAATCATTAGGAGAAATAAAATGGTCGCCATCCTATTAGTACACACAGAACCTGTCCTAATCACACAGGAGAACAAGTTACTACAGAACAGTAAGCTAAAGAGCTGCCACATCCTCCGATCCTGAATACAGCTGATAAGATCTTCAGCTGAATCTCTGTGGGAATGGAGATGATGAGGAGACATGTACAGAGAAGAGGGTGGGAATGTGGCTAATGAGCAGCTGCACTTTTATGCAGTCTCCATTATCCCAGCTCCATATCATTACAGTCTGTCCTGTCCATCCTTTCTGTACTTCATGTCTCCTTATGAAGTAAATTTCCCAGAGATTCAGCTAAAGTTCTTATCAACTGTATTCAGGTTCATAATCCCTGACAAGTAGAGACGAGGATAAGGCAGCTCTTTACCTCAGTGTTGTGAAGTAACTTGTCCTGCTGTGTGATTAGCACAGGTTTTGTGTGTACTAGTAGGACAGCTGCCATTTTGTTTCTCCTAATGATTGCTCCCCAGACA
The DNA here is from genome assembly GCA_033119425.1 of Bufotes viridis. NCBI lineage: Eukaryota > Metazoa > Chordata > Amphibia > Anura > Bufonidae > Bufotes > Bufotes viridis. The sequence continues at coordinate 137,348,002 of CM065597.1, read as the reverse complement.
AAGCAAACCATTATAAATAATGAAAGGCATTTGGGAATATATTTATTATAAAGTAATATTTAAGTTTTTCATTTTCTTAATTCCAGGAGAACCCCTTTACGGTTAAAGGGGTTGTGTCACTTCAGCAAATAGCATTTATTATGTAGAGAAAGTTAATACAAGGCACTTACTAATGTATTGTGGTCACCCATATTGCGGTTGTATAGTGACTGTACTCTATCACGTCACCAGGAATTTGCCACCCTCATTTTCGATACGTCATTCTGTAACACTCTCAAATAGGAAAGCTCCTTAGGGAAGTTATGCCACAATTTACATTAGAAATGAATATCAGAGGTCATATAGTACTTGACAATCTCTAAGGCCTTATTCACACATCCGTTGTGTTTTGCGGATCCACGGAGCCGCAAAACACGGACACACCGGCAATGTGCATTCCGCATTTTTGCGGACCGCACATTGCCCGAACTCCATAGAAAATGCCTCTTCTTGTCCGCAATTGCGGACAAGAATAGGACATGCTCTATTTTTTTTGCGGAGCCACGGACCAGAAAATCGGCGGCGCGCTGCGCAAAATCGGATGCAGAGAGTGCAGTGTGTGCTCTCCGCATCGTTCCCGGCCCCATTCACAGTCAATGGGTCCGCATGTATTCCGCAAAATTGCGGAAAACATGCGGACTACATTGCGGATGTGTGAATAGGGCCTAACAAAGCTAGAACCAGCCCTGTACCTTACATGGAGCCAGAGATCTCCCCATTCATTGCTCTGCTACCTTCTCTTCAGGCTGGCTACTCAGAGGGCATCTTTTCTTAGGGGCGTGTCTGCTGCAGCTCTCACCTTACCACAGTTTAGGAGGGAGTATCCTTTCTGCTGCAGCTCTCTATCACAGCACAGGAGGCCTGTCCTTTTTGCTGCAGCCCTCTCCCTATCACAGCTCAGGAGTGCGTCCTTTCTGATGCAGCTCTCTCCCTATCATAGTTCAGAAGGTCTGCCCTCTCTCCTCACGACTGTCAGTTTTTAACAGTAGATATGGCTCATGGCGGTTGAAGGATGGAACTGAGCATGTGCGACCACCTCAGCAAGAGGACATGCACATTATAATGAAGTGGAGAGAATACCTCACAACTGGAGCATTTTTGTAACAAAGTAAATTACAAAAGGAACTAGTTTGTTATGCTGAATTATAATAAAATGTAATGGTGGAACAACCCCTTTAAAGAAAATCTATAGTCAAAATCTACTTCTGTACAGAAGATAAAGTTCACCACTGGACCAGTTAAGAGAAAATTGTTTACTGTACTTCGCAAAAGTCATAATGACACAACTAAATCCCAAAAATTAAAGACAGAATTGCACATAGTTCTTAAATTTTCTGCCTACATGTGTTAATTCAAGCTTTAAACCTCTACTATGTTACTATTTACAATGTCATATTTCTTTTAATGCAGAACGTCAACTTGTTTCTACTATTATTAGCTTATTTTAGAGCATAAACTCAAAAAGGACAACCTCAAACATCTGGTCGTAAAGGGACAAAAAACTTTTACAGTATGTCCTGTCTTATCTTATTTGCTATGAGTTTAAAAGGATTTCCTGGGACTTTCGGAAATTGGTGTAAAGGAAGGAGGAAGAAAACCCCCAACCGGTACCTGTTCAAATCGACTGTTGCTTTGGTGGTCCCCGCTTGTCTTGCAGTGCTGATGTCACATACATCATTCATGTGACCGCTGCAGCCAATAACTGGCCTCAGTGATGATGCTTGCATGTACATGACCTTGTTGAGGCGAATGATTGTCACTGCAGGACCAGGAGGGACCACCAGAGCAGAGGTGCTGGAGCAGCGTGAGTTTGAAAGGGTAACTATTTTCTCCTCAGACCAATTACTTGAAATTCCTAACAATCCCTTTAAAGGGGTTGTGCAAAAGAGGGGAGGGGGATTGGCAACCCCTCAAACTTTACCAGACCTGTACAGGCCTACTACACTCCGGTGGGCTCCCTCGCTGGAAACATCCGGTTTGATATTACTGCAGCCAATCACTGACTGCGGTGGGGACTGGATCCCATTACATCATGACAAATGGTAACAATGGGACCTCTTTTCCACCGTGGCCAATGCAGTGTCAAACCAGATGTTTACGGCGAGGGAGCCCAGCTTAGCGTGGTAGGCCTGGAGAAGAAGGAGCTGGGAGCCAGCGCCAGGGAACAGGTAAGTAATCCTCCCTTTACAGGTCCCCCACCCCCATTACTGCACGACCCCTTTTAAATCTGAGAGTGGTGTTCTTCACTGGGATTACCGAGATATTATCATACTCCTCGAGTACCCTATACACATGTATGCTAGGAGAAAGTCGCTGCCATCTGGCACACCAAAATACCGAGCTTAGCCTGTCCTGCCAAAAACGGTGGTTCAACCAACGCTACTTTTATATGTATGAACACCTTTAGGCCAGTGTATTTAGAAGCATGCATAACATGGATTTGTGTTACAGATGATATTGCATCACTACTGCAGATTGGTAATACTGATGGGCTGTCTTAAAGGGAGTGAAGTGAATTAAATAAGACAGCCCCTTAGAAAAATGACGCCATATGGATGACAGATGACGATGCATCTGTTAACATTCTCTGAAAACTTCCATCTGCGGTGTATTCAGTAGTCCCATACAGCAACATTGGCTCGGTATTTCCGTACATATGTGAGATGACAGTGGCAGCTCTAATAAGCCGAGATTTTATAAGCTACTTAGTGTTCCTGTAATGTAAACATTACTTCTTCTCTGTTATGTCTTACTGACATTATCTAACTTGTAGAATAACCACAGCACTAAATGACAGGGAAACGCCCCCGTTCTGACACTGGGACTCCATATTTAGAAGTTTACAGGCTGGGGAATGTAATAGTGGGAGGTAGAGGGACTAAAACCCAGCACATTAATGATTACTAGTGTATTATTGTAATAACAGACACAACAATCAGAAGTGTATTTTTCTCATATGGGATATAAGGTTACCACATTATGAGAGAGGATAATAGTGTAGTTACCTTGCTTGCAGAATGCAGATGAAAGGTTCCAGGGCTGGTCCAGAGCTAACCTCTGACATTACAGAGAAGTGTTCGGTGTGTGGTACAGTTGTGGCCGTTTATGACCCAAAAAGTGGTGATCTTCACAACTGAGATCCCACGACCCTAATGGGTGTACACCAGGATATACTGCAAACCAATGAATAGGCCCTTTTTAAATGTACAAAAAGCATGCATCTTAAAAAACAAACAAAAAAACACCATAATGCTATGTAATAAAAGGGGTTGTTCAGTGACATAAATCTTGTTTTTATGTTTGCAAGGATATATGAAAGTGGTATTTAATTAAATATTATCCTCAATATGCAGGATAGGGCAGCACAATGGCTCAGTGGTTAGCACTGGTGCCTTGCAGCGCTGGGGAGTTTGTATGTTCTCCCTGTGTTTGCATGGGTTTTCTCCAAGTACTCCGATTTCTTCCCACTGGGGACAGTTGGAAGGCTAATGTTTGTAAAGCGCTGCGGAATATAGTAGCGCTATAAGTGCATAAAATAGGAATAGGTGATAACTAACCGATCTGTAGAGGGCCAACTGCTGGGACTCCCCACCATCCCCCCATTGTTATGGAGCAGGCACTCAAGCATGAGCCCTGCCACTCCATTCATTCTCCATGAGACTGCCAGTATTCAGCTATCTCCAGCAAACCCACAGAAAATGAAAGAAGTGGCAGGGCACTTTCTCGACCTGCACACCCATCAGGATGGGGGTACAGAAACCCCGTTCTTGGGATCAGTGGAGGTCTTAACGTTTGTCTCCCACTGCTAATTAGTTGGTTACACCATATGCAGTGGATACAGGATAACTTTTTCATAACAGAATTATCTCTTTAACTGAATTTACTGATATACTTTAATTACATAATTATACTTTAATTACATTGCCAAGTTGGTTCGGACACAGGCATCAAGCTTCCCCAACCCCCTTCCTGTGTCGGTGATATGATGAAGGGGCTGGCTTCTTGGCTCATTGCATTAGCTAAGCTAGTACCCTTCTCTGTCTCTGCATCAGCTGTGATGGAGAAAGGTACTGGCTTAGCTAATGAAATGTGTCAGACACTGAATCCTCTTAAAGGGGTTGTCCCGTTTCCTATGTTGATTTATTATTTATTTATCAATATCGGATTGGCAGAGGCCCTACTCCCAGCGCCCCTGCTGATCAGCTGTTTGAAGGGAACACAGCTCTCCTGAATGTTGTATTCTCTTAACTTTTTACTGGCGACATTACAGCAGCGAGCAGTGTAATTACAGATCCTCAGTCACTTTCACGTGAATTGGAAGGAGCAGTTGCAGTTACCCTTCATCCTATTCAAGTAGTAGGGAACTTAGGAGCTGCAATTACACTGCTCACCGCTGCAATGTTGACGGCGGGCAAGCAATGAACGCAATGGAGTAACATCTCTAGGCTCCATTCACACGTCCGCAATTTTGTCCGCATCCATTCCGCAATTGTGCTCTCTGCATCAGCATTTCCGGCAGCTCCGCAAAAGATAGAGCATGTCCTATTCTTGTCCGCAGCCTGCGGACAAGAATTGGCATCTCTATGGGGAGTGACGATATGGTGTGTTGCGGATCCGGACGTGTGAATGGGGCCTTATATTTAAAGATGCTCTAAACTTACAAAACACTGACATTTAATCAATTTGGCACAATTTATGTCACAATTGACTCAAATCAAAACTTATATTCACTTAAAAAATGACCCTCATGATAAATTCGTCCTAGTGTCTTGTTGGCATGTTTTACAGGATACATGGTGATATCTTTTATGTTTTATGGAATAAAAGTTAATTGGCCAGATTTACTAACGTATTTTCACCTCAAATCTGTCTAAGAAAGATGATGATTACCCTTACCGGTAATTAGATTTTCCGTATAGCCTCCACAACGGCACTAAGCAGGAGGAGGTTACCCCACCTCCCAGGGACAGTAAACAACATGGAGAATAAAGATTTAAAAGCCTCCTCCCCTTTACCTTCTCCACTAAATATCCACAAACTTCGGATGATGCTGAAAAGAATTTTAATTTGGGAGAAAACAATACACTTGAACGAAATTTAAATCAGAAAAGATACAGTCAAGATAATTAGGGTGGGAAATCCCAGTGCCGTTGTAGAGGCTATATGGAAAATCCAATTACCGGTAAGAGTAATTATCTTTTCCGTACGTCTCTCCAACGGCACCAAGCAGGAGGATTAACAAAGGAAAAAGACTAGGGAGGGACTGCTGCAGACAAGACTTTTCGTCCGAAGGACAAGCCCCTGTTAGCCAAAACATCAAATCTATAATGATTAAAGAAAGTTGATGGACTGGACCAGGTTGCTGCCTGGCAGATCTGGGACAATGATGCTGAGGCACTTTCTGCCTATGAAGTAGAAAATGCTCTAGATGAATGTGCTTTCATACTTGAAGGTGGAGAGAGTCCTTTTCCTCTATAGGCATAGAAATTGTCATTTTTATCCCACGAGAGATGGTAGTTCTTGAGGCCCCCTGACCATTATTCTGCTCTGCATCTTGGACTAGAAGACGATCAGACTTCCTCAGATTTTTAGTAGCCTCCAGATAAGCTAGGACACATCTTCGGACATCCAAGTGGTGAAACTTCTTCTCGGCAGCCGATTTATCCTGAGGGCAAAAGGTGGGCAATGATATTTCTTGCTGGCAGTGACATTTTGAGAATACCTTTGGTAAGAAAGGGGCTCATGTTTCAGTACTATTCTGTCATGCAGAATATTAAGATAAGGAGGTCTACAGGACAATGCTTGTATTTCTTCTATTCTTCTAGCCGAGGTGATGGCTATAAGAAAGGCAGTTTTTATGGATAACAGCCCGAGAGTGATTTCATCAAGTGGTTCAAAGGGAGGATCCATAAGAGCGCAGACCTGATAGTAGGATGTAATCTACAAGCCCCTTTAAAAAACCTTTTGCTTAAATCAAACTCAGCTAACCTGACTTCCATGAAGGCACTGAGCGCTGCCATCTGGACTTTAAGGGTACTCACTCTTAACCTTTATCAAGACCTTTTTGCAAAAAGTCTAAAATTACCTTGACGTCAGGTGGTAAGGTGGAATTCCAAGAGTCCCCGACAAACTGGAGGAACGTCTTCTATGTTCTGAGATATATCTTAGACGTGACTGGTTTTCTGCTGGATAAAAGGGTGTTTATGACAACATCAGATAACCCTTTTGATTTCAGGATAGACCATTCAAATTCCAGGCAGTAAGATTCAAACGGTTGATCGTTGGGTGCCGGGCCGGACCCTGTAAAAGAAGGTCGGGATCAGAAAACGCCTTTGGAGAGACTTAGAAGCAGGGGAAACCACGATCTCCTTGGCCAATATGGGGCTATTAGAATCACATGAGAGCCTTCTTCTGCTACCTTCATCAGGACCCTTGGGATCAGTTGGATGTATAGAAGTCCCGCAGGCCAGGGACCCGAAAATGCATCCACTCTTGTCGGATTGTCTTTGAACGAGAGGGAATAAAATAGATTTTTCTGCTTGTTTTTCTTGGAAGCAAAGATATCTAGGATTGGAGGACCCCATCACCTGCAAATTCCTAGAAAGATAGACTTGAGACTCCACTCCCCTGGATTTAAATTTTCCGGCTCAAAAAATCAGCTAGAGTATTTTCTTCCCCTTTTAGATGGACTGCGGAGATTGATCTTATGTGTATCTCGGCCCAGGATAAGATCTGGAACGCAATCTGCCAGAGATTTTTGCTCTTTGTACATGTGAAGTATAACATATATTTCATTGATCCAATAAAAAATTTATTTTTACAATTGCAAAACATAACCTCTATGCTGCCCAGCACCCACAGAGAATTACATCCGAGATGAAGATTCTTGCATCAAATCTGCCCAGTAACGAGAGACGTTGCTGGATCATTAACTAGAAGAATAAAGTACATTAGAATGAAAGACACACTGAGAGTTTTCCTTTTTACTTCTGCTTTTATTGATACATTCTCAATAACATCCTTGCATAACGTTGAAGCAGTTCTGACATTGATCAGCTTTATCTGTACGTTCAGACCAATCATCACTGAGAATTTGGTGAATATCCATTTATTAGTGTTGTAACAGAGCACTGGTTTAGAGGCATCACTAAACATCTCACCACATAGGATCAATAACATGCATTTCAATCTGATGTATTTGTGCAAGGCAGTTTCAGCATGCAAGTGAGGTTCAAAAAAATCTTATTAAAGGGGTTCTCCAGATTTATACAATGTGCATAGTTTATGTAATCTTCAACTAAACAGGGTTTACTACAGACACCCAGTCATACCATCTACAGCGAGTATACCCGATTATGGTATCCTTACTATTCAAGGAATGTGGAGATGCCCTTGTTGCACTGGCAGCATAGAGCCCACAGAAATACAGTAAATGGCAATGTGGCAAATAGACGGAGCTGACTCAAGAACAAACGGATTGGGCATGTTGAAGTCCAACAGCCCAATCCTCCTTTTCCCTGACATGTGCTATTAGATGGGAGGTTAGGATACCACCACACACATTAAATTGGTTGGCTGGGTAATCTTTGGGTTCGGCTAAAGGTAATCCAATGTGTACATCCACTACCATTTCCTTTGCGATCAAACAGACATGCAGACGTTTACTGGGACACTTTTTACCCACAATGATTTTTTAAATCGCAGGCGAAAAGAAAAAAAAAAGCACTGTATGGTTTGACATGAAGATTCCCTACTGAAATCAATGGGGAAGTTCTGCACGTGGAACCCGCACTGAAATCCTTGCCCAAAATACTGTATGAACCTAGTCTTAGGCTTGGGTTTCTGATAGAGTCCATCATTATACCATATACCAGACAAAATAGTCTCACATGTGGGACTTTTTGTCCAATATGTTGACAGAATCTGTGATGGGGGCCCCAAATGAAACCTATGAAGCAGAAATGAACTTACCTTTGTATGTGCCATTTACTGCTATGAGGGTGCTTTCACGTGTCTTTTTTGAATGCAGTTTTTAAATAAAAAAATAAAAAAACAAGTGGATTTTTTTTTTTTAAGATCTTTCCTATATACTTCCTCTCCTTGCTTTGGCCTCAAAAACCACATCAAAGTAGTACATGTGAAAGCTCCCTGGTCCGAAATTCGTGATGGGCTAATATGGCACAGTGAATACCCTGCCATTAACCCAGTTTCACATGAGTGGGTGCCCATCCGAAGTACCTGATAGGGATCTGTAAAGCCGTCAAGGTGGTAAGGTGGAATTCCAAGAGTCCCCGACAAACTGGAGGAACGTCTTCTATGTTCTGAGATATATCTTAGAGCGTGACTGGTTTTCTGCTGGATAAAAGGGTGTTTATGACAACATCAGATAACCCTTTTGATTTCAGGATAGACCATTCAAATTCCAGGCAGTAAGATTCAAGCGGTTGATCGTTGGGTGCCGGGCCGGACCCTGTAAAAGAAGGTCGGGATCTGAGAAGAACGCCTTTGGAGAGACTTAGAAGCAGGGAAACCACGATCTCCTTGGCCAATATGGGGCTATTAGAATCACATGAGAGCCTTCTTCTGCTACCTTCATCAGGACCCTTGGGATCAGTTGGATGTATAGAAGTCCCGCAGGCCAGGGACCCGAAAATGCATCCACTCTTGTCGGATTGTCTTTGAACGAGAGGGAATAAAATAGATTTTTCTGCTTGTTTTCTTGGAAGCAAAGATATCTAGGATTGGAGGACCCCATCACCTGCAAATTCCTAGAAAGATAGACTTGAGACTCCACTCCCTGGATTTAAATTTTCCGGCTCAAAAAATCAGCTAGAGTATTTTCTTCCCCTTTTAGATGGACTACGGAGATTGATCTTATGTGTATCTCGGCCCAGGATAAGATCTGGAGCACAATCTGCCAGAGATTTTTGCTCTTTGTACATGTGAAGTATAACATATATTTCATTGATCCAATAAAAAATTTATTTTTACAATTGCAAAACATAACCTCTATGCTGCCCAGCACCCACAGAGAATTACATCCGAGATGAAGATTCTTGCATCAAATCTGCCCAGTAACGAGAGACGTTGCTGGATCATTAACTAGAAGAATAAAGTACATTAGAATGAATGACACACTGAGAGTTTTCCTTTTACTTCTGCTTTTATTGATACATTCTCAATAACATCCTTGCATAACGTTGAAGCAGTTCTGACATTGATCAGCTTTATCTGTACGTTCAGACCAATCATCACTGAGAATTTGGTGAATATCCATTTATTAGTGTTGTAACAGAGCACTGGTTTAGAGGCATCACTAAACATCTCACCACATAGGATCAATAACATGCATTTCAATCTGATGTATTTGTGCAAGGCAGTTTCAGCATGCAAGTGAGGTTCAAAAAATCTTATTAAAGGGGTTCTCCAGATCTATACAATGTGCATAGTTTATGTAATCTTCAACTAAACAGGGTTTACTACAGACACCCAGTCATACCATCTACAGCGAGTATACCCGATTATGGTATCCTTACTATTCAAGGAATGTGGAGATGCCCTTGTTGCACTGGCAGCATAGAGCCCACAGAAATACAGTAAATGGCAATGTGGCAAATAGACGGAGCTGACTCAAGAACAAGCGGATTGGGCATGTTGAAGTCCAACAGCCCAATCCTCCTTTTCCCTGACATGTGCTATTAGATGGGAGGTTAGGATACCACCACACACATTAAATTGGTTGGCTGGGTAATCTTTGGGTTCGGCTAAAGGTAATCCAATGTGTACATCCACTACCATTTCCTTTGCGATCAAACAGACATGCAGACGTTTACTGGGACACTTTTTACCCACAATGATTTTTTAAATCGCAGGCGAAAAGAAAAAAAAAAGCACTGTATGGTTTGACATGAAGATTCCCTACTGAAATCAATGGGGAAGTTCTGCACGTGGAACCCGCACTGAAATCCTTGCCCAAAATACTGTATGAACCTAGTCTTAGGCTTGGGTTTCTGATAGAGTCCATCATTATACCATATACCAGACAAAATAGTCTCACATGTGGGACTTTTTTGTCCAATATGTTTGACAGAATCTGTGATGGGGGCCCCAAATGAAACCTATGAAGCAGAAATGAACTTACCTTTGTATGTGCCATTTACTGCTATGAGGGTGCTTTCACGTGTCTTTTTTGAATGCAGTTTTTAAATAAAAAAAATAAAAAAACAAGTGGATTTTTTTTTTTTAAGATCTTTCCTATATACTTCCTCTCCTTGCTTTGGCCTCAAAAACCACATCAAAGTAGTACATGTGAAAGCTCCCTGGTCCGAAATTCGTGATGGGCTAATATGGCACAGTGAATACCCTGCCATTAACCCAGTTTCACATGAGTGGGTGCCCATCCGAAGTACCTGATAGGGATCTGTAAAGCCGTCACTTCAGAGCACTAGACCTGTGGTCGGCAGTAATGCAGCGTACAAGGGATTATATGTATCTGGCGATAGATGTCAGTGGGATGAGGAGACATGTAGTTTTATACAATGTTGGTGCAACAATTCTTTACGACCAAAGCACAATCAACATATTATACCAAGCACTGAAACATTAAACAAATATATGCATTTTTCTTTTTTTCTGTAATTTCTTAGAGAACCCCTTTAACCAAGCACATGTCTGGCCATGCATGCTTATTTAATACGCAACAGAAGAAAAAGAAACACTCCTAAAATACAGTAAAAAAATTATATCAAGAAACAGGAAATGAGAATGCATATGAAAACCCTGAATGCAGATAAGAAGTGGATTCAACTGAGGGAACAGAGAAAAGGGACTAAAACAAATGGGTACATATACATTTAACATCCACATGCAATAAATTCTGAGCTGAAGTAGACAAAAAAAAAAGGGAAATTTGTAAGGACAGTGCTACTCCACCCTTATTTTGCAATGAAAGGCTTCCCATATTTGCAATAGTCCCTTGGTTTTCCACACTACTACACAACGGTTAAACATGCTACAAGTATATTCTTAAAGCACAATGCACTCTGTCAGTATAATCTATAAAAATAGGAGGCCAGTGGGATTTTAGGGTTAGCTTCTCAAACATAAATAAATGTTAAATACAACTTTACATGTATAAAAGGAGGCACATGGGTGTCAAGGTAACTTCTCCCTTGAGGACCTGGTGGTTGATTTCCATGCCGTTTGGCTGTAAACCAAGGGTTTCCCACTTGCAGCCCTCCAGCTGTTGCGAAACTACAACTCTGAGAGGTGCAGGCTGGCAGGGCACGTTGGTGGTTGTAGCTTCGAAACAGCTGGGGAGCCGCAGGTTGGAGATCCCTGCCGTAAACTAATTGAACATACCACAGCACGACAGTTCCCTACTACCATCAGCTGGGAATATCACTGTAAGGCAAGGTAAGGTGATCACACTGGGTGAGATTTGAATATCATAAGCAGTTGATTTAATATGCAAATCATCCAAATGTATAAATTAATGACACTATTAAATGAGGATGTCCCAAGTAATATATGATTACCAGATTCCCCTTGCATTTAGTCCCCAAGTACTCCTAATGCGTGTAGTACCCCTATCCTTAGTTAGTACCAAACAAAACTCTTCTGAACAGTTTTCCTTTATATAATTGTCTTCGAAGGGTTATCATTAATCGCATACCGCGAGGTTCGACAAAAAAAAAAAAAAAAGCCTGCCGCCATGGCCAAATTACCAGCGGGTGACAATAGAAGGGCTGAACGATGTGTGAAGTATCACGGCTTAGCTTCTCAAACTCAACTATTGTAATTGGAGAACTACAGTGTTTTTTGGCCACACCTAAGGTTTTCTTAAGTAAGCTCTTACACAAAATGACAAGTTTGGCCTCTGCTCTGAGAATGACCTATTACAACATGACCAGTGCATGGAAAAAATAGTCAAATCAAAGATGGAAAGCGACATAAAACAACTAACTATGAACCCTATGTTGTAATGTTAAAACCTACTGTGGTTCCATTGAAAGCCTGAACGTTTAGAGTTGACTGCACACAATCCCAATATCCGAGATGTGTGCAGTCACCAGGGAGTGGTTACATGGTGAGAACACTTAAGGCGGGTTTAGACGCTCCGATGTACAGCCGATTGTTGGGAAGGACGCATTGCAGCCTGACAGTCAGCTGCCGATTCATTTACATGCGGCGATCACCTCCACAGTATGAGGACGGGGGGATGGCTATTGAGATCGTACGTCCTCATCCAGCTGCAGTGTTTCTGGGCAGTAGGTCGCTGTTTGGACTACAAGATCTGCTGCCCAGAAACAATAATTGATGTGCCCGCACGATTGACAGGATCATCCGATGAAGGAGCGTTTCACTCATTTATCGGGTGATCCGCACCACCTTTAGACTGGCAGGTTGTTGGGAACTAGCGTTTGCAGGAACGTTTGTTCCCAATAATCTGGCAGTATAAATCCACCTTTAGGCTACTTGCACAAGTTGTGGATTACGCAGTTTTTCTGCACCATCAAAGTGTATGAGATTAGAGAAATCTCATGCACACTTTCTGCATGGAAGTTCGTGTGGAATTTCTGCAAAAGAGCCCCTCACCCGTGTGCAGGTAAGCCTTGGGTGCTGCGGTTTTGGTGCCGCAAAAAATGTACCCAACAAACGCATGCAGTTTTTTCAATGACATACCTGCATTTATGGTGCGTTTACTACCAGAAGACTTAAATCACCTTAAAGGGGTTGTCCGCTTTATTTATACTGATGACCTATCTGCAGGGGTTGAGACCCGAAACCCCTGCCGACCAGCTGTTTGAAGAGAAGGCCACGTTTGCACTGCCTTTCCTTCATCGTTTACCTGCTCGCTGTCGCAAAAGCAGCGATGAGCAATGTAATTACACCTGAGCCGTCCCATTCTAGTGTTTGAGGGGACAGCCTGCCGGATCTTTGTGCATTCTGCCCTGCCTCATTACCTATAATGGGGACTACCAGAGATCCACCCGCATTCAGGCAAATATACTGAGAATCGGCACGCAGCAGTTTTCTTCCAGCCAATTCTCAGCGTGTTTGCCGGGTTGCAGCCGGATCTCCGCCGGTCCCCATTATAGTTAATGGGGCGGAACGGAGACTACAAACTTCCGGCAATGCCAGAATGCACAGAGATCTGGCAGGCTGTTACCTGCCGGATCTCAAGCGTTAGTGTGAAGCTAATTAAGTTTTGCTGTGTGTTTTTCCTTTGCTGGAACTAAATGCTCCATACTGCAGACGTTTATCTAGTACACTTTTTGCCGCACCGAAAATCCAGCACAGCCGCAACATGTGGCAGCACCATTAATAATAGTCAATAATAAAGTGCAGTCACACCCGATTTTTCAGATTTTGAGTGGCGTTCGGCTTTACATCCACTGGGCTCCAGCAATTAATAAAGGATGTAAGTATACCATTATTCTTCTATTCTAATTAAATGTCTAAGCCTGGAGGCAAATCTGACATTTTGTTAACGAATACAGACCACATTAAAGTGTATATATTGAATCTCAAACATCATTTTACCATTTTCATATATCTAAGCAACTTTTTTAATACTTGTACTATGCATTCCTTATTTTATACCGGTCCTGAGTTACAGCCTGTATAATAGTCTAGAGCTGCATTCATAATTCTGCAGGGTATAGAGCTGAAATTACCTATCATGCATTGTTGCATCTATGTCCGGACAGACCTTGTTCTGGCAATTTGCATTCTGGGAAGAGTAATCTGATGTGCGAGACTACAATGTACTCAGCTAAGTTGCTAGGGTTGTGCCAGTGAACAAACTTGTCAAGTTGTTTCCAAGGACAACCAGCGCAAGTGCGAAGGCAGATTTGCATTATAAGTGAAGATCCACGCGTGGTGGAAAAATTACTACAAAATCCACTTATGTAATATGCAGATTTTGCTGCGAATTTGTGGAAGACATCACCCTTCGGCATTGAAAAGGGTAAATTCTGCTTTAAAAATATACAGCGGAAATTGACATGATGCGGATTAAAAAATCTGCAATGCAGTTCAATTTCTGCACGGTGCCCTTAGGCCCCATGCACACAGCCGTTCCGCGCATTGGGGACTGCAATTTGCGGTCCCCAGTGCACGGGCAACATCCATGCAGCTGCCGCAGACGGATCCAAACTCATTCAACTTGAATGGGTCCATGATCCATCCGCACCGCAAAAAAAAAAAAAAAAAAAGATCCAGTTCTATATAACTTCCAGATTGCAGACCTGCTGTTTGTGGGCCGGAATATGGGCACGGCCGTGTGCATGAGACCTTATACAAGATTTAACTCAGGATCCGCAGAAGATAAGCAATGTAATACAGTATGTTTACAAAGGCGTTCGAGTTCTCTATGCAAATGAATTCACTACATTAATCGTAAAATCATGTTCAAGCACAGACACACTGGCTAAAGGTCCTATGGTATGCCTTTAAGATCCCTTTACACAGGACGATTGTCGGGAACAAATGTGCTCACAAACGCTCGTTCCTGATAACCTGTCCGTGTAAAAGTGCCGCCGATGTCCAATATCATTGGTTGAAAGCACCGTTAATTCAGACACCTAAGGGTCACTGGTTTTGGGCAGAAGATTGTGCTGCAATCAACGAATCTTTACGTGGACAATCGGACACAGGAGCAATCCCCCATCCCAATATGGTGGTGAGGATTGCTGACGAGCAGGCAATTATCGGGAACTAAGGCATTTGCTCGTGATAATTGCCTGCTCAGTCAACCCATGTAAATCGGCCTTCAAATAAATTGAAATGATCTTGTGTACGTGGTCGAAGACAGGTTTGAGTACATATAGCTATTTAATATAGAATTAAAGTTATAACGTACCACAGGAAGAAGAGAAGTGCTTACTATATCTGCAGAAGAATTTTAACTTATCTCCCTGGAGTTCATTCAACAAGAGAGCTTTCTCTGACTCGAACTCACTGAAATATTTCAAAATGCAATTAGTCTGAACTGTAAACAAGGTTATGAGGAATAATGCAGTGTTCTTGTGATTTTTATTTTTTTACCAAAACACTAAATCACTTTATACTCTAGTTTCTAGCATTCTTCATACACCTGCCTGTGGCATCCTGAAAATCTGCGCTCACAGGTCGGATGACTTGATACCTCAGTGGCCAGTCCTGTTAAGGTTGTAGAATAGGCAGCACCATAGTTGTGGGTCATTCCATCCAAGACTAAAGGCATTATTTTCACTGCCTACAAAATTAATAATTACAGAAAAATTATATACAAAAAAAAAAGAAAAAGTCATTAGAACAATGTTGCAAGCTGTTCCAATTTTTTAGTGTTTAGATACCTTAGAAATGGGATCATGAAAGCGGGACAGGTGTTCATACACAGATATACATAGACTGGCATGTAAAACTGCCTTTAGGCACTTTTGTTAAATTTTAAGGACAACCTACAATATATCGGAGGTAATGATTGGAGGGGCTCAGATGCGGAGACGCCCACTAGAATGATGGGTTTGCTGTGCTCTGGCAACTCCCATTGGCTCTCCTTAGAAAACTATGTCTCTATGACATCAAAATGTTTTTTTTTTGTTTTACTTTTATGACCCTTTTGAAACGTGAAGAAACTTTAATTCCTTGGAACGTGTTCCCACAGCAACATTTTTCTCCTATTATGATCAATTTGTTATCTGTACTAAAAAGATTAAAGCTGGATAATGAGTGATTTCTATAAAGCTCCTATGTCCCTATGAACACTGCGTAGCCGAAACGTGGTGGCAGGAAGTGTTGTTGTGGGGGCGTGACCACGGTGGGGACATAGTAACTTCAGACTCTGATAACCCAGAACAGGAAAAGTATCAGATTAAGCACATTTTTTCCATACTTAATAAAATGTTCTTTTATATAGATCTCCCTAGAGCTGTCATTTAACTATAAACCATTAACAGCCATCAAGCCGCCATCTACCGCTGTCCTCAAATGTTGAAATATTTTATTAGTGGTTTGGAAATTCTCAAAAGAACGGAGACGTTTTTTTCGGATTGCTCAAAATATTTCCAGCATTCTCTAATTCTGCTACTGGTTGGGAGAACATGACCTATGTTTGGAGGGAGGAATAATCGCCGCTGATTTGCTTGTAAAAAGGCAGGATAATCGGTGTAGCACAATCCCTGGAGGCGGACATCTTCTTCTGGAAACAGGCAGTTACAATCTGTCTTATATTTAGCAGAATCCGGACTGAAAGATGGTGAGGATGGTGCACCTCGGCTGTAACAGAAATCAAAGTCAAAGCAATGTACGGTATATGTGCGTTCAGGTGGGTAAGCTTGTCCTTTCCTATATAACCAGTCCTCTTATTTGCCTTCTAGCGATATAACATTAGATGACCCGACGATTATTATATTACATTCCCTGGTTGAAATGTTTAGCCTTAATATAAAAAAAATCCCAAAAAAAATCCAAAATGCAGGTATCCCGTGAAATGAAAATTTGAGGCTTAACACACATATATCCAGCACATATATGAACGTGTGTAAGAGTCTGTTCTTGTTGCGGCAATCTTTACAGTATATATTCTGCCTGTTTGGACAGAAACTACTCCATATCCCATGGCTTCAGCCCAGCTGTTTTGTGCTCCACCATACGAATAAAAGTGCGCCTCCTGTCATCAGGCCGCCCCACAACAAGTTGTAGAGGATGCTCATAGGCTGCAAATAAGAACAAAAATACAGGTTAGGGCATGTATATTCTAGTGATACATTTACAACACAATAAATGAAAAAAAAAATCATTATATTTAAAACTAGCAAAAGGACCCAGCTTTGCCTGGGTATATTCAATCTATTTTATTTAATGTTTCTGTGTGTCGTTAAAAAGATATTGACAGTATTCACTATAACAGTGACATCTACAGCACCCTGCCCCTCAACAGTGACCTCCACAGCCCCCCTCACAGTGCCCAGTCACTTAAAATGGGACCTCCACAGCAGCCCACCCCCTTAACTTTGATCTTTACAGCAGCCTTCCCCTTTAACAGTAAGTTTTACAGCACACCACCCCCTTGACAATGACCTCCACAGGGGCCCGCCCCCTTAAAACTGGTGTCCTAGACTTAGCATACCTGCACCTATCAGCTGTTTGAAGGGCAGGCCTCGTCATTTTTATTTTTTTATTTTTTTATTGGTCCTGGACAATGTTCATCTTGCACTCTCCATACTTTCACTAAGAATATCAGTTTTAAAAAAGCTGTAAAATCCAAAGAATGTTCTTTATCAGTAAGAATATCACAGTATATAGCTAAATGTGGATTATTGTACACAGGTTTTCATGGATTGGCTAATATCATTATTAGCCATGCTTGGTTTCGTTAGAAATGCTGATCTTCTGGCCACCATAGATAATCATCTATGCGTCTTAACGCCAGGAGCTCAATGCTCTTCATGATACAATAAAGGAGAATGTTTTACTTCTGCTATATCCTAGTGATGGCTCACTAGATATTCCAAAATTTAACTCCGAACAGTAATTTCTTCCAAGTAATTTATCCCAAATGTATCCCCTATGTATGTAAAACTATTTTTCTTAAAGGGGTTATCCAAAATTTAATTTTCTTTTAACTCCCCACCTAGTGGGACCTGTGAAAAGAAATATAGTTAACTGCTCCCCACTGCTCGGTTCAGTGGGTCTTGAGCTGTCTTCACTGCACTTGAGGAAGCCATTTAGGCGAAACGGTCGTCGGGTGATCACACTGGTCTGTATGTTTTATCTGTGATATTCTGGGCTGGGAGTGGGTAGCTTACTGATAGGGTCTCTTACGCTTATTAGCACTCATGCACTTTAGCGTTTTTTAGTCAAACCCTATTTATTATTACAATTAATTGCTGGTATACCCTGTAACTCTCTGCCCTGGGTTATATGTACTTATCAGGCCTCTGTATGTCCTTCTAGGGAGGTACTTTCCTCCACTTTGCTTATGCCTACCAACTTTTTGTATGTGAATGTGGATCATGTCTATGATGATTTTTTAATGTTCAATAAAGGTACATTTGATTATTATGTAACTGTGTAGTATGTGTTTATAGGGGTGTTACTCTGATTACACAGTGGGTGACTAGTTGGTCACTAGTTGTTTGGTGTTTGTTTACTGCACTGCACTTCCAGTCCCCGGCATCATGTACGCTGCTGCAGCCAATAGCTGACCTCAGCAGTGGCATGTCCAAATGGCATGTGACCCAGCAGTGGTGTGCGGCTTCCAGACTTGTCACCGCTGAGGCCAGTCATTGGCTGCAGTGGCCCTCTTCCGTAGCAGAAAGTTTACATGCGAGGACTAGAAGTGTTGGGAAGACTGCCCGGGATCCATAAAGCCGGAACCAAGTGAGGGGGAGCAATAAATAAGTATATTTCCTTTTACAGATCCTGCTGGGTTGGTAGAGAAATGCAGGGGTGCTCCGCTAGTGTAACTCCTTCAACAATAACATATTGGTCCCCAACACGAGTTGTGCACCGTAAGAAGAACAACTGATAATGGCAGAAGCACTCATTTACGGAGAGAGACCAGGCTGCTGCACCTTCCTGCCGGAACCATCCATCAGGAGCCGGAACAGATCGAAGAGGTGAGCTTAAAGGGGTCCTCTCACTTCAGAGAGTGGCATTTATCATGTAGAGAAAGTTAATACAAGCCACTTACTAATGTATTGTGATTGTCCATGTTGCTTCCATTTGGGGGTGGATTCATTTTTCTATCACATTATAAATTGCTTGTTTCCATGGTTACAACCACCCTGCAATCCAACAGCGACGGCTGTGCTTGCACACTGTAGGAAAAAGCGCTGGCCTCTTTGGTGGCGGGGACCCTGGGAGTGCACATAGGCTGGGGCTTTTTTCTATAGTGTGCTATGACGGCCACCGCTAATGGATTGCAGGGTGGTCATAACCATGGAAACAAGCAGGAAGCACTATGGACAATCACAATACATTAGTAAGCGCCTTGTATTAACTTAGCTGAAGCGAGAGAATCCCTTTAACCTGAGGAAGGCGGTAGTAAGCAGCTGAAAAGCTATTGCCATTTCATTTTTCTATGTTTAATGTTTTTTTTTTTTATCAATAAATAGCATTTTATAAAATCCCAGTGCAGCATCCGGAGCTTCTCGTTTTTTGTACTTACCTCTTCCGATGCTGGGTTGGTGGGGGACTTAAAGACTGTAGTAAATCCCTTTAAAGATCTTTGTATGTGGCTGTAAGCTGTCAAAAAGGAGGGCTGCACGTGAAGGCCCCCCCCCTTCTATTAGCTGTGTTGAGGGTCCATTGAGTACTAGATTTACTAAACACTGATCCGGCACATTCAGTCCAGTACATGAAGTCTTCCCTTCCAATTTACCAGTCAATGACTTTTAAGGAGAGATCAGCATTCCTTCTGCTCCAGAGAACATCAGTGACTAATCCAAATAAAATGCACTAAATAAAAATAACCAGAATCAGAAACTCGGTGCTGCTTAAGTGGCGTACAGTGACCTCACTTTCTACGTGCAACAGAGGGATAACTGGCGCACGGTTTGCAGGAGAATGGTAAGTCGTGCAATGCATCTCATGGGAATGCAGTAACCCGACGGGTGTGCGATCAGTGATGCAGCAGCCGCGTTCTGTTTTTCATTAATCTTTAAGAGATGAAACGTGTCATAGACCAACAACGAGCGTAGTGCGTGCTAACACTGGGGTACAAATGAGCTAAATCACCAGATGCGGCACTGGTTAAAAGACATAAGGGCCAATAAACAGTGTCAGTTTATATAGGCCCTTTAGCATTTCCCAGACATATGCCACTGTATTATCTTATATCACCAATGGGCTCCCATGTTTAAACACCAAATATAGAATAGCACAGTCGACTCTGCTCCTCTGTGCAGCTGATAAAAAGGTATGCTGAACAGACATTGCAAACACAACGTTAGTAGACCCTAATACACAATAAAGAGAAATCTTCCTTTGGTTGAAATTTGCTCCATGATGAACGAGATTTTGTCAGTTGCTCCTCAGCGACAGACTGAAAACGGACATGGTCATGTACTATGGAGCAGGGAATTACTATAACGTGCAGTAAACCTCAATAAAAAGGAACGTTTTCCATTAAAGGCTCATTTTAGGGACCACTGCGATGCAGAATTTAAAGGGGTTCTGCAGTAATTTTAAACTGATGATCTATACTCTGGATAGATCATCGGCAGGGGTCCGACACCCGGGACCCCCATCGATCAGCTGTTTGAGAAGGCAGCGGCACTGGCAGTAGCGCCGTGGCCTTCTCGCTGTTTACTGCAGGCGCAGTGACGTCACGACTAGTATCACTGGCCTGGGCGGGGCTAAGCTTCATTCGAGTGACCGGAGCTTAGCCCGCCCAGACCATTGATACTAGTCGTGACGTCACTGGGCCTGCGGTAAACACTGAGAAGGCCGCGGCGCTACTGCCTTCACAAACAGCTGATCGGCGGGGGTCCCGGGTGTAAAATTACTGCAGAACCCCTTTAGGTGTGAATGAATAATACCTGTCACTGACCAATAATACAGATGAGTGGAAGTGGCTAACTTGCAGAAGTACTTTTGCTTTAAGTAAACAGTGCGCCTTTCATTCTTAACCTCTTAAGTCATCGGAGATTCTCGTCGGATGCACACGGCCGGTTTAAGCCTAATCTTTTGAACGGTTTCCAGCATCTCTAACTGCGCTCAAAAGCATTCAGGTTCTGTTACATGGCGTCAATACTTCGAGGCCTCGCACAAAGCAGATCAAGACTGATTAAAACATGTCATACTAAGGAGACTGTAAGAATTGACATGGGCCGATCATGGGAACAAACGCTTGTATGAACATTTGTTCCTGATAATTGTCCTGTGTAACGGTGCCGCTGACCACCAGATGAACGAGACAGTCCTTGCTTATCGGGTGAAGGCATCATTGATGTGGTGCCCAAAGTTTCTGCAGTGCAGTGTAGACAGGGACGTGCTGCCCAGAAACAATGATTCTCTATGGGAACGAGCGATCACTCATTCCCATACATACAGATGGTTGCTGCCTGGGGTGGACTGGTCTTAGACCCTAAAGGAAAATGTCCCAGTGGGCTGATGCCCAGGGGGCTTCCAGCCAGGTACAGTGGTGGCAGATGCCCTCCTGTTCAACTGTATCACCCTCCTCAGAACAATGATACAGCTTTATACTGTGGCGTGGGTATCACTATTTCTTGTTGGACTGCGGTATTTGGTTTTGCAGAGGCAGTATTTTGTGCTACACTGAGGTATTTGACTCTGTTGGGGTATTAGTTTGTTCTGCAGTATGGTATTGTTGGCTCCACCTACCTATGTTTCGCCGCCTTCTATCAATTTGAACCCACTTTTAGTTTTTTTCCCAGTCCGCCCCTGGATGCTGCACGGAAATGGTTCCCAAAAACCGCATGCCCAGTCGGACCCCGTAAAGGACCTTACCCTAACAAAATATCCGTGTGTTTAAATGACCAACTCAGGACAATTTTATCATCTGCAAAATTGGCCAGATATTTGGGTATGTAATATTAAAAATTAAGGACTTGATGGCAAAAAAAAAAACAGTAATGAGAGTAATGTCCATACAGTGTAATGGAGAGTGATTGCACATGGATGTCCACTGGAGAATGGTTGGGGCCCCAACTGCCAGGTCTCCAGTAATCTCACTATTATAACATGCTTGATTGTGATTAGTGTTGAGCGAACTTGTGTTTTAGGTTCTGCGTCCAAAGTTCGGTTTATCGAAGAATCCCAGTTATGGATTCTGCTACCACGGACCATAACGGAATTTGGAATCCAAAATGGGATTCTTCAATAACCCGAACCAGAACTTTGGATGCAGAACTTAAACAAGTTTGCTCAACACTAATTGTGATTGGAAAAAAACCTCTGAAGTGTATATCCAACTTTGGACACCATTTTAGACTTTAGATGCTGAATAACTTGTAACTACATTGCATTTATTATCAGAGCCAAGTTCCTTAGACTTCTTTCATATACACTTTTTTAGGCTTATAAAAAAAACTAAAACAAAAAAAAAATAATTTTTTTACCACTATGTGGTGGCTTGTTTTATACAGACATTTTCGGCACACTTTTTTTTCCCTATAGAGAAGCCCATGGAACAATGCGTGAAAAATGCTAAACCTAAAACATTTGACGGTTTGAAGAAAAATAGGACCACTTTCCGGCGCTATAGGCATATAAATCGATCGGCACGATGGCTTGGATGTTTTTTCTTTTTATTTAATGATGATAAACCTAAAACATTCAGCATTTTATCCCAACCAAAAACAAACAGTGATAAAAACACCGCAAATATAGTGCTCTTAGTATTTTTTTACATGTAACTTCTTTTCGCAGTGTTTTTACTTTCAAAATTACATAAAAAAGGAGGGGAATTGCCAAAATGCAATGTGAAACTGTCCTTTGGCATGTTCACATGGTGGATTTTGATGCGGCGGACCTGCTTGCAGCCTAACTCCATTGAATGGATCTAAACCATGAGGGGACACCCACCGCAGCTTCAAGCAGTATCTGTCTCTTCTTGGCACAGTTGTGGATTCACACCACTGGCTGCGTAGACTGCAGCACCACATCTCATCGAAAACAATGGGAGGCAGATATTCAGATGAATGGGTTCTGAAAGTCAGGTGAATGGAACCGATTTACAGGGGCAGAAATTTCTGCAACTAAATCTGCCACCTGTGAACATACCCTAAAGAAGTTAGATTATCCTTGATTAGGTTAGTGATGAAAAAAAAAGCCCATAGAATTCTTTGGTATGTAAAACCTGCAGGTTTACAGCCTTGGTTTCTCTTCTTTGCAGGAAACAGGGAAAGCGACACACAAATAGCACACAAAAATCAGCATCAAATTCTAGAAAGGTGGACTTTTCGAGCTGAATTTCAAGACAATCGACGGCATTTCTGTGAAGCTGACCCTTGGCACCTCTGGTCCAGATGTGCAGTTGGCTATGATAAAACCCGTGTGCTGGTATAACACTGTATAAATACATAAGAACAACTTGGGTAATAAAATAAGTCATAAGTAAGGGTGATGTTGCTCTGAGCGGATGTCTAAGTAAACGTCAGTAGAGTTAAAAAGTGCAGCGTGGGTGTGCACCCCGTGACAAATTCATTCAGAATTTTACCAGTGCAAAAGCCACGCTAAGCGACATTAGCATTTCTTATTGTGCAATGTAATAAAATGACTGCTGTGTTATCCATTCCAACACAAAAACAAAGCACAGTCAGCACTTTCAATCCAAGGATGTAGAGATGGAAAATAGAGATAAAAATAGTGGAATTCTTAGAGAAAGGGACATGGAGTCGGAATGAATTATCCGGTTATCAGTTTTGCGAGATGCTGTTAGATCTCACATTCCCATACTGAAGACTGGACAACGCAGTAGACATTATTTTAGGAGCAAACATGACATGTTTTACTTCTGAGGAATGACTGAGATCTACAGAACTGCAGGAGGACTTGGCAACCCCATCGCCAGGAGCTGAGCCAATACTGATAGAGCAGGAATGTCAGGCTGTTTATTTAGCTGTTTGTATGGTGTTTACTTATATCCCATAAGATTTGGTGTTCCCTGTGTGGAGCTTTAAGGATGCCGGGGGCATGGCTCATGCGATAGTCCCCTGTCGATTCTCCAAAATTAAACACATTTGGATTTACTTATGACAAATCATAGGAGACACTTTTGTACGACAATAACATTAAGACTGTAAATGGACAAACTACTGCGTATAGATCACGGGGCACATTCGGTTTTAGACGCCTGCACTGGCGGTGGATCCGCCGGAGTTCTGTGGAGGTACAGGCCTCTTCATAACTTCGGCGGATCCTCCGCCACTTCTAAACATAAGCCAGCTTCCTAGCTGTCTTACATTTAGACCTTTTTCTACGCCTGAAACAGTCGTAGAAAATGGTAAATGTTCCCCGACTTTTTTAGACCTGGCGTTAGAGGGGAGAAGTCGCAGATTGCAAATCTGAGCCTGAAATACGCCTAATATAGGCATATTTCAGCATCATAAGTGGCCCCCATGTTCTTATAACACCTATTAAAAAGAATATATAATATACCTATAAGACCTATAAAAGTTATCAGTCATTTCATGCATTCTCTGGTGGTTTATTTCATTCATGCATTTCTTACTTGCGTTTTTTATAGAGAAGCCTACAGGAAAATGCATGAAAAAAATGCCATGCATAGAAAACGCTGTTTTGCAAGCAACTAACCCAAAAACACACCAAAAGTAAAAAAATGACAGAAAAAATGTACTGTTTATCTACTGACTTAAAGAGAACCTTTCACTGATCCACAGTTTATTAGGAAAAGCTATGTACATGGAGAGCGGCACCCAGGGATGTCCCTGCACTTACTTGTATCCCTGGGTGCCGCTCCGTTCGTCCTCTGTAGCCCCCGGTACCGGCGCTCCTGCTGCTCCAATTTTGCCTGGGGCAGAGACATCTTCTTCTGCCCTGGGCGTCTCCTTCTCTCAGGGCTTGAGCGCTGGCCAATCGCAGCGCTCAACTCATATTCAGGATACCGGGGGCTACAGAGGACGAACGGAGCGGCACCCAGGGATACAAGTAAGTGCAGGGACATCCCTGGGTGCCGCTCTCCATGTACATAGCTTTGCCTAATAAACTGTGGATCAGTGAAAGGTCCCCTTTAAGGGCCCTTTACACGGGCGGAGAATCCCACAGATAATCACTAAGGAGTGTCCAAAGGAATACTTTTTAGTGATTATCTGGCAGTGTAAAAATGACGCTGATTACCTATTGAACAGGCGAAACACTCGTTCATAGCATAACAGATCATTTGCGCAGACACAAAAATTGTCATTTGCGAACAGCAGATCGTGCAGTCTAAACACGTTTTGCTGCCCGCAAACAAGTCAGTAGGGGGAAGAACGATGGTATTAGCGATCACTGTAGAGGAGATGGCTGCATGTAGCAGCTGTGTCCTCCACTGATGAGCAGGCGATAGCTAGGAAAGAATGCTTCTTTCCCGACAATTGCCTACTGTATAAAGGGACTTTTATTGCCAACAGCTGTCGATTTTTCAGAATTAAAGGGATTTTCTGGGATAGGTCATCAATATGAGAGCGGCAGGGTCCAGTGGATACTGGCTGTGCTTGGTATGAATGCCCAGCCTCACTCACCTGAATGGGACTGAGCTACATCTAGGCCACGTGACATCACTGGCCTAGGAAGAGGCCTCAGTGCTCACAGAGCTTCACCCCCACTGATCTTATATTAATGACCTATCTTGAGGATAGGCCAACAATATGAAAATCCTGGAGAACCCCTTTAAAGCTGTGAAAGCCATTAACGTTGATCGTTAGGGGTCCAAGCCTAGGCTAGTTCTGCAGCACAGTCTATTCATTTGTCAGTACATACAGAGAATACCTATTTGCCATTTGCCATACTTTATTTTACTCCTCGTCTGCTTTTGAGCTCAGCTCCATTAGGTCAGAGCTGTGATTTGTGACTACATCTTCACTATAGTGTCTGCAGGAAGTCTAAAACACGCCTCCCGTTTTATTATTGGTCCAGGATGACGCTGCTTACAAGGGGAAACCGCTGGGCTGCCTGATAAGGGGTACGGAGGGGGCTACAGATAATGAAAACAGTGGCTCCCTTATTGGCTGCCGTGCTGGATGGGTATGTGGATGTTTTTATATAATACTGGATACGGTCCTCTCTCCCTTCATCCACCGTGTACTGGGGATACAATAACCTGTCATTAATTCATTTATTGTTCCTTATTTGATATTTTCCTCAGAATAGGTCATCAATACCAGATCGGTGGGGGTCAATTAAATGAACAGCAAAAACCAGGGCTCAATAAAAATAAAATTTTAGTTACCATTACAACTATACAAGAACAGGAACAATATTTGATCATAGCACTGTACTATAAAGGACAAGACGTAGGATGATGTGATAATTTCATGGATGAACATCACCTTTTTAAGTTTCTTAAGGTGGATTTCCATGGCCCGAATATTGGGAACAAAGTTCCTGCCAACCCTCGTTCATTGGGCAATCCTGTCATTCATGCAGGCACACCATTTATCGTTTCTGGGCAGCAGATCCTGCGGTCTAAACGTCGATCTGCAGGCCAGAAACACTGCAGTCGTATAGAGACGAGCGACTGCAATAGCCATCCCTCGTTCTCATACTGTAAACGCGTGGTCTCCTTCACCAAACTGGCAGCCGACTGTTGGGAAGGAACGTTGGTAAACCCATCTTCACTGATTGCTCTGTGCTTTCAGGACAGGACAATAATCTTGACAATACATGAGCTCCTCCTTGATGAGGACGATAAATAAATGTATTCAGTAGCTGCTATCCTGCTCAATGGAGATCCTTACATCCTTAGGAAGTTGGCACACGTGTAATTGGTTCTCCACGGCACTGACTGTAAATCGCTCACATTGGTAATTCCTGGAGCTCACATGTATCTTTTTGCATCAGGTCGTTGCTCCATATTTTTTATGCTCCGGTATTGCTCTGTAAGGTCTCCAATAACAGATGATTATCTTATATATTGTTTTTGTTGTATTGCCCTCTTTGTCCCCTGATGAACCTTTATCAATCTACTTCGGGATTTAGGGTATTATTTCTTTCACAATTTTGGTAGGACCTCTAGGGGCATATTAGGCTTAGGTGCGAGGACAGGGGGCATCCACCATCAGGGTGCGCCTCTGGGCTGAGCCACTATCTAGGGTTCCGACAGGGTCAGATTTCCCGCTATGTAGCCCTTATTTTCCCCTGATGCCAAGTTTATCACTGATTATCGGAATAGCAGCGCTACGTTGGGATATACGGTACATTTTATACACTATATATTAAAAGTTATGTTTTAATTGGTTTTTGCTTTCTGTGATAAATAATTTTATCTCCGGATCGGTGGGGGTTCCAGACCAATAACATGATGTTGAATCCTAAAGATATGCAGAGATTGGAGTATCCCTTTAATGTGGAAGGTATTTCTTTTGCTATCTCAGAGATCTGTTTTCAAGTCCCGGGAGGTTTGTATCAGCATCTGCAAAGGTTTTCTTTTGAGAGACAACAGAAGGGAGTGGTGGCTGGAGAACGCAAGCCCTGCTCCAGGGCACACATTTTCTAGGCAATGTAATAAACTCTCTGACAACAATTCCGGCTCATCTCTATCAGTGCAGAGCTATAGCAAAACATCTATTGTAAAACCCGGGAAGAGAATAATGACGTCATGTGTAATGTGGACCACGTATCTCCACGCACATCCATCACACTACTCCAAGCTCCTACTTTACTCCTTCCATTCCCCATCTATGTATTCTAGATCTGCAATATCCTCATCTCCACTTTCTCTATTTGACCCTCTCTGTCTCACTCCCCAGAGAGTCACATTTTCAGCTGCATGTAAGCTTTCAATCCACTGAGAATACAGGCATTTAGTCCACATCAAGCTGAAACAAGGGGATGGTCAGGAGGTGGGTGTGGGATATTCTCTCATAAGATTAGGCCTACAGCAA
This sequence comes from Bufotes viridis, assembly GCA_033119425.1. Lineage (NCBI taxonomy): Eukaryota > Metazoa > Chordata > Amphibia > Anura > Bufonidae > Bufotes > Bufotes viridis. Next base: position 137,320,403 of record CM065597.1, on the reverse strand, counting down.
AGGAATGTGCCTGGGGCTGAGGGGGAAATTATTGTTCTACATTGTGTTTAATATATATTTAATACCATCAGATCGGTGGGGGTCCACGTCGATTTTGTGTTATACATGAAACATTATGAGCTGAAGCTACCAATGTGTAATCATATTCCAAAAAAGTTACATTCTATATCTGTTGGGAATGCTTTTGTGCTCACCTTGTATAATGACCTACCGATTTTCGTTTGGCAAAACAGGAGGATGAAAGGCGGATAATATTATGTTTATGCACCCAATCAGGCATGTACAACATACATAGTGGGTGACTGTGGGTTGGCAGAATAGAAGGCAACTTAAGAGGTGTATCAGCCCCAATCACTGAAGGGGTCGGGAGCAGCTTACATGCGAGTATAGGCCCATTTCCTTCAACCACATTTGTCTGGACCTTGACATATGGAATATTTATTCTGCAACATTTACCTCTTAGGTTGTGTTCACACATCCCATTTTTGGTACATTTTTGCCACTGAAGTATTTAAACATAATATAATTGTGAATGGGATTGTTTCAAACTGCAGAACGTCCCATAGCTTGTATATTATGGCATATGCAACAAAAATAGCATGGCACCACTATTGCAATACTTTTGGGGGGGAACACAAATTAAGGAGTGATACCTATATTGGTGAGCCAGGAACATCACATCTGCACATTTTTGGAGCACAGACGGACCTTTATTTGTCAGCTTGCTTGCAGATATAATTTTTCTGGTTAGCCAATAAAGGCTTTAGGCAAAGCTTAATTGCTTTGTAAGCTAAGCTTTAAAAAACAAATTAAAAAAAATCAGATTCAGGCATAAAAAGTACACAAGGACAAAGTACAGGACAACGTAATCTGAAGATCAGGGTGGGATCAAACCATACATGTAACACAAGTAGTGACATCCATGAACCTATTCTTATTTATGTAACAGAAATTGAAAACTGTTCGCAGACCTCCTTCTCCTTTACAAGATTACGTCACCCCAGGCAGAATAATGTTAATGCCCATTGATTGAACATTTTCTTGTAGACATGTTTTATGTCCTGAGGTCAATCCGACGGGGCAAAAGTCAAATGTGGTGCAGGGTTTAGAGTCTGGAAAAAAATGTGCAGACAAAAGGCAGGAAGAGTGAGACCCTATCTGATTTTACTAGCAGCAACATATCAGTATAGTTTTCTATACTTGTGGAAGATAGGAGGGTATCTGTGACAGCGGTCTTCCTGACAGTGGCATTACATCAGACCCTGAGGAATTCCTACTGCAAACAGTCTGATACCATGCAGTCATGGCTGAAATCACAGCTTGTCAGGGGGGAAGAATCCTTGAATGTACAGAAAAATGATTAACAACATCTGGAATACCTTCAGTAAGGGAAGAGATAAAAGTGGTAACCAACAGAAAGAAACTACATTTTAGAGGCCAAAAAGGGTGTCTTCCTCCGTGCTATCCATGACTACTGTATTACATTACCTTCAGCTGTAAAACCGGTGTCACGTCTATTATTACCCAATCAAGCTTCTGCTTTTATGTGCATTACTAACAAATAATTCTCAGAATTTATAAAGAATGAACTGGAGTCCCCACCTTGTGTCTGAGGGGAGATCGATGCAATATACTGTCTCTGGGCACCAGTAGTCCTAGAAAGATTTGGACTCAGGGCCAGGTTGGTGTGTGTATATATATATATATGTGTGTGTGTATATATATATATATATATATATAGGTTGGACAAGGAGTAGTCCTATAACAAGCACTTATCCCCTATCTAAGTCTCTGTCAGGGCCCTGAGATCCCTTATTTGAATGAAGTGGCCAAGTGATTCTACTCTTTTAGGCTACAGTCACACGACCGTATTTGTTTTGCGATCCACAAAAAATACGGATAATGGCCTTTTGGCATTTTTTTTTTTTTTGCGGATCCATTGTAACAATGCCTATCCTTGTTCACAAAACGGACAAAAATAGGACATGTTTTAGATTTTTTGCCAGGCCACGGGATGGACATACGGATGCGGACAGCACATGGTGTGCTGTTCTCATTTTTTTCGGACTTATTGAAACAAATGGGTCCTCATCCAATCCAAAAAACAAACAAACAAACAAAAAAAAAACGGAACGAACACAGAAACAAAATAAGTTTGTGTGAATGTAGCCTAAGTCAGAGTAGTCCCATGGAGTTGAATGAAGCATCAACATGCATGTCTGACTGCTGCTCCTCCATTCAAACGGGGGGAACTTAGGAGTCCCGTTCTCATCACCGGGAGCACCCATGGTTGGACCCCTGCCAATAACACTCTTGCAGATAGACGTTAAGGGGCACATTTATTAAGACCGGCCAGTCTTAATAAAGCCCAAAGCTGGTGGTGGATCTGCCGAAGTTATGAAGAGGCGCCGGCCTCTATATAACTTCAGCGCATCCAGTGACGAATCTAAATGTAAGACAGCTTCCAAGCTGTCAATGGTGAATGAGACGGGCCTGCCGGCCCATCCCATTTCCCACCACGCCCACTTTTTTTTGGGACCTGGTGTAAGCGGGGGGGCGGGGTTGGGGAATCGCAGATTGCGGCGCAAGTAGGTGTACCTATTGATACCAGGGCTACACATGAGTCATACTATTTGATTTTTCATAACTATCTTACATTGATGCTTTGCTGTTCAAAAGCACATTCAGAAGCTGTGATTCCACTGTAGAGTTCTCAACTGCATGGCCCTTGAAAACTATACTGCTTCCAGTGGGAATTTGTCATTTTCGCTGCAATTTGAAGAATGCACGTTCGACAGATAGATAACCTGGTAACAGCATTAGGAGCATGTGTGTACAAAGCAACCTTGGAAAAAAAATAAAGAAAAAAAATTTGTCTGATTGGGGAAAGAATGTACAATTTATAGATCAGCACGTAGAAGACGACTACATCATAAGACAACTGTGATGAAAGAGTTCCTGGAAATTATTCTATAGAAGGAAGTCTGGTTCAGATTAAGCTTCTGGAGATACTCCTCCTCCTCCTCCACAGATTCTAAACTCTGTCTCCAAATGCGCTGAGACCCCTTCATAGTTAGTTAACAATACGAGAAAAATGATGCTATAGAAAATCTAGCAGAGCTATGAATGTGGAGATCTCTGGTTCCATGTGAGGTACAGGGCTGGTTCTAGCCTTGTGAGAAAAGGATTGTTATGTACTATATGTTGTCTGATTTTCATTCTTCACAATGATCATACGATAGCCCCTTTAATGGAGAATGACATGGAGACATTGTATGTACGGTAGGAGAGAAAAGGGAGGATCAGATATAAACCATAAGACAAACGCCATGTAAACCAGACACTGATAAGAAAATGCCAACTTCAAAAGGCATATCCTTGAAACACCTCCCAAGAAGTGGTGAAATGCTCCTTGTAAACACTTGAGTGAGACACTGTGGATCTGTGATTTGCTAGTTCAAAGAGAGAAACTAATGTGTTTAGCAATAAACTAAGGGTAACAATTAAAATGCATACTTTCTGTATCTTGGCCGATACTTTTTCCCCCCAATAGTTATCACATGAGCCAATAAGCTGCTCATGTACGTGACATAAGACTAAGACATTAAAGGGGTTTTCCAGGATTGAGATACTGATGACCTATCCTAAGCACAGGTCATCAATTTCTGATTAGTGGGGGTCCGACACCCAGGCCCCCGCCAATCAGCTATTTGAAAAGGAATCGGCGCTCTTATAAGCGATACCAAGCACAGCTACCATACAATGTACGGCTCTGTGATCACAGAAGCGCCGGTACCTTCTCAAACTGCTGATCGGCGGGAGTCCCGGGTGTCCGACCCCCACCGATCAGATACTGATGACCTATGCTTAGGATAGGTCATTAGCATCAAAATCCCCGAAAACCACTTTAAAGAGCTGTTTCCATCTCAGGCATATATGTGGTGGCCTGTACAGCAGTAGTTACAGTAATACCCTTAGGGGTGGTATGCTGTTTTCGTAACTACTGCCATAGGATGGGTATTCATATCTCAGCCATTGTTACAGTCAGTTGGTGTGGACCCACTATGCCAACCAACCAGTCTGACTTTGGGCTAAACCTAAGTGTGTTATCCTGGTAGTCAGCCTTTAATCCCCGTACAGGAATCTGGAGCCACCATGCCGCTACCTTTTGGAGTAGTCTCGGTGTGGTTCACAGCTGCCCATGGGGGTCAGAGACACTGGTGTGGGTACTGAGAGGTCAGGCAAACTTGTAATCAGTAACAGACCGAGGTCAGGGCAGGCAGAGTTTGTGTGAATCTGTGAAACAAGTCTGAAAGTCAGGGCAGGAAGCACAGGGTCAGTACAGTGATCAGGCACAGGTCAGGTGGCAGACAGTCAGTATCTAGGAATCAGGTAGAAGTTGGTAGATGAGTAGACAAGCAGAATATAGCAAATCTTCGAAGGATATAGCAAGCTAGTAAACCTCTTACTCAGGTAGAGAACGAGCACGGCAAATATTTAGTAAAAACTGATTAACGGTAGAAACAGCCTAGCAGCTGCCCACAGGACAAAAGCAAGGTTTAACCCTTTATTTAAATCATTTATTTCGCGCTGACATATTCCGCAGCGCTTTACAGGCATTATCATTGCTTGCTGTCCCCAGTGGAGCTCACGATCTATGCTCCCTATTGACATGTCTATAGAGTGTGGGAGGAAACCAGCATACCCGGAGGAAACCCATACAAACACGGGAGAACATATAAACACCATGCAGATGTTGTCCTTGGTCAGATCTGAACACAGGACCCCAGTGCTGCAGTTCTAACCACTGAGCCACTGTGCTGCCTATGCAGAATGAGTTAAGGTTTAATGAAGAATATCCTCAATAGACACACAGGACACCGATGTACGGGCCCCAATGCCGGAGTGCTGGAACTGCAACACAAACAGGGCGAGTGGAGCGGCATCCTTACTTGCCCTAAGTAGAAGAGCAGCGGTGGGCACAGGCCGCCAACGTAACAGCAGCAGCAGCCACCCCTGGGCGATAACTGTTGATTGCCAGCAAGACCTAATTTAGGAATGGGGTAACCAGAAGGGTCAGCACTTTAAATACCCATGAATTACCATATACTGTTATTAACAAGTCACAATATGAACATGCCAGCCACTCTACTAAAATCAATATTTTCTTGCTTTTTTTTTTTGCCATTTCCAGTACAGTTGCACTGATGCTTGCCTCAACATTGTGATAGTGCTGGACCTATTTTACATTTCAATGCTACCAAACTGTGACCCTTGACAATTAGACTATCTTCTTGGGCCTTTAGGCCACAGTGATAAGCTGGAAGAAGGTTATAATTTAGAGAAATAGAGATTAGACCTTTTGTGGTTTAGGGCTAAAGTCAAAAGGACAAAACTGCACTTCTAATGGGTTCTTCAGGGGGATGAGTTTCAGTTCACCTAAGGCAGGAAAATAGTGATCAAGTAAAAAAAAGTAATAATTGGTGGCATAATTTGGCCATTGGAAAAAAAAAAAATGTATATAAATTTTTTTGCAATGGTCAACTGTATGGGAAAATGCAGTATATCAAAAGGACGCTCTTTTGGCCTCCGTAGGGTGAATAAGGGCCGAAGGCTGCATTCTCGCAGGGAGCCCCCACAGTGCATATGCATAACATGATGTGAACACAGCCTAAAGAGAACTATTGAATTATATGCAATGAATGGGGATTTAGTCTGAAAAATACAGTAATTTTTTTAAAGGACGAACCTAGGATTTAGAAGAGGAAAATAAGAAAAAACATTTTTCTCACGACACCTCAAATTAGACCCCCAATCCTCAGACTCCCATTCTTCACCAGACCTTAGATCAGACCCCCAAGCTCCATCAGCCCTCAGATCAGACCCCCAAGCTCCCTCAACCCTCAGGTCAGACCCACAAGCTCCATCAGCCCTCATATCAGACCCCCAAGCATCATCAACCTCAGATCAGACCCCACAACCTCCATCAGTCTCAGATCAGAATCCCATCAGATCCCCCCCAGTCTGCATCAGCCTCCAATTAGACCCCCAACCTCCATCAGCCTCAGCTTAGACCTCCATCAGACACAGGACTCGCCACTCCCGGTCTTCTTCCGGTGTATGGAGTCAGGACACAGTGCAGATAGGGGCCCGGAGGAATACCAGGAAGGGTCAGTACAGCCAGAGCATACCTGCATACTAATGACCACTTCCACAATGGAACTGGTCATTAGCATTCACACTATAAAATGCACTGCCATTTTTCTCCGTACTTTTTTTTTTTTTTTTTTGGGGGGGCATCTTATAGTGTTAAAAATACTGTAAATATTACAGGGTGTTAAACACTTCTTTGGTATGTGTCTGCAGAATATGTTGGCGATAGTAAACTGAATACATAAACTAAATGTAGCCATACATAGTAGATGTGAATGAGCAAATGTCAGTCAAACTTGCACATTTTGGTTGGACTATCTGTCCATGTTATGTGTGGGGGATGTCTCGACACTGCCCCCATGGAAGATGCTGGACGTCAATATGCCCAATTCTTTAGTTCTATTGGATGATAATATTCCCAATCGAAAACATATGCACACTTGGCCGAGCGGAACGTGGACATGTTTTGGTGCTGGACAGCTATAGGCAGTGCTTAATATTTCATAATGGTTTATAAGTTACTTTTCGGGAAATTAAAGGGTTGTGTCATCTTAGACAATGGGGGTAAATCTCTAGAATATGCCTCCATTGTCTTATAGGTGCGGGTCCCATGGACCTATATCGTGAACCAAGCACCGCAAAGTGTTGGCTGGAGGACTCCAGCCACCACCAAGCTCTCTCCCCATAGAAGTGAATCGAAGCGCACCATGCATGACTGGCCACCTTTCCCATTGACTTCTATGGGCCCGACAGAACTAGTCGAGCCAGTGCTCAGCAATTTTCGGTGGCCTTATAGAAAATGAATGGGGACTCAGTTCTCGATATCTGTGTGGGTACCTAGCCATATGTCCCCATTGTCTGAGATGAGACAACGCCTTTAAGTTTTCCTACACAAGAGCATGTAATGAACGAAAATCACTGGCAAACACTACCTTTGTCATTTCTATTCCACAATAAACTAGGATGCACACTGATCAGTTTATAGACGGCAAGAACGTAGGTGTGAGGTGGCAGAAATAATCAGCATGGTTCAATTTAAAAACCCAGCGCTCGAGAGTCTAACTCTGGAATTACAAAAGTTAAAAATAAAGCTGGAGGCTGCAGACGAAAGCAAATATACAGTAGGGCGAAATGTACAGTGTGCAGGCAGAGCTTCCACTCCATGTCCTAATATAGTAAAAAAGGATTGGATTCAGTTTGATAACTAACAAAAATGTCAAACAATTGTTCTTTGCCTCCTTGGCAGGAAGAGAAACTATCTCTTATGAGCATTACACATACAACAAGAGTTTTCTCCGCTCACTAAAAAGGAAATTGTACTTTCATGCGGCCGCTCTTCGTTAGGATAACATTACAGCGGTTTGCAGGACAAATTCATTATGCCGAGCTTTTCACAGCCGTCTGTTAGGGGCATAGAAAAGACTCCTGCGTATACATGCAGTAATGTATCTTCAGGGCACAGGGCGGACAAAGGCCTATGGGGACAGGCGTCTACTCCTCATTATGAGCACGAGGGGTCATATTAACACGGTGGTATCTCGTCAGGAATTTATTCAATTGTCATCTATCTACATGTGTATCCTTTCTATGATAGGAGTTCCTGTGTCGCCCCAGATGTGCGCTGACTGAATGTATTTCACAGCAGCCATACATCTGTAGGGGATATATTAAATGGTTATTTTTTCCTGTAAAATGACATCATTAGGTCTTAACTTTCACAGCAAAGAGTCTTTTCGTTGTAAAAGGTGTTACTGGTAAAGGAAACGCAAGGGATTATTTCTGCAGAAGTGACTGCTATGTAGCCGCAGACCTAAGTGTATGTCACTAGGATATTTAGCACATTACTCTGCTTGATATGGCAGTGTGAAATATTAGAAGCGTTATTCATGATTCAATGCAATGGTTCTCAAACTTGGCCAGTCCAAGGAGGCCCCACAGAGGAGACTTTCAAGCTATCTGTAGGCTTAGAAACCATAGAGCAACATACAAATAATGGTGCCAATCTAAACATGTAAATTTGCTGCATTTGATACCGTTTTTACTCTGTGGCAGTGCAGTTGATAAAAAACAAACAAAAACAAACAAATGTATGGGTTCTGAGTTGAAAAAGTAGGGAAAAAAAATTCATGGCCAGACACTTTTATCCTATCAGCTTAAGAGAACAAAAAGGATCAACCATGTTGAACTCTGACAGGCCGAGTGTTCTCTCCCCTTACATCTGTCGCTTGAGAAGAGACCAGAGGCCCCCCTACACATTAGATGGCTGGCCGGATCAGTCACATAAAGTTTACAGTCAGCACTGGATGACCCCAAGACTTTTCTAATCGGTTCTATCGGCAACAAGTGTGCTCCAACGCAAAAGTTAACAAAACCCAATGTCAGGGCTGGAATACATGTAGACCAATATGGTGCTTAAAAAAATGTAATTCTATCAATCTTTTATCCACACCCCTTTACCTCAATACTTAAAATGGCCATACACTAGATTAAAGTTGGCCAGAATGGCAGATTTAGAAAAACTAGCGTGAATGAGCTTACGTGATTGCTCACAGCAGACTCTTGTCTGGTGAAAATGTAATCTGCTGGAAAACCTCAGCCAAAACTGCATGTTGATGGCATGATTGGCTGAATTCAGTCGAGCACTTTGTAAAGTTATGCACATGGGAAGGAATAATGCAAGTCACCCGTACATATTAAATGGTAAAACACTCGGTAACACTGACATGGAAAAGGACCTAGGAATTTTAATAAACAGCAAACTAAGCTGTAAAAACCAGTGTCAGGCAGCTACTGCCAAGGCCAATAAGATAATGGGTTGCATCAAAAGGGGCATAGATGCCCGTGATGAGAACATAGTCCTACCACTTTACAAATCACTAGTCAGACCAGACATAGCAGAGCTAGAGAGGGTTCAGAGGAGGGCAACTAAAGTAATAACTGGAATGGGGCAACTACAGGACCCTGAAAGGTTATCAAAGTTAGGGTTATTCACTTTAGAAAAAAGACGACTGAGGGGAGATCTAATAACTATGTATAAATATATCAGGGTTCAGTACAGAGATCACTCCCATCATCTATTTATCCCCAGGACTGTGACGAGGGGACATCCTCTGCATCTGGAGGAAAGAAGGTTTGTACACAAACATAGAAGAGGATTCTTCACTGTAAGAGCAGTGAGACTATGGAGCTCTCTGCCTGAGGAGGTGGTGATGGTGAGTACAATAAAGGAATTCAAGAGGGGCCTGGATGTATTTCTGGATTATAATAATATTACAGGCTATAGCTACTAGAGAGGGGTCGTTGGTCCAGGGAGTTAATCTGATTGCCTGGTTGGAGTCGGGAAGGAATTTTTTCCCCTTAAGTGGGGAAAATTGACTTCCACCTCACAGGTTTTTTTTGCCTTCCTCTGGATCAATTTGTAGGAAACAGGTCAAACTGGATGGACAAATGTCTTTTTTCAGTCATAAATACTATGTTACTTTCCATTGTGCTTATTTATTTATTTTATTGAAAACTGACTCCCTGTTGTTTGGGCAGTTTAGTTGGTGGGATCGTTCGTACGAACGATCCCATATACGACTGATCGGCCGCAACGCGGACAATCATTATGTCAAATATATGGCCAGCTTTACTGCCGAGGTAGTTTTGCAAAAGCCCTTTTGATTAGCAAATCCCCCTTAATAAAATTACCAGATTATTCTGTTGACCCTATATTACATACCTGAAAAAAATGGGATGACGACACAGTTTTAATGTAAAGAGAAATAAAGCAATTTATAGAAAGCTGACCACACCCCCGCCCTTTCTGCTTATATGACCAAATCATCTTCGTCATTGATAAATTAGGGTACAAGAAAGAGAGGAGGAAAGAAACCTGGTTATTTCTAAAAGTATTCGTGAAAGAGGCCATTTGAAACATTAGGCTGGAACTCGTATGCAGATTTTAAGCCGAAAACAGGAGTCGATCCAAAAATAAATAAAAGTGTAAAGAAAACACTGATTCGTCTCTCATTTGAATAAAATAAAATGCTACAAAATCTGCGTGTGATTACCCTATGGCTATTTTCACACGGGCGTGTTCAGTCTGGGAAACATGCTCCGTGTGATGGTTGTATTGCCTGCACCGAACACTGCGCCTCTAACCTGAACTCACAGCCTCATAATAATGTATGATGCTGTGAGTTCCTGCCCGACTGCAGGTCTACTGTACTGTACTCACATAATGTCGTGAATACAGTATAGGGGAACCATGGCCAGGCAGAAACTCACAGCATCTTAAGTCTTACCTTATCACCTTGTGATGCAGTGAGTGTGGGTCAGAGGAGCAGTGTCTGTCCGGGAGATGCAGCTATCAAAGAGAATGCGTTTCCCTAACTCCAGGCTTAGGATCTAATCTCATCAAAACGGAGGAAAGCAAATCAGTAGAACGTGAGCATAGAACAGAACATGCTGGAATCATTTAGGCGTCCGTGAACCATCCCTGAGCCAAGTCCTACATACCAACGCTTGACCGAATCTCACTGCATTAAACAGCCGTCTATATCAAGATGTAACCACAGCGAAACAACTCAAACCAAGTTCAAAAGTTTACACAGTTTTTCTTTTGTTATGTTTATATAGGCAAAGCTGAAAGAAGAGCTTAAAATATGTTTGCTTAAGAGGGAGTCGTCTCAGGCCCACAGTGCACTGGAAGAACTTTTTAATCAAGCCAGGCTACGCTACAAATGATAAGATTTGGAATTTGAAGCAAGCCTATCCATGGTACGTACATATAACACAGATGCACGGATAGACAGAGCCACTAACCAAATACAGGGCTGTACAAACTATTTTCTGTATGACGTAAGGTCAGTCATAATACTGCAAGAAGTGTCACCAACAACCGCTGACGACGCATATTACTGTGCTCCACAGATACTTGAGCAGCACTGCTTGCTTTCTGCTTCAGAGAAGGAGCTTTTATTTTATCAGGGGTTTACCAGCAGGATCCCTTGGTTAAACTTGATGGACATATGTCTTTTTTCAACCGTATTAACTATGTAACTGTGTCTGATCAGTTCTCATTAACGACAGAGCAGAGACACTTTAGATACACAAGACCAACGATGACTACTAGGTCTGCCATGAGACACGGCATGCCGTAAAGAAGGGGTTGGCTCCCTGTTGATCACCGAATGGTCCTATGTAGATCTGAGGCTAAAGCCTCATTCACACGTAAGTGTTTTGGTCAGTGATTCTGAGCCAAAAACAGGATTGGAGCCTCCACATACATAAGGTATAGGGGAAAGATCTGCACCTGTTCTGTGTTTAGAGCCGCACCTGGTTTTGGTTCAAAATCAACGATGTGTGAATGAGTCATAAGGCCAACTTTATCCACATCGAGAGCATAAAAACTACCTCCGAACCCACCATTTATTCTCATAGGCCACTTTAAAGGGAGCCTGTCATCAAATTTGTGCTGCCCATACCAACGGCAGAAAAAAAGGCGAGTTGTTTTCAGGGGTCTGTCATTTAAAAATTAAAAGTAAGTGGTTGCCGAGAACCAACATCACAATCATTGCAGACTGGGCCTGGGAAAGAGTCCCGGCCACCTGAGAAGAGTCCTGGTTATTCATGAATCACTGCCCTCCCTGCCAAACTGCTGATGACTGACAGGCTTCTACCGAGTTTTCTCCCTTTCTGTCTAGGAGAGAACTGCCAATCATCAGCAGACGGGCGAGAGAGCAGGAGATTATAATAACCAGGACTCTTCTCAGGGAGATTTGACTCTTTTCAAGTCCTGGGCTGCAATGATTATGATGCTGGTTCTCGGCAACCACTTACTTTTAGCTTATCCGCTGAAATCAGCATTTCTGTCACTACTTTATGCTATCTCCAGTGAGGTCAGCATACAGTTGATGACAGGTTCCCTTTAAGCCTTCACTCCACAAAACAGCAGGTCTCCGTCATAGGCAGGCGCAACGACGTTAACAATCCTGCCTCCGCTGCCCGACACGCAGCTCAGGTTACAGTCTGGAGGAGGCCTATAGCATGTACCTCTGTGTCTGAATGGGGTTAGGTAAGTATTGGATTTTTTTTTCCTGTCTGTAATATACTTAATTTTAGGGTCACTTACTAATGAGGACACTCTGTGGCAGCATTACTAATGTGAGCATTATGGAAGCGAACTAATGCTACTATAATAGTGGCGCCCTGGCAGCATTACTTTTGGGGGCACTCAGGGGGAGTAATATTGCTGTTGGGGGCCTTCTGGTTGGCACGGTTACTTTTGGAGGTACTGTACAAGAAAAGTCAGATGTCTAGGCAGCAAATTCTGCAGAGAAGAAAGTGTTTGTGGCGTTCTGTACCAAATGGACAAGAAGAGGTAATTGTAATGTAGTACTGTAGTCTCCTGTATGTACTGTAATAATGCATTTACATTAAAAAGTAATATCTATCCATTGACAGTGGTGGATTTCAGGATACCCTACAACATCCCTGATGACTAACATACTAATTCCCACCATGGTTCTGTCACAAGCAGATCTCAAGACCATCCGAAGTCACATCAGTAGAGCTTACGTCTGCTGGAGAATGTTGTTGCGATTTGTTTTCTCCTGTAGAGATTTTATAATATACGAGCATCGCTCTCTCACAGTCGGTTTTCCCAGGATGATTCTTCAGTACAGTAAAATTGGGCTCTTCCGTCCCCTGATAAACCACATTCCACAAACCAAATAAGGGCAGAAAGTTCTGGGAGAAGCCAGGAAGTGTGAGAGCTGGGCACTGAAGCTCTGCCAGGCCTGTGCCAGCCTCCGCTGCCAATGACTGCAAGACTGTACAAGAGGAGCAGCATTACAATACAAAAGGTAACACAGCATCACTCATAAAGCAACATTACTAGGGGCTTCAGGACTGTTTGGAGACATAATTTTATTGGCTATATTCTTATTACTTTTGGTGCGAAACACAATGAGGTAAGAATGACATCACTTAAAGCACTCGGCAATGCCTGGCAGATCCCACAGATATGAATGGAGTAGCAGTGCACAGGCCAAAACCGCGGCTCCAGTCATTTCAGGGGCTGTGGAACCGCACCAACCCAACAGTCATTCCCTATCCCGTGGACAGCGGATAACTTAAAGTAACTGCAATACCCCTTTAACACTTTTAAAATCGGAAACAAAAGAAAACATTACACTCCTGATCTAACAAGTTAGGCCCCTTTCACACTTGCGTTTTTGCTTTCCGTCCTAGAGTTCCGTCCTCGGGGCTCTAGGACGGAAAGATACTGATCAGGATTATCCTAATGCATCCTGAATGGAGAGCAATCCGTTCAGGATGCATCAGGATGTCTTCCGTTCAGTATGTGAACGTTTTTTGGACGTTGACAAAAGCGCAGCATGCTGCGGATTTGTCTCCGTCCAAAAATCCGGAAGACATGCCGTAACGCCGGATCCGGAATTAATGCCCATTGAAGTGCATTAATCCGGATCCGGCCTTAAGCTAGACGTCGTTTCGGCGCATCGCCGGATCCGACGTTTAGCTTTTTCTCAATGGTTACCATGGCAGCCAGGACGCTAAAGTCCTGGTTGCCATGGTAAAATGTAGTGGGGAGCGGGAGCTCCAGAGTGACGTCAGGGCGCCCTACACGCATGGATCACGTGATTGCATGGATCACGTGATCCATGGGCATGGGGCACTCTGACGTCATTCTGGAGTGCCCCGGGAGCCGCACGGACTGTAAGTATACCGCTCCCCCGCTCCTACTATGGCAACCAGGACTTTAATAGCGTCCTGGCTGCCATAGTAACCTGAAAGCATTAGAAGACTGATCAGTATCCTGATCAGTCTTCTAATGCTTTCAGGCGACTTGCGTTCTGATGGATCCGGTGGGACGGAAGTGCCCGCCGGATCCTCAGAACGCAAGTGTGAAAGAGGCCTTAGACAACTTTCCATCTGTCAGAACAAATTTCAGTACCACCTCTTTTGGGGGGTACTATCTCTCCTTGCAGACAGCACCTTTATCAGCGTGAGGAGGCTTATAGGCCAAACATGCTTCTCTGGAATTCTGGGAAGAAACGAGCTCTTAGTAAGCTTGGCCTCTAATGCCGCCAGATGCGGGGCTGGACACCCCCTTTCATGATTATTACTTTCAATTCATATCAAGCATCTATGGCCTGTTTTCACAGTATAGTACAAAGCAGAACAAAAACAACAGTAACTAATAGAAACCAAATAATCCAAGATCAGGAACTATCAGTTTATGCGTCATGGTGAAATGCAGTGATTTATCGTACATGAGTCACTAAAGCATTGCACAGAATTACATATCTGTTCCATCTGGTGGAAATATACAGGATACAAGGTACTGTATGTATATGCAGAGATCACTTCATAGTTACAGAGAGAGAAAAAACTAAATACCTCAAGATATCTGGTTTTCTGTTTAACCTTTTCCCAGCAGGTTAATGCACACGCCATATCTGTATAACTATTAAGGTCCTTTTACACGAGTCGATGATTGAGAAGGAACGTTCGTTCGGCCGATAATCGGCCTATTGAAACACACCAATAATCAGATGGCATGCAGTGCCTTGCAAAAGTATTCACCCCCCCCCCTTGACTTTTTTGGTATTTTGTTACATTACAGCCTTACGTTTTGTTAATCTGAATCTTATGTGAGGGATCAGAACACAATAGTCTAAGTTGGTGAAGTGAAATGAGAAAAATATATAAATAAAACAATTGTTCAGAAATAGAAAACAGAACATTGGCATGTACGTATGTATTCACCCCCTTTGTCAGGAAGCCCATGAGAAGCTTTGGTGCAGCCAATTCCCTTCAGAAGTCACATAATTAGTGAAATGATGTCACCTGTGTGCAATCGATGTGTCACATCATCTGTCATTACACATACACACCTAACACAGAGGCTGCAACACCTAAGCAAGAGGCATTACTAACCAAACACTGAAGACCAAGGAACTCTCCAAACAAGTAACGGACAATGTTGTTGAGAAGTACAAGTCAGGGTTAGGTTATAAAAAAATATCCAAATCTCTGATGATCCCCAGGAGCACCATCTAATCTATCATAACCAAATAGAAAGAACATGGCACAACAGCAAACCTGCCAAGAGACGGCCACCCACCAAAACTCACGGACCAGGCAAGCAGGTCATTAATCAGAGAGGCAGCACAGAGACCTAAAGTAACCCTGAAGGAGCTGCAGAGTTCCACAGCAGAGACTGGAGGATCTGTACATAGGACGACAATAAGCCGTACGCTCCATAGAGTTGGGATTTATGGCAGAGTGGCCAGAAGAAAGCCATTACTTTCATCAAAAAGGCGCGTTGTGAGTTTACGAAAATGCAAGTGGGAGACTCCCAAAATGTATGGAGGAAGGTGCTCTGGTCTGAGGAAAATAAAATTTAAACTATACAGGGATATTCTTGGGCAAAACCTGTACCACTCTGTGCATGATTTGAGGCTAGGACGGAGGTTCACCTTCCAGCAGGACTAACCCTAAACACACGGCTAAAGCAACACTTGAGTGGTTAAAGGGGAAACATGTAAATGTGTTGGAATGGCCGAGTCACAGCCCAGATCTCAATCCAATAGAAAATCTGTAGTCAGACTTAAAGATCGCTGTTCACAAGTGCAAACCATCCAACCAGAAGGAGCTGGAGCAGTTCTGCAAGGAGGAATGGGCAAAAATCCCAGCGGTAAGGTCATAGAGACTTATCCAAAGCGACTTGGAGCTGTGATTACCGCAAAAAGAGGCTCTACAAAGTATTGACTTTAGGGGGGTGAATAGTTATGCACATTGACTTTTCCTGTTATCTTGTCCTATCTGTTGTTTGCTTCACAATAAAAATAAAAAAAAATAAAAAAAATCTTCAAAGTTGTGGGCATGTTCTGTAAATTATATGATGTAAATCCTCAACCAATCCAGTTTGTGAGGCACCAGAATACAAAAAAAGTCAAGGGGGGTGAATACTTTTGCAAGGCACTGTAGGAGCAGAGATGTTCATCGGCTGATCAGATCTTTTATGCAGTCCCAAAAAAATCATTATTTGTTGGCACCACATGTCCGTGAACAGGGAGCTGGTGACAATACACAAACTGTACGTTTTATGGCTATGAATACATGATATAGATTGTGTATATACGTAATGTGTCAAGAGAAACCTGAGGAGTTTCACACTGTAAGCATCTATTATGGTGACCTACAGAACACCTAGGCACCACACACGCTTCGCCATGTCATGTCGCCTTTCTTTCCTGGATATCAGTGCTGAAGATACGATATGAAGATTGGCTAAAGGAACTTACTATGCAAAAGGTTCAGTGGGATACAGCACTTCAAGACCCAGTGCCTAACGAAGAAAGTTTTTTCTGATTGCCTACATTTAAATGGTATTTCGATTGATATATATGGAATTATACATCCTTATAGAAAACTATCGTATGAACAATGCCCCCTCAGAATGGAGCTTAATCCTTTCAGGACCAGGCGACTTTCCGTTTTTTCATTTTTTCATTCCAAAGCCATAACATTTTTTTTTTTTCCATTCAGATAAATAAATTCTGTCACAGTTTTATGGGTTTTGTTTTTACAGCGTTTTCTATGCGGTAAAACTTTCATTCTCGGGGTCAGTACGATTACTATGATACAATTTTTGCATAGTTTTTTTTTCTGCTTTAATACTGAAAAAAACTAAAAACTTTGGGGAAAAAAATAATTTTTTCTTTACATCACCATATTCCGACCCCAAAACTTTTTTCTTTTATATGCGAGGGCTCATTCTTTTGAAGGACAATCTGTACTTTTTATTTATGCAATTTTTTGTTGATGTATTTTTATTTTGGGGAAAAGGGAGTGTTCTGAATTTTTATATAGTTTAATATTTTAAAAACTTTTTTTTAAAACTTCTTAATAGTACCCCCCTAGGGAACATTAACAAGCAATTAGATTGCTTCTCTCATGGACCCCAATGCATTAGCATTGGAGTCTATGGGGATTACACTATGGGGGAAATTTACTACAGTTTTCTGGCGTATATTTGGTGCAGATTGCGGCACAAAGGTTATTTGCATCGCAATCGGTGACTTTGTCCATGCACGCCCCTTATTTATATCTGGGGTGTGCGGGGGAAAAGAAGGGGAAGTGGTGTAAATTTAAGCCAGCAGGGAAGCTGGCTTACATTTAGACTGGCGGTGTTGTGCTGAAGTTATGTAGAGGCCAGCGCCTTTACATAACTTCGGCGGATCCAGCGCCTCCAGCATACATTGGTCCCGGGTGCCTACTGTTTAAAAAAGCAGGAACCTGGTGGCTTACGGCACATGTGAGCGGGCGTTATCTTTAAACCCCCACCGCCGATGTAGATGTACATTGGAGCAGTCGAAAGGGGTTAAACATACAGGTACAGAACCCTTGAAAACGTACAGTACAATGTCTAATTAAAGCAAATGCAAAAAATGTAGACGTTTTGGCAGGCTCCTCATCTCCATCCGAGTGGCATTATGTAACCTGACAGGATTACAGCAGCAGTTGTAAAGTCCTTTATAGTGTTTTCTAAAGAGAAATCCTGCCCAGCTGCTATGGAGAAACTTAATATCATAACATAGCTTAGGCAGCGCTTAAAGGGAGTGTCACCAGCGATACTGCTGGCATACGCACATACAGTATCTGTGGCTTACCTGATTAAAACACTGCTTTTCTTTTGTTTGATACGAGGCTCCATTCCTCTGAGTTAAGAAACTTTTTCCTAATAAGCAAATAAAGCCTTTGGTGCAACGAGGGTGCCACCATTGCTCTTGTTGCACCAAAGCTCCGCTCCATTCTGCACACAAGCTCCACCCGGCCCCCGCTGTGCTTTACTTGACAGGGCCAGGCAGCGGCAAAACAGCAAGAAAGGGGCTGGAGCCTGGGTGCATCAAGAGCAACAGTGACACCCTAATTGCACCAAACATCTGATTTGCATATTAAGGAAAAGTATCATAACTCTGGAACAGAGGATCAAAAAAAACAAGCGCTTTAATCAGACGAACCACAGCTATGGGAGTTCACTGGTGACAGGTTCCCTTGAAATGAATGTGCGCAAAAATCTGAGAGGCCTCCCTAGATCCCTGGTAGGGCAACTACCGACAGTAAGGCTCTCCGCCATGAGAACATCCTGGCGGTTAAGTACAAAGACAAGAGGGATGTCCTTGTACTAACCACCATTCACACTAACACCAGTTCTCATGCCCGAGTGCGAGGTACCACTACCACTGTCAACAAGCCAGACTGCGTCCTTGATTACAACAGGCACATGGGAGGGTTTGATCTGTCTGATCAAGTTCTGAAGCCCTACAGCGCCATGTGTAAAACTAAGGTGTGGTACAAAAAGCTGGCCGTATACATTGTACAGATGGCACTGTACAATGAGTACATTTTACATCGAGCTGCAGGCCACACACTTTCCTTCAGTTCCAAGAGGTGGTCATCAAGGACCTAATTTTCCAAAGTCAGGAAGGGGAAGGACCAAGTACTTCAGGAGGTCATGGTGCCAGTGTTGTACCAGGACAACATTTCCCTGGTGAAGTCCCACAAACAATGAAGAGAGAAAAGATAGTTTCCAAACCACCCCTCATCCATTAATTTCATCCTTTATGCTCCCTTGTAATATTTCCACTTTATATCTCCAATTAAGTCCACCTTGCTTGCATATGCACTTTCCAACAACCACTACATATTCTTTTCTGTGAGACAACTGTTGGGCCAAAAGTGCACTTTCCACCCCTTAAAATGTTCGTACAGCAGTGCACTTTCCGGAATGGGGTCACTTCTTGGGGTTGTTAATTTCTGGGGATCTCAGGAATTTTTTAAATGCGACATGGCATCTAAAATCCACGTCTGCCAATTCAGGCCTGTCAGCAAAATCTAAATTTTGCTCTTTGCCTGCTGTGCGCCCATACAGCAGGTTATAAGCACATATGGAGTGTTTCCTGAATAGGGAGAAAATGGGGAACACATACTGGGGTGCATTTTCTCCTTTAACCCCTTGTGAAAGTGAAAAATTGGGGTCCACTAGTAATTTTTCATTTTTACAAATGTGTTCTTTGAAATCCTTTAGTGCTTCTGCCTTCTGTGAGACAACCGTTTGCTAAAAAGTACCCTTTCCACCACTTAAAATGTTCGTACAGGGGTCGCTCTTTCCAAAATGGGGTCATTTCTTGGGGTTTTTAATCCATGTCTGTTTATTCAAGCCTGCAAAAACCATATTTTGCACTTTGCCTTTAGAGCCCTGCTGTACGCTCATACAGTAGGCTACAAGCACATTTGGGGTGTTGCCGTATTCAGGTGAAAACGGGTTACAAAAAGTGGGGTGCATTTTGTCCTGTTACCCCTTGTGAAAGTGAAAAATGTGGGTGTACAGTAACTTTTTCTGGAAAAAATTGTAATTTTTCATTTTCACAGCCAAGTGTTTTCTAATTCTGTGACACGCCTGATGGGCCAAAGTGCTCCAGAATCACTTTTTGGGGGTTTCCACTCTAGGGGTACATCAGGGTGTGTTCAAATGCAAGAATACACTTGTCAATCATCCCGGTGAAATCTGCCTTCCATAAGCCATTTGGTGCTCCTTTCCTTCTGACCCCTGTGGTATGCCCATATAGCAGCATATATACAAGCACATAATGGGTATTTCTGTAATCAGGAGAAAATGGGCAATAAATTAGGGGGTGCATTTTCTGCAGTTCCCCCTTGTGAACGTGAAAAATTTGGGCCTAAAGTCAATTTGTCTGGAAAATTTTTTATTTTTTTTCATTTTCACAGCCAATTCCATTTTTCACCTTTGAGGACAAAGTTCTCACTACAGATCTTGAAAGATGTGTCGTTTCCAGAAAGGGGTCACTTTTTGGGGGTTTCCACTCTAGGGGTACATCAGGGCATGTTCAATTACGAGATGGTGCCTGTCAATTATTCAGGGGAAACCTGCCTTCCAGAAGCCATTTGGTGCTCCTTTCCTTCTGACCCCTGTGGTACGCCCATATAGCAGTATACAAGCACATATGGGGTATTGCCGAAATCAGGAGAAAATGGGTAAAAACTTAGGGGGTGCATTTTCTCCAGTTCCCCCTTGTGAAAGTGAAACATTTGGGCCTAAATTTACTTTTGCTAAAAAAAATGCTCCCTACATGCCTTGAAAGATTCCTTGAGGGGTGTAGTTTCCCACTTTTGGGGATTTTTTACTGTAGGGGTCCATCAGGGTGTCTTCAATAGTGACATGGCGCCCTGCTGTGTGCCCATACAGCAGTTCACGTCGACAAATAAGGTGTTTCTATAAACCCTTGTTGTGTTACAGGAAAATATATATGAAAATGGAAAATCTGCCTAAAAAAGCTAAATTTTGATTTTTTTTATCTCCTTTTCATTTCATTCTTGTAAAATACCCAAAGGTTAACAACGTTTGATAAATTAGCTTTGAATAACTTGAGTAGTGTAGTTTCTAAAATGGGGTCATTTATTGTCAATTTATATCATGTAAACCCCTAAAAGTGGCTTAATAACTGAATTGGTTCTTTAAAAAATTCTGGTTTCGGAAAATTTCCGGAAAATCTAAAATTTGCATCTAAATTTCAAAGGCATCTGACATCCTAAAAAATAAAATGACATTTACAAAATGATGCCAACATAAAGTAGACATATGGGAATGATGATTGATAACTATTTTATTAGGTTATTATCTGTCTCAAATGTAAAAAAAAATTCAAAAATAGTTAATTTTTCTGAAGTCAGTAAATTTTGATGTTTTTCCCAAATAAACGAAAAAAAAATTGACTTAAATTTATCACTTACATGAAGTACAATGTGTCACGAGAAAACAATGTCAGAATCAATGTCATAAAGTGACAGGTCAGATTTGCAAAATAGGCCTGGGCTGGAAGGTGAAAACAGGCCTAGGGTAGAAGGGGTTAATGGCCCTGTCAGTTAGTGGTGCGGCCGTGAACGAAAAAGAGTGGAGCCTTGGTTGGGACTAGGTGCAATGGCAACACCTTCGTTGCACCAAGAAGCTAATTAGCATAAAATGTAAAGGCTAATTTCTTCTCATTGCGCACATCTCCCATGTTAGCTACATTCATTTCAAGGTATGTGGTGACAGATTCCCTTTAACTGTAAACCTTTCTATTATCTGCACTTTTAAATTGAAGTTCCCTCTTGGGAGAACAAAAGAATTGCAATCTACCCTGTGAAGAAGGGCACTAGTTGGCATGTCAGGACTAACAAGTGCCAGTCTTAGAAGTGTATGCATCTAAGGAACCACCATGCTAATACCGTCTATGTGTATGGTGCAGTACCTACCTACACACCAAGCGTAAGCCTTCGTGTGATTGTGGGGGCACTAAGACAGAAATGGTTAATGAACAATTCCATGATAAACAAACATTTTCCATTGCCTGCTGCATCCAACAAGCAGGGATTTGAGCTCATAAACTATTTGTCCTTTTCCTGACTAGAAGACAAGCTTGTGCGATTTTTTTCCCCTTGAACTATATTAAAACATTTGGCAACTTTCCAAAACATGGATCTGATCTTATGCCTCAAAAATGTCAAAAACCTGTCTGCACAAGGAGAAGGCAAGAGGAGAAGAAGAAAAGGGAGGGGACAGAAATTATTGGTAAGAATATGATAAAAGACACACAAGTGCTGCAGATCAGGCAACACAAAATGTCACCAGATAAGGGTACTTTCACACTTGCAGCATGGCTATCTGGCAGGCTGTTCCGGCGGGTGAACAGCCTGCCGGATCCACCATGCCGCAAGTACACGTGTGCTGCCGCTCCGTCCCCATTGACTATAATAGGGCGGAGCTACGGCGCACCACAAAATATCCAAACAGTGTAATAACTAGCTGGTGGTCTTCCAGTACCTATGCAGCAGTCCCCTTCTTAGGAGAAGGTCCAATCTCCTCTCAATGTAAAAACAGTAAAAGTTAACGGAGACCGCGCTAATGTGGCCACTCACAGTTCAGATGACACACTTCGACTTTGACCTGCGATAGTAAGTCCATATATCTGAATCTTACAAACAAACGGGGAGCGTCACAGAAGAGCCCCTGACGAAGCTATGAGCGAAACCTAGGTCGGGCCGTGCTGTTTTACTACTATATATGCCGATTTTATTGTGGACTTTGTGAGTATAATAAACAGATATTTATTCACCTGAGCAGGCAGTTCTGCGCCATGTTCCTTTTCCTTTTCATAAAGGTTTAAATCCGATGTGGAGGATTGTTCGGCTGGTGCGGTGGAGGAGGCTGCGAAATTCACACTGACAGCAGCGATTGCAGCGCATGTGAAGCAGATTTTCTGTGACGCTCCGCGTTTGTTTGTAAGATTCAGATATATGGACTTACTATCGCAGGTCAAAGTCGAAGTGTGTCATCTGAACTGTGAGTGGCCACATTAGCGCGGTCTCCGTTAACTTTTACTATGGCGCAGCACGGCAGACATCGCCGGACCTGCAGTACTTTCAGTCCGGCGATCTCCAGCCGTGCACTGCTGTGCTGCGTCGTAGCTCCGCCCCCCGCCCCATTACAGTCAATGGGGACGGAGCGGCTGCACACGGGTACTTGCGGCATGGTGGATCCGGCAGGCTTACCCTGCTGATAGTCATGCCGCAAGTGTAAAAGTAACCTAAGAAAGCTTAAACTCAGATTTGCCACTGGGAAAGTTCCTGGGGGTGAAGGTCATAGATGTGTCTACGCCAAGTGTTTTGGTAAGATGTGTTGGGAAGCAACTGAACCGAGATGGCCCTTGAACATTGATATTGAGTTGAGAGTAGTGGATGGGATTTTAAAAGGCCTTCTACCTCCGATATGCTTTTTTTTAGGAATATCCAAAGTATGGTGCAACAGTCGTTCCTTTCTCATTTTCATAGAAACAGCTACAGTACATGTAAGCGCAAATATAAAACCTGTCCCTAGTGAGGGATGCTTTGTCTTGAAGAGCTTCTTTGCTGTGACGACTGAAGAGGAAAAACCCCCATTGTGAAAAGTATTCCTTGTAACAAACTTAATAATAGATGAATGATTCAGGATAAAAGTACTTGACCCTGTGCATTGTCGGATGTTCCTTGTTGCAAAAGTGTTTGCTGCATCAGGAACATCAAAACTGGCACCTAATCTATCAGAAAGGCACACACAGTAGTCTGTATATTTGGTGACATATCGCTAGGATGTACCACCAATGTGAGATCGGAGCGGATCCTAGTGGTGGGACCTGCACCTGTCTCCAGAATGGGCCACCCAAAATGAATGAGTGTTGAGCACATCCTCTCCATTCACTGCAATTCTAAAAAAAAGCTGAGCGAGCATGCTCGGCTATTTTTGGAAGTCCCTTAGAAGTATATGGAGAGTGCACTGCGCATGCACAGCCACCTCTCTATTAAGCACTATAGGACTGTCGGAAATAGCCAACCAGTAGAGATGAGCGAACTTTAAAAAAAAGTTCGGCGTTCGGGTTGTGGTTATCGCCGCATCCCGTTATGGATTCCACTACCGCCGCATATGGAATCCATAAGGGGTGGCTTCCACGAACCCGAACTGTTGAACAGCCGAAGGACCTGGGGTGACGTCACCGTCATGTAATCAGTGCAGGGGGCGTGGCTCAGCACTGGATTTGTTCAGTTCTGGGCACCAGTCCATAGAAAGAATGCCCTGGAGCTGGAAAAAGTACAGAGGAGAGAAACAAAACTGATAAGGGGCATGGGGGGGGCTGTAAAACGCGCAAGTGTGAACCACTCCCATAGGGATGCATTGGTTTTCATGTGTTGAGCGTTTTACAGCGCGTTTGAACGCGCTGTAAAACGCTCAGGTGTGAACCCAGGGTTAGTGTGGCAAGAGATAGCTGTCGGTCAGTGATAACACCTCCTCCCTGTACCAATAGCTCTGTCTTCACATAGTGGAAAAAGCAAAGCTTTTACTGAATCGTTTCCCACAAAACTATAAATATATATGAATGTGCTCAGCTCAATCTGCTCTATAATGGGATGCTTTCAGACTGCATTGTATTTTGTGGCAATAGGTCCTCTTCAAATAATTCTTACGGATTTGTTTCTGCAGATCCTATGCAAACTATGCATCTCCACGGAAACAGACAACATAAACTTTGATCTCCTCCACAGTATGGGGAGGAGTGGTTGCTAATGCCATCACTATGCCCCACACTGGCAAATCGTCATTTCACAGCACAGCCAGCAACAATGATTTTTATGCTAGTTTAAAAATCTGGATTGTCTGATGAACAAGCGTTTGTAATCAGCGGCAGTATTACACTGCCAGATCATCAGTAACTACCGTTACTACAAACGCTCGTTAGCGATGATCTGTCAGACAATCTGCCAGTCTACTACAGCCTTAACACATGGCAGAAAGTATGGGACCGCAGGACTATACTACTCGGAACCGGTTTGCTGTCTGTTACCATGGAGATACATAACCTGACAGCTGCAGAAACAAAACAGCAAGAAATTTTTAACCCCTTGATCCCCCATGAATTTTTTGTTTTTGCATTTTCATTTTTTACTCCCTGCGTTGCACTTGCTAATTGCATTTAACACTGCATATGATATGGTTGGAAGGTGAGATAATATTCTCCTGTTCCAAATAGTTTTTCTTGTGTTTTGATACTGAAAAAAAAAAAATTATTTCTATTGCCATATTCTCTCTTAGGGTACTTTCACACTTGCGTTTATTTGCACAGACGGATCCGCACCTATAATGCAAACGTAAGTCAATGGGGAACGGATCAGTTTTCAAATGCACCATATTGTGTCATTGAAAACGGATCCGTCCCCATTGACTTACATTGTAATAAAAAACGGATCCATTAGGCTCCACCTTTTCAGACGGACACCAAAATGCTGCATGCTGCGTTTTGGTGTCCGCCTCAAAAACAGAATAGAAGCGCAACAGAGCCGAACTGATGCATTCTGAACGGATCCTTATCCATTCAGAATGCATTGGGGCTGAACTGATCCACTTTGGACCGTTTGTGAGAGCCCTGAAACGGATCTCACAAATGGAATCCAATACGCTAGTGTGAAAGTACCCTTATACAGTTATGTCCATGGAGCTGTGTAAGGAGTAATGTTTTGCAAGACTATCTGTACTTTTTACTGACACCATTTTGGAGGTTGTATGACTTTTCTATCATTTTTTTCAATTTTTGGGATGGAAGTTAAGTGATCAAAAAAACAAAAAAAAAAAACAGAGGCCGCAAGGAAGACCGAAGCTGCACGGAGCAGGTAAGTATGAATCTTCTATTTCAGGGAGCAGGCTGCAGAAACTTGCTAAAAAATCTATATTACAGGAAAACCCCTTTCTTGCTGCAACATTGCTTTATTTTTCATTTTAGATTTATCACAACAAAAAAAAATTCATTTTCGTAGGTTGACACTGCCTTTATAAGGGTCCATTCACACGTCCGCAAGTTTGGTCCAGATCCGGTCCGGATGCGGACCCATTCCTTTTCAATGGGGGAGGAAAAATTGCAGACAGCACACAGTGTGCTGTCCGCATCCGCACTTCCGTTGCGCAAATAAATAGAACATGCCCTATTCTTGTCTGCAGACACAGACAAGAAAAGGCATTTCTATTTAAAGTGCCGGCCATGGGCAGTACGCAAAATGCGGAACACACATGGCCGGTGTCCGTGTTTTGCAGATCCACAATTTGCGAAAGACTTGCGGACGTGTGAATGGACCCTAAGTACATTTATAAATATATGTTTAATGCAGAAAAATAACTGTTGTTCTACAGTAAGTAAAACAGCAAAGCAGAGATTGCTGTAATAACGCCGTTTCATTGTTTGGTCTAAAGCATTCATTTGCAATTTTTCTTTTCACATCTTGTAACAGATATGAGTGAATAAGAAGAAACTGATCTGTACCAGTATAAGCCAATGTCCGTGACATTCACTGCACTGATGGTCATTTTCTATGTTGCAAATGATCTTGCGTCAAATATTGAAGTAAAAGTAACGCTCCACAATTGTAAAAGAAAACTATTTTTTTTCTATTAACTATTATTTCTGTAAATGTTCTTTTCGGTTTGTTCATGATACTTCAAAATAGATATTAGAAAGCAGTAGAAGTATAGAACCACACCCATACTGCAAAACACCGATGAAGGCAAGCGGCTACTCTTCAACCCCCTCTACTGGCACTTATGAAAAGCTGACATTCATATTGATAACCATTTATTCACATCAAAGCCAACACTGGCAGAGTTAAAAGCATTCCTTTTAAAAACTGTTATCAAACCAGTGGCAATTTACTTGCTATTAATCATTGAGACAATACATTGTGTGTGTAACCTAGTACACTGCACCCAATGAACAGTCTCGGACATCAATGAGAAGTTGGGTTTACTGAGCTAGAACACTCTGGAAACAGCTTTGTTAAAAGTCCACGGGCAGACTGGCACATCCATCAGATCTCATTGAACTGCATTTATATCTGAGCTTTAAATACGATTATACGTACGATGATTCATACTACCGTCCCCTCATTCAGTTTTCATTATTAGGGTCCATTCACACACACACACCCGTATGAATGGAACGGGTGTGGACCCATTAATTTCAATGGGGCCGTGTGCTCTCTGCATTTATAGTTCCGTTCTGCGGCCTCGCAGAAAAAATAGAGCATTTCCTATTCTTGTCCGCAGCCACGGACAAGAATAGACATTTCGATCCCAGGGCCGGCCATGTGCGGACCGCAAAACACTTGCGGATGTGTGAAAGGACCCTTACCACCACATCCCCTGTTTACATAAGGAGATGTACTAGTATCAAATGATGATGTGTATGTCACCATAGAAGACGAGATCTGCGGCAAACTATTGTTTTTCATTAGCTCAATGGACATATTTGCACGGCAACGGTCATCAATGATCATTTATACAAACAATGAATTACTGCGCCATGAAAACAGGTCTTAAAAGGGTTTTCCAAGACTTTTATCCTCTGGATAGATCATCAGTATCTAATATACAAAAATTTTGTGTATTAGATTACGTGCAGATATTAGCTGCAGTACCTTTGTAGAAGTAGGTCACCACTTTTTTCAGTCCGAAACATATAAAAAGGGGTTAGGATCCATGCTGCAATATAGGAAAGCTTTGGGGTAACACAAAAATCACAGTTTTTTTTTATGCTGCTTCAACCAATCTCCTCCTTATCCTTCCTCCTTCGCAGCTTCTTAGTCTCTGAACCAACGAGCGGTAGTGGGTATGCTTCTCACGCAAAATCATAATCTTGAACATCACATGGAACATATGATAAAGCCGACCCGGGTTTTGCTCCTGCTTCGTCTGGGGCGCTTCAGTTTCACTTTCGGGTATGAGCGGTATTTATCACCACGTCACATCCTCTCACACTATTCCATTGCTAAAACATAGTATACATAGTATAGGGGCTGTGCTTGGTATCACAGCTCAGCCCCATTCACTTAATTGGGACTGATCTGCGCCTAGGCCATGTGACCAATAAACGCAACGTCACTAGCTTAGGGAAAGCTGTGAGAAGGCTGTGGCGTTACAGCGAAGGCCGCTGCCTTCTCAAACAGCTGATCCGTAGGGGTCCCAGGTGTCGCACCCCCACCGATCAGATACTGGAGACCTATCCTGAGGATAGGTCGTCAGGATTAAAGTCTCGGAAAAACCCTTTAATGCTTATCCCAGTACTCACTTTACTCTGACGGGCAGGAAGGCTTTTTAAGTCCTGCTGCAAGACATGTAGCTCCTTCATAATCTCAGGGGCTTCTTCTCGTAAAAAGCTGTATTTTTTGCTCAAAAACTTAAGCTGGTCTTCTCCCTAGAAATGATGAGAGCCAGACCATTAAATAAGGATCAATAAGTATAAAGCATCTGCAGAAATAATGGTCTGCAATAACTTGCAACAGAAATGTAAAATTTCTAACAGTATTGTAACAGTATTACAGTATCACGAAACAGTAAAGGATCTTTATATTTATTACCCATCTCTAAAAAAAGGCTTTGAAAATTCCAGAAATCATACAACCATGTCAGGGGGGGTCGCATGACTGACACCATGTATAGTACTATTTAATAGATGCACTGCATGACTAATCCATGAGATATACTATTTAACTATGTAGAGCGAGGGTGGACTGATAGTGGAGGCAGAATTTTTAATACATGTTTTGTATATTATAAAACTGCATAGTTTCCTGTTCTAAAAATAAATACATTAAATGGGTATTCCCATCTTGTAATGTGATGGCATCTCTCTTTGTCATCATTTTGAGATGTCTGAAATGTTTATATGCATGAGCCTCTACACTGAATACATTAAATACTGCAGGGAAATAATCCCGTGTGCACCTTGTTAATGCTTCTGGAATTATTTTTACTGCTGAGGCATAGTGTTTCCTTGCTTGGTCTTGAGTCAGTAGTGCTTAGGGGACTCCCAACAGTCTTTGTCCTTTGTGAGATTTGTCTCCTTGGTTGCCTGTTCAATAAAGAAATGGATCATTAGAAGCAAATTCAATATTATGGGAAATAGATGCAAAGAGAAGAACAGAACCGAAGTGAGACATTGTCTACTATAATAATTACTTTTAATACAGCTTAGATACTAGCTCGCATCAACACTATTTTTGCTATAATTCTTATGAAAACAAAAGTCTAGAGCTTTTTGTAACCTCAATGTGGGAAGCTATGTTTGCTTACAGATTGTAAGGGACCCTGCCCGGGATCCATAAATGCTTCATTTACCATGTTTTGACAATTACAACCTCAAGCCAGAACACAAAGGAATGAATGAAATCAAAGTAAACATATATGGAGCAGGCTAAAGCCTGTATTAGACAGGCAAGTCAGTAAGCGATTGTTGGGAGGGAAGCGTTCCCCTCCCGACATTCGCTTGCTAGCGGAGGAGACCACTGCTATTACACGCAGTGATCTCCTCCACAGCATGGGAAGGAGCGATCGCTATGCCATTGCTCGTCCCCATGCTGTCTAGTGGTTTGCCAGTGGCAGATCGCTATTAGACAGCACGATCTGCCGCTGGCAAGTGATGATTTTTAAGCATGAAAGAGCGTTTGCTTGTTTATCGGAGTCAATATTACACTGCAAGATGATCGCCAACGAGCGTTCATTAGCGATTATCGGCTTTAATTCAGAGTAGGACAACTGTTTCAGCCGAACCCTGTCTAATGTATTCACGTTCAAAAATACAGTAACCTATAGATTGGTTAATCCAAATTAGGCCTGTATTACACCAACAAATTATCTGACTAATATCTGTCCAATCAGACCAATAGTCGGTGTGTGTATTTAAACAGAAGATCTGTGTGTGTAATTGGCCATCTGACCAACTCTCACTCTTAAAGATTTTATTTTACAGTTAAACAATGGCGGTAAACCGAATGGAAAACAGAAGTCGCATATAATCCATATAGCTGCCAAAATATCCTAAAACCGCTAAATACACAAATCTCATGTAGATGTTACCTTGGTGGGATTGTAACCCCAGAACGCACACCTTAAAGGCTGTAGATATTAACCCGATAAAGCTGCTGAGGCTTACAATCTACGAATGGTTTGTGCTGATTTAGTCAAACCAAGTACATTATTAGCAAACGAATAATATTCTCTGCAATGAGACGCCTTCAGGCCAATGGAAATCGCTCCAGTCAGTCTGAGAAAGCACTGGAGAAGTTGAAGGCTGAGATTGAACTTCTATAAGGATGTCTAAACATGATGTGATGAGGCAGCTGCATCCCAGACTACTGATAAAGAAGTTCTCTGAGAACGATTTAAAATGGCCGCCAGCAGCAACCTGTCCTAGAACGTGAGCAGGACCGGTTGCCTCCAATTGCAGAGCTGCCTAGGAAGGTGAGGGGGACGGGCCTCACTACACACCACACTCTGGCACTTGTATATACTACAAATTGGTAAGTTTTCCTATCAAGCTGCTCAGCCATGATGGCATATCACAGGCAGGATCGCAGCATTACCATCTATCGTACAACAGTGTAGTGAGGTCCTATACCAGGGATGGCCAACCTGCAGCTCTCCAGCAGTTGCAAAACTACAACTCCCAGCATGCCCAGACAGCCTACAGCTATCAGCCTACAGCAGGGCATAGTGGGAATTGAAGTTTTACAACAGCTGGAGAGCCACAGGTTGGCCAGCCCTGTCCTATACCCTTACCCCCTTGGGCAGCTCTGCAAGTGGTGGCAGACATTTTAAATAATTCCTGGAGAACCCCTTTAATTACTGGGCCATAGCTGTACCATAGCTGCACATTTATGGGTACCTCTAACTATCCTGGAAAAAGTCGGGTGACATGCTACTTATGGATCATTTTTCACCTCATCTTTTCCTTTTTTCTCAATAGAAAACAAATGTTTTGCTACCGGAAAATCACAGATGTACATGAAACTGTGGGACACCTTTCATATTACACTCTCAGGCAAAAACAATCTTATGACTTAGCCAGATCACAGAAATATCCCACCTTGTAATGCCTACAAAACAATTGTACTTCAGCATATTTACATCCAGACACTGTTCATACCTCTGTACAGCACTTTGCTTCTTGAATATGGATAATAGTTCAGCTGCTTCTTTAGACAGAGATTTACATTCATTTCTCAGCTCAATGCTCTCTTTCCAGAGGAGCTCCGCTCCAGCTATAAAAGAAAAGCAAAAAGATAAATAAATGCATAAATCAGTGGGGCAATCAGGGCTCTCACGTCAACCCTATTTATTTCTGTTCTGCTCCCCCGTTATAGAAGCAGAAGAGCGGAAACAGAAGTGCCGGATCTAGCACATAATTGACGGGAACGGAGCCCAACAGATCCCATTGACTATATTGAGATCTGTTAGGTTCCATTTTTTGTGTTTTTCTTTTTCTCAGCTATTTTTGATGATCTCTGTGATGGGAGATCGATACAGAGGTGGACATAGCCTTACTGTGCTTGGGTAATAGACTGACACGTTTCTATAAGAAATAAGGTATATAAAGACATACTGAAATGGGGTAAACAGATTGTCCTATGACAAACATTTCATACAAACCTGGATACCATTTATTTTAGAATATCAAAGCCTATGCTATTAGACACTGCATACAATGGTAAATGCTATAGTAGCTTGCGTTAAATAAGTAAAATAAGTTTTAATTTAAAAGTATGGCATATATAGTATAGGTTTTGATCATTCTAGAGGGGAAAAACAACAAATGTGTTAAATTAAGGGTACTTTCACACTAGCGGCATAGCTAGCCGACAGGTGAACAGCCTGCCGGATCCACCATACCGCAAGTACCCGTGCACTGTCGTGCTGCCGCTCCGTCCCCATTGACTATAATTTGGCTTGGGGCAGAGCTAAGGCGCAGCACGGCAAAGATCGCCGGACTAAAAAGTCGGACCTGCAGTACTTATAGTCCGGCGATCTCTGGCCGTGCACTGCCGTGCTGTAGCTCCGCCCTCCGCCCCATTATAGTCAATGGGGACAGAGCAGCAGCACACGGGTACATGGCGGATCCGGCAGGCTGTTCACCCGCCGAAACTGCCTGCCGGATAGCTATGCCACTAGTGTGGAAGTACCCTTATGTATAACAAAAAGTATCGTTTTCAATAGATTTGTTCAGTGAAACAACCGACAATTATATAGGCATGTTGATAATGTATATATCAGTATTCTGCATTTTGTATGTTCTTCCAAAATAAAAGTATACCTCAACTGTATTACTCAAATGCGTTGTAAAAAGAGACTAAAGGCCCTTTTACATGGGTCAACAAAGCAGGGAAATATTGGGAATGAACAGTGTGTTCCCGATAACTGCCTGCTCATGAGAGCTGCGTTTACGTGCAGCAATCACCCGTTCTCATTCATTGTTTTTGAGCAACATGTTGATCCATGTTCACACAGGACGATCTGCTAGAATGCATGTTCTTAGGAAGGCTCCTTCCTGATAATTGCCCCAGATTGCTGGCCCACGTAAAGGGACACTTACAATTTAGGTTATTTTTAAGTTATTTTTAAAAAGTCTCACAAAAGTCTCATAAAGGTCTCTAATACAATAGTCTACTCCCCACTACATGTCCACTATAGCCCAATGCAACCAAACATTGGATAGATGTATTTTCTGGGCTATAGATATTAATAACCTATCCTTAGTATAGGTCATGATTATCAGATTTGGGTGGCCCGATGCCCCCACAATTGGCACCTTGCATCAGCATTCACTGGAACTAACAAAGAAGATGGAGTCAGAAAAACAGCTCCAGCCACGTTTAGTGGACGTGCGCTGTGTGCTCAGTTCTCATTCACTTGAATGCTTCAATATTAGGCTAGATACATTTTAATCATTATATTGCAAGTGATTTTTAGGCCATTTTTAAGAAATTTTCATATAACTATAAGAAACAGAGAGCAGCTACTACTTTTCATAATGGCTCATAAAAATAATATAAAATCAAGCAGCAATTTTCAAGAGACTAATTCATTTCTATTGGCAGTGAGTTTTTGGAATTTTTTTTTTAAGTACAGTGATTAATGGTCTCGGTGTTGCCAAGTGTTAGGCGGAAACGCTAAAGCAAGATTACGCAAGCGCGGAATGATGGAACGTAGTCTGAAGATAGCAAACAGTTAAAAGAACACAATAAACACTTGTACTCTAGATTAAATGCGTAATTTCTGATGTGATTTAAATAAACTCATGTGGACATGTTCATGTATCTGGTAAATACATTTAACTACTAAAATACATTTTTTATTTTTTGCCAAGGATCCCAAGAAATTAAATAGCCGCTACTGGAACGAGGGCTGTAACTACCGGGCTGTTTCTGAGTTCCTTGCACAGTAACCAGGACTGTATCAAAGGAGTGGAGAAAAGAAGGGGGAGCAGAAGGAAGGTGATTTTTACAAATCACGGCTGCCTTGTTCCTCAATCCTTACTGGGTCATCTTGCGGAGGGATTTCGGGAGGATTATTCTCAGTAAGGCATTGTAAAGGAATTCTTCTCCTCATAAGGAAGCGTGTTGAAAAGGATATGTTAACCTCGCACCCCGCACCAGGGAGGGGAGGCTGAGTGCATGTGTTTATAGTAAGAGGTCTGACTAAAGACCTCCACTGTCAGCCCAGCGTTCCACCAGCACCTCCAAGATTTACAGCTGACAATCGCACAGGTCCATCCAGAAAGTCATCAATCTCTCTCATCTGTCTATCTACTTTATCTATATCTACCGATCGCTCTCTCTCCCTCTCATGGCTCTCTCTCCCTCTCATGGCTCTCTCTCCCTCTCATGGCTCTCTCTCCCTCTCATGGCGCTCTGCCCCTCTCATAGCGCTCTGCCCCTCTCATAGCGCTCTGCCCCTCCCTCTAATATCTATCATATCTATCCAATATCAATGCAAAAAAAAATGTGCAACTTCTGCAACCACTCACTGCAAGTTTGAAATATGGATGTGTCTAACCATGTTAATGAGCTTCATTCCAGATTTATAAAGGAAAGTTTTGGGGGGTTTTTTAACAAAAAGTTGCAAACTCACTCCAGAAGGGGTTAGCTTGAGTGTTTCAGACCACTCATATCGTGTTATAGAACGTTTGCACCCCACTAAAATAGTATCTCTCCCCTTGCAGTCCTCTGTCCCGCCCTCCTCTCCTACTGCATCCTCCAGGCCTGTGCATGGTTAAGATCAGTGCCTCTGCCCATAGTGGGCAGAGCATTGCGCATGCGCAGGCCCGGCGGTGACCAGTGCTCAAGAGAAACTCCAAGTCAGAGGAGGAAGATGCAGTAGGCGAGGAGGGTGGGTCAGAGGACTGTACGGGGATCGGTTATCTGGGCACATAGCTGAGCGGCCTAGGCACCTGCAGCCGTATCTCCGCCCCTGGGCACTTGTGGCAACTCATTTGCATAACTTTATAAAGTACCTTTTTTTAGGATCTCTACGTGGGACACACATAAGAGAAGTACTGTTTTAATGGGGGCAAACGTTCTATAACGCGATGTGAGCTGTCTAAAACCCTCCGATTTTTAGAGATTAGTGTTAGGTTTAAAGATGCACCACATCTGCAGAAGCAAAACTGACATGAAATAGTCTCCTGATGAGAAATTCCCCCTCATGGGTTTTTATCTGATGTATATCTGTCTACAGGACTATTTATCGAATATTTATCCAACATGTATCTATCTATTCTAGTACATGTATCTAATGCCAATTGTACAGTGATCCCTCAAGATACAATGACCTCAGGATACAATATTCTCAGCATACAGTGGTCTTCTCTGACCTATCGTAAATTCAAACCAGACTCAACATAGAATGTGTCAGACTCAGATCCAATCGATCAAGGCCACTTCTCTGGTAAAATAGCTGGATTAGTTACTAGTTAGGCCCCTTTCACACTAGCGTTTTTGCTTTCCGTCCTAGAGTTCCGTCCTCGGGGCTCTAGGACGGAAAGATACTGATCAGGATTATCCTAATGCATCCTGAATGGAGAGCAATCCGTTCAGGATGCATCAGGATGTCTTCCGTTCAGTATGTGAACGTTTTTTGGACATCGACAAAAGCGCAGCATGCTGCGGATTTGTCTCCGTCCAAAAATCCGGAAGACATGCCGTAACGCCGGATCCGGAATTAATGCCCATTGAAGTGCATTAATCCAGATCCGGCCTTAAGCTAAACGTCGTTTCGGCGCATCGCCGGATCCGACGTTTAGCTTTTTCTCAATTGTTACCATGGCAGCCAGGACGCTAAAGTCCTGGTTGCCATGGTAAAATGTAGTGGGGAGCAGTATACTTACCATCCGTGCGGCTCCCGGGGTGCTCCAGAGTGACGTCAGGGCGCCCCACACGCATGGATCACGTGATCGCATGGATCACGTGATCCATGGGCATGGGGCGCTCTGACGTCATTCAGGAGTGCCCCGGGAGCCGCATGGACGGTATGTATACCGCTCCCCCGCTCCCCACTACTACTATGGCAACCAGGACTTTAATAGCGTCCTGGCTGCCATAGTAACCTGAAAGCAATTCGAAGACTGATCAGGATCCTGATCAGTCTTCTAATGCTTTCAGGCGACTTGCATTCTGACGGATCCGGCGGGACGGAAGTGCCTGCCGGATTCTCAGAACGCAAGTGTGAAAGAGGCCTTAGCAGCTATTCCTGACTGGTATCTGTAAGGACTTGTTATCTGTCTTAGTGATCGGCTTATTTTTCATGAATCTTAATTTTCTCTCATCTTGGATGATATTTTGGGGCTTTGGAACCGATTACTCAGGTTACAATGGTTTCAAAAGACAATGGCCGTCCTGGAACCAATTAATATTGTAACTTGAGGGAGCGCTGTACATTTATCGTCTATCTGCATCTATCTCTTAATCTATTGTTAATCTACTTTTTTAGCATCCTTCTTTAGTTCATCCACTAATCTATCTCATACCTTTTTATCTACTGTATATCCGTCTGGTCCATACTACAAATAGAATTTCACATACTTTTCTGGGTCTCTAGGATAAACCATATTAAACGTGGACATTTTTGGAATTACTTGCACGCCAACACCATAAGCTGAGACAGCACATCATACTTCTGAAGTACAAGCTGACCTAATACTTTAGTTTTCCCTTTGCACACCACTTGCATTTAGACTGCGCAGAGCGGGCAGGCACTTATCTGGAAGGGACCGTTCTTTCCCAAAAGTTGCCTGCTCGTAAGTGGAGAAAAGAGCTGCATTTACATGTAGTAATCGCCTCCACAGTATGGGGACAAGAGATGGCTACATTAATCATACAGATTCATGGGTCCTGGGCAGAAGATTGCCGTTTACACAGGACAATCTGCTGCCCTTAAATAATTGTTTAATGTGCTGCATCAACAATGAATTCACGCGAGGAACAAGCGTTTTGCTCACTTATGGGGTAATCGGCAGCACATTTACATTTGCCTATTTATGGGAACCAGCATTCTAAGTAATGTTTGTTCCCGATAATCGGCCTAACAATTATGCGGTGTAAATTAGCCTTAACCCTTGAATTCACTGTAGCGAAATTAATAGCGAAAACATTGATGGACAAGAGCTGCATGTATGGAACCTAATGTATTTCTGAGCCCTGGATTCACTTCATGTGACCAAACATACTCTTACCAAGGTTCTTGAGAACGCACGTAGAGACCAATCCCTACAGCGATACATGAATTAAAGAGTATCTATCAACATGATAAACCCTATTAAACCGGGGATATTACCTGTTAGGGTTGATCATGCTGATTAAATGGATACCCTTCTTTTGTTTCCAGGTTGAATTGATGCCAAGATATATTTATTTACATTGCAAATTAGTTATTTAGTGCACCCTTGGAGCACTGCGCCTCCACTACTGATGTCGCTGGCGGCTTCATAGACACCAGAGGAGTGCAACAGTAGCTGAGAGCATGGAAAGGTCAGTATTCTCTACTCCCCATACAGCCCTCTTTCCCGTCTCCAGAGGCTACGCTGCCACCAACGACCATCGACACCAACAGAGCATTCCTAATGGAACCCATGATTTTGCTAAAACACACCGACACCAATGACTACGGTACGCCATAATACTCTGGACCACCAATGACTAGTTGTGAGGCATAACACAGGCGTGAGAATACAGGGCTAGATAAGATGTCTAGCCCTGTCAATCAAAAAGGAGGGATGAGTGAGCAGAGCAGACGGGCATAGCAGTACTCTAAGCGTAAAGGCTAGTCCCTTGGTGCTCGAAATAACTAAATTGCATCTAAATTTAAAATAAATAAATAAATAAATAAAAAGCACACATCACTGCAGCAGTTCAACCTAGAAACAAAAGAAAGATAGGAATTTAATTAGAATGATCAACCCTACTAGGCAATATGTCTGGTGTAATAGGGCGGATCTTGCTGACAGATGCTCTTTAAGGGGGGATTTATTAACATCTTTGACTAGTTAGTAATATTTACACTGTAGAGATTCAGTCTCCGATATCAGAGACTGCTGCTGTTAGTTTACTATGAAGGCATCCATAGACAAGGAATACATGTATGGAACCTAATGCATGCATTCCTAAGTCCTGGACTCGCTTTATGTGACCAAATACAGGAGTGGCTCTTACCAAGGTCCCGGAGATCTAGAGACCAAATGAGGTACAAACATTAAAGAGGACCTGTCACCTCTCCTGACAGGCCTGTTTTAATAGCTACATGCATCCCCCATGTTATAACAATTTTGAAGCATCTATTCCTATAGCTCTATGTTGTGCGATTCTTTTATTATTCCTGCTAGAAGTTATGAATGAACTGGTTTCCACCCTTACGACACACTGCTAGTAATTCATTCATAACTTCTCTATAACTCTATGGCATAACATAGAGCCACAAGAATAGAAGCTCCAGAATTGTTGTTACATGTAGCTATTATAGCAGGCATGTCAGGAGTGGAGAAAGGTCCTCTTTAAGGGGTTTTATTAACGTCTTTGAATAGCATCCAGTTACAAGTTTTGGTGCGCTCTATATTTGCGATAAACTTTGCAACTTTACCTTCTTGCCATTTTGTAAAAAAAAAAACATTGTGAGAAAAGTGGGCATGTTTTGACACATTTATCAAATCTCAAGATCTATGCAGCCTAAAGATGCTCTAAGGCTACTTTCCCACTAGCGGCAGGATGGATCTGACAGGCTGTTCACCCGACGGAACAGCCTGTCGGACCCGTCCTGCCGCTAGTGAACGTGTGCCTCCGGACTACCGCTCCAGCCCCATTGACTAGAATAGGGGCGGGGCGGAGTTCCGGCGAGAGGCTGCCGGAATAAAACTACGACATGTCCAACATTTATTCTGGCAGCCTCTTGCCGTGCGCTGCCATGCCCCCGCCGGAACTCCATCCCGCCCCCATTATAGTAAATGAGGCCGGGGGCACACGTTCAATAGCGACAGGAAGGATCCGACAGGCTGTACCGTCGGGTAAACAGCCTGTCAGATCAGTCCTGCCGCTAGTGTGAAAGTAGTCTAAAGTGACTTAGACAGATGCCTCTTGACAATTTAATCCAATAGGCCTTTGTTGTAGTAAACTACACCAGTCTCAAGAAACCTGCACTGAGGTGTCTAGAATCTTTCGTTATTACTACTGGAGAAATAGTCTGCTGGATGAAAAATTATGCGTAGCCAGAGTCAAAGGAATTTCTTTTGAAGTAAATCCTGTATTAAACCAACAGATTATCTGACAGATTTTTTTTTTACCAATCATTTGTCAGATGGCCGTTTACACACACAGATCTTTTGTTATGCACACCAACTATTGGTCTGATTGAACAGATATTGGTCAGATAATCTGTTGGTGTAATGCAGGCCTAACAACGATTGTGATATTTGCTTGTATCATTCCCCTTGACAACTGGAGGATAATTGGATGGTGTATTGAGAGCTTTTGTGTACTTCTGCAACAATTTGGCAAGAGAATCAAACATCTCAATTTGCACATACTAGTGAAGGCACAAAGGTAGCAGAGAGGCATTTCACAGTGTATGGTTGGGTCAGAGACCTTCAAACCTCCTTTCAACTCACCTTGCAGATGTGAGGATCGGCAATCAGCAGCATGAACTTTCTCGAGGATGGACAAGATCTTTTCTTCTAGATCTAAACGTAGTGTAGACATTTCAGCAGACGAACACAGCGACGGCTCAGCTGGGTTCTCTTTATTCACAGACTTCACATTTGCCATTAGGAGAAAAAAAAAGACAAAAGTAATGAGTGAGTATCCACTTAAAACCATATGTAAATAATGTATTTTTTGTTTTGTTTTTACAAAAAAGAGGTAGAGGGTTTTCTGGATATAATTTTGGAAGTCACTCCATGTAGTCTACTTCCAGTCCTGATTCTTGAAAGTGCACCTCCAGTTATATAATAACTTTCCATAAGTGAATAGTACAGGTGAATACAAGAAACTTTGCAATATATCTTATTAAAGAAAAATTCTTCTATCTGCTTTTACTAGGCTTCTTTGCTCTTTCCTGTTTTTAACATTAATTTATATGAAGAGAGGAGGTGGGAGGAGGATGTGGGATAAGAGACACACAAACTGCAATTTCTTAGCTCTGCTACACTTAGCACTTTTGACTCTGCTATATCCAAATTAGCCTATGAGATTTACTGGGCAAGAAAACCAGGACGTTGATGGCATATGGCTATAGTATGTCATTAAAGGGGTTTTCCAAGACTTTATAACTGAATGCTTATCCTCTGGATAGGTCATCAGTATTTGATCAGTGAAGGTTAGACACCCGGGACCCCAGGTGAAGAGCTGTTTGAGAAGGAAGCAGAGCTTTGGCCTTCTCGCAGCTTTTCCCAGGCCGTGTGACATCACGTCATCGGTCACATGCCCTAGGAGTAGTTCATTCCCGTTCAAGGGATAAACTACAGTGCCGAGTACAGCCGCTATACAATGGACAGAGCTGTGAGAAGGCCGCGGTGCTCACAGGAACGCTGATGCCTTCTCAAACAGCCGATCGGCTGATCAGATACTAATAACCTATCCAGAGGATAAAAAGGGTTTGAAAACCCTTTTGATGTCCGATCACGGTTCCTCAGGGAACACAAGCGCAAAGAGGATGAAGCCGTCGTACGTCTACTGACTAGGAGCTGTGTCTAATATTAAAAACAAAAGGCTAGTCAAATGAATAAAGCCAAAGTGGCCTCCAGTCACTACCCACAGAATAAAAATCATCAACGTCCCTGTTAGGAAACCCCTTTAAAGCAAGCATAATCATGGTACGAAACTTCTGCAAATGGTTATCTGAAAACTGAGCCAGCACCCCGATTTAAACATAGTTGTTTTGGGATACATGCTAATGGGGTTGTGGATGACTAAGAACATGTATTCATCTGTTCAAAACCCGTAACGTCTTTTGGCTCGGCTGTTGATATTTTTAATGAGGTAACGATAAACTTTTGGATTTTATTGAGTGCTGGAAGATTTTCTATTTGGAAACTAGGGTTCTGGTTGTCTTTGCAAGATGCAAAGATGGTACATACTCTCCCTGAAGACAGAGGTAGATATTTAAGAAAATGCTTCTGGGAAAAAGTTTGCAAAAAAAACTCTCCTCCCGACTAAAACTCTCTTTCTAGTGAAGCAGTAGAATGCAGTATTGGTAATAGACATACAGGCACCAAATCAAACCCTCTACGATGCGTATATGCTCTTTTTAGGCATATGGACGTCTCAGGGAAGGTTCCTCCTCTGGAATTCCCTCTATGAGCAACAACAGAGTCACTGTGTACGAGGGGCTCTATTCTGCTGGACTGGGGCCCTCCTTAATTTACATAAGCAGCCATTTATTTGAGTGGCTGCTATGTAATACCACAATTCTCCTGTAGTGGTTCCTTCAGGGGAAGTGACTGGCTGACTGCAGCCTTCCAAAAAATCTGCTGTTTGCCAGGGGTGCTGAGCATGGGACCCAAGCAATCTGTGTTGTCCCAGACTGCAGGACTAAGAAACTGGCTATAAATGAAAATAATTGCATTTGGAGTGCTTAGACCAGTGATGGCGAACCTTTTAGAGGCCGAGTGCCCAAACTTCAACCCAAAACCCACTTATTTATCGCAAAGTGCCAGCATGGCAATTTAACCTGAATACTACAGTCCAATATAGTATATCTTCCATATACTTTATTTAGCTATAATAACCTGCCTACATTTAATGTGATGCCTGCGTTGTTCATAGTGTGCAAGGTGCTGATAAATGGCAGGAAAAGCCTAAGGCATACTGGTACACCATAGACTTTTTCCACCGTCTGGGTGCCCACATAGAGGGCTCTGAGTGCCGCCTCTGGCACCCGTGCCATAGGTTCACCATCACTGGCTTAGACTGATATTACAGACTGATCCTGTGTACCATAGCATGGTGCCTCGTGTAATATACATGTTGGGTAGATTTACTAATCTTGCGGTCTCATTTTTAGATTTTTACGATTAGTAAATCTCCTCCATTGTATTCTATGATACCTCTTTAACATGGCATGCAGTGGAGCATCTGTGTTCCTCTGTATAGAATTAGGTACAGCAATGGCCCAAAGCTGGATAATATCACTTTGCTACCGATGAAAGTGCATGTTTGACGATCGTGCATAACAAAAAAAAGAACCTGTGCCCCAAACTCTGTTGCCTACAGACAAATAAGGACCTAGCTACAAGTAACGAACCAGCGTTCCACCCTACTCCATTATACAAGTCAGATGATAAAGTTCTGAGTGCATTTTGACTCCTCCAGCGTCATTGTCATCTGTGACTCACGGGGAGTGTTTGTAGCACCAGGTCTCTGCCCCTCCTTCCCCTCCCAGCTCTAATACCACGGATCCAAGCCTGCTGGAAAAACCTCACGTTACAACCCTTGCCCTGTCTCTGATGTATACGTGATGTCATCGGTACAGGGGAGCAACACAGCGGAAAATATCACCGACCGCGATGAACTGCATGAAAACAGGGCCTTATAGATAAACCAGTGATGGGCAACGTGCGGCTCTCCAGCTGTTGCAGAACTACAACTCCCAGCATGCAAAGCCTGTCTATAGCTATCAGCCTACTGCAGGGCATGGTGGGAGTTGTAGTTTAGCAACAGCTGGAGAGCCGCATGTTGCCCATCACTGAGATAAACAATCACTATTCGGGCACAAACACGGATCCCAGCCGAGGCATGCCACCATTTTTTTAAACTCCTGCAGAAATGTCCTATCCTTGTCTACAAAACGGACAAGAATAGGACATGTTCTATTTTTTTACGGCCCCGTTGAGATGAATGGGTCCACATGCGATCCTCAAAAAAAAACATAAAACGCGGCTCGGATGTGGACCAAAACTACAACCGTGTGCATGAGCCCTTAGTAAGTGATAACGTATTGTTTCCTGTCAACTGATGGTGAAAATTGCAAAACCAGAATACCCCTTCAAAGGCAGCTTGCTACCACAAATTCACAGTTAAACCATGCGCAATGCCTGTTGCTTCGTTCTGGAGAAAAAGTACTTTTAATCTATATGCAAATGACCTGTTAAGTGCACCAAGGGTGGGTACAAGTCACTTTATGCACCCTTGCATTTTCTGCCAGACCCCCCCCCCCCCCTCCTCTTTCTTGATTGACAGGGCAAGATTCCTGCCTAGTCCTCTTACCTGGCCCTTGTTGGTAGACGGGTTACCCCCAAAAGTAATCACATGATTTTCCATTACCGGAAACCCTACCAATCTGTAGTTTGTGGAGTAACCACACCGCAATTCCTTGGCAGCACCAAAACACTGGAAATGAAGCAATATGTGGTGCTTTGAAAATCAGTGAACCCGGAAGTGGAGGTGAGAGCGGACGAGCGCAGCAGATGGGAGGATGGGTAGTTCAGCGAGTGCCCTCTCCTTCCCGCACACTGCTCACTCCCTTCTGCAGATGCTCCGCTGCCACAAATGAAGTGTACTGAACTGTAACTGTATAAATTGCATAAATATAACAAAAAAAGTCTACAAAAGTTCAAAAGAAATGAAAGGTATCATTTTAATCATTATTATCAACCCTACCAGGCACTTTACCTTATTTAATAGGGTTGATCATATTGACAAAA
This sequence comes from Bufotes viridis, assembly GCA_033119425.1. Classification (NCBI taxonomy): domain Eukaryota; kingdom Metazoa; phylum Chordata; class Amphibia; order Anura; family Bufonidae; genus Bufotes; species Bufotes viridis. The sequence continues at coordinate 137,277,645 of CM065597.1, read as the reverse complement.
GCTGTTTTAAAGGGAATTTGTCACCACGATTCTGGACTACTATCTGCAGTAATACATTAGTAGAACTGCAGATAAAAAGTCCAGATCACTTATTTTCTTACTGCCCCCTTTTCCCCCTAGTAACACGCTGTTAAAGGGTTTCTGTCACCAGATTTAACCCTATTAAACTCCTGCTCCTAGAAGCTCCGTTCGCCCACCTCAAGTCACGCCCTGCCATCCTTGATTGACAGGGCCAGGCAGCGCTCGTCTCCTCCTGACGGCTCTGTGTGCTGGGACTGCGCATGCGCGAGATTTATCCAGCATACAGGGCCAGCCGGAGAAGACGAATGCTGGCCCTGTCAATCAAGGACGGCAGGGAGTGACTTAAGGTGGGCGAACGGAGCCTCTAGGAGCAAGAGCAACGCCCCTTAAAGGCTAATTAGCACATTATAAATCTTACAATTCTGCAGTAATGGGGGCATCCAGAAGCATAAGATTAGGAGAGTTAGGGTCTGCTGACATTAGCATATCGCTAATATCAGCCAGTTTAATAGGGTTAAATCTGGTCACAGAAACCCTTTAATGCTCAACACTGTGCTGAAATACCCAGTCAGGACTGTTGGGCTATGCTGACATAAAGGAGAGGATTCCTGTGCGCATGCACAGCAGTCCTGGTAATGTACCTCAGTGCAGCTTTAAACACTGACAGCGGAGGAATGGGGGCCATTGGAAAAAAATAAATAAAAATACATTGATGACAAATTTCCTTTGAGGGTCTCCCTCTCCTAAATCAGAACTCCCTAATACAGCATTTGAGAATGGATCTTCTAAACCAGACAAGTAATATATACATATAATTGAAACAGGAGATCACGGTAAAACCTCAATCTACAGCAATTGATTCTAACCTTTAGTTCTTCATTGAGATTTGTTTGGCCTATGTCTTCTCCCCCCAGAGGTTTGTTACCATCACCATGTTGTTCAGAAGAAACCTCTTCAATTTTAATGTTATCAGTCTGTTTTGGAAAATCAGTGCTTTTAGATACTGGGGGCAAAGACATGTTACCATCCAAGCAGGGTACATGGATGTCATGTGGTTTAAGGTTTCCATCTACAGTAGGAAATTGGTCTTTAGAAGTATCTTCAGGTCTCAAAGACTCTGACTTAGTAAATGTCTCTTCTTTGCCATCAATTGGTGCTGTCTCTGTGTAGGTAACATAGGCCTCTGTATCGGATAATCCTTCATAGTTTACATCTTTGCTTTCAAAGCTGATACTTAAGCATTGATCTGGTTCTTCCATACTAGCTTTTTCAGTTTCTGCATCTTTATGAGGCCCAGATTCTTCAGTTAACCCTTCCCATGGGTCACAATTATTGCCTTCTGACTTCACTTCTAAATCATGTCCATTTTCTAGCACAGGGGAATCTGAATTAAAGCCACATGTAACGTTTCCATCAATTGGCTTTGGAATTTCATCCATTTGTAAAATATCTGCAGTTCCCCCTCTGGGTGGACTTGGTTCGATATTGTTAACGGTTTCACATTTAATTTTATCATCATTGCCGTCACACAATGCTGCCTTTTGTTTGCCTTTGCTTTCTCTTGTGGACATATTAGAGGTTGGCGTCTGAAGAATTGTAGCTATCTCGTGTTTGTCTATCTTACTACTTTTACTCATTAAATCGTTTTGCAGAGATTCCATTAGACCCAATTCCACTGCACAGGAATTGCTGCTATCATCAGAGTCTAGGTCTGAAGGGTTTTTGCTACCTTCGTCTAATGTGTCCCCTGAATGCTCCAGCTCCGGCTCCTCGAGGACCATATCCAAAACTGGAGATATATTTCTAAACAGCTTAAAGGATTCTGAGCGCGACTTTTCCCTGTTAACGTGCACATCTAACAATTCCTCCTCCCGCTCTTCCTTGATTTCAACAAGTTGCTGTTTACGCAGATGCATTTCCAGCAGGTGCAAAACATCGGGGTCCAACTGATCAGAAACATATTGATGTCTCTCTTTCCGATGGTCAAGGCGATCTCTCGAATAAGGAAGAGAATTATCTAGGTTATCATCTTCGCTACTTTCTTCTTGATCAGAAAGGTTCTCCTCTTCCACAAAGTCCAGTTTATGCGAAACGATCTCCGTCTCATAATGCGATCCCAGTTTTCTGCATTTTGGCATCGGGGGCACAGTCTTCCTCTTACCATTTTTGGTACGGTTAGTTCTTGACAAACCTACCGCAGTGTTTTTGGCTTGAAAATCCAGCGAACCAATGTTCCAAGTCTTTTTACATTCTGAAACAGTATGGTTTGTCAATATATCAAAGTGTTCTACATCGGAAGCTATGTTATCCGTGCCAGTCACACTATCACATTGACTATTTTGTACGTCCCTGGCATGTTTGTTTGTAGGACTCTTTGATTCACTATAGTCGAGATTGTTAAATAAATCAAAGGATCGCTGGGATTCGATAGACATATCAGAATCATCCTTAATCAATTCAATAGGCAGAGTAAAGTCGCTCTTCTCATCAACAAGAACCTTCGAGGCAGACATGTTGCTATCCGAAAGTTATTTTGTTTCTGGCAATCATTTCCTTTCATCCGCTCATATAAGCTAGAAATGGTTGTGCAGGGTTCCTCCTGATCCACAGTGTGTTTTCTCAAGATTTAACAAATCCTCTTTACAGAGGTCAGATGTGATATAACTGTGTCCATGTGGCGATATTTCACAATGACATACACTAACATCAGTGATCCATTTTATTGTGTTAGCCCCGATGAACGCTCCCGCATCTTGTTCCCGGATTTTATCAGAATATTGACCAGTAATGAACTGGATTAGGAGTCTCTTTAAATCTGCTCTCTTCAGAAGGTAAATAAAATAACTCCCGAGGTCTTTACTGAGGATACTTGGCCTTTGATTGCAGACGCTTCCCTGAAATTACAATAATTTGGTTAATTAAAAATTCTTGCTCAAAAGCTCCATTTTTGTTAATAAGGTCCTCGGCACATTCTCCTCCAATATTGAGTGGCCACTTGATGAGGCCTTTTCGACTACTGACATGCACTTACAAGATCTATAATATGTGTCTGCTATCTAGATCTTCGGAGAGGCTTACAGTTTCTCCAAATGATTATTATCTAAAATATAGAAAGAAAAAATAAAATCAGGAGAGAATCTGCAAGTTGTATGTTAAAACTCTGTATACATTCTGAGGAATATAGGGTAAAAAAAAAAAAAAAAAAAAAAAAAAAAAAAAAAAAAAAAAAGGAATGGCAATTATCCCTCCTGGGTAAACCTACTTGGTGCTTGGTCCTGCGCTGTCAACATCTGCTTTGATACCGCTGCAGCAGTGTCAAAGTACCGTATATGTTCACTGCGGGAGACACGAAGGAGGCAGCCGAGGGCGGGGAGCGAAGAAGCAGAGACCGAGCTGCAGGGAGCAGGTAAGTATGCTTCACGTTGCAGGTCTGCCCAGGAAGGGGATTTGCCAAACCCCACCACCATCAAAAGTGGTCAAACAGTGAAAAGTAAACTAGTAAGAAGCAACAGAAGAAAAACCTTTAAATAAATATTATAAAAAGTGATATAAATAAAATCCAGACATAACTATCCATTTAAAGGCGATTATGATGAAGATCAATGGACAAGCTGATAGTATTGTAAGCAGCTCTGGAGCAGAACTTCATTTAAAGGGAACCTCTCAGGAGCTGCATGCTGCCAACAAGCTCACCAACATAGTTTAAGGCTAGGGCTTGGCGCAACATTTTTTATAATGATAGTCTATGATGTCGCATTGCGACATGCTGCGACACGACAGTCGCAAAAATTTCGTCCAAGATAGACTATCATAAAAATGTGGTGCAGCATTTATCGCAATGGAGTTGTACCCTATCTGTCGTGCGACAATTAGCACATGTTGCCATTTATCCCTAGCCTAAAAATCAGCCAGGAAGAGGGAGAAGCGTCACAGGAGTGACTCCTCCCCGACTGCCCGAGCTCGTTTGCCAGGTCTCTCCTTAAACACCTTTCAATCAAGCATAACCTGGCTGGAGGTGTCAAAAAAATATCTTTTGGCCGACAGTAAAGATTACTGACTATCCAAATAAGGCTACTTTCACACCAGAGTTTTTGCTGGATCCGTCATGGATCAGCAAAAACTCTTCCATCATGATAATACAACCTTCTGCATCCGCTATGAACGGACCCGGTTGTATTATCTCTAAAATAGCCAAGACAGATCCATCCCCCATTGACTTACAACTTACGAGAAAATGGATCCACCACCATTGAGTTACATTGTGTGTCATGACGGATCCATCTTGCTCTGCATCACATCGCGGACAGAAAAACGCTGCTTGCATGCACTACTTTTGTCTCCGCTACAAAATCATCTTCTGAGCGGACACCTAACGAACCACATTATAGTCTATGGGGTCTTTAGGCTCCGTTCGTCTCAGTTATGTGCCAAATCCGTCCTTTCCGTTCTCCTGCTGCTAAACGGAGCAGGAGAACGGAAAGAATGAACGGTGATGTGAACAAAGCCTTACCCAAGGATGGGCTCACAACACATTTCTAAAACCTGCTTTGCTGATCTGTTCAACAGATACCCCCAAAAAAGGATGCAAACATTTACCAACTGAAGGCTTTCCATTTGCATGGACTTCAATGTTAAAATATATATATATGTTTCAGTCCCTGTACGTTTTTGTTTTTCTTAGCAGGCACAGAATTGGAGACTACCACCTCTTTTGGGTTTGGCAAATATATACATTTTTTAACATGAAATCTATGTAAACCGGAAGCTCTTCAGTCGGCATCCACTTTGTGGGTGTCTTATACAGATCTGCTAAGCAACTGAAAGACGTGATGTGAACTGAAGCTAGGTCTTTTCGGCCACTAATCTGTTGCAATGTTAGGGAAAATACAATTTAAGGGTCACTCAGACGAGCGTAGTCTTTTACGGATGCGGACTGCACATAGCTGGCACTATCATCCGGCACCCAATCTATACCTGCAAGTTTGTCCATTTAAGAATGGCCTGCCTGGTTTGCAGAAGCAAGCAAGTTGGTTTATAGTGAGAAGCGTTTGAACACCTCAATTACCAAAACCATGGCCTTGTGTCGGTTTTGTAAATAGTCAGTAAAATTCCTTTGATTCAGCATATGAAGATCAAAAGTTAATAAGTATGATATGGTCAGACCAGTTATCCCATCTCTTCTTGCAAACAGGACTGAGGCCAAATGTAAGCCACCACAAAAACTTCATGGCCCTTTAGGGGCTATAAAAAATATATATATGTAGGGATATATATAGGGTCATTTTTTTCTTGGTTCTTGTATAAACATGCCATTAGGAATGACTATGACTGCATCCCAGTATAAATCTCTCCTGCTCTGCAGACAGAAAACAATTAGATCATCTGCTCTACCTGTTGACCAGATATGATTCACAAAAAATTATACAGTAAAACATGACTAAGATGGGCCATATAATTCACCACAGACACATTTAGCATTAAAGCAGATTACCTACAACAGATGATTCATCATAAAGATTACACATGTGTCCTCCTCCATGTCTGCCCTACAAGAAAAAGCACATATCCGCAGGACTAAGAATAACAGGCTCGTGAGTGAGTGCATACTTCCCTGAAGGCAACAATGAAGTCAGATTTGTTTTTACTTGTTCGAGTCTGGATTAGTCTAGTAATAAATTGTTTTTTCTACTTGGTGTATTTCAGGTTAGTCATACACATTAGATAGTTGTCAGCTGACAACGTCCTTATACACATGCATGCTCAGCCAAGCATGCATGTATCCTGAATGAGGAGGGAGAATGAAGCAGTTTCCAGACTACTTACAGTGGCTTATTTCCCCAAGAACAAATGGATTGGGCAGTTAAATTCCAATTGCCTGACCCTTAGCTCCCCCAAACATCTGCCATTATATAAGGGGTGGGAGAAACCCCACAAACATTAGATCAGGGGGTGCACAACCTGTGCCCCCAACCATCTGGTAACAGACATTAATGTCCATGTCTTGTCGCTGCTCACATACAATTTTTCATGCATGTCCTGGAGGGGTAACCAGACATTTTTAGTATATACTGTATGTACAATATACCATAAATACAGTATTTCAGTTAATATCCCATTACATTTTATTTGTGGCCCCTGCCGTTGGTGCAGTCTGACAATGTGGCCCCCAACCACAAAACGTTGTGCACCCCTGCATTAGATGTTCAGCTGGTCCTCCTGAAATCAGTATGTTCAGGTGACATTTATCTAATGTGTATGGCCCATTAAAGGGGTATCCCCATCACAGACAATATCGCTAGGATATGCCCCCATTGTCTGATAGGTGCAGGTCCCACCTCTGGGACCCGCACCTACACCGAGAATGGAGCAGGGCAAGTGATGGAGGGTTCACTGCGCATGCGCAGCCGTCCTCTATTCTTTTCTACAGGGCCGCCAAAAATAGCCAAGTGCTGGCTCGGCTATTTCTATCGGTCCCATAGAAATTAATGAGAGCGGTGGTTGCTCCCATTCACTTGTATGGGGAGGTCCTTCAGCCCCCACCTTCCTGGCTCCGTTCTCGGTATAGGTGCAGGTCCCAGAGGTGGGACCCGCACCAATCAGACAATAGGGGCATATCCTTGCGATAGGTCCCCTTGTCTGTGATGGTAATACCTCTTTAATGGTTGACTGCTATCCCTCCACAAACATGCATCCCGGGCCGAACGTATATAGTTATTTCAATGGGGAATGTCAAGAACTGAATCTACATTGCTAATATAGGACCATACGGTTACTTTCAGGTTTTTTCTGTACATATTCAAATATTCCAAAATGCATGCACGCGCTTTGCAAAAATCTACACAGAAAATCAGGTATTACACCCGATCAATACAACTGAGTGCAAATTACATTGCAAATGATTTCCCAATAAAAACCCTGCATCATTTACATTTTTTTTTTTAAGTATTCATTAAATAATGCAGATTATCTTACATCTCAATCAGAGCTTCCAGGACGGCTGGGCTATCTGTTCACACAAAGACTCAGTGAGAAAACGGTTAACACAAAAGAGCCCGTCAGTGCTGTTAAAGCTAGAGAAAACAATTTGCAAACCATCTGCGCTTTCGTGCAATCCCTGTGCGCTTAAACATTCATATGAGCAATGGCATGGTGGAATTTACCTGCACACAAAACCCTATTTTGATGGTGGATGCTGTGGAAATTCATAGGCAGTAAAGTTTGAGTGTTATCGTGCAGACGGGAAGTGTGAAGAGAGCATCATTTAGACGTAGGGGGAAGATCTCAATGCTGCCTGGGGTGGCATGGTTATTGTTCTGCTTTTTAAACCTAAAACCGAGGCATCTAACGTCCTATTCACATTCTAGAATGAAGTGTCCCTGCACTGGTGCATGTGTGCAAGCTTTTCTGAAGACAAAGGATGTGAAATGCGCTTGGTCGTTAAGAAGTTATTTTTTCAGTACACCCGCTCACAATGCTTTTGTTCTGTAGCTAACATTTCCTTCCTGGCAAGGCTCAGCCCTGCTCCCCACACAGCTTGGACACGTGATCTGCTCTCAGGCCTCCAACACAGCAAGTGACCTCACTCTTCATCAAACTGCAGTGTTATCACCAGGGAAAGGATGAAGACGCTGCTTCTGCAACCCTCACCATTCAATAGGTGCAAGACTATTGCAGTGCTGCGCAATACACGTACTTTCCATTATATACTGTATACAGTTATGGTTCCATACTTACTCCTATTAGATTGGTATGAATTATGTAATAAGGGTGTTTATTCAGCAGTATGCAAGGCTAGATTTACACTTTGAGATTTCTTTCTGATCAGACTAATACCTGGACCCTCGGTCCTAGCCGTTTATATACACATTACCATGGAATCGACTTTTAAGGCCCCATTCACACGTCCGCAATTTTGTCCGCATCCATTTTGCAATTCTGCGGAATGGATGCGGACCCATTCATTGTGAATGGGGCCGGACGTGATGCGGAGAGCACACTATGTGCTCTCCGCTTCCGCAATTTGCGGAGCCACGGCCCCGAAACATCCGGCCGCGGCTCCGCAAAAGATAGAGCATGCCCTATTCTTGCCCGCAGCTTGCAGACAAGAATAGGCATTTCTATGGGGGTTGCCGGCCGGGTGTGTTGCGGATCCGCAACACACCATGGACGTGTGAATGGGGCCTAAGGGTGCTTTCCCACATATCTTTTTTTTATTTTTTTTTGGGGGGGGGAGAGAACTGCAGTTTTTGATGCAGCAACCAGTGCCATCCACTACACAGAGGTAGGAGCTGTGCAGATCTGATGCAGAGTTACTGTAGACCAAGAACAGCCGACTGGTAGGGGTGAAAGGAGTCACCCTTGCCACCCATCTGATACTGATGAGCTACCCCAATAGAAAAATGTCTGACAACATCTTTAAAAAGGTTGTCTCACTTCAGCAAATGGCATTTACCATGTAGAGAAAGTGAATACAAGGCTCTTACTAATGTATTGTGATTCTCTATATTGCCTCCTTTGCTGGCTGGATTCATTTTTCCACCACATTATACACGGCTCGTTTCCAGGAGTTACGACCACCCTGCAATCCATCAACGGTGGTCGTGCTTGTACACGATAGAAAAAAGCACCGGCTTACGCCCACTCCTGCAGTCCCAACCACCTTTCCTATAGGGTGCAGGTAACATGGAAACGAGCAGTGTATAATGTGATGGAAAAATGAATCCAGCCAGGAAAGGAGGCAATATATGTAATCACAATACATTAGTAAGTGCCTTGTATTCACTTTCTCTACATCATAAATACCATTTGCTGAAGTGAGACATCCCCTTTAATGCCCAGTTCAGCCTTCAGTTATTTGATCAGTGATTGTGAGCTAAAACCAGTAGTGAAGCCTACGCAGAGATCAGGTATAATGGAAAGATCTGCGCCTGTTCTGTGTTTTTGACCCAAAACTGGTTTTGGCTCCCAATAACTGATGGAAATAACTGACCAAATAAAGACTCAATCACGTCCGTGCTCAAATCCGTGAGCAGGTGGACAGCGATGCATCTGTGAAGCTATCCGTGAAGGATCCGTGTGTCCGTTTTTTTTCTCTCCTTGTTGCATCCGTATTTCACTGACACTGAACAGCTGAAAAATAATAATAAAAAAATAATAATAAAAAAAAAAACAGACCCACAGACCGTGCTAACACACTAATGTCTGAATACACACATTTAGGGTCCATTCACACGTCCGTGTGTGTTTTGCGGATCCACGGATCCGCAAAACACGGACATCGGCGATGTGCGTTCCGCAATTTGCAGACCGCTCATCGCCGGCACTACATAGAAAATGCCTTTTCTTGTCCGCAACTGCGGACAAGAATAGGACATGTTCTATTTTTTTCGGGAACGCGATTGCGGACCCGGAAGTGCGGACCCGGCCGGGACATCGTCTGTCCCCATTGAAACGAATGGGTCCGCAATTCCGTTCCGCAAAATGCGGAACAGAATTGCGGACGTGTGAATGGACCCTAAAATGAATGGAGACGTGTGCTGTCCATAGGTAACACGTACAGCACACGTCCGTGAAACACGGACGTGTAAATGATGCTTAACTGAATTTTTAAGGGCCTGAACATTGCACATTTGTGTATTGACTGGTCATGTGATTATTTAGCACATATAATTAGATTTTGCTACTATATACGTGGGCACACTGTCATTCTGTATTTGAAAAAGACTCAAAGGGTCAAAACGTTGCTGATGTGTATGGGAATAAAGATGGAGGTTTGAAGATTATTTCTGAAGTACTCAATTTTTTTTTTATATCACTACTATCTGGGAACTAGGATTTCTAAACACATGCACCCATTCGAAGTCTTGATTAGGCCTCATTCACACAACCGTATTTTTAGCCCGCACCCAATCCACATTTTTTGCACATCAGATGTGGACCCACTTATTTCAACACTGTGTGCTGTCCACATCCATATGTCCGTTCTGCAGACCTGCCAAAAATATAGAGCATTTCCTAAAGCTAGATATTGTTACAATGGGACCACAAAAAAGGATGCAACACAGACCTCACATGAATGTCATCTGTATTTTTCGTGGACCGCAAAATACATACGGTCGTGTGAATGCAGCCTTATGAGGACAGTGCTGCTGGTCTATTATTATTGATAGTCCTTGAAAAACACTTATTTTTTCCCCCTTCTGATGAACTAAGTGTACCCAACGGGCACATTCATATTATATGGATAAAACAGAAGGAGATTCCCAGTGTAAGACTCCAGCTCTACTAACTTCTCTGCCATTTCACCCTATAAGTTACTGAAAGGGGGTCACTGCAACAAGGTAGCCATCCACCTCCCACTCAGAAAATCCCTTAAAAAGTAATGGCAACAAAAAAAGAATATATTTTCAATATAAGTTTTACAGTCTCTGTATACAGATACACACACATACAAATATCACTTACACGCAATAAAAGTGTTTAGTGAGATTTTCCTACTGATGACATGCCCTCTTGATAGGTCTACAGTATGTGATCAGTGGGGGTCCAACACCCAGGACCCCCACCGATCAGCTGTTTGAGAAGGTTCCATTGCTCCTGTGAGCGCCGCAGCCTTCCTGGAGCTTACCAAGCACAGTGTCGTACACTGTATACTTGGTATTGTACTCAGCCCCACTTACCTGAATGGGGCTGAGCTGCTCCTACGCCACATGAATGTGTCATCATTCGGCTGTCCTCTCAAACAGCCAATCAGTAGGTGCCCCAGCTGTCGGACCCCCACCGATCAGATACTGATAACCTCTGAAGACTCAGAAAACCACTTTAAAGGGGTTGTTTCACTTCAGCAATTTATTATGTACAGGAAGTTAATACAAGGCACTTACTAATGTATTGTGATTACATATATTGCCTCCTTTGCTGGCTGGATTTAATTTTTCCATCACATTATACACGGCTCGTTTCCATGGTTACAACCACTCTGCAATCCAGCATCGGTGGCCGAGTTTGCACACTATAGGAAAAAGAACAGTCCCGGTCACCAGAGGGGCAGGCACTTTTCTATATTGTGCAAGCACGGCCACCACTGATCGGTTGCAGGGTGGTCGTAACCATGGAAACAAGCAGTGTATAAGGTGATGGAAAAAGAGGAAATATGGACAATCACAATACCTTAGTAAGTGCCTTGTATTCCATTTGTATGCCATTTGTTGAAGTGAGACAACCCCACTAAGCTAACAGGCTTTGTTCACTTCATATATTCCGCCTTTTTTTTACATCAGTCTGACGCTAGGTTCACACCTGAGCGTTTTACAGCGCGTTCCTACACGCTGTTATACGCTCAACAGGCGAAAACCCATGTTTCCCTATGGGCATGGTTCTCACCTGAGCGTTTTACAGCGCGTACGAACGTGCTGTAAAACGCCCTACGCCCAAAGAAGTACAGGAGCTTTTTTGGGGCGTTTTGTCGCGCGTATTGTGATTGACGCCAGAGTGGTCAATCACACGAATGCGCGTACAACGCGCGTTTCCTATTTCCAAAAACGCGCGTATCAAATACGCTCAAGTGTGAACCCGGCGTTAGGACTCATGCACACGATGGTTGGATGTTTTGCGGTCGGCAAATTGAGGTTGCATTTTGTGGAACTAAACGTCCAGCCCCCCTTTAGAACTGTCCATTTTACAAACAAGAATAGGACATGTTCAATTTTTTGGCGGGCCCGTGAAACAGACATACGGATGCAGACAGCGTGTGTGCTGTCCACATCTTTTGCAGCCCCATTGAAATGAACGGGTCAGCTTTTGACTCTAAAAAATACGGATCGGATGCGGACCAAAAATACGTTTGCGTGTATGAGCCCTAAGAAGTCAGCCGGCACAGCTTTTACGAGTTGCAGATGTGATACTGTTGGCTCAGGAGGGAGGTTTATTAACCAGGCCTGAGTTTCTACAAATTACATGGTACAAACATTAATGAGAGATAATTCCTTAATGGTTTCAACTACTTTTCTTGGTTATGTTATAGCTAGCGGGGCTTGAAACTGCATGATTTAAAGAGCAAATTATAAATTACAAACAGTCCCTGTACTTGTGTTACTTCCATTAAATAGGACAAATTCTAATGGTTGCATCATCTGGGTGAACACAAGGACATACAACATAAAACTGCAGGCAACCTGGTATGAACTAAACTTCTAACGTAGAGCGATTCTTTTCTCACTCAGGATTATTTATCCCATGAACAAACAGAAAAATTCAAAGCAGAAGTTTTTTTTTTTCCAGTATTAAAACACAAGAAAAAAATTATCGTTGTAATGAAAGTGACAAGTCAGTTTTACCACATAGGAAATGCTGTAAAAAGAAAACCCATAAAACTGTGGCGGAATTGTGTTTTTTTTTTTTTTTTAAATAATTCCACCCCATTTGGATTTTCATTCCCGCTTCCCACTATATTGTATGCGACCGTAAATGGTGCCATTAGAAACTACAACTTGTCCCGCAAAAAAACAAGACCTCATACGGCTATGTGAATGGAGAAATATTCATAATAAAAATAATAATAATAAAAAATAAAATTAAAAATAGCTTTGAGAAGGCTGGGAGTAAAAAACAAAAAAGAAAAAGCTGAAAATCGCCAGTCTTGAAGGGGTTAAAAGCATTATTCAGCTTTTAAAACTAATGGCTTATCCTCGATATAGGCCATCAATATTAGATTGTTGGAGGTCCAATTTCTGGGACCCCAGCCAATCAACTATTATAGTCCTATAGTATAGGACAAAGCTGACACTACAAAAAGTATGGCGTTATGCAGTACAAACCTATGTAAAAACACTGAAGAGGACAGACCATCCATCTGTAAAACCCTTTTTAAAATATGATTGCAAAAAGAGAGAAAGAAAGATGAAACTGCAAAGGTAATTGATACATTTTAAAACAAGTGGGGTGGGTGCCCTGTATCTGTTCTTGCTCTAAGGGTTCATTCAGACGTCCGTAGTGTTTTGCGGTCCGCAAAACACTGACGCCGCACATCGCTGGCACTTTAATAGATCATTACTATTCTGAATAGAACATGCTCTATTTTTTTTCGGAGCCGCGGACCAGAAATGGGGATGCGGAAATGAATGGGTCGGGATCCGTTCCACAACGTTGCGGAACAGATCCGGACCCATTCTAAGGACATCTGAATGGACCCTTAGAGAGGTTGCTGGGGGTCACAGAAGAAGGGTATAGTTTTGATTGTTCTCAGTAATATAATAAAAGGAACAAGTATAACTTGAATCTTCTAGGACCCAATGCAAAATCTGTAACAAGACCCTCACCAGTAAGGGCTTGTTCACACGAACGTGCCATGTTTTGCGGTCCGCAAATTGCGAATCTGCAAAACATGGATGGCGCCTGTCTGCCAATTTGCCTAACGAAACAGACGGCCCTTTATAGAAATGCTTATTCTTGTCCGCAAAACAGACAAGAATAGTACATGACTTATAATTTTTGAGGGGCCACGGAACGGAGCAAGGAATGCGGACAGCACATGAGTGCTGTCCGCATCTTTTGCGGCCCCATTGAAGTGAATGGGTCTGCACCAGAGCCAAAAAAAAAATGCGGCTCGGATGCGGAACCAAACAACAGTCGTGTGAATGAGCCCTAACACTGGGTTCAGACCTGAGCGTTTCTGAGAGGCGCGTTTTCCGTGCATTTTTGGCAATAGTAAACGCGCTTTTTACTATTACTATTACTTTTTACTGATTGACTGCAGTGTTGGCTTCTCTCCAAACTGTGCCTAGCACCTGGAGTTTGGCCTTTCCAGCATGTTGCGAATTCATAAACGCGCGTTCGAATGCGCGTTTTCAGTGTCAAAAACGCGTAAAATACAAGCGTTGCGCGTTCCCATTGAAGTCTATGGGCCAAAACGCGCAAAAAACGCCCCAAAAAAAGCTCAAGTACTTGTTTATGTGTCGGGCGTTTTTCAGCGCGTTCGAACGCGCTGTAAAACGAGAAAATGTGAACCAGTCCTATAGGGAAGCATTGGTTTGCATCGGTTATGCGTTTACAGCACGTTCGAACGCGCTGTAAAATGCGCAAGTGTGAACTGAGGTTAAGTCATATTACCGGTGTTTTCTAGTGCAAAAGAAGGGTTTTTGGGTTCCTTTAGGCACCAGGGCCCCTTGGTTTGACTGCCATTTCTATAGCCCTGTAAACAAGTCCACATCCAGCCTGTTTCAGTGCATTACCTCACACTATTGTTTTCCCCACCAGGAACAGGGTATGCTGGTTACATGCAGAATACAATTTTGGGCTGCATGTACACAACCATTGTTTGGGTCCGCACCCGATCCAGATTATTTGTGGAATGGGTCAATAAAACATTTGGAAAGCACATGGAGGTCCTCCACATGCTGTCTGCAACTGTGCAGCCGTTCCACAAATTATACAACACGTCCTATTCTTGTCTGTTTTGCGAACAAGAATAGGATGTTCTATGAGAAAAATGCACCATGAACACGTCTGGTATCAGTATTTCCTGCATTCACAGACAGCAAAATACATATCTGTATGCATTAGTTTTTGGATGCGAGTTTCATCACTTGACTGTTCAAGGAAAGTAAACTTTCCTTTTTGAACATGATCAGTTCTGGACATTAGTCAGTAAGGACATAGGGGCACATGTAAAAGGATTGCTGGCCTCTCCATAATTTCAGCGCCAGTCTGAATGTAAGATAGCTTCCTTGCTGTCTTACATTTAGACTATTTTCTACACCTAGGGGTACTTTCACACTAGCGTTTTGGATTCCGTTTGTGAGATCCGTTACAGGGCTCTCACAAACGTTCCAAAACGGATCAGTTAAGCCCCAATGCATTCTGAATGGATAAGGATCCGTTCAGAATGCATCAGTTAGGCTCCGTTCCGCCTCTATTACGTTTTGGAGGCGGACACCAAAACGCAGCATGCAGCATTTTGGTGTCCGTCTGAAGAGGCGGAGCCTAACGGATCCGTTTTTTTTTACAATGTAAGTCAATGGGGACGGATCCGTTGTCAGTGACACAATATGGTGCATTTGAAAACGGATCCGTTCCCCATTGACTTTCAATGTAATCCAAAACGGATCCGTTTTGGACTTTGTCATTTTTCTTTAAACCTAATGCAAACGGATCCGTTCTGAACGGATACAAACGTTTGCATTATAGGTGCGGATCCGTCTGTGAAAATAAACAGACGGATCCGCACCAACGCTAGTGTGAAAGTACCCTAAAACAAGCATAGAAAAATGATGAATGAGACGGGTCCCTCCCCTGCCACACACACAATTTTAGACCTGGCATGAGCGGGTAAAAGTCACAGATATTGGCGCAACTAAGCACCTGAAATATGCCTAACTTAGGATTAGTTCACATTAATAAATGACCCCCATAGTGTAATGTTTGAAAGTGATTGTGTAATGGGGTACTCCAGTAACTTGAAGTCATTCCCTATCCTTTGGAAAACTATTAGTGTGGGGGTCCTACCATTGCGTCTCCCATGGATCACGAGAAAGTGGGCCTCCCGCCTGGAAAAGAACAAATCAGAAGGTTGGGAATGCACACTATTCATTTCTATGGCAGCTCCCAGATATAGTCGAGAGCCAGACTTGGCTATATTAGGGTACTTTCACACTAGCGGCATAGCTATCCGGCAGGCTCTTCCGGCGGGTGAACAGCCTGCCGGATCCGCCGTGCCACAGGTACCCGTGCACTGCCGTGCTACCTCTCAGTCCCCGTTGACTATAATGGGGCGGGGCTACGGTGCAGCAAGGCAGAGATTGCCAGACCTGCAGCACTTAGTCCAGCGATCTCCAGCCGTGCACTGCCATAGCTCCGCTCCCTGCCCCATTATAGTCTATGGGGACGGAGCGGCAGCACGGGTACTTGCAGCATGGCGGATCCGGCAGGCTGTTCACCCGCCGGAAGTGCCTGCCGGATAGCTATGCAGCTAGTGTGAAAGTACCCTTAGGCTGTCTATAGAAAAGAATGGAGCAGCAGTCCGCATGCTCAACCTGCCACACTAGTTTGCGGAGCTCTCCAGGGTACGGGACCCCCATAATCATTGGGAGTCCTACCGGTGGGATAACTTTAAATGACCAGAGTACCCCCCTTTAAAAACGTATCACTGATAAAGAAATGACAGACAACTATGCTGTAAAGAAATGTAAAGTAACCCAAGTACAGAATTTGATGCTAAAGCTACAATCATGAGCAAAAATCCTCTCTTTACATGGGAGCCAAAGCGGCAGAAGTAGAGAATCTGAAGTTACATGCGGTAGTTCTAACACGTCTGATGCTCGGCCCCGGAGCGCATTAATGATGACACGAGCGCTGCAGACATTGTCCACACACGGATATGCTCCCTTAAATCCCCACCCACACAGGGTCATATTTTTATCTATTGAATCGGTTGCTATGCTGCTGCCCGGGCAACATGTAAGTGCTTGGTAGCTGAAGGAGTACACAGTAAGACTTTGGCTCGCCTTGTAAATGTTACAATGTAAAATACCACGATGAATGATTCATGAATGTGTACACATACCAGCGATGCTGCAGAGATTCCTGGACAATACTGTATCAGGATCTTTAAAACATTTTCAATTGCATTTTGAATGAAGAGGCCTTTTTAGGACCGAAAATGCTCAGAAAATAAACTACTTCCATAAAACTATGACTGCGGACAGAATATACAAAAGGTCCTTTAAAGGAGACCACCTTTCAACAATAACAGCACAAGCGATACTGCGGAATGAGGCATGATCTAGCCATCACAGTCATGAATAATCTAAGCGTTTTACCTAACAACTTCATCTGTAGGTCGCAAAAAAGCTAGGGGTGTATTATTTCTAGCTGGTACGAAAATACAGGGGCAGGTTTATCAGACGTAAGTGACAAACTGAAGCAAGAGAGTCCTCAAGGTGCAGTTCTTATAATTCCCTACAATAGTCCTTTCGGCCAAAATTCAACCATGTCTCTAAGGCCGTGAAGGCTAACCTCCGGCACTCCAGCTGTGGTAAAACTACAACCCCCAAGATGCACACTTGCTTGGCTGTTCTCAGAACTCCATAGAAATAAATGGAGCATGCTGGGAGTCGTAGTTTCACCACAGCTGGAGTGTCGGAGGTTAGCCATCACTGACTTCTAAGCTGTTCGCATGAAGCTTTATCTTCATGGGCTTTCAACAGATTATTACAGTGAAACTTGTACCCCCTTCTTGTGGACACTAATACATTTTTCAACTCCAGTACAGGTTACCTGTGTGACCCAGGAGTGCTGAGGAGTACTTTTACTAACTACAGCTTTGGGGCAATAATTTTGACATGTAAATAACAGTAGAATATAATTATTGGAGCACATTTATTAAGCCCTTAATGGGAGTCTTTCACCTAATCTGAGACTTTTGGACCGCTCAGATCAGGTTATAGACTCCTGTGCCCTAATTCCAATGGTACCTTTATTTGTGCAGTCCCTTGACGAGATGTCAAGACTTTTAAAAATTATGCTAATTAGGTGCGGAAGGTGTCCAGGGGCGGCGTTACTGCCGATGTGCCCAGAAATCCACACCTATTTCACCCCTTCGGCTCGCCCTCCATTCCTATTATTACCCCCTTATCTCCCTCACAAATCTCACACCTGCTAGAGGAAAAGCGATGCTGCGCGGACCCGCCCCTTCTTTGACTTCCTCTGCGCATGCGCCAGTCCGAAGTTTGAAATCGTAGCGCGGGCAGAAGTAACCAGCACATGCGCAGAGAACTGCAGTGAAGCCAAAAAAGGGGCAGGTCAGCGTGGCATCGCCTTTCCTCCAGCAGGCGCGAGATTTGTGAGGGAGAGGAGGAGGTAATATTACGAATGGAGGGCGGCCAGAGGGGTGAAAGAGGTGTTGATTTCTGGGCACATCGGCAGTAACGCTGCCCCTGGGCACCATCCGGACCTAATTAGCATAATTTTTAAGTCTTTTTTTGTCCCTCGTCGAGGGACTGCACAAATAAAGGTACCATTGGAATTAGGGCACCTGATCTTAGCGGTCCAAAAGGCTCAGATTAGGTGAAAGACTCCCTTTAAGCCCTATACCTGGCGGTGGATCCGCCAATTATGAAGAGGCGCCGGCTTCTTTATAACTTCGGTGCATCCTCCACCAGTTCCAAATTCACGGCAGCTTCCTTGTTGTCGTACATTTAGACCCTTTTCTACGTCTGCCGGCCCGTCCCCTTCCACCTCACTTATTTAGACCTGGCGCGAGCGGGGAGAAGTCGCAGATTGCGGCGCAACTAGCCGTTGAGCTGCAATCTGCGCCTGAAATACGGCTAATATAGGCACATTTCAGCTTAATAAAGGACCCCCGTTATGTTTTATTTTTGACATATTAAGAGGCAAATTGTCTTTTATGGAAATACCACACAGTGCATAGGATTGGTACTGTCACTATAAGCAAGGTAATACAGACAGAACGTGGGCAATGATGCTCAATTGTACGCCTGCATAAATAAGTCAATCTTAAAATTTCAACCTATAGGTTTTTATATATATTCTTTTAAATCTGTGCTAGTTATTTAAGACCACAAGGAATGTATTTGCATTCAAGATAGAAAGAAAAGAAGCATACGGTAATTAGTACGGTGGTGGTATTGTGCGTGCAGTGGGTATCCTGTTAAGATTCATATGACACAATGCCATTTATTACTTGGTTAACCACAATGTCTGATGCGAAATCTCACACCAGACTAGTGATGTAAAAACGACAGGAGTTTTAGGTTCTCCATAACACAATTATTAAATATCATGATAAAACTATTCTGTTTTATGGTGCAGATGTATGCTTGCATGCAAACAGACCTGTCGATTTAGCACACACAGATATATGCACACACAACAGATATATATATATATATATATATATATATATATATATATTATAGATAGATAGATAGATAGATAGATAGTTTTACTATCTTTCTGGGATTCATTCAGCATATGAATCTGGTCTTATAAATTAAGCAATTACATTCTACTTATTTGAAGCTTCGTAGCATTTTACGTTTAATGTCTCCTGGATGTATGCTATATCTAAAGGGGTTGCGTCACGAAAATATTGACTTTTTTTAAATCGGCACCTGGATCTGAATACTTTTGTGATTGCAAGTAATTAGTATGCAATGCAAGCAAGAGAGGGTTCGCATTGGAGTTATTCAATTCCATTATGACGAAATTCTAGGACAGCATCCGAAAAGTAAGCCTTTAAGAGGCATTCAATTTTGGTCCGTCCTAATACATCACTATGGCGTCACATAACGGTTCCGTTTGGTTACGTTATACATGACAGAAAAAAGACCTGTCGACAGGACTATTTTTACCGTCATGTATAACGGAACAAAGCGCTCCCGTCTCTACTATGTGTATTTTTCACTTTTTGATATTGAGATTCTGCAGCGGATGATAATATGGATTGTCTGCCCTGGCTTGTATCCATAGATTCCATTGTATTATTTTATATCAGGGCATGTAAAGCAGTCAACAAGATTCAAAATCTTAAGAGTTATAGATTGCTTAAAGGGGTTGTTCCTTGAAAAAGTCTACAGTTTTCAAACCAGCAACTGGATCTGAATACTTTTGTATTAGATTAAATCTATCTGCATAGCGCCACCTGCTGTTTGTTATTTTTCTAATTTTCTGTCCTGCTCACAGACGGAAGCACGCACTCAGTGCCATTCTTCAACTACCACCAGCTGCAGCATACAAGACAAGCCCTCTAAGAAAGGGCATGTCCCCTGAGCCGACAGCTTGAAATACATATAGCTGAGTAAGTGGAGCAATGAATGTGGGGATCTCTCAGGTACAGGGCTGGTTCTAGCTTTGTTAGGCCCCTTGCACACGACCATATGCCCTCCGAGACATATGGCCCGCTCACAGACGGCGACCAAAACGGTCGCCAATGCGCCTTAAAACTTTGGATTTGCGACTGGACCCGCTGCTCACATATTTTCATGCATTTCTCCCATTAGATGGGGGTCCTGGTACTGGAACTAGGTATAAATGGTATATACTGTGTGTTCAGTATGCCATAAATACAATATTTCAGTTGTTAATACCCCTTTAAGTTTTAATTTCGGCCCTCATCGTTGGTTCGGTCTGGCAATGTGGCCCCCAACCAGGAAACGTCGTGCACCCCTGCTTTAAAGTGTACCTTGAGTTAAAAAACAACTTCCCCTAAATGACTAGTACAGGTGAATAAAAGAAACTTTGCAACATATCTTGTTACAGAAAAATGTGTTTATTTGCTTTTATTAGGCTGCTTTGCTCTTTCCTGCTTTTAACATTGATGTCTATGGAAAGAGGAGGGACTAGGATGCTGAATGACAGACACACAAGCTACAGTTTCTTAGCTCAGCTACAATTACCACTTTTGACTCTACTATATCTAGTAGGACAAGGCTCTCCCTTTGCAGCAAAACTGACCTATGCCCTTAATTCTTTGGGTCAGTACAATTACAATAATACCGTATATGTATAGGTTTTTTATGTCTAAATGGTGTAAAAATACATCTAAACTTTGAAAAAAAAATTTTTTTTAATGTCATAAATGGCATTGGGGGACACAGCACCATGGGTATATGCCCAGCTACCACTAGGAGGCTGCCTAGAATGGAATAGTGTTGGCTCTACCCAGATGGGCTATACCCTCTGCACAGACACTAAACTAACCAGTTTTAGTCTAGTGTCCGTAGAAGACAGACATGACCTGATGTTTTTATTTTATTCTTTCTTTTCTTCTGCAGGTCTTCCTGAATGGGCCGCTTCCGTGTCCCAAGCCATAGGGAACCTTGCCCGACTCTTCCAATCCATGGTGGAGTCGCTGGACCGCTTGCCTGCCCAAATAGAGGCTGCCTCTGCTCCTCCTAGGAACTCCAACGCAGACGGAACACGCTCACGTTCAGAAACCAATTCCCGCAAACGACTTCGGGTTGTCACAACTATGTCCTGCTCCATCTCGGCTTCCTCAGGTCACTCCCAGGACAGGTCTGAGGCTGGCAACGAATCCTCCCCTGCCGCCACCTCGGGTGACACCTCTGACTCTGATTCCAGATTGGAGCAGAGCAGAGCACAGCCCTGTCTGCGGCCAGACAGGATCTCATCAGGGCAGTTAGGGACGCTCTCCACGTGCAGGAAGATCCCTTCTCTTTGGCTAAGGAATCCCTATCATTACACGGTTCCAGGCGCCCCGATTTGGCTTTCTCTAACCATGCGGATCTCGACACACTCCTGGCCAAGAGTGGCGTCACCCGGATAGGTGTCTTCAGCCTGCAAAGAGTTCGGACGTCCTCTTTCTTTTTCAGAGGAGTCCAAATAATATGTGGTCTGTCTCTCCTCAGGTAGATCCACAGGTGGCCCGTCTTGCTAAGGCCACCACCCTGCCTTTATCTGATCCGTTGGACAAGAAGATAGACTCCTTGTCCAAGTCTGCATTCGTGGCAGCAGGTTACCTATCCGTCCCGCCTTTGCTGCGTCATAGACCTGTGTAGTCTGGGCCAAACAGCTTGTCCGGTCCTTGCCCCCAGATTCTACTCAGGGGAGCTCCATTTCCTTGCCTCATCTTCTTCAGGCATCCCGGTATCTTTGCGATTCACTGGAATCGGCCCACCGCATTAGCAGGGCGGGCGCTAAGTCTGTGGCTATCTGCCGCACGGTCTGGCTTCGTGCCTGGGCAGCAGATGCTGCCTCCAAAAACGCGCTCACATCTCTCACCTTCCTGGGTGGTAGGCTTTTTGGGAAGCATTTGGAGGAGCTTATTTCTGAGGACACGGGTAGGAAAACTTCCCTCCTGCCACAGAACCATCCTCGCTGTCCTATGTCTGCATCGCGATCACAGCGTTATTTCTCCTTTTGGGATTACTCCTCCAGTCAGGACAAAAAGATGGTTCACCATTCCTTCAGGGCCAAGCCCTCTATCTGCATGACTGTTTTCCCCCCGCTCGGGTCGACCTCTCGAGTGGGGGTCATTTGCTCGCCTTTCAGGATCACTGGGGCGCAAGTGTGGACGATGCCTGGGTTCTGGAGGTAGTTTCCTCCGGATACAAAATAAAATTATCCGCCCTTCCCACAGGTCAGTTCTTCCAATCGTCGCCGCCTAGATCCCCCCTCCCGGGCGGCTGCTTTTTTTCAGGCCAATAATTTCCTTCACGTGCATGGATTGATCGTTACTGTTCCAACCTTTATACGTTTTCAGGGGTTTTACTCGAACCTCTTCACTGTTCCCAAGGACGGTTCTCTTCGTCCCATTTTGGATCTGAAGGCGCTCAATCAATTCGTCCGTGCCCGTCACTTTCGCATGGAGTCCCTCAGATTGGCGATTGATTTCCTCGAGGTGGGCGACTTTCTGTCGTCCATCGACATCCGAGATGCTTATCTGCATGTCCCCATAGCTCTGTCTCATCAGAGGTACCTTCGCTTCACAGTAGGTTCTCTGCATTTTCAATTCGTGGCTTTGCCCTTCGGCTTGGCGTCTGCCTGGAGGGTCTTTACAAAGGTATTGGCTACCCTCGTCGCAGTTTTCCGTGCCAGGGGTGTTGCAGTAGTACCCTACCTGGACGATATTCTGGTGAAGGCCCCGTCCCAGGTGGACAACATGTTTAGCCTCCACATCACCATGTCCGTGCTATCCCAGTTCAGGGGCTGGTGAACCACTCCAAATCCTCCCTTGTTCCCAGCCAGAGGATGGATTTCCTGGGCATAGTCTTCGACACTCGCCTTGGACGAGTGTTCCATCCCCAGGACAAGGTAGTGGCTCTCCAGTCAGGGGTGGCTTGCCTTCGAGAGCCATCTACTCTGTCCTTCAGGGCGTGCATGTGTGTTCTGGGCTGGATGGTTGGCTCCTTCGAGGCAATTCCTTATGCCCATCCTGAGGTGGGCAGAGGGACACATTCCCGCTCTCTCCCTGGTCCACATCCAAGGAGTGGACAATTTTGCAGCCGACTTCCTCAGTCGCCAACGTCTCGACCCGGGTGAGTGGTCTCTCTATCCAGAAGCGTTTCAACAGCTCTGTCAGCGTTGGGGGAATAACAGATGCGAATCTCTTCGCCTCCTGTCTGAATCACAAACTTCCGCTTTATGTCGCCAGGTCTCAGGATCCAGAGGCTATTGCGGTAGATGCCTTAGTGCTCCTGTGGTCCCAATTCAGTCTCCTGTATCTCTTCCCTCCCCTTCTACCTCGGGTACTGAGACACCACATAATTGATCGGGTCCTGGCGATATTTGTGGCCCCAGACTGGCCAGGCAGAGCGTGGTGCGCAGATCTCGTCCTTCTGCTCGACGACGCCCCATGGTGGCTACCACTGCGTCCCGACCTCCTTTTGCAAGGTACGCTGTTCCACCCGAGCTTGCCTCGGCTTCATTTAACGGCGTGGCTGTTGAAGCCGATCTTGAGGTTCTGTGGTTTCTCAGAGTCAGTCATCCAGACTATGCTTCATGCATGTAAACCCCAGTCAGCCAGGATCTACCATCATACCTGAATGGCTTATTTTGCCTGGTGTGAATCTGGCAAGGTTCAACCTCTCCTTTTTTCAGTTCTAGGATTCTTGCCTTTTCTCAGGCCGGCCTTGAAAAAGGTCTCCACCTGGCCTCCCTCAAAAGGTCAGGACTCGGCCTTGTCTGTTCTTTTCCAAAGGACCTTGGCTTCTCGTTCCCAAGTAAAACCTTCCGTCAGGGGGTGGCTCATCGCGCCCCCCCCCCCCCTTCCGTTCTCCAGTGGAACCATGGAATTTGAATCTGGTCTTAAATGCCCTTCAGTCCTCTCCCTTCGAGCCCTCGAAGGAGATCTCCCTTTCTTACATCTCTTTTAAAGTTGCAATTACCTTCATTTGCAGAGTATCTGAGCTGGTAGCGCTCTCTTGCCGGTCCCCCTTTTTGTTTTTTCACCAGGACAAGGTAGTCCCGAGCCCTGTTTTCTCTTTTCTTCCCAAGTTGGTTTCCTCATTCCACATTAATAAAGAGATTGTACTGCCTTCATTCTGTCCCAACCCCTCTTATCCCAGAGAGCGTTCTTCCCATCATCTGGATGTGGTTCGGGCGCTCCCCAGTTAATGGAGTCCTTCCGTCGTTGTGACTCCCTCTGTCATCCAAAGCCACCATCTCCCGTTGGGTTCAGTCGGCTGTCAAAAAATCATATGTGGCGAAAGGTCATGATCCCCCTTTCCGGTTGTCCGTTCACTCCACTATGGCGGTCAGGGCAGTCTGGCATCTGGTCTATCAGGTCTGCAGAACCGCCACCTGGTCCTCAGTTCACACCTTCTGCAGGTTTTACCACATCCATTCCTTGGCCTTTGCTGATGCCATTTTGGGTTGCAAGGGTTTTTTCCCACCCTCGGGGACTGCTTTGGGACGTCCCATGGTGCTCTGTCCCCCAATGCCATTCACTAGAAAAATTGATTTTTGTACTTAATGTAAAATCCTTTTCTCATTGGATGCATTGGGGGACACAGATCCCACCCTTGTTGTTTTTTTTTCTTCATTCAGGTTTTCCGGGTTTCCCAGGACTCTTCTTTCTGGTTTAGAACATGTTGGCTTCACTTTTCGCTCTGGATTTTGGTGCTCCTACTGCTTTAGTACCAACTGGTTAGTTTAGTGTCTTTGCAAAGCGAATTGCTCATTTATGTTGCCCACCTGCTGGTCAAACTAAGAATTGCAGCTTCAATACCCTGCGTCTCATTAGAGAGACGCAGCGTATTGAACCCAATTACCGACATCCTCATTGGCCGCAAAGGATGCCGGTAAGAAGCATCACAGCATCTAAAGACTTTAATGACAGCGATCATTAGCCGCTGTTCTCTGCTGTTTGAAACAGCAGAGACCTGCTGGCCATGACGCCCACCGCTCACGCGAGTGGGCGCCATTCTTGTAAGGCGCTGGTAGCGAAGGGGTTAAATGTGTTCTCTCCTTAGGGACATGTCACAGTCGAAGCCAGTCATGTCCATACCAGGACAGAAGTAAACAAGCCGGCGAACTTAAGATGGCAGTGTGGGATTCAGGGCACAGGACTAGAGCAGAGGGGAACAGGTAAGTATACTTTTTTTATTGGGTGAGCCATACTAAAAGCCATAAGTAAATAGTTCATTTTTGGAAGCTCCCTTTAACATATTATTAGGAATTTTAAACTGTCTCACTTGACATCCAATCTGGATTTTGCTTTAAAAAAATATACTGTATATATTAACAAGACATATGGGAAAAAGCTATGTATGGGGGGGGGGGGGGGTTTCGAGTGCTAAAAACAGAGATTTCATCATTTTGCAGACTGACCCTCTTTTTTTTTGTATGCACTACCAACATATTTTACATTCCAGTTCATCTAAAATGTTTTTCACAACACATTGGCTTTATCATCCATTCAGCAGTGCACATTACTTACCATATTTGGAATGTTTAGTACGTTAAGCCTGTAAAAGTAATAAATGTGCATGTTACATCGCTAAACAGATGATGTACCGTACATTCAAAACCACAACTGATTTCACTTTGGCTTAAGGTCTTAAAAAAAAGGTTACCGTAAATTACTAGAACAAATGTAACAACAGTCCAGCCTCATTTACATTGCTTCATATTTCAGAAGGCCATAGTATTCAGATAGGAAACCCTAAAATGTTACATTCATACATGCTTTTATTTCCCCTATTTATGGATGTTATGACAGGCAAAGTGTCAGGAGATCGGTAGTTATCAAAATGAAAGGTCATTTACAGACAGCATGAAAAAATTTGTTCTGAAAATCTCATGGTCTTTGGAACCACATGTAGAAAAGCATTGCAGCCTTGGACCTGAAGAAGAGTACAGACCAAAGAACATGAAAATGTAGATAGTTCTTCACAATCTCCTGAATCCAGTCCAAAATATATTCCAATTCCCACCCTAATCTTACTAACAAGGTGTGCTATGGCGTCACGCATTTGGCACACTATGTCAGTTTTTACCAGTAGTCTGGTCATAAGTTTAGACTTGAGAGCATGCAGCAGAAGAATCGTACATTATACGTGTGCTTACGCTGACCTCTAGTGTTGCAAAGGCTAATCCCATTATTCTTGAGTAACCGTTACATCTGTAAAGTAAAACTATATCCACAGACAGGAACATGTGCCTTGATCTGAACAGCATTCAGAGGGTAAATGCACATGTTCAGGATTTATGTGATAACAACCCGCACTAAAATCCGCAGGTGTTCACAGACAAATGCAGGCGGTCAATCTACGTCAATTGGAGCGTCCGGTCAGGAAATCTAAAATAACTTGACATGCTACGGATTTTAAAATCCGCACCATGGGTCACAAAATCCGCACTGAAAAAAATCTTCATTTCAAACTTGCACGCAATCCTGATCGTGTGCATTTATTCACAATCAGGAGCTCACTCTAATAAATATTTGCTACAATACTAACTCCAGTCAAACGTGCTGCAAATGCATTGCTTCACATTCATTTCTTCAGGGTGCTGCCACATGGTCAGGTTTTTTATGCAGGTTTTTTAAGCCAAAACCAGGAGTGGATTAAAAATGGATTAGGTGTGGCAGCACCCTCACCTAATTAAGTGCTTTAGTCTTATGACAGAAAATTGCTATTCTTGCTCTTTAAAAGTGTTGTAAACAATTGTTTTACTGCCTAAACCTTCAAAGACACTTCATATTGAAATGTATTCTAAATGTGAAGGAAATTATTTTTGTAATATATGGTGCTTTAATTTTTATTTTTTACTTTTCTTAGTAAAATAGGCACCTGAGGTTCATTTCCAATCTGTATAAACAGGATAGGGGATAACTAGCTGTTTGCTGGGGGTCCGACTGCTCCATCCCCTACTGATCACAAAACAGGGGGTCCCGTTCCTCCATTCAGATAAAGGGGCAGGTTGTGCATGCGCACTGCCCATCCACTCATTCTCTAGGTGCGTGCCATAGATGACCCCAAAATTTATCTTGCACAAAGGCTCATGCAAACAACGGTATTTTTATGCGTTGTGCTATCAATTTTTTAAAACTGACAGTACACTGACCCTACACAGTGGACTGAGCAGTGTAGTTCTGGCACCACAGCTACTTCCGAACAGCTGAGGCACAGGGTGTTGGTCCCCTGCAAATCTGATATTGATGACCTATACTAGAGACAGGTCATCAGTTGTTAAATCCTAGAACTTATAAGACATGAAAAGGTTAAAGTGGTATTCCAGTTGTTTCAAGTTATCACCTACTGAATATACAATAACACAATATTCGTGGTCCGGGGTATATATATGAATTCCAGAAGAAACCAATAGCTTGAAAAGCTGTAGATTACCTTAATATTAAATTGTAACTTAACCCCTTCAGGACCCTGAGATTTTCCATTTTTGAGTTTTTGTTTTTAACTCCTCGCCTTCCCATAGTCCTAACTTTATTTTTCCATTCACAGAGCCTTATAAGGGCTTATTTTTGGTGGGACAAGTTATACTTTCTAATAGCACTATTTATGGCTGCATACCATGTAGTAGGAAGAAAAAATTCCAAATGGGGTAGAATTGGAAAAAACATAATTCTGATAAATTATGCGGTCAAATTGACCTGTTATCTTCATTCTCCAGGTCAGTACGCTTACAACAATATCACACTCGTATAATTTATCTTGCATTCTAAGACCTCTTGCACACGACCGTATGGCTTTTTCTGTGTTTGGCGTTCCGTTTTTCACGGATCCGTTGCTCCTTTTTTATTTCCGTTTCGTAGTTCCACATAAAAAAAAATCTCTGTATGGTTTCCGTATGCAATCCAACTTTTGCGGATCGCGAACAGAATATGAAGATTACTCTTAACAGTAATTGAATTTTCCTGAACCCATGATAGCACCACAAGAGAGAGGCTCCACCCCCACAGACAGGAAACCTGAAGTACAAAATGGCGGAGGCTCTTCTCCCACTTCAGTATGTCTTTCTAAAGATGAGAGAAAACTCCGCCCGCAATTATAACTTTTGTCATCAACTTTTTTTTTTTTTTGCAAGACCCACACGTACACCAACCACCAATAAAATAGGGAAGGGAAATAAGAGTGCTGTTGTGGGTTCAGGAAAATCCAATTACTGGTAAGAGTAGCCTTCATTTTTCCCCTCACCCACGACAGCACCACGAGAGTGAGAACCAAGGAGACCATTAGGGTGGGTTAACAGCCGAAAGCACCTTAGTAGCAAAGGTTAGATCCGAAAAAGAGTTTAACTGTAGACGGTAATGATTGAAGAAGGTAGTCGGAGAAGACCAAACAGCTGCCTTACAGATATTCCCTATAGATACAGCAGCCCTCTCAGCTCAAGAAGTGGAAATAGCCCTAGTAGAGTGAGCTCCAAGGCCTTCTGGAGGAGACTTCCCTGAGGAAGAGTAAGCCAATGATATTGCTGACGTAATCCATCTGGCCAATGTATTTTTTTATGTTGCATGGTCCTTTCTTTTCCCCTGAAAAACAACCAACATCGAGGAAGACTTCCTCCAGTCTTTAGTCCTGCACAAATACCGTGTTAAACACCTTCTAACGTCGAGACAATGATAAATAAGCCTTTTGTTCTTCAGTAAATGGTGACTGATAGAAGGTTGGAAGTACAATCAATTGAGACATGTGGAACTTGGAAGCCTATAGGCCGAAGTCAGAGCTACTAAAAGCCATAGTTTGAAAGATATACATTTTATAGAAATCTCCTCAATAGGCTCAAAGGGATGTTTTATTAAGGCGTTTAGGACCAAATTAAAATCTCAAGGCACTACCTTGAGTGAAAGATTAAAGAGGTATTCCCATCACAGACAATGGGTCATATCGCTAGGATATGCCCCCATTGTCTGATAGGTGCGGGTCCCAGCAGCTATATCGAGAACAGAGCGGGGAGAGCTATGGCTGGAGGACCCCAGATTTCCACATTTGACCACGGCATCTGAAGGGGAAAATGTATGTGATCAGCCTTATGGCTGATCGCATGAATGTGCCGCAGATCTCTGCTATTTAAAATAGCAGAAACTCGGCGGCTATGGCGCCCGCTGCACATGCTAGCGGGTGCCATGTTTAGAGACCGGAATTCCACCATACATATACGGCACTATCTTTCTCAATTTACAGTAGTGTTAATAGTCTCTTTGGCACTACCAGTTATCTATAATGAACTCACCCCAGATCTTACTGGTAAGATCTACGTGTCTGTTTTATAATTAAAAGCTCCTAGTGCTGTAGAGATGTTTGTCTGATAGATGCAAGATTCCTGTATCTGAGGAATATAGAGTGTAGTGTAAATTGTCAGGTCATCCTTTACAGTAGAAATATATAGAAGAACTATAAAAGAATGAGCTGACAATTTACACTACAATCTATACACCTCAAAAAGAGGCATTTTAAACAAAACTGCTTTTGCCCTGGGAGCATTAAATGCTCCGGTGCTCCACTCGTTCACGCAGTGATTTATATAGCAAACTTATGACCCACAGTCTGCTGATGGAAGCCAGAGGGAGTTTGCCAAAACCTCTATGTATCCAGTAATATGCCCAGAGAGCTGCCAAAGCCAACAGAAGCAAGTCGACCCTCTGCAGGCACATATATACATATCTAAAAATCATTTTGTTTGGATAAGGATCACAAGGGTTATTCCATTTCGTAACGTGAAAGTATATCACGAAGACATGTCATCAGCTTAATTTCAGTGGAGAAGAGAATTCAGCACAACTCCTGAATTCATTCTCACAGAAAACAGGTTGTTGGTGGTGTTTTGGAGGCTTAAAGGGGTTGTCTAACTTCAGCAAATGTACAGAAAGTTAATACAAGGCTCTTACGTATTGTTATCCATATTGCTTCCTTTGCTGGCTGGATTCAGTTTTCCATTACATTATACACTGCTGGTTTCCATGGTTACGACGACCCTGCAATCCAGCGGCAGCGGCTGTGCCTGCACACTATAGAAAAAAAGCACTGGCCTATGTGAGCTCCCACGGTTCGGTCACCAGAGAGTCCAGTGCATTTTCCTATACTGTGCAACCACGGGCATCACTGATGGATTACAGGTTAGTTGTAACTAGGGATGAGCGAATAGACTTCGGATTCGCATAAAACTTTGTTCTAATACTGTACGGAGACGGAGCTCCGTAAAGTATTAGAATGTATTGACTCCAATGTGCCGAAGTAATGACTTTGCGAAGTCTTGCGAGACTTCCCGAAATAACTTCATAAATTAATTTGTACTGTAAAAAACCATTTCCCGAACTCGGGTTCGGTTCCAAGGTACCACTTGATATCAACTTGTAATCCATCAGTGGTGGCCGTGGCAGGATGAAAACATCTGGTGTCGTGGGTAGCAGCCAATGGCAGGCGGTGATGGGGACAAGCCTCCCTAGTGTCACCTGCGATTCTAGGGAGGCTCGTCTCCCTCACCCATCGGCAACTTGAATGGGTCTGCATTTGTCCGTTCCGCAAAAAGATAGAGCAAGTTCTATCTTTTTGCAGAACGGAAGTACAGAACAGAACCCCACAGAAGTACATGGAACCGTGCCCGTGTATTGCGAGTCCGCAATACAGCAATGGGCAGCACACGTTCATATCCATAAACCCTAAATTTTGATGCATTTTTCACAAGCTTGAGGAAAAACTGAAGAATAAGAATCTACATCTCTTAGCAACCATCAGTGAAAAATACATTGTATCCGGATGTCTTCCGTTTTTCACACTTATTCTCTTCTATGGGGCCAGGGCTGCGTGAAAAGCACAAAATATAGAACAGGCGACTTTCCTGAACGCAGAAATGATGCATAAGAACTCAATCACGTAAAAGAGGCCTAACCTCTTATCTCCACTCGGTTTTCTCTGTGAACATAGTCAGAGAATCCGTTGGAGCTGACAGAAGATGAAGGCCAGTCTGTGGCCTCATTCACACTTCCATGTCCAATAGATGTCAGTGAAAAAGAAATCTGCCTGTGTTTCACCTTTGAAGGACCTATGTTTGGGCCATGTCTCCCGTTTTGCTCTGTGTGTGTCACCCGTATTTCATGGACACTGCCCTGGGCAGTAAAAAACTGACCAAACACGGATGCCATCTCAGACTTCAGTGGACATCTTTGGTCCATATCACGGAAAAATAGTGCATTGTGAACCATAATCGGTAAAAAAAACTACCGCTGAACAGACATTAAAATCAAAGAGTAAGGCCGCATTCACACGGACGAGTTTTCCGCACGGGTGCAATGCGTGATGTGAACGCATTGCACCCGCACTGAATCCTGACCCATTCATTTCAATGGGGCTGTGTACATAAGCGTTTTTTTTCACGCATCACTTGTGTGTTGCGTGAAAATCACAGTATGTTCTATATTCTGCGTTTTTCACGCAGACCTAGCCCCATAGAAGTGAATGGGGCTGCGTTAAAAACGCATTGCATCCGCAAGCAAGTGCGGGTGCGTTGCGTTTTGTCACTGATGGTTGCTAGGAGATGTTGTTTGTAAACCTTCAGTTTTTTATCACGCGCGTGAAAAATGCATTGCACCCGCGCGGAAAAAACTGAACGCAATCGCAGGCAAAAAAACTCGCTCATGTGAAAGGGGCCTAAAGCGGTTCTCCAGGCATTTTAGGTAATCAGTCCTTTGTACTATTCTGTGGAACAATGATTGTTTAGTTAGTACTTACTAGGGCTGCACGATATGGGAATTTTGTGCGATTGCGATTAGGGCCCTAAAAATTGCGATAACGATATGCGATGCGATATTTTAAGGGAATTGTGCTAGAGGTCTATCTGCTTGGATTTTCAAGGTAAAAGCACACACAGATGACTGATAATGTGAAATGTAGTTATGCTGAACTCAAGAACTGAAATGCGCAGTGTTTTTCAAAATAAAAACGAGATTTTGTGAAACTCACCTGTAAAATCTCTTCTCGCATAGTTCATTGGGGGACACAGAACCGTGGGTATAGCTGCTTGCTGCCACTAGGAGGCGACACTAGGCTGAAAAGTGATAGCTCCTCCCCTGCCAGCTATACCCCCTCCAGCCAGGAGAGAGCTTATCAGTTTGTGCCGAAGCAGTAGGAGAAAAAAAAACACACAGATTCAACCCAAAACAAAACTAACGCCAGTAGGACCGAAACCGAACTGAGGATCCTCCCGGCAAACCAACTGCCGTCGTCTACAGTAATATAGAAAACAATGGGTGGGAGCTGTGTCCCCCAATGAACTATGCGAGAAAGAGATTTTACAGGTGAGTTTCACAAAATCTCGTTTTCTCGCTCGTATCATTGGGGGACACAGAACCGTGGGACGTCCCAAAGCAGTCCACGGGGAGGGAAGAACCACACGCTCATGGAAATGTCGACACGGAAGCTTAAGACACTGCTGTCTGGAAGACCATGCGGCCCAGAGCGGCTTCCGCTGACGCCAAGGTACACATCTGGTAACCTGGAGAACCTGTGCCCGGAAAACCCAAGACTCTGCCCTATACCACTGTAAGGCAGATGCATGATGGATATTAATCCAAGAGGCTCCGTAAAACAGAACCATCCGGAAAATGTCCCATTGGAGGTCTCCAAACGTTTATAAGAAACTCCAGGAACCACCAGGCAAGAGCCCGAACCTGCCTTCATCTGTGTTCTTCACCCTTCTGACATGGACCAGCAGAACCACCTCTTCAGTCCCTGGCACAAGTGACAGGGACTGGATTGAAGGGCAGGAACAGGTGGCTCTATGGCTGGGGGGAGCAGGAGGGTCAAGCCCACCTGGTCCACTTTTTCTTCTTGTGGGAGGCAGAGCGGTGGAATAAGCATCACCGGTCAGCCTCCCCGGGGATGCAGAGCTCTTAGTAGCCCTGGACCCCCAACCTAAAAGGAGAAAATAAAAATAAGAAAATGAAAATAAAAAATAACAGCCACCCTGCAGAGCAGGGGGTCTGCCTCCTACGACACTAAGCTAAAAACTGATAAGCTCTCTCCTGGCTGGAGGGGGTATAGCTGGCAGGGGAGGAGCTATCACTTTTCAACCTAGTGTCGCCTCCTAGTGGCAGCAAGCAGCTATACCCACGGTTCTGTGTCCCCCAATGATACGAGCGAGAAATACATATTTGCATTACTGCAAAAGTACAAAATACAAAACTTGCCATTTTCTTATCAGCGCTGCACAGAATAGATTAATAAAATAGATGTAACTGATGTATCGCTGGCCGCGCTGTGCAGCCTCCAGCCCCTCCTTCCTCCCCGCACTGTAACTGATGTATCGCTGGCCGCGCTGTGCAGCATAGCGGCTGGAGAGACAGTGTCAGTGTCACGTAGACAGTCAACCATCGCTTTATAAGACGCACTGCCATTCCCCCCCCCACTTTTTTGGGGGGAAAAAAGTGTGTCTTATAAAGCGAAAAATACGGTAATATAATTGCAGCATTTTTGGGTCTGCAGATTGCGATATGGCGATTGTGATTGCTTTCGCGATATATTGTGCAGGCCTAGTACTTACCCATCCCTCTCTGCGAGTCTGTGACAAGGTCGTCATCACCACTGCGGATGATTCTGCCCAGGTTCCAACCAGATGTGTCTCTTGAGTTGCATTTACTATTATAAAAGCTAAACAGAAAAGGAGGGGCACACATCCGGTCAGACCCTGGGCAGAATCGTTTGCAACCTGTGTGACTGCAGCAGAGAGGGCAGCATTGGCAGAGTGAGGGATGGGTTAGGCTACTTTCACACTTGCGTTTTGGGCGGATCAGTCATGGATATGCAAAAACGGATAAGTTACAATAATACAACCACATGCACCAGTCATGAACGGATCCCGTTTGTATTATCTGTAACATAGCCAAGACGGATCTATCATGAACTCCATTGAAAGTCAATGGGGAACAGATCCGTTTTTGATTGTACCAGAGAAAACAGATCCATCCCCATTGACTTACATTGTGTGCCAGGACGGATCCGTTTGGCTCAGTTTCGTCAAGCAGGCAGCGTTTTGGTGTCCGCCTCCAGAGCGGAAAGGAGACTGATCGGAGGCAAACTGATGCATTCTGAGCGGATCCTTTTCCATTCAGAATGCATAAGGGCAAAACTGATC
This sequence comes from Bufotes viridis, assembly GCA_033119425.1. Lineage (NCBI taxonomy): Eukaryota > Metazoa > Chordata > Amphibia > Anura > Bufonidae > Bufotes > Bufotes viridis. Next base: position 137,243,562 of record CM065597.1, on the reverse strand, counting down.
CGTTTTGGACCGCTTCTGAGAGCCCTGAAGGGATCTCAGAAACGGAAAACCAAAACGCGAGTGTGAAAGTAGCCCAAGTACCTACCAAGGCTACTTTCACATCTGCGTTTTTGCTGGATCAGTAAAAACATTTCCGTCATGATAATACAAGCGTCTGCATTTGTTATGAACGGATCCGGTTGTATCATCTTTAAAATAGCCACGACGTATCCGGCACTAAAACCATTGTAAGTCAATGGGCGCCGGTTCCATTTTGTCCCCGAGAAAACGGATCAGGCACCATTGACTTAGGCTACAATTACACGTCCGTAAGTGTTTTGCGGATCCGCAAAGCACGGACACCGGCAACGTGCAATCCACAATTTGCGGACCACACATTGGCAGCACTATAATAGAAAATGCCTTTTCTTGTCCGCAATTGCGGACAAGAATAGGACATGTTCTATTTTTTTCAGAAACGGAATTGCGGATCCCGAAAAAACGAATGCGCATCCTGGAAAAATGGATGCGGATCCCGAAAATGCGGATCTGCATCAGTTTCAGCCCCCTAAAAATAAATGGTTCCTGAAATTGCGTAACGGATGCGGACACAAATTAAGGACGTGTGAATGGAGCCTTACATTGTGTTTCATGCCGGATCAGACTTGTTCCGCATCACATGACGCACTCGAAGACACTGCTTGCAGCACTTTTGTGTGCGGTATGGGAATGCAACCAAACGGAGCGCAATCTGGTGCACGCCGTTTCGTTCAGTTTTGTCCCCATTGACAAAACTGAAGCGTTTTCCTCCGCTATTGAAATCCTATGATGGATCTCAATAGCGAAAAGGAAAACGCCGATGTGAAAGCATCTTTCTTCCACAAAGTAGTACAAAGGACTGATTAACCAAAATGCCTTGAAAAACCATTACATGATTTTTATAGTTTTATTATCAAGGCGGAGGAACTCAATTTTTTCTGTTCTGTAAAAGCAGCAGAAAAACAGAAGTCAAGCTGTGACAGATCCATCACATGATGGGCACAATCCAAGCCCAATTCCCGGCATGCTACATTCATTTTTATGAGAGTTCTGAGGAGAGGAAGTATGCATGCTGGGAGTTGTAGTTTCACAACAGCTGGAGAGCCGGAGGTTGCCTACACCCCCCCATAGCATTGTTAATTCTATGTATGGAGCCCCTATGTTTTTGATCACTGTATATATGTATAACTTGAGAACGGTCTTAATATTTTAGCACTGACGCTTTGCCACCCTACAGTATATTATTGTAATGTATGCTGGGGGCAGCCTAATATAGCACTGTTATAAAAGCATCTGTAGTGAAAGTGGGAGTTGGACAAAGTATGGTACGGTTAGGCTACTTTTAAACTTGCGGTAGCTTTTTCCAGCAGGCTGTTCCGATGGGGGAGGGTGGGGCAGCCTGCCGGTGTTCTGAGAAAAAACCTTACCCCACATGACTTCCGGGGGTGTGGCGGGAGGTGTGCCCAGTACAATGGGCGGCAAGGGCAGCGCCAGGAACCTAGTGAAAATACAGTGCGCGTGCACCGTCGGGGGTAAGGAGATTTTTCACGGTATTTCTACATTTAAAATCTCCTTATCCTGCCACTGATTTTCAAATCTCCCTCACTACACAGCGCGCTTTAGATTAATTGCTGGCTGGCTTCTGTCAGGATCAGGTCGGTCTCTCCGTGCGTGCGCAGCCTCTCGGCTTGTTTGTCGTGCTGCAGCCGGACCTCCGGCCTTCCCTCATTATAGTGAATGGGGCCGGAAGGACCGGAGGTCCGGCTGCAGCACGACAAGGAACAAACAAGCCGAGAGGCGGCCGGACAAAAACCGCAGCATGTTGTAGTTTTATTCTGGCCGCCTCTCGGCATGTTTGCCGTGCTCCCTCATTATAGTAAATGGGGCTAGAGCGGACTTCCGCCAGCACGGATCTGGCAGGCTGTTTCCCCGCCGGAAAAGGCTACCGCAAGAGTGAAAGTAGCCTTATGTTGGTACTATACGGTATGGCTTCCATAATTACTCATCGTTTGGTATGTTATTTGTACACTATCATCAGTCCACCATGTAAGAGGTGCCCAAAGAAAGTACCACACAAGACACAAAAGAAGGTCACTCCAGCCCTGATGAAAACGTAGCACAGCAATATAGCAACACTGTTCTAGGATGCCTAACAATAATAGCTTTTGACATGTTAAATTTAAAAAAAAAATGAAAGCCGAATGTTACAGTGGCTGTGGACCCACTGTTCTAATTTTGACTTTGGACTAGTCCTAAAGTCGTTATCGGACGGTCCCTTGGTTTCACCCTTTAACCCCTGCAAAGGGATCTGGCCTTTGCTGCAGGGGAGCCACCTCCAGAGAAGTCATCAGTATCTGACCAATGGGGGAATCTACACCTCGGACCCGTGCCAATCAGCTGTTTGAGAAGACACAGTACATGTGACATCACAGTTATCAGTCATCTGGCCTAGGCGTCCGCCCCATTGAAGAGAATGGGGATGAGCTGCAATACAAAGAAAAGCCGCTATTCAATGAACGGCGCTACTGTGAGCGCTGGTGCTTTCTTACAGTTGATCGTGAGGATCCCGGGTGTCAGTCCAACACCAATCAGACAAATAAAAAAATCCCAGAAAACCCCTTCAACTATTAGGCTAGGACTACACCGACATGTGTTATGTGACAAAAAGGGTAACACTACACTGTGACGTGTCATGCAACTTTTTTTATAATGACAGTCAATGGTGTTGGACAGGGACATGCCGCGAGTGCAACACGACAGTCGCGCAAAAATCCAACCTGGATAAATGTTTTGGGACTTTGGTGACGCTTAAGTGCGACACCATTGATTATCATAATAAAAGAACGTAACGCGACTTTTCACATAGCCATTTTGTGTAGCCCTAGAACTAACTGCTCATTTGCAAAGCATTAAGGAAAAGGCCTACACGGCGACAATGATGAATGGAATCACTGCGGCTGGACTAGCCCTAATGGTTTTACCGTAAATTTCCTGGTGATGGACTTTTAAAAACAGGCATTTTACTACCCATATAAGGGTAGGTTCACAAGATTTGTAAAGAGTCACTAACTTTTAAAAAAATTTGAACATCATAGAAGACACATCAACATTTTTGATCAGTGGGATTCTGATCCTGTGATTGGCTGAAGACCTGCTCCCTCTGCATGACATCACGGATGTTGTCAGTGGCACACGTGGGAGCGGAAATGACGGACCGGGAATCGACTGACCAGATCCAGAGACGGGAACCAAGCATCATTCCCACCCTGGGTCACTCTTTTAGAGCTGGATAACCCCCTTTAATTTACATGGTGTTTTTTTAAGTTACAGCTTAAAAAACACAGTATAGAAAAAAGTAGCAACATGTTAATTCTTGGTGCAGATTCCACATAACATCCGCGTCTAAACTTCCCATTAAACTGGGCAGGATCAAAAACCTCATCAAAAAAGCATAGTTATAAAAACCACATTTAAAAATTCAGATTCAGCGTACAAAAAAAAGTTTGTGAACATACCCTAAAACCTAGAGATTTTGTTTTGTTTTTTGGGGCATCCTGTCCCCTCTGTAAGACCTCATTCACACCTTGAAAAGGATGAGATCCGCAAAATTTTCTGTGAAGAATCCGTGTTTGGTCTGTGTGTCATCCGTGTTCCACGGACACCGCACGACTGAAAGTTCATTTTCAGTGCATCTCCGCTTAATGGTCCGTGAAACACAGATGGTGTCCGCGTTTTTCAGTGACCCATAGACTATATGGGTTTTTTGCGGCCCATATGCAAAACCATTCATTACAACGGGGCCTCCCAAAAAAACAGAAATGACTCCATGTACATTCCATAGCCGTATGTCTGGTCTGCAAAAAATTTGAAGAACAGGCATTGTTACAACGGATCCGTCATCCGATTTTTTATTTTTTTTTGCTGACCGTAAAATACATACGGTTGCATGCATAAACCCTTAAAGTGGGTATAAACCCCTCAGGGGTAGGTTCACATCATGGATTCTGACCGCATAACCACAGCCGAAACCGGCTTCTGCTGTGGGTTTTCAGGTGCTGTCCCGCTCATTGAATGTCTCTAAACCACGAGCAGCCCACCGCTAAGTTGAACGCATGGTAACGGTGCCAGGAACAGACATGCAAATTTTTGGCGCAGTCTGGAAAACCGCACAGCAAAATACCAGGCCGCATAACCATAAATTGAAAACAGCACCGAAAAACTCAGTGTGAACATACCCCAGGAGGTAAGTCACACAGACCAGCAAGACTGACGCTCCACAGAATACAGTGGCACTGCCTGACTATCACGTGCACGAACCTGGGCCCAGTGGTTCCTAAACTACAACTCCCTGACAGCAGGGCCATGATGAGAGTTGTAGTCTGACAACACGGAACGCATGCCACTGGATTACGCCTATAGAGCGCTAAGGGACATACCTGCCCTCCAGCCACTCCCAGAGAAAACCGCGCGTTTGCAGCTGTCACTCGAGTGACGAAAGCGGGCGGTTTCTCCTCAAGAGACGTCACCTATTCCCCGCCCGTTTTTTCACTCTACTACCGCCCCGGTACAACCTTCCTCTTATTATTCCCACCCCCGGTTACTACGAGTGCAGCAACAGGTTTTTCCCGTCACGCCGGACCGAGCTGAGGTGAGAGCGCTACACAATATAACCGCCGGTGCCGCAGCGATTCCCGCGCATTCTGCCCCGCCCTTCTATTGGCTGAGCTCTGGCGCGAGCCCCGGTGTTCTCGCCAGAGAGGGGGCGTGACCGGCTGGCGGCGGCGGCTGGACGCTTTTCCCGCCCATTTTAATGAGGTCCACTCATAATGTGGCCACATTGTGGTGAGGGAGACTAATGGCGGCTGCAGGGGTCGTATAGTCGGGGTTTAGAGCTCCATGTGGACAGAGCCCTAAAACATTCTCTTGTCAAACCAGCTCCCATAATGCTCTGCGGCCAAAAGGCAGGGGGGAGTTATTTTGCGGTTACACTAGATTTTAGGAAGTGTTGAGATTTTTAGTCACTGAAGTGTAGGCATTAAATGGCATGATAAAACTGAGGTAAAACTTCATTAATAAACCCTTTCAAGACCAAACAGTTTTGTTTTTTATCACCCCACACTACAAAATCCGTAACCTTTTACATTTTCCATTCGCGTAGCCATATGAGGACTTATTTTTTGATGGACAAGTTGTATTTCTTTCAATGGCACCATTTAACTGTATTGGAAAACAGGAAATAAAACATTTTATGGGGTGATCTTTTTTAAAAATCCACAATCCTGCCAAGGTGTTTGGGTTTTAACATCACAGCATTCACTGTGCGCAAAAAAGGACACGATGTCCCTATCCTGCGGCTCAATACAATTGTGGCGATACCAGATTTGTGCTGGGGAGCGAGTTAAGTACTATCTGTTTGAGGGGCCCGGGCATTTGGGCATTATTAGTCGTGGATAACCCCTTTAAAGAGGACCTTTCACTGGTCCACAGTTTATGAGTTAAAGCTATGTACATGGAGAGCGGCACCCAGGGATGTCCCTGCACTTACTTGTATCCCTGGGTGCCGCTCCGTTCGTCCTCTGTAGCCCCCGGTACCGGCGCTCGTGCTTCTCCAATTTTGCCTGGGGCAGAGACATCTTCTTCTGCCCTGGGCGTCTTCTTCTCTCAGGGCTGGAGCGCTGGCCAATCGCAGCGCTCAGCTCATATTCAGGATACCGGGGGCTACAGAGGACGAACGGAGCGGCACCCAGGGATACAAGTAAGTGCAGGGACATCCCTGGGTGCCGCTCTCCATGTACATAGCTTTAACTCATAAACTGTGGATCAGTGAAAGGTCCTTTTTAAACTTGAAAAACATTTTAAAACTGGTATCTGAAGTCACCTCCGGTACCGACTGCTACCGAAGCCGACTTCCGAAACAAGTTTTTTCAAGTTGTAAAATCAAATCCAAAAGTTATTCATCGAAGTCCCACAAGACTTTGTGATAACAAATTTGCCTCGCTGGAGCCCATACATTTTAATGCTGTACAGAGACGAATCTTTGTACAGCATTAAACGGAAGTTTTGAGTGAAGTGACTTCGGATCTAGGATCCGAAGCTCGCTTTGCTCATCCCAAATTGTGACAAAACCCCAAAAATACACTCACCTGCTCCTTGCCGCTCTGTTCCTGTCATGATGGTGTCAGCTGCACTGCTGCAGCCAATGAGTGGCCTCAGAGGTGGTCTCCCCAAGCGTCATGTCACTCCTGGGTCACGTGCTGCTTGCGGACATGTCAATGCTGACATGATTGGCCACCCCATCCGTGCAGGAGGTTTACATGTGGCGAATGGAAATCTGGTGAAAAGGGACGCGGAGCCCAAATGGAGCGGCGGGGAGCAGGTCAGTATAGCTGAAATCATAGGTCCCACTGAGGAAGGAGAGGGGGGGGCATTTAAAATAAAATAAAAAAATCCCTTTAATTAAATGTATTAGAGTTAACGTATAACTTTTTTTTCCTCTTCAGATATTTGCAATATGGAAAAATTAAAAAAGATGACTGATGAAGAGCTCATTAGCACCTTACGAAAATACGGTATTCAACATGGACCTATTGTAGGTATGGTGATCTATCTACTCCTGCAGTAAATCAGTATGAGCCGCTCATGCACAAAAAATGGTGGCATGCACTCAGCCGGGATCCGTGTTTTGCAGATCTGCAATTTGCGGACAGCAAAACACTTTCGTCCGGGTGCATGAACCCTAAGGCTGGTTTCAGACTTGAGCGTATTTGATACGCGCGTTTTTGTCATGCGTATTACAGCGCGTTTTTGGAAATAGGAAACGCGCGTTGTACGCGCGTTCGTGTGATTGACCACTCTGGCGTCAATCACAATACGCGTGACAAAATGCCCCAAAGAAGCTCCTGTACTTCTTTGGGCGTAGGGCGTTTTACAGCGCGTTCGTACGCGCTGTAAAACGCTCAGGTGAGAACCATGCCCATAGGGAAACATGGGTTTTCGCCTGTTGAGCGTTTTACAGCGTGTAGGAACGCGCTGTAAAACGCTTAAGTGTGAACCCAGCCTAAGGGTGCAGTCACACGACCTTGTGTATTTTGCAGACCGCAAAACACCAATCCACAAAAAATACGGATGACGTCCGTGTTGCATCCATTTTTTTTTATTGCGGACCAATTGTGACAATGCCTATACTTCTCTGCAAAACGGACAAGAATAGGATGTGTTCTATATTTTTTTTGTGGGGCCGCGGAAGAGACGTATGAATGCAGACATCACAGCTCTGCTGTCCGCATATTTTGCGGCCCCATTGAAACAAATGGGACCCCATCTGATCCAAAAAAAAATCGGATCGAGCGGAGCAAAAATACGGTTGTGTGAATGGTGCTTAAGGGCTTGTACATACAACCGTATGTATTTTGCGGTCCGCAAAACACAGATCTGAAAAAAGTACGGATGATGTCCGTGTGCATTCCGTATTTTGCAGAACGGAACAGCTGGCCCCTAATAGAACAGTCCTATCCTTGTTCGTGATGCGGACAATAATCCGACGTGCTTTTTTTTTTTTTGTGATGCAGACATACGGAAACAGAATGCACACAGAGTAACTTCCGTTTTATTTTGCGGACCCATTGAAATGAATGGTTCCGCATATGGTCCGCAAAAAAACACGGAAAGAAAATACGTTTGTGTGCATGAGCCCTGAGGCTGTGTTCACAATTTGTTTTTTGACACAACATCTTGACTGACACTCCTTAGCTTAGTGAACTTCATCCTCCGGACACCTTAGATCCCAAGCAGGCTCCATTCGGTCACATTTCTGGTGCATGTCCAGTCATTTTGAGGGTACAGCCCCTGACTGAAAAGCTTCACTGCACATGCGCCACACAATCCTAAATTAGAATAAATAAAAAAAATTATAATCAGGCAATTTAAAAATGTGTGAATTGTGACTTACAAAGATACCCTGTGAGAGTTTCTGACACCAGAAAGTGTCTGTGACCAGAGTAGTGAAAAGGAAGGAAGCACTTAATGGTTTTACGCTCTGTTCACCCCTTCTTCAGAGCTCCTTCCTTTTTGTTAATTATTACACGTGAGAACGGTTCTGTAGCCAACACCTGGTAAATGCTGGGACAGCACCGTCACCCAGCAGCTATTAATGCAAGATAAGAGAGAAAAAACAGCAAATTATTAATTATTTGTGTTTGAAAAATAAAAGCAATTTTAGTTCTGCCTTTTAGGAGAGCGTTACATCTCACACAATGCATATAATGATTTTATGGACATGTTCAGAGGAAGCATCTCTTATGATAAGACTTTTAAATACGACAAGAAATGACTTTGCTAAATTCTATTCCCCGTCCATCACTATGTATACTTTTAGATATGGGAGGCTGCGATACATAGACGACTGTGCGCACTGTACTGGGCCAAATGTCCACCAGGGTGTGTTTGTGATATAATGGTGACAGGCAGTTTTCAAGGCAATGGTCACCTGTAGTATTAAAAATAAATCGTACTTATATAAAATAATAACGAATTATGTGAACGGCCAGTATTTCTATATGGCAGGAGACAAAATGTTGCATGGCAAGTCACATTGTTCTCCTAGTGCAGAAAGGTGCACGGATGGATCTACTGATACTACAAGGTAATGATTAAGTAATGCAATTGTTTCCTTCAACCTCTGCTCTAGGGACTACCCGCACTCTGTATGAAAAGAAGCTCCTTCAGTATGAACGTGAAAAAACAAAATTTCCAGCTTCTACAAGTAAGTAGCCTTGTATCAAACAGTATAAGGCCTCATGCACACAAACGTATTTTGTTTCCATGTCCGTTCAGTTTTTTTTTTTGCGGATAAGATGTGGACCCATTCCTTTCAAAGGGTCCGCAAAAAATGCGGACAGCACACAGTGTGCTGTGCACATCCGTATGTCACTTCCGTAGCCCCTCAAAAAATATAGAGCATGTCCTGTTCTTGTCCGTTTTGCGGACAAGCATAGGCATTGTTACAATGGATCTGCAAAAAAAACTATGCAACACGGATGTCACACGGACGTCATCTGTATTTTTTGCGGACCGCAGAATACATACGGTCGTATGCATGAGTCTTAAGGTTTTTGAAACATTCTAAGGTCCTTGCCTCTCTTTAGTTAAAGGGATTGTCCAACAGGAAACAATTTATTTTAGAGAAGGGGCAGAATGGTTTAAAAAATGTAAGTTAAAGGGTTGTCTAATCTTGCCGTTACAAAGGCGAGATGAGACTAAAGCCCGTATTACACCTGCCGATTTTTCAGCAAATGATCGCAGACGAGCGTTTGTATAAATGTTCGTTAGCGATCATCTTCCAGTGTTTTACTGCCGCCGATTGCTCGTTCATGGGCAGTCCAAATCTTTTGACATGTTAAAGTATCGCTTGCAGGTGGCAGATCGTGCTGTCTAATCACGATCTGCTGCGGGTAAACCACTATACAGCATGAGGACAAGCAATGGCATAGCGATCACTCCTCCCCATGCATATAATAGCAGCGGTCTCCTCCGCCAGGGAGCAGGCGTTTGCCTTGAGTGAACGCTTCCCTCTCAACAATCGTCTGCCACATCGGGCTGTGTAATACAGCCTTAGGCTGGTTTAACACTAGCGGCAGGACGGATCCGACAGGCTGTTCAGCCTGTCGGATCCATCCTGCTGCTAGTTCAAGTGTGTCGCCAGACTGCCGCTCCGTCTCCATTGACTATAATGGGAGCGGAGTTGCGGCGCAGTACGGCAGCACAATGCTAGAGACTGCCAGACTAAATGTTGGACATGTCGTAGTTTTAGTCCGGCGACTCTCGCTGTGCCGGAACGCCGCCCCCGCCACCATTATAGTCAATGGGGACGGAGTGGCAGTCCGGCGACATGCTTGAACTAGTGGCAGGGCGGATCCAACAGGCTGGGCAGCCTGTCGGATCAGTCCTGCCGCTAGTTTGAAAATAGCCTTAAGTCCCGACTAACAGGTGGCTGGGAAACAGTAGTGGCAGATGCTTTGCTGTTTCAGTAGCTCTCATTGCAGTGCATGGGAGCTACAGAAACAGCATGGCACAGCAAGCTATGGTGTTTCCCTAACTGGCTCGCTCCGCTGTTTCCTGGCCACCTGGTGGTCAGGGCTCTAGATCTGCAGAAAATCAACTTTAATCCTTGTCCCCACCTTATGCAAACTTTTGTTCCCTTTTTGTAACTTGTAAGGGATCATGCACACGACCACGATTTACCCCTGGAAACACAGTCAGCCGCATCTTCCGAGCCGACCGTGGCTCCCCTGGCCCAAACTGACTGTATCATAGTAATTTATCATACAGTCAGTCTGTATCTGATCACGAGGGCTACTGCAGTGTACTGACATCATCATGTGAGTATACTGCAGTGTCATGTGCATGAGCTCAAAATTTGCAGAAAATCAACTTTAATCCTTGTCCTTACTTTATGCAAATGATTTGCTTCAAGGCAAGGAGACTGGCGATTTGCTCCTTGAAGTCAAGCTTTCACCGCTTGAACACTGCCTACTGCTTCTTGATTTTTGTTCAGTAGCTCATGGGATGTCATCCCCTGGTCTCCTTAGATCCCACACAGGCTCCTTACGGTCCGTCGCATACCCAATTACTTTGGGTGTACAGCCCCTAGCTTCAAGGTTTCACTGCACATGAACCACCCGAATTTAAGAAAAAGTTTTCAATAGGGCAATTTAAAAATGTGTGAATTGTAACTTAAAAAGATACCCTGTGGGAATTTCTGACACAAGAAAGTGTGAAAAGGAAGGAAGCACTAAAACATTTTACGCTCTATTCACCTCTCCTTCAGATGTCCTTCCTTTTTGTTAATTATAGCAAGAGGGGGAGACACAAGAAAGGTCATAGGGTAAAAATGTACAATAATTTTGCCTTCACTCGGAAGAATGATGCTCGCCTTCTCTGACATTTGCGAATAGCCTGTAGGAATAGATAGACTGGTCAGTGCTGCCAGGGTTAGATTACAGTTCTCACTGGTTGGGTGCCAACCAACAGGAGGTTAAAGAAAACATAGTGTTGGTGAAGGCTAAGTGCTGGGCCAAAGATCTGTGTCTGATTTGAATCCTCTCAGGGCGCATAGACAAAACCACTTTAGGATTAGGATAAACCTTCTTTAATGGTATCTCTATAAAACAACACATTTTGAGGCGTTAAACTCCCTTTTCATGTCTAAAAAGTGTAATAATTACACAAGACACACCATAGTTCGGGCACTCCATGGGTCCTCAGGTCCACATAAAAAACAATATAGAATACACGAGTAGATGAATATTGAACATTTGTACACATAGGCCTTGTACATGATTCACTGTAAAAATGAAACTATTACAGTGATATAAAAAATCACTCAGGCAATCCGTTCCTAATTTTCAGTATCTCTTAAACAGTAAGTAACAGTAACAGTCTCTTAAACAAGAAAATGATATATGGCTTTCAAAATGTTTAATAAATAAAAATCTGAAAAGTCTGGCGTTCATATGTATCCAGCCCCCTGTACTCTGATACCTCTAAATAAAATCCAGTTTTAAAGACCAACTGCCTTTAGAAGTCACCTAATTAGTAACTAGCTTTGAACATCTCACGGAGCACTGTTCAATCCATTATCCGAAAATGGAAGGAGTATGGCACACCGAGACATGGCTGTCCACCTAAACTGACAGCAATGGAATGGTTTAGATCAAAGCACATTCATGTGTTAGAATTGCCCAATCACAATCCAGACGTAAATCCCATTGAGAATCTGTGGCAAGACTTGAAAATTGCTGTCATCTCCTGCTGCCCCATCCTGACAGCCAATGCAGGGAATTAATGAGTAGTTCTCAATATGGTAACAGAAATGTATTCCGGATCTAACACGTGCCCGACGCTAGCTGCGCTCGTTGGACCCCATTGTGTGCAGCAGTATTTTGTCCGGCTTTTTTGCCACAGTCTGTGATAGATGCTCCTAACAGAACCTTTGCCTCAAATGCGAGCCTAGCCTCAGAGTACTTTCTAGTTTGACTCTTTAGTAGCATCATGTAAATGCCATAAGGGTACGACCACATGGTGCTTGAGATGCAGCCACACTGTGATTGAATGCTGCAGTATCATTAGTTTAATCACAGCCCGATGCGCCTCCTATGTAATTGAATCAGGCTGCGATTCAAGTACCATATGGTCATATCCTAAAAATGTGGGTGTTTATTTATTATCCAGAAATGCACCTTTATTAGGAGTATTTCTGGTGCAGATTGTAGCCAAAGGTATTTGCTCTGCAATCTGCGACTCTTCCCTGCTCACACCAGGTTTAAAAAAGTAGACGGGGAAGGGGACGAGCTCTTTAATCATTTTCTATGCCTGTTTTAGGCGTAGAAATTGGTCTAAATGTGAGATAGCTAAGAAGCTGGCTTACATTTAGACTGGTGCTGGATATGCCAAAGTTATGTACAGGCCTGCACCTCTTCATGACTTCGGCGGATCCACCGCCAGCTATAAGCGGTTTAAGACCGGCGTCTAAAACGCCGGTATTAATAAATGACCCCCTTTGTCCTCTACTTTGAACAATTAACGGTGGTACCACGCAGCAGACCCCTGTGTAAATGAGGATGGTTCTACTGATCAGACAAACCTTTCCATATGAAAGTCTACTGTTTCATGCATGATGTGGTTTATAGGCAAATAAAAAGATGTCAAATGAATATTTTTGACTAATCTATAATTATATTTTCCAGGTTCTTACGAGAGCAGACAGCAGTACAGTAGAAGAGACTTTGATGATGACAGTGGTAGGAAAAGCTGTAGAATTGTTCTTTTGCCAGAATTTATATGCACTTTGAATTGCCTAAAATACTGCAGATAATTGTAAATGATTGTAATCTGTGTTACATATAAGATAACGACTGTTCGTAGCTCCTCTTGTGTTTCTCTTTACAACTAGTCTGTAATGGCTTGGAGTAGCGAGCATAAGCCAGTCGTGGGCACTGCTGTTTTGCCAGGGTTGAATAGTCATTACGTTGCCCTCATAGATGTGTCAATAAAGGGCAGATCTGACCCTACACTTTGCAGGGAATGGGTTTAGAGTCCTATTAATGCTTAAGAATATAGGAGTGGGCCTGAAATCAAGAACAGAGCCAGGGGTGGTCACCAATACTAAACACAATTCATTGTGTTTCCTATTAATGCTTACCCAACAATTAAAAAACTGCAAGTGCCATGAGCCTCACCTTGGGGGGTCATAGTGGAATGTATTGCTTCATTACATCCAAAAGGCAGTCTCTATAAACTTGCTGTAGACACATAAAAACATATCAAATTAATGTGTTTGACTAATTATATTTTCCAGGTTCTTACGCGAGCACACTGCAGTACAGTAGAAGAGACTTTGATGATGACAATGGTAGGAAAATATTTAGATTTTTTCTTTTTACTAGAATTGATATCTAATTTGTATTGTCTAAAATACTGTAGATGATTATACTGTCAATTACTGTAATCTGTGTTAAACATAACATAGGTTTCAGTTGTTCATTGTTCCTCTTGTGTTGCACTAGTCTGTAATGGCTCTGGAGCAGAGAGCAGAACCCAGGCCTGGGCACGGCAAGATAAACCCACCCCTTTAATGAAGCATTAATCACCTATGCCCCACTATTGCTGTTATGGTGCTTGCTGGTCTCCATTTCTTTGTCCAGCCTGTACAAAGAAATGCCCAGTGACCTACTCCAGCCTCTTATTGGCTGAGAGGTCATTTCTTGCCATTTTCTGTCTGTCAAGAGTGGACCAGAAAGCAGAGACCAGCAGGGACGCTGTATGCATTGTAATGGTAGCAGCTGGAAAACCCAGATCACCTCTCCTGACATGTCTGTTTTACTTTTATTAGACCGCAGAATGGTGCTATCCCCTGCACAGTAACCACTGATTGGACAGTGTAATTGCATGTATAATGTATGCCAATTTTGTGGCATAAATAATGGTAAATGCGTCGGGCTGAGTAAGCCCCATATCTTCCACTACTCCCCCCAACCAGTTTTTTTTTAAATGCCATGAGTGGTATAAAATCTGAATAGGTCACATTTTTAACTGAAATGCCGCTTGCGTAAAACATTTTTAATACTCACAAATTCCCAGTACATTGGTGTGACCACTTGAAGCGGTCACGTGGTGCTTGAGACGCGGCCGCACGCGATATCATATGGTAAATTGAAGCCCACTGCGCCTCCTATGCAATTGAACGCAGCCGCAATGCAAGTGCCATGTGGTCGTATCCTAAAAATGTTGTCCTCTACCTTGACCAATTAAGGGTAGATCCACCAGACCCTGGTAAATGGAGGATGGTTCTGCTGATCAGACAAACCTTTCCATATCGGTGTTGCTTCTGTCTGATGCATGATGTGGTTTAGAGGCAAATAAAAAGATGTCATATGTATATGTTTGACTAACCGATAATTATATTTTCCAGATTCTTACGGGAGCAGACAGAGAAGAAGAGACGTTGATGATGACAATGGTAGGAAAAGCTTTAGAATGATTCTTTTTACTAGAATTTATATGCATTTGGTATTGTCTAAAATACTGTGGATGATTATAAATTATTTATATCTGGACTAACAGATTAAATCTAAAAACTTCAAGTGCCAGGGGAATGCTGTGCTTCATTACACCAGCTCATCTAAAAGGCAGTCTCTATAGACTTATGTCCATAGAGGTCCATAGAGAATCCTGTCAATCACGACAGCAACTGAGCTGTCAACGCATCACAGAGCTTCAGGGTACCAATTTTTTGCAGTGCTGTTAATTTAGTAATTGTCCCATAACCAGCAGTTATCAGCCATCCATGGAACAGGTGATAAATATATGATCATGGGGGTTCAGACCGCTGCGACCCCCACAGATAATGTGAATGGGCGGCCCATAGTACTCTGTGTGAGTGGAGTGGTTGTGTGCATGTATGACCACTGCATCATTCACTGGCACTTTTGCATTCATATCGGTGGCTCGGGAACGCCTATTCTCATCATCTGTGGTCGGATCATACATTTATCACCTATCCTGTGTATAGGTATAACATGTTGGTTATAGTAACATAGTATATAAGGCTGAAAAAAGACATCTGTCCATCCAGCTCAGCCTGTTATCCTGCAGGTTGATCCAGA
Source organism: Bufotes viridis (assembly GCA_033119425.1). Classification (NCBI taxonomy): domain Eukaryota; kingdom Metazoa; phylum Chordata; class Amphibia; order Anura; family Bufonidae; genus Bufotes; species Bufotes viridis. The sequence continues at coordinate 137,228,383 of CM065597.1, read as the reverse complement.
ATGGGAAGCTACTTTAATACTAGAGGCCCCTGTAACATTACCAATGCAGTAACAGTCTGACTTTCACAGTTCATGTACATTTTGCAATAGGAGATGGGAATGAACTATTGAAAATGTTTCCCATCACTACTGTTGAAATGATAATACAGCAGCTAGAAGCCTTTCCTCCTAATAGGTGGCTACAAGTGCATTTTATGTTTACTAGGGAAATCTATTTAAAGTGTTCTTTCGCTATGTCGTATATATGTGAGAAGATCACATTGGTCACAGATTTCCATTTTTACCTGCTGGGAGGTTTCTGTTACTAAAAATCAGACGCAATATTCAAAGCAATGTCAATGTGCTAAGACTGTTGTGTCAGAATTGCAGCTACAGAAGATCGTTGTGATTGGATATCCCTTTCAATGAGAAGAGGATGGAGCACTTGACATCCCATTTATCAGGAGATGGATCATTACCATCCATTCAAATAAATATTAACCTCTTGCCGACCGCCTCACGCAGGATTGCGTCCTGCGGGCGGTCGGTCTGTTCCTCCTTGACGCGCCCGCGCGTCATCTCGCGAGAGGCGAGATTTCCTGTGAACGCGCGCGCGCGCGTTCACAGGATCACGTCGGGGACAAGGTAAGCTACAGCCTGCCAGCGCTGATCGTGCGCTGGCAGGCTGTAGAAGTTAAAAAAATCGCATATCAGACGCTGTTTTGTTAACAGCGTCTGATATGCTTGCTGATCGTTCCTTTGGTGGTCCCTTTGCTTGGGACCACCAAAGAAACTTTATAAGTGCACCAAAACACCACACAGACCCCCCACCCATCCATCCACCCCCCACCCCGTCACTGATTAACCCCTGATTAACCCCCGATCACCCCATGTCACCCCCTGACACTAATTACCCCACTGTAAGGCTCATTCAGACGTCCATATGTGTTTTGCGGATCCATGGATCCACGGATCCGCAAAACACGGACACCAGCAATGTGCTTTCCGCATTTTGCGGATCCGCACATTGCCAGAACTATATAGAAAATGCCTTTTCTTGTCCGCAATTGCGGACAAGAATAGGACATGCTCTATCTTTTGCGGAGCTGCGGCCGGATGCTTGGGGGCCGAAACCCGGAAGTTTGCGGCCGCAGCTCCGCAAATGCTGATGCGGCGAGCGCATAGTGTGCTCTCCGCATCACCGCCATCCCCATTCACACTGAATGGGTCCGCATCTATTCCGCAGAATTGCGGAATAGATGCGGATATTCTTGCGGACGTGTGAATGGGGCCTTACTACTTTTTTGCACATTTTTGGCAGAGATTTATTCATCCACATTGATCGATGCGAATGAGGAAATCTGTGCCGTTTTGTTTTTTGCACATTTTGGGCAGAGATTTTTCATCCACATTGATTGATGCGAATGAAAAATCTGTGCCGTTCATTTTTTCTTTTTCAGCCCAGAGACTGAACGGAAAAAAATCTCATTACCCGTATGCTCAATATAAGGAGAATCGCAGAAACTCCTAATGCTGGCCATACGTGTAATGATTGCGGAGACCCTCAAATGCCAGGGCAGTACAAACACCTCACATGTGACCCCATTTTAGAAAGAAGACACCCCAAGGTATTCCGTGAGGGGTATGGTGAGTTCATGTAAAATTTTATTTTTGTCACAAGTTAGTGAAATATGAGACTGTAAAAAAAAAAAAAAATCAATTTCCGCTAACTTGTGCCAAATTTTTTTTTCTGTGAACTCGCCATACCCCTCACAGAATACCTTGGGGTGTCTTCTTTCCACAATGGGGTCACTTGTGGGGTATTTATACTGCCCTGGCATTTTAGGGGTCCTAAAGTGTGAGAATCCAAATGCGTAAAAATGGCCTGTGAAATCCTAAAGGTACTCATTGGTTTTAGGGCCCCTTTGCGCATCTTGGCTGCAAAAAGTGTCACTCATGTGGTATCGCCGTACTCAGGAGAAGTAGGGCAATGTGTTTTGGGGTGTATTTTTACATATACCCATACTGTGTGTGAGAAATATCACTGTAAACGACAACTTTTTACATTTTTTATTCAAAGTTGTCAATTTACAGAGATATTTCTCACACAAAGTATGGGTATATGTAAAATACACCCCAAACACATTGCCCTACTTCTCCTGAATGCGGCGATACCACATGGTGACTTTTGCAGCCTGAATGCAAAGGGGCCCAAATTCCAACGAGTACCTTTAGGTTTTATATGGCTGCTCACAATTTAGCCCCACCCAAAATGCCAGAACAGTACAAACACCCCACAAATGACCCCATTTTGGAAAGAAGACACCCAAGGTATTCGCTGAGGGCATAGTGAGTCCATGAAAAATTTAACTTTTGTCAAAAGTTAGCAGAAAGGTAGACTTTATGAGAAAAAACAATAAAAAATCAATTTCCGCTAACTTGTGCCAAAAAAAAATCTTCTATGAACTCGCCATGCCCCTCACAGAATACCTTGGGGTGTCTTCTTTCCAAAATGGGGTCACATGTGGGGTATTTATACTGCCCTGGCATTTTAGGGGCCCTAAGCGTGAGAAGAAAAATGCGTAAAAATGCCCTCCTAAAAGGTACTCATTGGTTTTAGGGCCCCTTTGCGCATCTTGGCTGCAAAAAGTGTCACTCATGTGGTATCGCCGTACTCAGGAGAAGTAGGGCAATGTGTTTTGGGGTGTATTTTTACATATACCCATACTTTGTGTGAGAAATATCTCTGTAAATTGACAACTTTGAATAAAAAAATGTAAAAAGTTGTCGTTTACAGCAATATTTCTCACACGCAGCATGGGTATATGTAAAAATACACCCAAACATTGCCCTACTCTCCTGAGTTCAGCGATACCACATGAGTGGCACTTTGCAGCCAAGTGCAAAGGGCCTAAAACCAATGAGTACCTTTAGGATTTCACGAGCCATTTTTACGCATTTGGATTCTCACGCTTTAGGGGCCCTAAAATGCCAGGTCAGTATAAATACCCCACATGTGACCCCATTTTGGAAAGAAGACACCCCAAGGTATTCCGTGAGGGGCATGGCGAGTTCACAGAATTTTTATTTTTGGCACAAGTTAGCGGAAATTGATATATATTTTTTTTTATTTTGTTTTTACAAAGTCTCATATTCCACTAACTTGTGACAAAAATAAAATTTTACATGAACTCACCATGCCCCTCACGGAATACCTTGGGGTGTCTTCTTTCAAAATGGGGTCACATGTGGGGTATTTATACTGTCCTGGCATTTTAGGGGCCCCTAAAGCGTGAGAAGAAGTCTGGAATCCAAATGCGTAAAAATGCCCTGTGAAATCCTAAAGGTACTCATTGGTTTTAGGGCCCTTTGCGCACCCAGGCTGCAAAAAGTGGCACACATGTGGTATCGCCGTACTCAGGAGAAGTAGGGCAATGTGCTTTGGGGTGTATTTTTATATATACCTATACTGTGTGTGAAAAATATCTCTGTAAGCGACAACTTTTAAAAATTTTATACAAAGTTGTCAGTTTACAGAGATATTTCTCTCACCCAACATGGGTATATGTAAAATACACCCCAACACTGCCCTACTTCTCCTAATGCGACGATACCACATAAGTGACACTTTTGCAGCCTGAGTCGCAAAGGGCCCAAATTAACGAGTACCTTTAGGTTTACATGGCGACTCACAATTTAGCCCCGCCCAAAATGCCAGAACAGTACAACACACCCCACAAATGACCCCATTTTGGAAAGTAGACACCCCAAGGTATTCACTGAGGGGCATAGTGAGTCCGTCTGAGATTTCTTTTTTTTTGCCAGAAGTTAGCAGAAATTGAAACTTTTTTTTTTTTTCTCAGAAAGTGTCATTTTCCGCTAACTTGTGAAAAAAATGAAATGATACATGAACTCACCATGCCCCTCCGCGAATACTTTGGGGTGTCTTCTTTCTAAAATGGTGTGATTTGGGGGTATTTATACTATCCTGACATTCTAGCACCTGAAGAAACATGACAGGTGCTCAGAAAGTCAGAGCTGCTTCAAAATGCAGAAATTCACTTTTTGCACCATAGTTTGTAAACGCTATAACTTTTACCCAAACCAATAAATATACACTTATTGGACTTTTTTTATCAAAGACATGTAGAACAATAAATTTAGAGAAAAATTTATATAGAAATGTAGTTTTTTGAAAAATTTTACAACAGAAAGTGAAAAATGTCATTTTTTTGCAAAAATTTCGTTAAATTTGTATTAATGGCAAAAAAAGTAAAAATGTCAGCAACAATGAAATACCACCAAATGAAAGCTCTATTAGTGAGAAGAAAAGGAGGTAAAATTCATTTGGGTGGTAAGTTGCATGACGGAGCAATAAACGGTGAAAGTAGTGTAGTGCGGAATTGTAAAAAGTGGCCTGGTCATTAAGGGTGTTTAAGCTAGGGGGGCTTAAGTGGTTAAAGGGGTATTCTCCTTTCAGACATTTATGGCACATATTCATGTCCACAGCCATGCTGTTTCTGCATCTCACTAGTTATGGAAACAGCGTAGGACAGAGAGCTTGACTGATTCTGTAAATGAGCCGTCTCTGGCAGCCAGTGGGGCAGAGGGTGGTCGAGCAGGATCCAGAGACCTCCATTCTCATGATAGGCACGGATCCCAGAGGTGAGACCTGCATCTATTAGACATTTTATGCCATACATTTTATGGCATACTGTGTATATCCAGGATGAGAATACCACTTTAAAAACTGCAACAGTATGTCCATTCTGAAAATGACAGAACATGTCCTGTTCTTGTCCTTATTGTGTACAAGAATAGTTATTTCTAGTGATAGGAGTGAGAAAAATGCGGATTGCACGCTAAAGGAATCCATATTTTGTGGAAATACGGATACAATCGTGCACATTAGACCTTAGTCTTACTTTTAGACAGTATTAGTGAATGTACCCCATTGTATATAAATATGTGCATTATTTTTATTATTGTGAATCTTTTTTTTGTCTCATGATAAAGGTGATAGTCACACCTATGAAGAAGAAGAAGTCACCAGGACCTATCACTATCCACAAACCAGGTAAGTCCTAAATCTGTCTTTCCAGCAAATATATAAAGGGATTGTGCCATCAGATAATGACCTATAGTTTAAAGAGTCACTGTGTTTTCACAGAAGTTGGTATCAGTTAATAGAGAATGGTGTAAATAGCAAATTTCTATATCACTTCATTTTTTAAAAATCTGCCTGCATCCACCTGAAAAAAAAATAGCTGAAGTCATGGCCACTAGGGTTCTCCCTTCTACCTAAGTTACAGTCTACTGCCTATTGTCAGGCTGCCCCTAGTAACAGAGATACAGAAGAAAGCAGAGAGGAAGTGGGGGCGTGTCAGAGTTAGCTGAGACCCTGAACCTGATAAAAGAACTGCTTCTGAAGTTCACAGGAGAGTCCTCCTTTTCTCTAAGTCTATTTTCCCCTCCTTAACTGTTCTGTGAGCTCCAGAACTAAAAACAAGCATAGTGGGAAGCAGGGGAAAGTACAACAGTAGAGTGCTAGCAGATTCCACCGAAGGGAGACACCCCTGCTTCTGAGAGAAATACATCTAGCTGTGCAGATGAAATAGGGAATAATATAGCTGAAGAAGACATTAGGGAAGCCCAAAAAGACATATTCCTTCACAGTTATGATTGTACAAAGAAGCACAGTCATTATGCATACTTTTTCTTAAAACTCAGGTACGCTTTAAATCACATTTTTATGATAAACATATTTTGTAAGAATTTGTTCCTAAAGATTTAGCACTGGTGACTAAGCCTAATGATATGTATAATGATATACTCACTACAGTATAGTCAGTCAGTTGAGTGTCCAGGCTGTTTCTCATACCCTGCTGTTTTTTTATTGATGCCCTATCCTCAGCGGTTTAGTTGTAATTAAACCTGCTCATCGCTACAGTTAACATAGTAACATATGGAGTCTTTTATCAAACTGGTGTAAAGTAGAACTCGATTAGTTGCCCATAGCAACCAATCAGATACTGCCTTTCATATTTGACAGCTCCTTTGAAAAATGAAAGGTGGACTCTGGTTGCTATAGGCAACTAAGACAGTTCTACTTTACACCAGTTTGATAAATGACCCCAATAGTTTGTAAGGCTGAAAAAGACATCCGTCCATCCAGTTCGGCCTGTTTCCTGCAAGTTGATCCAGAGGAAGGCACAAAAAACTTCTACCACTGCTGTGTGGTAGAAGCCAATTTTCCTCAATTTAGTTGAAAATTTTTTTCTTCCCGGCTCCAATCCGGCAATCAGAATAACTCCCTGGATCAATAACCCATCTCTAGTAGCTATAACCTCTAATATTATTACATAGGTAAGAAAAGTACCAATCACGTCCGGGATACGATACCACGCTGCTGCAGGTTCCAAGTAGTGTTGTGGGAAAAAACACTTAACAATCCATTTAAAATATTCAGGAACCGCGCTGCATCAAGTGGAAACAGGTTCGGACCCAACAGGTTTCAATGTCCGTGGGTCAGTTAAACACCCAGAACCAGGATGAAGATCTTGCCAAGTATGCTGTAATAAAAAAGCAAGATAGTGCACCACCTTTGATAAAATAAGCTGTTGCGCCTTTAATTACACTTACAAGATCGTAGTATAAAAAGTCATAAAAGCCGTCTCAAGCGGTATTTGCCCGACCCGGGTTTCGCTGGCCTGAGCTTCATCAGGGGCAGGAACACGTCACTACCGAGGTTGCCCCACTCTTTTATACATTTCCCTCAATTATTTCATACAATCATATACTCACAAACTCATAAAAATTACTATTACAAATTATTTAAATTACATCCCAATGCATACATCATCATCAATTCGCACCAAATATTAATCAAAATCTCCTCTATCTTTATGGTGCCGCCAAACTTTAGAACCAGGACCTTTCATAAAATCTACATCTTTATCCTCTTACTCCGCTATCAAGGACCTTTCATTCACAAAACAGACATCTGATCTTATCCACCTATCCCTGCAGTGGGCGTTTCTCTAGCTGGTCACATTGTCCTTCCTAACCAGTGGGTTCTTCAGAATTCAGTAGGTGTGTGCGACCTTACACCACTACCGCCGGGAGGCAGATGGAAAAAATACCGGCATTCAAGCAGGTAAGGTGAATCGGTCAGATCAAACAAGGTTTTAAATCGAACTCCACATTGAGGCCACCGGGTTGAAGGGTGCCCAATCTATATATCCATTCCACCTCCCTCCGATTGATCTGAGCGACCCTATCTCCGCCCCTCCAATGCGGCTCCACATTCTCGACCCCCATGAATTTCAAACCTGATGGATCTTTTCCATGATGGAATTTAAAATGTGCCGACACACTGTGTGTTAAAAGTCCTTTTTTATGTTACGAATGTGCTCTTGTATCCTAACCTTTAATTTCCTCAAAGTCCTCCCTACATATTGGATCCCGCATGGGCATTCTATTACATACACAATCCCTTCTTTCTCACACGAACATTCCCCTTAACTTTGAACTTCTGCCCACTGGTATGGGATGTCACTTCAGCAGAATTCATTTTGCGGTCCACACGGTGACGGTTCCTGCACGGCCCGCAGAAACCGCACCATGTGAATTGTCCCACCTTCCTGGATCCATTGATGTTGATAGGTGGGATAGCACTCCTAACTAATTTGTTCTTCAGATTCGGGGCTTTTCTATACACAACCTCAGGCAAAGATGGGAGAATCGAACCAATTGTCGGGTCAATCTTCAAAATTTTCCAGTTCTTTTTAATGATCTGTTTCAATGGTCCAGCTTTAACATTGAAACCGGTCATAAATGTAAACCTAAAATCCTTCTCTACTTTCTGTCTAGGTTCCCTCTCTCTCTCCTGTCCTATTATTTCTGACTTTAGAGATGTTATCCTCCAGATTTCTATCATCATACCCTTTCTCCAAGAACCGGGTTTTCAATATTGCACACTGTTTATCAAAATCCCCATCAATCATACAGTTCCTGGATATCCTCTTAAACTGTCCAGCAGGGATATTAGAAAGCCACGGACGAAAATGACAGCTACTAGTATCGATATACGAGTTGACGTCAGTCTCTTTAAAGTGAGATTTAGTCACAAACCTCTCCCCCTCTATTTCTATGCTAAGATCCAGAAAGACCACTTTTTTATTACTGATCTCCCCAGTGAATTGGAGGTTCCATTCCTTCGAACTCAATGAATTCACAAAATCCTGCAACCCCGATTCCTCTCCCACCCAGATCAAGAAGCAATCGTCGATATACCTTCTCCAGAGGGAAAGAGTGCCCTCTGGAGAAGGTACATCAATCCGATTGGTACTTTTCTTACCTATTTACTGTTTGTGGGACGCCGTCCACCGGGATTATGGATATATTTGAATTCCGTGACAACTTTAAATGTAACATTGCATTCCTGGATAGCACTCCGATTGCGGAGGCAAATAATGTGAATGACATTAAGGACCTATTTGTTAAATTAGAAAGAGAACTTGTGAAGGAGGTTAGAACAATATGGGATATTGCGTCTCTTGAACGGTATTTGAGTGAAAGAAAAATCCCAGAAGGTTTAAGATGGCAGCTGCCGCTCAGCTCTGATGATGAGTGTGAGCTTATAGAATGGGAGAAAGTGATGAATGAATGCAGCTGGAGGGTGATTGAGTTTATTATCAGTATAAGAAAGAAGAAACTTCATAAAATTAATGGCAATATTGAAGAATTAAAGGAGGGATTAAAACCGTTTAAGGGCGATAATATGGAAATCTATGACTTATGTAGTCAGGAATGTAAAAGTAAAGTAGTGAAAATGGAGGAGGAAGTGAAGAATAAGAAATATAAGAAATATATCAAGGTTTGTGATGACTATAAGGTGAATAATATTTATAAATGGAAGAATAAAAAGGGTGGGAATATAGGTTCGGGCCCAATACAGGTGATCAATGGTGGGACAGGTGACCTTGAACAAGAGAAGCAAAATAGGAATGAAGAGCGCCCCTTTAAGCAGAGTAGGAATGAGAGTTTTAAACCATATAGACCACCAGGACAAAACCGCTATGGACCAAATTTTTATAGACCTAGATGGAATCAGGATTATTCCCATAACAATTATGGGAATCATTTTAGCAGACACCCACCGAATAATTGGGGACATCAGAGAGGGAGAGAAGGGGATTATACATCAAATAGTTGGGGATATCAGAGAGGGAGAGAAGGGGATTACACACGACCCTATGAACCAAGAAATCCGCATTATGGACCTTATAACGGCTTTAGGAGGAACTATATACAGCCTCGGGAGGGAGGGGCTCCACAGATACCACAATCCAACAGTGGTTTTCCCCCACAAAGAGAGTATAGAAAAGAGACAGTTGAAGGTCCACCAACTAGATCCACAATGAATAAAACCGATACACAGAATTTTCCTCATCAGGCAATGAGAGGGGTACAGGTAGGAGGAGGGAGGACCCCCCAAAAAAGAGGGATAAGAGAGGCCGACGAGGACAAGGAAAGAACAAGCCCCAGAGAAAAGAGAATGAAGGAGATATAGGAGGGGTCTTTAACTTAAGCTCCCACCAATTGTCCGATGCAGAGAAGAGGGTACTCTCTAGAGGGTTGAAATTTGCTCCCTCTAAACATCTTAATAAGTTTGAGGCCTTTTTGGATGTGCACAAGTTTATTAGAAAGCTTAATCTGGCCAAATATCATATAAACAACCCTGGACCAGTAGTCCAAAAAGATACAATTGCTGCAGGGGTTCAACATACACAGTTGAGGGAAAAATCCAAATTCCTCCCCAAGAATAAAGAAAATGATTGTATTGAGGCATTTAGGAGAGGAGTATTGAGGGATCTAGAACAGATCGATTGCAGATCCCACTCTAACAACATGACCTATGAAGAAAGGGAGGCTGTTAAGTCATTAGAAAGAAACAAAAATATTATAGTAAAACCGGCTGATAAAGGGGGTAGTTGTTATGGACAGAAATAACTATGAGAAAGAGATGACTCGCCTCATCTCTGACGATTCCACATACCGGAGATTAAAGGGTAACCCAACCATTGAATTTAAGAACAAACTTGACATTATTTTGAAAAGGGGTCTGGAGAAAGGCATTTTGAATAAAAAGGAGTTTGATTACCTCATGGTGGCCCATCCAGTAGTGCCTGTAATTTATCATCTGCCTAAGGTCCACAAGAGTATGGTGGACCCTCCGGGACGACCAATTGTGTCGGGATTAAATTCCTTGTCCAGTAGAATTACAGAATATATAGATTATTTCCTTCAGGGATATGCAACCACTAATAGATCTTACTTGAAAGATACTGGAGATATGATTCATGTCATAAAGAATTTGGGCCCCTGTATGAATAATACCTGGATGGCTACTGTGGACGTCATGTCCTTGTATACGATCATCCCCAAAGAATTGGGACTTAGAGCAGTTAAAGGGAGGCTAGATAGGGATGACAAGATGAGTGCCGAACAGGGACAGTTCATTCTGGATTGCCTTGATTTTTGTTTGATGCATAATTATTTCTGGTATGATGGGGCTTATTACCTACAGCTGGTTGGGACGGCGATGGGGCGAAATTCGCCCCAGTTTCGCCAATATTTTTATGGGCTTCTGGGAGGAACAATATATCCACCCTCGTATTGATGTACCTTCTCCAGAGGGCACTCTTTCCCTCTGGAGAAGGTATATCGACGATTGCTTCTTGATCTGGGTGGGAGAGGAATCGGGGTTGCAGGATTTTGTGAATTCATTGAGTTCGAAGGAATGGAACCTCCAATTCACTGGGGAGATCAGTAATAAAAAAGTGGTCTTTCTGGATCTTAGCATAGAAATAGAGGGGAGAGGTTTGTGACTAAAACTCACTTTAAAGAGACTGACGTCAACTCGTATATCGATACTAGTAGCTGTCATTTTCGTCCGTGGCTTTCTAATATCCCTGCTGGACAGTTTAAGAGGATATCCAGGAACTGTATGATTGATGGGGATTTTGATAAACAGTGTGCAATATTGAAAACCCGGTTCTTGGAGAAAGGGTATGATGATAGAAATCTGGAGGATAACATCTCTAAAGTCAGAAATAATAGGACAGGAGAGAGAGAGAGGGAACCTAGACAGAAAGTAGAGAAGGATTTTAGGTTTACATTTATGACCGGTTTCAATGTTAAAGCTGGACCATTGAAACAGATCATTAAAAAGAACTGGAAAATTTTGAAGATTGACCCGACAATTGGTTCGATTCTCCCATCTTTGCCTGAGGTTGTGTATAGAAAAGCCCCGAATCTGAAGAACAAATTAGTTAGGAGTGCTATCCCACCTATCAACATCAATGGATCCAGGAAGGTGGGACAATTCACATGGTGCGGTTTCTGCGGGCCGTGCAGGAACCGTCACCGTGTGGACCGCAAAATGAATTCTGCTGAAGTGACATCCCATACCAGTGGGCAGAAGTTCAAAGTTAAGGGGAATGTTCGTGTGAGAAAGAAGGGATTGTGTATGTAATAGAATGCCCATGCGGGATCCAATATGTAGGGAGGACTTTGAGGAAATTAAAGGTTAGGATACAAGAGCACATTCGTAACATAAAAAAGGACTTTTAACACACAGTGTGTCGGCACATTTTAAATTCCATCATGGAAAAGATCCATCAGGTTTGAAATTCATGGGGGTCGAGAATGTGGAGCCGCATTGGAGGGGCGGAGATAGGGTCGCTCAGATCAATCGGAGGGAGGTGGAATGGATATATAGATTGGGCACCCTTCAACCCGGTGGCCTCAATGTGGAGTTCGATTTAAAACCTTGTTTGATCTGACCGATTCACCTTACCTGCTTGAATGCCGGTATTTTTTCCATCTGCCTCCCGGCGGTAGTGGTGTAAGGTCGCACACACCTACTGAATTCTGAAGAACCCACTGGTTAGGAAGGACAATGTGACCAGCTAGAGAAACGCCCACTGCAGGGATAGGTGGATAAGATCAGATGTCTGTTTTGTGAATGAAAGGTCCTTGATAGCGGAGTAAGAGGATAAAGATGTAGATTTTATGAAAGGTCCTGGTTCTAAAGTTTGGCGGCACCATAAAGATAGAGGAGATTTTGATTAATATTTGGTGCGAATTGATGATGATGTATGCATTGGGATGTAATTTAAATAATTTGTAATAGTAATTTTTATGAGTTTGTGAGTATATGATTGTATGAAATAATTGAGGGAAATGTATAAAAGAGTGGGGCAACCCCGGTAGTGACGTGTTCCTGCCCCTGATGAAGCTCAGGACAGCGAAACCCTCTAATATTATTACACTCCAGAAATACATCCAGGCCCCTTTTGATCTTTTTTGGTGAATTCACTATCACCACCTCCTCAGGCAGAGAGCTCCATAGTCTCACTGCTCTTACCGTAAAGAATCCTCTTCTATGTTTGTGTACAAACCTTCTTTCTTCCAGATGCAGAGGATGTCCCCTCGTCACAGTCACAGTCCTGGGGATAAATAGATGATGGGAGAGATCTCTGTACTGACCCCTGATATATTTATACATAGTTATTAGATCTCCCCTCAGTCGTCTTTTTTCTAAAGTGAATTGCCCTCCTCTGAACCCTCTCCAGCTCTGCTATGTCTTCCTTCTTCACAGGAGCCCAGAACTGTACACAGTAATCCATGTCTGGTCTGACCAGTGACTTGTAAAGTGGTAGGACTATGTTCTCATCACGGGCATCTATGCCCCTTCTGATGCAACCCATTATCTTATTGGCCTTGGCAGCAGCTGCCTGACACTGGTTTCTGCAGCTAGGTTTGCAGTTCACTAAAATTCCTAGGTCCTTTTCCATGTCCGTGTTACCGAGTATTTTACCATTTAGTATGTACGGGAGACTTGCATTATTCCTTCCCATGGGCATAACTTTACATTTGTCAATGTAAAACCTCATCTGCCACTTCTCTGCCCAAGCCTCCAATCTTTCCGGACTTGTAGGAAACAGGCCAAACTGGATGGACAAAGGTCTTTTTTTCGGTCTTATATACTATGTTACTATGTTTGACCGCTTTTTGAATACTGGCACCACATTTGCTATGCGTCAATTCTGTGGAACACTCCCTGTCAGTATATAGTCCTTAAATATAAGAAATAAGGGTCTGGCTATGACATTACTTAATTTTCTTAGGATACGGGGGTGTATGCCATCTGGTTCCGGCAATTTGTCTATTTTATTCTTTTTAAGACGCTGCTCCACTTCTCCTGGGTCAGACAGGGCACTTTTAATGGGAAATTTACTTTTAAAGGGAACCTGTCAGCGGCATGAAAAAACCTTATTTTTTTCCCCTGTGCACTTCCCTGCCCCTTCTCCTGTGACTCTCACTTTGAATCGCCACTACAGTCTGCCCCCTACCGACCTGATATTCATGACCAATCCACAATTTAAAAGGAGTGGACAACCCCTTTAATGTGCTTGAAAAATGGCAATGGTATTTATAACTGTCCAGGAAATATGTCCCCTGGTGCTCTCATTGCACTCATTGTATATTCAATAAAAATGGTATGCAGACTACTGTGGAGGTTTTAATTATAATCAATGTTGCTGCTTTATATTGAAATGGAAACATAAAAATTCTCCAGTCTCTAAGTAGATATGTTTTAGCCAAGAAAAAAACGTATATTGCATATCCCAGATCTGTATGTGACATCACATTCTGTTTTCATTTGGATTAATAGGTCATTAATATTTCCACTGACATGTCTCTTTTAGTAATTACTTGCATTCCCCATGTAATAACAATTCTGAAGCACTTATTCTTATGACTCTTTGTTGAGCCATTCCTCTATTATTCCTACTACAAGTTGCCAGCAGTCTACAATTAAGGTTCATCTGGGGAGGGAGGGATGTCCCTGCATAGTCTGACTTTTTTCAGTCAGCGCTGCCAGAGTCAGACTGTGCAGGGACACCCCCCACAGTAGTAACGTATACATGGCAATTCGTTTATAAACTTATAACAGGAATAATAGAGGAATAGCATAATATAGAGCTACATGAAAATATGACCCAGAATTGTTATTACATGGGGGACAGCAAGTAGTTACTAGAAGAGTCATGTCAGGAGAGGGGAGAGGTGCTCTTTAATGAACGTATGCAGAATAATGAATGGAATATTCTCCTGGTGCTTGTAGCACCAAACTCGCCACAAATCATCAAGTATGTTAACCATATGCAAGAAAAAAAAAGTACAATGTATTCAGACCTTTCCCTTTTTTTCACATTTAGTTGTGTTGCTGTCTTGTGCCAAAATAAAATAAAAAAATCAGATTTTCCCCATCAATCTGCACTCAATACCCCATAATGACCATTACAGGACATGGGTGCGGGATCACTGTGCCAACTAACTGCTTTGACTTTGGACTAGACCTAAGAGCGTTATCCTGGCATTCCCATAGTTTTCACCTTTTAAACACTATACAGGGATCTGGACTTTACTGCAGGGAAACCCCCAGGCCAATACTTTTTGGGATAGTCCCAGTATAGTTGGCTGCTGACCCTCAGAGACACTGGTGTGTGGCACCGAGGTAACAGGCAATACAATTAGTGAGAAAGCAGGCAGAGGTCAGGGATGGCAGAGTTTGTGCGAAGCTGTGAAACAGTCCAAAGGTCAGGGCAGGCGGCACAGGATCGGTATGGTGAACAGGCACAGGTCAGGAATCAGGAAGACAAATGGATAATAGCTCTTTTACAGGCTGAAGATAGCACAGGCAAAGGTAGTGAGGACAGCAGCACAACTATATAGGCGTAGCTTAACAATTGAACACAGCCATGCAGCAGCTCACCAAGCAGGAGATTAACCTGAGCAATGCTGAAGACATGGGTACAATGAATACAAGCCCTAATTCACACTCAGAAAGCTGGGGCCTATATGCAAAAATTTTTTTGCAAATGTATTAAGACTGAAAAATTCAAATTTCACATGGACATACATTTTCAGACCCTTTGCTATGACACCTGAAATGTATCTGGGGGGGGGGGGGGTTGAGATGTTTCTACATCTTGAATGGCGTCCACTTCTGGTGAATTCAGTTGATTGGACATGATTTGGAAAGACACAGCCCTGTCTATATAACGTCTCACAGCTGACAATGCATATCAGAGCGAAAACCAAGTCATGAGGAGGAATGAACTGCCTAAAACTCCCCAAAAGCATAGTAACCACCATAATTCTTAAATGGAAGAACTATGGAACTACCAGGACTCTTCATAGAGCTGTCCGCTCCACCAAACTAAGTAATTGGGGAAGAAGGGCTTTGGTAAAAGAGATGACAAAGAACCCAATGCTTAAGCTGACTAAGCTCCAAAGATCTTGTGTGCAGATGAAAGAAACTTCCAGAAAGTCAACCATCACCGCAGCAGGCCACCAATCTGGGCTTTATAGCAGAGTGGCCAGAAGAAGCCTCTCCTCAGTAAAAGACACATGAAAGCCCGTCTGGAGTTTGAAAAAAAAGTACCTAAAAGTCTCTCAGACTGTGAAAAACGAGATTCTCTGGTCTAATTGATATTTTTGGCCTCAGTTCTAAGCTTCATGTTTGGCGGAAACCAGGCAGTGCTCATCACTTGCCCAATACCATCCCTACTGTAAAGCATGGTGGTGGTAGCCTGATGCTGTGGGGGTGTTTTACAGCGGCTGGGACAGGAAGACTGGTCAGTGTTGAGTAAAAGTACCGAGATATTCTTAATTAAAACCTGATCCAAAGTGCTCTGGACCTTAGACTGGGCCGAAGGTTCACCTTCCAAAAAGACCGTGATCCTAAGCACACAGCCAAGACAACACAGGAGCGGCTTAGGGACAACTCTGTGAATGTCCTTAAGTGGCCCAGCCAGAACCCTGACTCAAACCCAATCAAACATCTCTGGAGAGACCTGAAAATGGCCGTCCACCAATGGTCCCCATCCAACATGACAGAGCCTGAGAAGATCTGCAGAGAAGAATGGCAGAAAATCCCCAAATCCAGGTGTGTAAGCCTTGTGGCATCATCCCCAAGAAGACTAGGGGCTGTAATCACTGCCAAAGGGGCTTCACCTAAGTCCTGAGTAAAGGGTCTGAATACTTATGTCAATGCAAGATTTTATTTTTTTGTAAGTTAGCAAAGATTTCAAATATTCTGTTTTCACGTTCTTATTATAGGGTATTGAGTGCAGAATGATGGAGGAAAACTTTGGTTTTTTAGCACAAGGCCGCAAAATATGAAAAAGTGAAAGGGTCTAAAGAATTTACGAATACACTGTAGGTACTACTTAGTAAGTAGTAGCCTCCTGCAGTTATTAGGGTACAGAGATTAATCCACTGTTGTTCTTCCTCAGTTACAGCAGTAAAGAGAACATGTACCAGAACATATCCCAGCCACGTTATCAGTCCATCTATTCTCAGGGAGTGGAGCCACGGAAGCCCATTCGCCCAAAACAGAAGGAAGAGACAACGCCGGTGAAACGCTTCATCCCCCTATGGCTACAGCTTCTTCTGCTGCTCCTATTCTCTGCTTTTCTGGTGTACATGTACCTACTCCAGACAGATGAAAACCCTTTCAGATTTATTGAAGGCAGCCTGTAACACAGCACCTATGCCATCTTGTTACATTGCCAATTTGCTGTTACTGATCACAAATTTGCATCTATCAGTTGATTCCCTTACTCTTCCATGCTGCAACTAATATAATACCACTCCTGGTGCAATAAAACCTGTGTCTCCTGAAAACACACTTCATATATTAGCAATCCCTGCAGTTGGGATGTACCCCTGTCTATAATACAGTAGTACATCAAGACAAATTGATTAATTAAAGGTGGCCATACATCTTAGTTGGCAAATAATGCTTTTTCATCTGACCTATTCTTCCTGACACCATCACCATCTCAAATCAGGCATGTAAAATCCCTGTTATCTCCCGTCGGAGGAGAATCAGAGCACCTTCATACACATTAGATGGTTGGCCACTCCTGCCCACGCTCATCTTATGCCCATGGCCACCTTAACTGGTTCCCTAACCCTTAACTGGTAACTGTGGCCATGCATGCAGTCTGTTGCAATACTTACATATTATTTTAATGCTATAGGTCCATGCCACTCAGTCATCTGTTAGATGTAAAACTGTGTGATCATAGTGGACTAAATGATGCCTTACTGACATTTTTATGGCTATCCTCCAAAATTGAACTGATTTTTGAAAGAAATATAAAGCTTTGTATTTTGTAGTTTATGGTTTTCTTGCATTTTATACAGGTGACTAGACCGATGATGTAGCTCTACTGATAATACATATTCATTTGTTTAGCCCTGACAGTGCCAAGAGAAGCCTGGGATTTCAAAAAGTTGTCTTATTAATTGGAATATGTCATCAGAAAACGACCTATTTATGTTAAAGAGGTTGTGTCATCTCAGACAATGGGGGCATTGCCCCTGCCAGTGAGATTTACAGAGACTGGTGTCCTTACTACTCCAATGCCTGGCCCTGAAATTTCACGCATACGTCAGCGCAGTGTAGTACTCACCGGTCATCCTCCTTAGAGATATTCACTGCATATGCACCTGATTTGCATAGAACTAAAGATGAGAATTTATCTGCATCAGTAATACCGATTGCAGAGAGGAAGTTCTCATTTTAGTCAGCACAATCGACCCTACCAGACCGTATGCCTGGTTTAATGGGGTTGATCATGGTGACAGATGCTTTTTAAGTAAGCGGTCTATAGTGTAAATAGCTATTTCTGGGGCCTATTTCAACAGTATTTTTAATGCATTTACAACATGTGAAAAATAAATAGAATATCATTTTAAAGCTTATACATATATGTGTACGTCAATTCCCTGCGGGGCAAAAGGTAGAGGGTGCTGTGTTCATGTAGCCTATAATCCATTTCACTGAGCCATCTTGGCCAAGCTTGGGGCTTACGTTTGCACATTTCCCCACTATATAAATGTGTTTAAAAAGCACTGCCTAGTTATTGGGCAGACTATCGGGAATGAGCATCACGCCATTGCAAAGCGCTCGTTCACTGGGTGAAAGGAACGGATCCTTCATGATAATTGCCTGCATAGTGTTAATGCGCCTTTAGGCTCAAATCACACCACATTTGGTGTTAACATGCAATCAGGACTTTTTCCCCCCCAAAAAATACAAATTCTATATAGTGTTGATTATGACATTTTGTTAAGGGTACATTCACACTGTGGTGTAGCCGGGCCCGTGTTGTGGACCAGAAAACATGGGCACCGGCCGCATGAACTCCGTATCTTGGTGTGAACACATTGACGTGAATGGGTCCGCCATCCACAACATATGGCAAAAGATAGGACATGTCCTATCTTTTGCGGTGTGGAGGCATGGATCGGAAGCCTTATGTTGTAGATTGTTGACCCATATAAGCCAATGGGTCCATACTGCCATACGGAGTTCACACAGCCAGTGCATGTGGTTTGCAGTCCGTAATACGGGCACGGCTACACCGTGGTCGTGTGAATGTAGACTAAAGCTGGGGCTGCGGGAACCCTATGTATCCCAGGCAAATCATAGTCTTTTTGGAATGCATTAGCCGAAATGCTACTAAATCTACCAGCAGCATGTTATAGAGCAGGTGGAGTTGTGCTGATTGATATATAGTTTTGCAGGAAAAGATTCATTAAAACTTCAGTAAAAATATATACATTTACATCTCTGCTTTTTCTATACTTAAGACCACCCCTGTGTACAAATGTCAGTGACTAACAGCCATCTCTGTGTACACACTTACACAGGGAGTGCTATTAATCACTCATAACACCTCCAACATGTACAACTGAGATTAAACATAGTAGAGGCATAAGTGTATAAATTACACGTTTTACTGAATCTTTTTCCCACAAAACTATAGATCAATCTGCTCAGCTCCTCCAGCGCTATAACATGCTGCCTGCAGATTGCATTGCATTTTGTGGTGGCAGCTTCTCTTTAAGTCTATAGGCACATTAGCATAGACATTTTCCTGGCACATATGTTGACATTGTACCACAAAAATTATGTGAATTTAGCTTAAGAGGAAACAGTTTGAGGGCTTTTACTTAGTGTTCAAAGGGAACCTGTTGTTCTGAAAATACAATGTAGTCTGGAGGCAGCAGGTTATAGAGCAGGAGGAGCTGAGCCGATTGATCTATAGTTTTGAAGGAAAGGGTCAGTAAAACATGTCATTTATACATTTAAATTCCTTTCAGTTTATCATTTCAGTATTCTGCTCCAGCATACGCCGGACACCACTGGCGCCTGACAGATCCCGGTCACTGTAATGGGATCTACTGGGTTTCTGGCATGAATACCGCTGCACGCGTTAATAATGTTGCATGTCAAGTATAAATTTTAACTGGGAAGTAAAATGACAATGCTTGGATAATGCGGATTGTAGCTAAAAATAATTGGGGGAAGTCAAAAGCTGGAAAGGCAGTCTGATGCTTTACGAGAGAAAGAGAGCCAGTCCTTTCTGAATATATAACTACAGTACATCACAAAAAAGGTAATACAAAACAAAGACATTTTAGGGGTTAGCACTACATAAGCTATGCAGTAAAGTTTCTATACGTTCAGAATTTGCCATTGGTACTGCATTAAAGCGGTGGCCGGGTTCAGAGCTGAGCCCGGACGTATCCCTGTTTTCACCCAGGCAGGCCTTCTTATATGAGCATCGCAACATTTCATGCTCCGATGCTCTCCCTTGCCCTGCGCTGTATTGCGCAGGGCACGGGCTGTTTGTTAATATTCTTTACTTCTAGGAGGAAGCTTCTGCCTAGCAGTGTTCCCTGTGACGTCACCAGCACTATCGGGTGGGCTTTAGCACTGCCCTAGCCATTTTAAAGCCCACCCATTAGTGCCGGTGACGTCACCAGGCTCACTGCTAGGTGGAAGTCTCCTCCTAGCTTACCCATTGAGAGCCCGATACGTCACTGGATCTCCAGAAAAAGCCTTTGCCCTGCGTGATTCAGCTCAGGGCAAAGGAGAGCATTGGATCATGAAATGCTCCAAATCTCATGTCAGAGGGCCTGCCTTTGTGAAAACGGGGATATGTACGGGTTCAGCTCTGAACCCGGACAACCCCTTTAAGTTTGGCATTTCTCTTTCCATTTTAATAACCAGCCTGGCTGACATACGATGCACTTGAATTATTAAGGGTGTAATTCTGCCGTCTCTTTGGGAGTTTCGTGCACCAGTATATTAAATGTGTTGGGCCATGGGTGACCCGCCCCTTCCCACTTTTTGTAATGGTGGCAGTTAAAACCAAAAAGTCACAAATTATGGTGCAAAATGGAACTTGCGCCAAAATTTGAAATTGTTCTACGCACCAGTTTCATGCATTCCCCCCAATGTGTATCAACTCAAAACCATTAGGTTAGAAGTTGAAAGTGACCACTTTTTAAATTATTTGTGACAAAGCCCAGTATAGTATTATTATGGTATATTTTTAACCCCTGCACTTCCTTTTAGCACATTGGATGTTTGTCGGCCTGTAAAGAATTAGGGCTCATTCAAACGACGGTATGAATGGGTCCACATCCGTTTCGCAATTTTGCGGAACAGGTGCGGACCCATTCATTTCAATGGGTCCGCAAAAGATGCGTACAGCACACCGTGTGCTGTCCACATCCAGAGTTCCGTTCCGCGGCCAAGCAAAAAAGATAGAGCATGCCCTATTCTTGTCCGCATTTCTATCATAGTACCGGCCATGTGTGGTCCACAAAATGCAGAATACACACGGGCCGGTATCCGTGTTTTGCGGATCCACAATTTGTAGACCGCAAAACACTACGGCCATCTGAATGAGCCCTTAGTATTAGACATCACTTTAGCATTTACACTAAATGAAAGAGCAGAAAAGTGTGTTGTATACATTTGCAGAGCATGTAAAAGACTATGAATTGCATTACATTACCATACAAATGAGATAATGGATGAGAGGGGTCCATCATTCAGGACTCCCATCTGTGGAGATTGACTACAACTAGCTGTAGAGGGCCTAGCACATCCATGCATTACGCAGTCAGCCCATTGATTTTTATGGTACCTGTGTAACATTTAATTTCCCCCGTGTTGGCACAGCAGGGAAATTAAACACTTGCTGACATATTTCCCTACAGATTATAGCTGATCACTGGGGGCTCTAACCAGCAGCCAAATTTTCAAGCTGATTATCGTCAGGGGACCCATCTAGCAAAAATGGATTGTCCAAAGTGGATAAGCCCTTTATAACAGGAGCTTGTCATGTTGTACACATGTTCAGATCTATCATCAGCTTGTTATAGAGCAGGAGGAGCTGAGCAGATTCATATACAGTTTTGTGGGAAAATCTTCAATATAACTTTTTTTTCATTCATCTAACTTTCTGTTCATTCTCAGCTTAAGAGTCCAGTGGGCAATCCTATTAGTAATTGACAGCTTTTCCTCTATAAGTGTCAATTACTGAGTAGAACCGTTCACTAGACTTCTAAATTTACAAAAAGCAGGGATTTCAAGCAAAAATATTATACCGAGTCTTTTCCCACAAAACTATACAGGAATCTTCTTTATAACACACTGGTAGAATCTTCCTAGTGTCAGGTTTTCTTTACAGTAAAGGTCCAGCCCAGGACAAAATAGTTGTGCTATATATTGTGACTTGCAAAATGCTATTTAGGCCTAGTTCACCTTTCAGTGATTTCTATCAGGGATTTAGAGCCAAAACCAGGTGTATATCAAAAACACAAAACAAGTGCAAATTAAGGATTAGCGAACTGATTCTACGGGTTCGGGATTCAGTCCAAACTTTTCAAAAGTTCAGAATCAGTCAAACCCAATTTTTTTTTTGTGACTCGTTGAGAGAGTCTAGTACACAAATGAGTGTTTCTCAACTATATATATATATATATATATATATATATATACACATGTACTCTTTCTCATTATGGAGAGCCCATGGTACGCTGTGCGCAGTATTGTAGGCCAGACGATGAGCCTACTATGCTAAGTACTTGTACGCAGTATTGTATCTGATGTCGGCAGATGTAAGACACAATAATTTGCATATATTTTACCCAGAAATCCAGAGGAGTGTTGTCTAGCCTACAGTAGTCATCACATATATCAGCTGGTCTCCATAATAGAAATAGTACCCACCCAAAGGTTCCCCCTAAGGCCCTGCAACTAGAAATGTTCTCATCTGCTTTTCTCTGATTAAGGGCTTTTGTCCTGAAAGAACTAGTTGTAGATGTGAGGCTGTCTTAGCTATTTTTCTAGCTTTGCTACATAAACATTTTTAAAAGACAGGAAAGCCAGTCCGCTGTGTGAATATAAAGCAGCACTCATATTGCTGCTGTGTTTTACTTACTGTCTCTCTCTCTCACATTCAGCAAACTTCAAACTAAATGAATCTTGCCTGGTTCACTCATCTCTAGTGCAAATCTTTCCATTGCACTATATCTGTGTGAAGGCTCCACTCCTGGTTTTGGCTCTCAATCACAGATACAAATCACTGAAGTGTGAACTAGGCCTTAGTGTGTTTTCTCCTGTGGACTAGGTGCTGACACACGACTATTGATCAGCATTAGGGCATATGGACATCATAGAAGGGGGTCCGATTCTTGAGGTTCCCCACTTTTAGCTAGAATTGAGAACAGTTGTTTCAGCTGCTGGACCCATGACAAACATTGGCAGGTCCTCAGATGGAAAGCCTTTCATCACTTTACCCAGTCCACCCACCTTTTGCATATTCACAGTCATTTAAATGTGCTCTTGCAAACAAAAAGGACATTTGATTGTTTCTAAAAAAAATAATACTGCCCATATTCACTTACTGACAAGGAAGTTTGCTCATCAATGTATAAATATCTGAGATTTATTATGCGATGCTTCATTTCTAGAGATTCTACCAGAAGCTAAAGGGCATTGTTACTTTCTGATTTTGTATTGTATAGCAAATACACATGCTGTTCACCTGTTACTGTATGCTCACCTTTATAAAATATTGTATATCTGCATTATACTATGATATCTGCTTTCCTAATTATTGTATTAATGTGAAGCAGTTCTGTTATTACACTATGCACGTTACTTTTAGGAGCTGCCATTTTCTTACAGTCTTTTCCTTAATATTATTTCTTTTGGGTGGGCTTTCTTAATTTCTTTTTTTTTTATGTGTAATGGTTGCTTTGTGAGAATAAAAATGACTTGTATCCCAGTTTTTAATATTATGTGTAATCAATACATTTTTAAAGAATTTGCAACTGATTACGGCATTTGTGGTATCGGTCTTCAGCGCATTGAAAGGCTGTGGACACGTTTTGATTCATGACGATATCAAAATTTAACTTTAATGTATTCATAAGTGAGCTAATCATTCACAAGAGGTCAGTGAGGGACTGGAGACTCAAACCATCAGACTGGCTGTGATTTATTATAAGACTACAGCTGGGTGACTAGTCTACTAGTATAGATACATGCCAGCTAAAGAAGCCGAACAAAGCATCCCTAAAAGAGGAACTCTCCAGATATGTCCTGTTTGTAACAATTCTGGAGCCTCTATTCTTATGGCTCTATGTTGTGCTGTTCTTTTATTATTTCTGCTAGAAGTTATTAGTGAATCGACAGGAGCTTGTAGTGAAGGTTTAGATGGGTGTAACCAGTTAGGGTTGTGTTCCTGCACAGTCTGACACTATCCAATCAGTGCTACTAGCGTCAGACCATGCCACCCATCTGGACCTTCGTTGCAAACTACAGGAAATTCATTCATAACTTCTAGCAGGAATAATAAAGTAGTGACACAACACATAATATAGATGCCCCTAAATTGTTGTCTGTGAAGGTTCTCATTCATCCAGGTCGTGGTTGTAAAATATCGCTTCAACTATGATATTTTTATGTATCAAAATATAATAACTTGCTTGGTAATCCTCTCCAAATCTAGTGTATGCTTATTTGGAGTAAGGAACACCTGGAGGACTCATTCACCAGAATTCAACTAGAGTTATATAAAAAATGAATAATGTGATTTATTTTCAGTCTTCATAAAAGTTGATTACTTACAAAAATAGTTTCGGGAAAGTCTTAGGCCCCTTTCACACGGGCAAGTTTTCCGCGCAGGTGCAATGCGTGAGGTGGACGCATTGCACCCGCACTAAATCCGGACTCATTCATTTCTATGGGGCTGTGCACATGAGCGGTGATTTTCACGCATCACTTCTGCGTTGCGTGAAAATCGCATCATGCTACAGTTTCTGCGTTTTTCACGCAACGCAGGCCCCATAGAAGTGAATGGGGCTGCGGGAAAATCGCAAGCATCCGCAAGCAAGTGCGGATGAAGTGCGATTTTCCCGCATGGTTGCTGAGCGACGGGACCTGATCTTCATTATTTTCCCTTATAACATGGTTATAAGGGGAAATAATAGCATTCTTAATAAAGAATGCATAGTAAAATGAAGAGGAACCCCTTAATTAACATTATACAAAGCATTCTGTTATTATTATAAAGAAACAGGTACTTACTGAGGTTACAGATCCTCGTTAAAGAAATTTTCCCACAAAAAGAAAACATATTTCAACTTTCCACACAATATGCAATACATTTATCAATGCAGGCACCCTGGCAATCAATAGCATTGGGGTCCCTAGACCCCCTACCCCCTCAGTCGCAAGACCACAATGACCAGTTTGACTGGAAGTAGCAGGCAAGCCACTCTATCCAAAGTCTATGTAAGTTGTTAGACAGGTTTTTCCACATGTCCCTTTAGGAAGGGAATGCAGTCACATTCCACTCAAGACAACATACTCCTTTTTACACTTGAGATTGCTGTAACGTACCCGATTTTCTCTACTGGTGTTACAGTACAATCTGGTTGGTGGACGACAGTATGTCTTATGATTTATGAGTACATCACTGTAAGAGCAGTGAGACTATGGAGCTCTCTGCCTGAGGAGGTGGTGATGGTGAGTACAATAAAGGAATTTAAGAGGGGACTGGATGTATTTCTGGAGTGTAATATTATTACAGGTTATAGCTACTAGAGAGGGGTCGTTGATCCAGGGAGTTATTCTGATTGCCTGATTGGAGTCGGGAAGGAATTTTTTTCCCCTTAAGTGGGGAAAATTGGCTTCTGCCTCACAGGGGTTTTTTGCCTTCCTCTGGATCAACTTGTAGGAAACAGGCCGAACTGGATGGACAAATGTCTTTTTTCGGTCTTATTTACTATGTTACTATGTTACTTTTTTCCATATACTGTATGTAATAGCTCATTGTGATAAGTGACAGCCCTACAACTGAGTTTACTTGCTCAGGGAAATACGTGAACAACATTTCGAGCTTCAGCAGATCCTTCTTCAGATCCAGAGGGGCATGAAAATGAGACCCTGTCTCTTTTCTCTCTGGTGCTAGCAAAATTAAATCTTCATTAAACGTCCCACCAGGGAAATGAGAATCGAATGAAGACATATCCTAGAAATGAGGTTAGAAGTGGAGAAATCCATACACATAGCCAATGGATACCACACTGATACCTAGTGTCTCAGTTCTTGAGAAGACAAAAACAAGAGGAAAAAAAAGGAAGGGGATAATTATGCAGCAGATCACCAATATTTAAGAAGAGTACATAAACTAGAAAGTGATCCAAAATGCGTTGAGTATATATATAAAACTTAACTTTTAATGGTATCTTATAAAATAGATGGCCCTCATGATAAATAATGAAAACAGTAACCAGAAGCTTCTGTCAAAATAAATCATCACAAAATCGATCAACAAATAAAAGCAAGAAGCTTTTCAAGTAGTAGGAATGCACGACGGCCAGGGGCGTAACTATAGGAGAAGCAGGGGAAGCGGTTGCTTTGGGGCCCTGACCCAGAAGGGGCCCAACCAAGAGGAGGAGAAGTACTAAAAGATTTTGTCAGGGCCCCCTCAACAATATTACACAATGAAATTATATACAACTGCAGTATAGACAGTGTAGAAAACGGATGGAACAGCTGCCGGGCCTGGTCTGAGAGAGCGATCTTTAGTAGGCGGCATGAAAGGAAGGGGTTGTGAAAAAATTACTGGGGGAAGGTGCCCCATTCAAAAATTTGCTGTGGGGCCCAGTCATTTCTAGTTACGCCACTGACGACGGCACTTCAAAATGAAAACCGTTTGTCCTACCACTCAGTTGTAAGGTTCCAGGACGCCTTAGTTCTCCCAACTGGCAAGATGAAGATGTCCATGCGGAGAAGAAAGGGAATGGTTACAGACAAAACGTGGATGGGGGACTACATAGCCCTGATATTGCCCTATAATGGGTGTGCTACGCTTGCCCTAATAGCCTACCCACAGAGCACCCACCCTGACAAGGGTGATCCCGTCTGGAACCTTTCCCTAAATAAACTGGTGGTTACTGTTTTTATTATTTATCATGAGGGCCATCTATTTTATAAGATACCATTAAAAGTTCAGTTTTAAAAGACAAAAACAAGGCCAAATCAATGCAATGATCCTACCAAACTACAAATATCTGATACTTCTAGTACAATTCAGGCATCCCATCTTAGTGGGTTCAAACTGATAACCCCCAGATTTTGGTAGGAAACTTGTCTCCTATTTGCATAAAATGACCAGGAAAGCAGAAATCTCTGGGAGGCACATTAAGGGAAACCAAAGCCAGCAAGAAACTACAAGGTTTAAGAAGGTCATTAGAGAAATCTATAGGATTATAGGCTTAAAGGGTTTCTGTCACTAGATTTAACCCTATTAAACTGGCTGACATTAGCGATGTGCTAATGTCAGCAGACCCTAACTCTCCTAATCTTAGGCCTCTTTCACACGGGCGTCATGTTTGACGCCCGGATAAGAGGCAGTTGCGTTGCGGGAATATGCGCGATTTTCCCGCGCGGGTGCAAATGTTTGTAATGCGTTTTGCACGCGCGTGAGAAAAATTGCCATGTTTGGTACCCAGACCCGAAGCCGGACTTCACCACTGAAGTCAGGTTTCGGGTATTCTGGAGAATTTATTATTTTCCCTTATAACATGGTTATAAGGGGAAATAATAGCATTCTTAATAAAGAATGCATAGTAAAATGAAGTGGAAGGGGTTAAAAATAATAAAAGTTAACTTACCTTAGCCACTTGATCGCATAGTTGCGATCTGTCCTCTCTTTCCCAGCATCAGCTAAGATCTACAGGACCTGTGATGACGTCACATCACATGGTCCAATCACATGGTCCATCACCATGGCCCCTTGTGCCAGGCCCTGAATGTACTGCCTGAATGTATTGCCCTGAATGTCACGGCAATACAATTGAATCTAATGCACTGCAAGATCTGAAGGACCTGCGAAGACATCACAGGTCATGTGATCAGTGCAGGAGAGGACGGGAGTGAGGAGGAAAAGTCCTAGAGAAGAAGCTGTGGTGAGGTCTGCTACATGAGGAGAGGTAAGTGAAGGCAGAGGCAGAGCAATGCTGGGAGTTGTGGTTATTTAACTGGGACTGTATGTTAGGGCTGAAGGGAGGGCTGTTATCATGGGAGTAAATGTTCAGGAGTGATGTTATTTACTCGAGGCTGCATGTTGGAGGTGGCTGTGGGAGGGGGTGATGTTATTTACATGGGACTGTATGTTGGAAGCGGCTGTGGGGGGGATGTTATTTATATGGGACTGAATGTTGAGGGGGTGATGTTTGAAAGGGACTGCATGTTGGAGGCGGCTGGTGAGTGGGTGATATTATTTACATGGGACTGTATGCTGAAGGTGGCTGGGAAGGGAGTGATGTTATTTACATGGGACTGTATATTGGAGGGGGCTGTAGACAGAGAGGGATTGTATTTACATAGGACTGTATATTTGAGGGGGCTGTAGATAGAGAGGGATGTTATTTACATGGCACTGTATATTTGAGGGGGCTGGAGAGATGGTGTGATGGTATTTACATGGGACTCTATGGCGGAGGGAGGGAAATAGTGTTACTTACATGGGACTGTATGGTGGAGGGCCTGAGGAATTATAATTTGTGAGGACACAGAGAAGGAATACAACTACAGGGGGCACTGCAGGGGAAAGCATTATAACCGAAGGGGGAATGTAAATGCTGGGGGCACTGTGGGGGCATTTTAAATCCAGGGGACATTAGGCGTTCTTATTACTACTGGGGGCTCTATAGGAGGGTCTTATAGATCCGCATTATTTCTACTAAGAGCACTATGGGGGGCCTTATTACTACTGGGAGCTCTGTGGGGGCATTATTAATAAAGGAGGGCTCTTCTACTAATGGAGGCACTTTTGGGGAGCATTATTACTGTTGAGGGCACAGTAGGGGGAGTATTCCTAATGAGAGCACTCTAGAAGGGAATTACTATTGGTGGTACTTGGAGGAGCACTATTACTATGAGGGGGGTATCTGTATGGCACTCCATTTTTTTCAGGATATAAAAAAAGTTCTCTGGACCAAGTGGAGAAGATGATGACAGAGAAGATCTACATCAGAGGAGACGTCACCTGGGAGGCCCTCGATGTGAGAGGTACGTGCTGCTGTATAGCGAGTACAGTAAAATGCAGTGTGCGTGGGGAGGGTCGACTTAGGCTACTTTCACACTAGCGGTAGCCTTCTTCAGCATGCTGTTCCGATGGGGGAACAGCCTGCCGGATCCGTGCTACCGCTAGTGCACTGTGCCGCCGGAAGTCCGCTCTGGCCCCATTCACTATAATAGGGTGGGCCGGAGCATGGCAAACATGCCGAGAGGTGGGCTGAAAAAACTACAGCATGCTGCAGTTTTATTCCATCCGCCTCCAGCAATTTGTCCCAGAATGTGACTACAACTCCTGCTTAGGACTGCTCTCTGGCACCAGCATTCACCTCACACTGAATCCAATCGAACATCTGTGAAGAGACCTGAAAAGTTGCCAACTGTCCCAAATTTGTCGGGACTGTCCCTGAAATTTGCTATGAATTGGGCGGGGCTAGCATAAACCCAGCTCATAAGTGGGTGAGATCAGGGCGTTCCCAAGGCAGTGCTTATATGCCCTGATTTTACCAACTGAAACGTTGGTAAGTAGGTAGTTGGTGTAAACTTCGGTTTCTGGAGCACGGACTGCCAGAGATGCAAATAATTTATTAAGAGGCATCAATGGGCCAAATGTAATCAAACTAAGACGGAAAACTGGCTTCCTTAGCAACCAATCAGAGCCCACCTTTGATTCTACCAGAGCGGTTTAGAAACTGAAAGCCGCAATGTGATTGGTTGTTGTGGCCAGTGATGCTGTCTGATGCCTACAAGTGAAGTACACGTATGTGACTATGTTGGTGTACAGTTGCAGACTTTTTTAAGGGAGAGAAAGAAAAATCGTAACAAATATGACTACAGTCTAAAAGGGGTTGTGCAGTGTCATGATATTGATGATCTACCCTCAGTAGATTGGCATGGGTCCAACTGCCAGGACCCCACCGATCAGCTGTTGAGTGCCGTGGCTTCCTTGGAGCTTACCAAGCACAGCGCCATACATTGTTTAGTGGCAGTGCTTGGTATTGCAGCTCAGCCCCATTCACTTGAATGGGACTGAACTGTGCCTAGGCCACGTGACCAATATACGCTGATGTCTCAAGCCTAGGAAGAGGCGTAAGTGCTCGCGGAGCGCTACTGCCTCTTCCAACAGCCGATCTTCAGGGTTCCCGGAAGGCAGACCCCCACCAATCTCATATTGCGACCTTTTCTGAGGATAGGTCATCAATATCAAGCTCCCGGAGAACCCCTTTAAGTTGTTCCTACACGTTAGACATAAACATGGCCTAACCCGCCAATCGTCTAATGCTAACAGCTACTAGGGCATGCTGGGAGTTTTAGCTTTGCAACAGCTGGAGGGCCGCAGGTTGAGCATCCCTGGTCTAATGTGTAGGGGGTCCTACATACAGCAAAGAGTTAATGATCGGGCAGTTGGATTTCAACATGTCAAATCCTTTTGCTCCTGGGGCGATAAGCCACCAGAGATTTTTGGGAACAGCTTTCTAGCCTCTACCATTTTGAAACACATGCATGCTCGGCCCAAACCAACGTCTATGAAAGGGTCAAGTGAATAGCTGTTGGCCTACAGGGTCATGTGTATGGCCAACCTTAGGGCTCGTTCACACGACCGTATGGTTTTGCGTTCCGTTTTTAATAGATCCGTTTTTCCATTTTTGGTTTCAGTAGTGTTTCCATTCTATCTCTGTATGGTTTCCGTTTGTGATCCGTTTTTTGCAGATCGCAAATGGAAACGGAAGCATATAATAATGTTTTAACAGTAAGTACATTGAAAAGTTGGTCTGGGCATAACATTTTCAATAGATGCTTCCACAAAAAGGGAACGGATACGGAAGACATACGGATGCATTCCGTTTTTTTAACAGCCCTATTGACTTGAATGGAGCCATGGAACGTGATTTGCGGGCAATAATAGGACATGAATTAAAATGTAACGAAACGGAAATACGGAAACGGAATGCATACGGAGTACATTCCTTTTTTTGGCAGACCCATTGAAATGAATGGTTCCGTATACAGACGATATACTAAACGCAAAAAATGGCCCCCTTTTTTGGACTGTGTTACCTGTAGTAAACATATTATGAGCACACCCACTGTACTGAATCAATATGTAACCAAAAAATAATAATTCCGCCCAGTTAGTATACAGTATAGTAGATCGACAAATCGAAATTTTTGCTAAAAAAATATGAAATTGCCCAATAATTCTGCACGGATTGTATATGAAATATGCACGTTCCATTAACTTCTATTACGTTATTCAGCGCTGCGCTGAAGATGTGTGCTCTGACCTCTGATGTTTACCTATGGAGTTACTACATAGTCTTGAGGAAGTCATGTAAAGATTGTGCCAGATTTACCCTGGAACAATTCAGCTCTTGATTCTGATGCAGATTTTTTTTTAAAAAATGTCGCCTGTAAACTGAGGCTGAACCGCAGTCCCGTCACATGTGCTAATCAGAAGACTGTTATCATGTGCAAGACAAGAGCTATTGTTTGTCCATGTATCCTCAGGGCACTTTAAAGGGATTTTCAGGCCCACTTCTGATTGCACAGGGTCCAAGACAGGCAGGGATGACGTTTCTTGTAAACCAAGCTCTGCACATAAACGTCACAATGGAAATACATACACTGACATGGCAAACACGGTAGGTGGTGACACAATGATGCCAAGCAGCGAACATCTTACAGAGAGAGAGAGAGAAAAAGCCATTCTGTGATATTTTTATTTATTGCTATTATACAATGTATGCTTCAGTGGTTTTATGTCTCATTGAAATTGTAACTGATGGCTTGATTATATGAGCAGAGCTGCACCTAGCCATTCTGCTGCCTGGGGCGAAAACCGAAATGGCGCCCCAGCCCCCCCCCCCATGCTAATTTCTTATCCTAACCCCTTCTCTCCAGCCCTACTGTTAAAGACATACTTGACATACGTGCCTATTGTGCTTCCCAATACTGTACTGCAAAAATAGATAATTCCCCTTCCGCTGCCGCCCTCTTCCCCCTACCTGGTGCTGCCTGAGGCAATCGCCTCACCTGGCCTCATTGGTGGTGCACCCCTGTATATGAGCCTCTAAAGCAGCCTGCGGCCCCCAATACCATTTTTTGCGCCCCCAAGCATCTGGTAAAAGACATGTAGGTCTATGTCTTATGGCTTCTTACATGTTTCTTTCATGCATTCTCCTATTAGATGGGAGTCCTAGAACTGTAACTAGACATTTATAGTATATACTGTATGTTCAATATGCCAAAAATACAGTATTTCAGTTGGTAATACCCCTTTAAGTTTTATTTTCGGCCCATGGAATTGGTTCAGGCTGACAATGTGGCCCCCAACCAGAAAAGGTTGTGCACCCCTGCTCTAAAGGCTCTTTTCTACGGGTTGAGATTTGGTGCAATTATTGGGAAGGAACGTTCCTAACAAACATTCATTCGTCAGGTGATCGCATCCTTAATGCCGAAACAATGCATGCCATCAGCAGACTGTCCTGTATAAACAGGGATCTGCTGCTGGCAAACAATGAATCTGTATGGGGACAAGTAAACTCAGTAGCCAGGGCTCGTTCCCATACAGAGGGGATGATTGCTGCATGAAAAAGCAGCTCTCCTCTCTGCTTATCGATTTGCAAAACTAGGAATAGACTGTGACCAGGGGTGCTCCTAGCCTTTCTGCTGCCTGAGGCGAAAACTGAAACAGTTCCCACTTCCCAATGCCAATTTCTTAACCTAACCCCTTCCCTTCAGCCCGTGGCCCTTCGGCTGCCCCCTCCCTTGCCCCTACCTGGTGTGGCCTGAGGCGATCGTCTCACCTGGCCTCATTGGTGGTGCACCCCTGACAGAGACAATAAAGCCGTGTAGCCGTCTCAGTAATTACACAGTAACGCCCTCTAGTCGCTGCAGGTAGCCAAAATGTTATCTTTTACACTCAGTTCACACTTTCGCGTAAAACGCCGCTTTCGAACGCGCAAAAAAACGCACAACAGTACAGGAACCATGCATTCCAATGGAGGTGGTTCACACTTGCGCGTTTTAATGCGCGTTCGTAGGCGCCTACAAACGTCCGACGCATAGGCAAGTATGTTCGCGTTAATTCGGACGTTTATCCAGCGTTTGGTTCCAATAGACTTCAATGGGAAACGCATTAGGCGTGTTGTTCAGGCGTTTGTGCAGCGTAAAACGCGCCTATGGATGCGCGTTTTACAAAGTTTGCAACATGATGAATCAGCCACCATGGAATGTCACACCTCTAAAGCACTCAGATTGGCCAAACTATATCATTGGTCATTGGCCAACTATGCAGTCAATCACATAAACGCGCGTCAAACGCGCCTACACTATTTACCAAAACGCTTGAAAAAAACGCGCCTAAACGCCAGTCTTGAACGCACCAAAAACGCTAGGCTTCAAAACGCTCAGGTCTGAACCCAGTGTTTGGATTTGGAGCTCTGTATCAGAAAAACTAAACTCCGATTATTATAAAGATGCATGAAGAAATGAATCAGCACAAAATGTTAGACCTGAAAATGATGTGGTGTTAAAACCTGGAGACACAGGGGAGATTTATCAACGCGGTATGCCAGTTTTGTGGTGTAAAAAAGATGTTTTCAAACACCATTGCGACTAGATGTAGTTGCAAATGCCATATTTATGCAATCCTCGCTACTTTTCGAAAAGGGCGCTTGCCGAGGGTGGGGTAGGGCCATCAATCCCGGCTCATTTATCATCATTTCCTCCAGTTTTCTTGCATAAATGATGACTGAAATCTACGTCAGCTACGAGCTGACCCAACAACGTAAGGACATAGCTATTGCCTTGGTTTAGCTGTATAATAAAAATGAATTAATTAGTTGAGCCCATATTTTTCACACGGAAAACAAGGATCCAGCACTGCCTTTCTCGGAACTGTAGAATTTATTGAAGCGTACACAGCGTAAAAAAGACTGAGTTTTCTTGAAGCGTTTCCGGGAACACTAGCCCTTTTTTTTTTTTACAAAGGGCTAGTGTTGCTCGAAACACGTCAAGAAAACTCAGTCTTTTTTAATTGCATGTGTACGCTTCAATAAAGTCCACATTTCGGAGAAAAGCAGTGCTGGATCCTTGTTTTCCATTTTGCTAGTCTTCACTCACCGTGACAGGCCGCATCCACTGACACATGATTTAATCCTGGGTTGGAGCTGGTAGGGGAGTTTTTCTTCCGTATATCTATTTACATATTTTTCATATAAATTATGTGCTAAACAAATATTGATCTATTAGGCTTTCACGCTATAACACATTTGGCGTATGCGCTGGAAAAGCTCATATGATGAACATATCCATTGTCCACCATTCACTTAACAGATTGTCAAAGTAGTGTCATTTCGGCTTCTGTAGGAGTGCTGTGCATTGGCTTACTTTTTTTTTTTTACTGTATAGAAAAGTGCAAAAAACACTTAAAGGAGTTTTCCAAGATATTTTTAGTGATGACCTATCCTCTGGCCGATTAGCTGTTTGGGAAGGCACCAGTGCTCGCAGTAGCGCCGTGGCCTTATCGCAGCTTTCCCTAGGCCATATGACATCATATTCATTGGTCACATGGCCTAGGCCTGTGATGGCTAACCTCCGGCACTCCAGCTGTGGTGCAACTACGACTCCCAAGATGTACACTTGCTTGGCTGTTCTCAGAACTCCATAGAAATGAATGGAGCATGCTGGGAGTCGTTGCAGCACAGCTGGAGTGCCGAAGGTTAGCCATCACTGGCCTAGGCGCAGCTCAGCCCCACTGAAGTGAATGAGGCTGAGTGCGATACCAAGCACGTCCACTATACAGTGTACGGCGCTGTGCTTGATGAGCAAAGAGAAGACCGCAGGGCCTTCTCAAACAGCTGATCGGTGGGAGGCCCAGGTGTAGGACCCCACCAATCAGATACTGATGATCTATCCAGAGATAAAGTCTCGGAAAACTCTTTTAACCATATGAGTGTAACCTTACTTCATGTGCCATAAGCTGGGATGTCAAGGAGATCATTGGGGCAGTTTTTAATGGGAGTCAAAGGCAGAAATATGCAACTACATAGATATGTAGCTGCGTACTTCTTGCGTATGCATTCTGCTGCATACAATTTCCATTGTTCCTTCTTGTTACCTTTTTATATGTTTATTTCTCCCCACTGTGGAATGCCTTTTGTTTTCTGATCACTTGGTGTTCGATTATTGCTGTCTGCAGCTAGGAGTTTATACCACAACCCCCTCTACATGATTTTTGTTTTCGGGGTTGGTTCGAACTTTCACCCTGTGCTTACTTTAGATCTGGGCTAGCAGGTTTCACTATCTCTCTACTGCCTGCCAGTTTGCCATTGGCAGTAAATGTGTTAAAAAGTTTTTGTTTGATGCACTTTAGCTTACAGACACCTCCCCATGTCTAGTACTTCTCCTCCTCCTCCTCCTCCTCTCACACGCTCAAGACCCAGGAACTCTGTGGCTGCGAGTCCTGAATCTTCCTTCTACAGTCACTTTCCAGGTCTCATAAAGTCTAGGGATCCATGAGCAAGGTATGTACTAAGAAGTACGAAGCCCTGGCACTATATGTGTGATGTTGTTGATGTTATACTTTCAGTGTTGCATTTTTAGCTTTATGCAGTCTTGCTATTTGATTGATTTCATGCAATGGATACAAATTGACCTCAGATGAAAGGACCGAAAATGTATTTGTCCAAACATAGATACACTTTTATAGGATGAGATTCTATGAAGGATAGTATGGATGGATGGATGGATAGATTAGATTGATAGATACTCATGACGTGAGGAATGAAGGAGGTAAGAATGTAAACGTAAATGCCAAGGTATTGGCGGCTATAAAATGTCTATATTGAAGGTCCCTAGAGAACTGCTGATTGGAACTGCTCAGTAATTGCTCATTTTCTTTACTTAGCCAGTGTACAGCCTCGTTCGGATTTCCGTTTTTCACTGACGCGTACTCTTCACAGTTTCCACGGACAGCACACTTAGCCATTGATTTTAATACTTTTGTTCACACATCAGTATTTATTCACCGTCCGTGGGTCAGTGAAAAAAAATCACTGAGACATGCACTGCGGACTAAACACGTCCATTGAAGTCTATGGGTCCGTGAAAATCACAGATAAAACATGGATGGCATGCGTGTTTAGTCTGTCTCAGGTCAGTTTTTCACTGACCACTGATAGGTGATCCTTTTGAAATGAATTCCAGTGCCCGTGGAATACGGCTGAAACACGGATCCTACACGGATGAAAACGGGCTCATTTTTTTTATGGACATCAAACGGACACGGAAATGTGAAATGAGGCCTATGGGGACAAGGACAGGCATTGTTACAATAAATCGGCAAAAAAAAACGGATGCAACACGGACGTCACACAGATGTCATCCGTTTTTCTTGTTGCAGATCCATGTTTTGAGGACTGCTTAATACATATGGTGTGCATGAGCCCTTAGGGTGCATTCACACGACCCTATGTATTTTGCAGTGTGCAAAACATAGACCCACAAGAATACAGATCATATCCGTTTTACGTCCCTGTTGCATCCGTTTTTTTTTTTTTGCAGATACATTGTAAAAATGCCTATTCTTGTCTGCAAAACGGACAAGAATAGGTCATGTTCTATATTTTTTGCGGGACTGTGGAGCGGACATACGCATGCACACGGTGTGCTGTCTGTATTTTTCACAGCCCCATTCAAATGAATGGGTCCGCATCCAATCCACAAAAAATACGGAGCAAAAATATGATCGTAGGAAAGAGCCTAAAGAAGATGGAGCATTCGAAGCGATCAGTGATATCAATGGTTTCTAGAGAGAGCAGTTCTTATAAAGTCTCTTTTGATGCAACTGTAGGTAAAAGATGGAGTCCAAATGGTAACCCCTGTATGAGCCTAACATGCCATAATATACACAGTTAGGGTTCATGCACACGAATGTGTGACGCCCGTGCACTGGGGACCATAAATTGCGGTCCCCAATGCACGTACACCGTTGAATAGGTCCGCAATCCATCCATACCGCCAAAAAATTGAGCATGTTCTATTTTCTTGCTGTCTGCAGGCACAGATGTAAATGCCACAGAAGCGCTCCGCAGTGCTTCCACGACCTTCCACTCCATATCTTCTAGATTGTGGACCCATGCAAGTCAATGGGTCCGCATCAGTTATGCGAAGCACACGTGGTCGGTACCCGCTGTTTTCAGGCTGCAATACGGGCACAGCCAGCACACATGAGCCCTTAGCTAATGCCTCATTCACACATTCAGTGTTTCCCAGACGTGTGCTGTAAGTGTTCTCCGCGGACAACACACGTCCCCATTCATTTGAATGTGTGTATTCACACATCAGTGTTTTAGCACGGTCCCTCACGCCCATTATAGTCAATGAGTCCATGAAACCCACAAATGCAACACGGATGCCATCCGTGTTTCACGGATCATTAAAAAGAGATTGTTTGAAAATTATTTTCCAGCTGCTCAGTGAAAAACAGATGGCACACGGTCAGCAAAAAATGGACCCAACACGGATCTGTCACGGGAGGAAACACGGATTGATCACTGTCCATGTTACCACTGATCCAAAACTGATACTGCTTGAGCAGTAGAAACTTGTGGATTGCTGAGATCAATGGATGCCATGGACATTCTGATAGGTGTCTTGTCATTTTTCACTTATGCTGCAGGGAATTTGCGCATCGCCATCATATTTAGAATAGCTAGTTGGAAAATGTTCCATGTGTTCATGCCAATGGCTGTATTAATGCACCATACAGGCTTCACGTTCTATGGAAAAGGTAATATAGCATAGATCTATACTGTGTCGAAGATAGATAT
This sequence comes from Bufotes viridis, assembly GCA_033119425.1. Taxonomy (NCBI): domain Eukaryota; kingdom Metazoa; phylum Chordata; class Amphibia; order Anura; family Bufonidae; genus Bufotes; species Bufotes viridis. The sequence goes on along the minus strand of CM065597.1, from coordinate 137,191,027 downwards.
TATAGATACTCATTTTTTGTGTGATTCATTTGCAAAATGTGTGCTTTATCGGATGCTGCATCATGGAAGTGTTCTCTTCCATAAGCACCGCGCGGCAGCAAATGGAGTGCCACAGTGCGACTCTAGGTTCTGCTGTTAATACTTTATTCCACAGGCATGAGGCCTTAGAATGATCAACACAATTACAAAATCTTTGTGGATTTAAAGATTAATATTGGTTAATGGCGAATTATATTTTATGTGGTTTCCGTGTCCGGAACACAGTGTACATAAAGACAGGAGATGGAGGAATGTGCAGCCTGTTATCCAAAGCTTATTACGCCGGCTGCATTTTCCCAACCTTTCTAGTGCTGTGTCATACCTCGGCCTGCAGAGACCTCACATGATCCTTGATGTCAGGACGTAGCTACACAACAGTTTCTGTAAAGCCCCCAAATGCATGTTCACCTACCATTCACACATCTACTTACTTTTGCTGTTGAGATTACAAAATATATACAATCTCATGTTAAATAGGAATCAATACTGAAGTAAATATCGTCTTACTAATCAGATCTCCTAGTAGTTCTATTGCTACACAATTAGCCAGCCATAATAAAAGACCCATAGAAGCCGATGAGGCCAATGTTCCCTCTCAGTCAGTGAGCAGCGGAGTTAGGGGCTTGTGCATATACACTGAATGTAATGACAGAGCCCCAATGACCCAACGTATGCCAAAAGAGAGTCCTTATGGCACGCATTGGGGAGATATATGTCCCTATAAATTTTTTTTACTGTATGAAATAACATAGTAGACTACACTAATCCATACAAAGACATTCTGTAAATGGAAGTAAAGGGGTTAATATCCAGATCCCTGGTGGTCTAGTGTAATGAAGGGGTTAATTTCCGGATGATTGGTGTTCTAGGGCAGTGAAGTGGTAAATGTTAGGATGCCTGGTGTTCTAGGGCAGTAAACGGGCTAATGTCAGAATCCCTGGTGGTCTAGTGCAATGAAGGGATTAATGTCAGGATGCCTGGTGTTCTAGGGCAGTGAAGGAGTAAATGTTAGGATGCCTGGTGTTCTAGGGCAGTAAAAGGGTTAATGGCAGGGATTCTGGTGATCTAGTATAGTGAAGAGGTTAATGTCAACACGCCTGGCGTTTTAGGTCAGTGAAGGGGTAAATGCCTGGATCCCTGGTGGTTTAGGACCGTGAAGAGGTTAACATTACCTACCTGCGGTACATCTCCAGTCTCCAGCATTGTCCAGACGGTAACACAAGGCTCAACACTGATCGTCCAGCTTCTTATACTCCCCTAGCACTGACCTTAGGGATGAGTAGAGGAGACAGAGAGGACAGATCGTTTCAGGAGTCTTCTGCCTAAGGGCTCACGCACACGGCCGGTGCCCATAATGTGGCCCGCAAACAGCGCATCCACAATATACAGGCATTGGTCGTTTGTGCACTGCATAATGGATGCGGACCCATTCACTTGAATGGGTCTGCAATCCAGAAGGTGTGAAACAGAGGCACAGAACCCCACGGAAGCACTACTTTTTTTGCTGTGCGGACCCCATTCAAGTGAATGGGTCCTGCATCCACATATGGTGGCCCAACGATCAGTGCCCGTCCATTAGGGACCGAAATTTGAGGTCTGCAGCACGGGCCTGGCCAGCACACGAACGTTCGTGTGCATGAGTCCTAATCAAGGTGGAGTCTGCACGGGAACAGTACATGGGCATTTATCTGCGGCTAAAAATTGCTTTGTTTTTGCCTGCACTGTATGAATGGGACGCGCCGGCGTTAAATCGGCCAATTCAGTCATTAGTACAAATGAGGAAGGTGTGAACAGCAAACCATTAAATACCCCTTTAAGGCCTAGTTCACACTTCAGTGATTTCCATTAATAATTATGAGCCAAAATCAGGTGCTGGTCAAAACCACAGAACAGGTGCATTGTCCATTGTAGCTTATCTCTGTGGAGGCTCCACTTCTGGTTTTGGCTCACAGTCGCTGATGGGAATAACTGATCAAATCACTGAAGTGTGAACTAGGCCCAACTCATAGTGTAATACCTGCTATATAAGTGGGTTTATGTGCAGCATGAGAAGAGGTGGGACCACATCTATTGGACATGTATGCCAAAATTGTCCAAATGATAATATACATTAGAAGAGAATTGGCTGAACCCACAAAGTTGGAGGTATGGAGATGGTGGTGGGGCGGTAACATGTCGGGACATAAGCTGCTGCAGGTCTAAATTTCGGTATTTATGGGACAGACCGTAATATGTAGCGCCCGGTTTGCAAGCTTGCAATAGTTAATATTATTGGCGGCCACACAGCCGCCCCTGCCCTGCTCTCTCTTCAGTGCCGCATGCGTCCTGGCTCCATCACAGGTATGCACCCCCTCCATCTGTGCGCCCTAGACCGGCACCTACTTCGGGTAGACGTCTCTTTGGCTTTCCTCCTGCACACTGGTGCGCCATGCCACCCATGGAGCAGTAAACTGAGACACAGTGCCACGTTAATAGGGCTGCGTTTCTGCTCCCTGCACAGTGGCGCCCAGGAATAATTGGTGCAGAAGCCCTAACTGCATCCCCTTCATTTTAATTGTAGGGGTCCCAGCAGTCAAACTTCCACCAATGAAGATCCTACAGATGTGCTACAACATACTATAGCTGGAAAATGATTTATAAAAGCTCCTTTACATGACTGTATTTACAATCTCTAGATATTTTCTGCTAGGAAGTGGACAGAAACAAGACCTTCCCCTAAGGAAATTAAAGGGGTTGTCCAGCCATACAAAAAGAAGAAAGAAAAATGGGCAGAAAAAATAAAATTCATTACTGATCTCCCACCACTCCTGCGCCAACATTTTCTGGGTCCCCTTTTGGGTACCTGGTTGCACTCAACATGGAAATGTGACCGCTCAGCCAATCAATGGCCACAGTGTTTACATGACGTATATGCTAGTGTCGTCACTGAAGCCAGTGACTGACTGCAGAGGTCATGTGGATGTACGGTATGTCACTACTGCGACAAATAAGTAATGCTGGCCAGGGCTCAGGCAGTATCAGTGCTGGAGTTTGTTTTTATTGTTTTGATAATTTTTACTGCAGATAATTTTTTTGAAACCATTGGATAACCCTTTTAAAGGGCATCTGTCAGTAGTTTTGTACCTATGACACTGGCTGATCTGTTGCATGTGCGCTTGGCAGCTGAAGACATCTGTGTTGGTCCAATGATCATATGTGCTCGCATTGCTGAGAAAAATGAAGTTGTAATATATGCAAATGAGCCTTTAGGAGCAACGGGGGCGTTACCATTACACCTAGAGGCTCTGCTCTCTCTGCAACTGCTGCTCCCTCTTCACTTTCATTGACAGGACCAGACATGTAAACGTCATCACGCCTGGCCCTATCAAAGTGGAGAGGACACAGCAGACTCGCAGAGAGCAGAGCCTCTAGGTGTAACGGCAACGCCCCCGTTGCTCCTAGAGGCTCATTTGCATGTATTAAAACATGATTTTTCTCAGCAATGCGGGCACATATGATCATGGGACCAACACAGATGTCTTCAGCTGCCGGGCGCACATGTAACAGGTCAGCCAGTGTCATAGGTACAAAACTGCTGACAGATGCCCTTTAAGAGAAAAATGATGCAGTGCAGTCATCCGAATTAAAGAAAGGAATGGCGTGTCACTGATCTATATAATTTGTATCTACCCCATAATTTGACCCGGTTTACAAAGCATCAACATAACAATAGCCCTAAAACCTGCATTCAAGAGACTTTTGCTAAGGGCTGAGAAAGGGTTTTTAAAGCCGTGTAAGAAACGTCTTGTGACAGGGACAAAGTTTGATAAGCACAAGCGTCTGTCCGACAGCTATCTTACTACATCAGCACCCCCATCCAGGGCAGTGTGCACAGTCAGAGGCCTTAGACCCTGAGATCACTTGGCATCAAAACTGATTCAGAAGAAGTAGCACAAAATTAGAAGCACAACTGAATGACGGTAAGGGCTCGTTCCGTTTTTTTTTAAGGATCTGTATGCCGTACCATTCACTTCAAAGGGTCCACAAAAAAACAGAAATGACTTAATAAGCATTCTCTGTCTGTATGTCCGTTCCGCCAAAAAAATAGAACATGTCCTATTCTTGTCCGTTTTGCGGGCAAGGACAGGCATTGTTGCAATGGATGCAATACGGATGTCACTCGTTTTGCGGCCCACAAAATACATCTGGTCGTGTGCATGGGCACTAAGGGTATGTTTGTAGTCTTACCATGGAGGTACAGTAGATCTGATAAACAGTTGTAGATTTTTAATGCTATTTGCAAAGTTTTACAAAATAGTTGCAAATGTGGCCATTTTAATTTAATAAGAGCTCATGCGTACACAGTACATCACATGAAACCTTTATGCCTGACCTTGCTTTTCCTGCATAACGCTAGGTGTAACCAGACAACCTGCGCTTTCAGCCTCTTTAGAAGATGTTTTCAAAGCAACATGTAAAGCTGCTGTTAATCGGGAATGCAGGGTAAGTTATACATCGTATTACTGTAGCTGCCACGTGCCTAATTTATGAAGGGACTTAGACCCTTTTTGAACCTCACTATATACTTTTGCAACATTTTTTAATAATGATGACGTGTCCTATCAATATCAGATTGGTGGGGGGTCCAACATCCATCACCCCCACCAATCAGATGTTTGCGGCAGCCCTGGAATCAAAACACTTAAATGGGAGCACAGATTGCAGCAGCTTCTTCTTCCAGCTCCATCTATTGTTTTGGTGCTTGTGCTGACGGCTACTGTAAAGCAGCTGATTGGCAGGGTGTCTAGTACTGGACCAAGGGTTGAATTGGCCCACTAGAGTACCAGAGGATTCTTAAGGCCCTATATAAACAGAAGGTGGGCCCTCCAAATGATATCCTCTGGTGGGCCCAAGAGACTTCAGTCTGACGATGGTTGGACCCCCACCAATCTTGTATTGGACTGGCCCTCTAGAGTATCAGAGGATCCTGTGGAAGGTTCTTAAGATCCTACATATACAGAATGTAGGCCCTCAGAATCATTTCCTCTGGTTGGCCTAAGGGACTTTAGTCCGATGCTGGTTGGACCCCCACCAATCTTATTTTGATGACTAGGGATGCGCAAACTTCAGGTTTTGAAGTTCAGGTTCGGTGTTCGGGTTTAGCCTGAATTCCGTTATGGATTCCGTTCCCACGGAACCTAATGTTATTCATTGACGGAATGTACCACCGAAGCCTTTAAGAGGCATTCCGTTTTGCATTCTGTCATAATAGAAGTCTATGGGCAGCATAACAGAAACCGGCCGGAACTGATATGCTGCCCATAGACTTCTATTATGACGGAATGCAAAATAGAATCCATAACGGAATTCAGGCTAAACCCTGGAAAATCCAACTAATGGTGTGTGAGAGGTTTTTGTGCAGATATCTATCCAACTTTGATAAATTTGGCATATCTTGTGACTGCCTGGTCTATGTTTAAACTTAGACTGCTGCCACACATAGGGTGGAAATCTTTCATTCACCTATGCCATAGATTTGGAGTTAAAAAGTCGCAAAACCAGGTTTTGTGTCCCTTTAAATGTCATTGCGACTACATTTAGTCGTAACTGATATTTTTACACTGCCCTCTCCTGTTTCTGAAAATCGGGCACAGAAACAGTGGGGCCATCTGCAAATTTATCTCTAGCTACCTATCTACGAGCTGGCTTGGATTTCTACCTGGCGCATGCACTGCCGGAGGAGTCGTTTAATACATGACGAGGTACAAGCCTCATCATAAGTTAAATTCGTGCTATGGCAGCACAGGGCCATCAAGACCAACAAAGAATATACTGGTCTTGATAAATCAGGGTCTTCGTTTTTTTGCAAAACATTCTTAGCTTGCCATGATATTCACGTATTGTTTTTATAAATGGGAAAATGCCTGAAAAAAAACCCTCCATAACCAGAGCATGCTACGATTTAAAATGCCATTGCAGTGTTTTTACGGCATTTTAATTATTTACTATTGGCAAACATGTAGAATCCAGCCACGCTCCAGTAACTACAAATGATTCGAGATTGTCAAATCAAATGCAAAGAATCCCAGAGGCTGGGGCAATGGGATGTTGTACAGTCTCATAAACTAGAGGGTAGATGACCAAAGGCCACTGATACAGTAGTCAGTCATTGCTGTCCCTTCACTTTCTAAATAGTTGTATTGTAAGGCCACTTTCACGCGGGCGAGAATTCCGCGCAGGTGCAATGCGTGAGGTGAACGCATTGCACCCGCACTGAATTCGGACCCATTCACTTCAATGGGGCTGTGCAGATGAGCGGTGATTTTCACGCATCACTTGCTGCGATTTTCATGCAACGCACATGTTCTATATTCTGCGTTTTTCACGCAAAGCAGGCCCCATAGAAATGAATGGGGCTGCATGAAAATCGCATAGCATCCACAAGCAATTGCAGATGCAATGCGATTTTCTCGCATGGTTGCTAAGGAGATGATGTTAGTAAATTGATTAAAGTCAATTTACTGTATTATTTTACCTTATAACATGGTTATAAAGGAAAATAATAAAATTCTTAATACAGAATGCTTACTAAAATGTGGATTTTAGTAAGCACATTTTAGTAAATATTTTGTATTAAGAATGTTATAAGGGAAAATAATAAAATCTACACAACACCAAACCCAAACTTCAGTGAATAAGTTTGGGTCTGGGTACCACATTCAGTTTTTTATCACGTGCATGCAAAATGCATTGCACTCTCGTGGTAAAAACTGAACAATGCAGCGCAATCGCTGTCAAAACTGACTGAAATTGCACGCGCACTCGCGCAGGTTTCCACCATTGCACCCGGGACGCATCCGGAGAAAATCCAGGACGCCCGTGTCCAAGAGGGTATTTTTAAGTGACTGATTGGTTCTCCCCTTTAATTCTGTTTAATACCCTGTGCAATAGTTTAGAAGTTTCCCTTGTAATGAAGTGGCTTAGAGATAGTACCCATCCCCCATTGTGCTGATAAGACCACATTCCTAAGTGATCTCGGAGACATGTGTGATGCACACTGGAGGAGGGGCTAACAGGTTAAAACTCTGCTACCCACCAGGACCTCCATTCTAGGTAGGATGTGAGTATAACTTACCCTATTTCTCTTGTACACCCTGGGGTGTCGGTCATGTGTTATAACAGGGTGGACAGCCATAGGTTATTTCTTTGTGTTATCATATATTTTTTCACGTAGCCTGAGTAAGCTTATTCATTCTCAAATCTTTCAAATTCACTTTACGTTACACTAGTGATATGTCCTTACAATAAATGGGGGGAATATAATTGTGCATATGACTGTATTGATATTAATTCTGTAAATTCTGTGTCTGCAGTGTGGGGAAATCGGCATTAATGAACCAGTATGTCAATAATCGCTTCACAAACTACTACAGAGCAACGATAGGAGCCGACTTCTTCACTAAAGAACTGAGAGTAGATGAGCAGCAGGTCACAGTACAGGTACAGTACATCAAGGTGTAGAAGTTCACAGGCTGCTGCTATCTGTGCTGCAGGACATCTGCACAAGCTGACTCAGGTGCTGATTTCCCATTCAACTGAAATCAACCTACTGTCTGTCCCAAAATATCCATAACATTTTTCCTAAAAATGTGATTTGGATATGCACCCATGTGAAAATCTGCCTTAGTGCACAAGCACACGGAGCGGTCATGTTGGGGTTACAAAGCAGCTGTACAGGCCGCAGAGGACCCTAATTATAGTAATGAGGACTGTACTGTTTAGTCTGTATGCACTGTTAGGGATCATGCATACGGCCATTGCCCGGGTGTGCCTGTATTGCGTCCCGCAAACAGAGGGTCCGCAATATGCGGGCACTGGCCGTGTGCTCCCCGCATCACAGATGTGGACCCATTTACTTGAATGGGTCAGCAATCCAGAAGGTGTGGTGCAGAACGGAGGCACGGAAGACCACGGAAGAACTACGCAGTGCTTCCGTAGGGTTTCTCTCCACCACAAAAAAATAGAACATGTTCCTTTTTTTTGTGGTGTGGACGGATTACGGACCCATTCAAGTTGAATTGGTCTGGATCTGTCTGCGAAATACGCACAGATGTTGCCTGTATATTGGGGACCGCAAATTGCTTAATGGTTGCATCTGTGCAGTATTCCATTGCAGTGCAGCCACATCACGACTGTGCTGTTTTATTATAGCCTTAGGCCTCCTTTTATTCATAATAAAAAAAAGTTTTGTGGTCTTTTCTTTATTTTACAAATATTAGGTCTTTAAAAAAAAAAAAAAAACATTGTAAAAGAAAAGAATGAAAAAATGCCATAAAAATTAGACTGACATTTTTTCAGGCAAAGACAAAAACAGAATGGATATCTATTGTACAAACATGGCAGCAACTGAGTGAAAAAAGGCCATAGCAATCTTTGATTTTTAAAAACACCACTGAAAAGGGGCATGTTTGTACTACATGTCATAATCCCAAAGATTTAGGGCTGTATTACACTGCCTGATGTTCAGGCAGTATGAGTGCAGAAGGATAACACCAATGCTCATTTGCACAGGCCTGATGCAAACTGAATGTGGGTAGAACAGTAGGTACCTCCCTAATTCAATTCTTTAAATTATCGCCAGCACATCCCTGATTACAAAGTAAAACAACAGACACAAAAATAAGAAACTCCTCCTGCAGGATATGATAAATAGATACGCGGATGTACATGGCCACAATTAGAGAAAAAAAGAGAACTTTAAAACTATTAGATGCAAAATCTATACATAAACTAATACCACTTTTGATATGATAAGCATAAGGATCTTAGCAAATATATTTTGATCAAAAAATATCTGTGCCCACCCACCACTGCAAGGTGATCCCGGTCAAGACAGGAACCTACTCAATACCTGTCTCTATACTCTGTGGGAATCTAAATTCAAGACAGCAGATCCCACACGTATACTGTGTTGCTGCAACTTTCATTTCTCTGTGTGCCATCAGGCATCCTATGAGAGGCAGAGCAAATTCAACTACATATATCACACTAATTAAAAGCACTTCTGGAATGGAAGAGGCCTGCCTGGACGGAGGGCACCTTGCTGTGGTGGGCGGGCATAGATTTTGCCTCTAGTGCTTTGAGACTGTTATGTTATGTTTTTTCTACATGCCTGATTACACAGGAGAGGTGCTACTGAGAATTGGGCATCTTTCATCCTGAGGCCCATCAAGATGCCCATCAGTTGTTCATCGGCTAATCGATTACACGGGCAATTATCGGGAACAAATGTACCTATAAACGCTTGTTCCTAATAATTGGCTCAAAAATTTGTTGTAATAGGGCCCTTACAGCTAATGTCTGGTGGAAACCACAGGTAAAAAAAAAAAAAGGTGGTTAACACTGTAACGAAAGTGTGTGTGAAAGTATGGATTTCCTGTGCTTATTTTTATTTGGCTGAAGGTCCAGCATTTTTGAGTGGTACCCCTCCCCAGGGTCACACGTGACTGATTAGCTGCGGATTTGCCATCGCGGATTTAGGTGCGGCAAATCCGCAGCATGGCACAGTACCAGCAAAGTCGGTGAAAGTTTCTGAATTCTCAACCACATGCTGAGTAAAAGACAAATGCAGCAGAACAGCTGCAATATTGCAGACTTGAAATCAGCAACATGTCAATTTATACAGCAGATTTCTCTTGTGGATTTCACCCTTTCCAAATCTGCTGGCTTTTCTGCAACAAAAAATGCATGTAATACATGTTGTTTTCCAGTGAAAACACAGCAAAAACCACAGTGGATTTTTCGGCTGGTTTTTCCTTTACGCATGTTCCTGACCTTAAAGGCGTTGTCCTCCCATATATTGATTGATGACTTATCATCAGAATTGGTCATCAATATCAGATCGGCAGGGGTCCAACACCCGGCACCCCCGCTGATCAGCTGTTTGATGAGGAGGAGCGGGACTCTATATGTAATCATACTACAGGTTGTCTCCTGTGGAGCGGCTGCGTAGCGTAATTACAAGTACTCGCTCCAAGTGAACGGAGCAAGTACTTGCAATGACACTGCACTTCTGAGACAACGTGCAATGTAATGAACAGGACAGGACGCAGTCTCCTCTTCAAGCAGCTGATCAGTGGGGGTTTCAGATGTTGGACTCCCACCGATCTGATATTGATGACCTATCCTGATAATAGGTCATCAATATATATGGGAGGACAACCCCTTTACAGGTACAGACACACCGAGAGTAATTTACTAACACCAGTTTTGTGTTAAAAAAAAAAGAAAAAGTCGCAAGACTTTGCTTCGCAACTTTTTAAATGCTTGTCCAGCAATATTTTTTTTATAGAAATGTTTTTACACTGTCCTCACCACTGGAGAGTGGTGGTGCCCGGGGGCCAAATTCACTAACATTTAGACCTCATGGTGTGCTGTCCGCATTTTTTGCGGACCCGTTAAAATGAATGGGTCTGCATCCTATCCGCAAAGAAAACGGAACAGAACACGGAAACAAAATAAGTTCGTGTGCATGAGGCCCTAAATGTATTTTTTTTTACTGACTGTGGGTCAGTAAAAAAAATCACTGAGACATGCACTACTTTGATCCGTGATGTGGACCAAGCACGCCCATTGAAGTCTATGGGTCTGTGAAAATCACGGACTTTAGACAGATGGCATCCGTGGCGCGTCCGTTTTTCACGGAAGACAGATAGAAATGCTCTTGAAATTAACTTCCAACTCGGCAACGTCGTTGAATTATGGATGACAAACGGAGAGAAGAAACGGACACACGGATCTTTCACGGATGATACACAGGCGCTTTTTTTCACGGACTTGACACTGACACGGAAGTGTGGACAAGGCATTTTGCTGGTTTCCAGGAGTAAATGTCGTGTACTGGAGTAGATTTCATGCCAACCGCATGGACCAGCAGAGGATGTGCCTAATTTATGATGAGGCCTGCAGCCCCACCATGTGTATTTTCCGCAGAGGAATGTCCGTTGCAGATTTCACCCTATACATTGCAAAGACTGTAATCTGTGGTTGAAGTTTGCAGCATAAATTGACATCCACAGTGCGGGTCAATTTCCATTGCAGACTTTTTACACTGACTTTTCTGTGCGTTTCTGTATCATAAACTGCATGTGGTACTTGTTTTTTGCTGCAAATTTTACCCTTCCATTTAAAAGGGTGAAATCTGCACACACAAAAACGCAACAATGGACATTTCAACATTCGCACGGCAAGTCAATTTCTGCAACTAAGAAAAAAAAAAAAAAAAGTAACCTCATACGCTTTGCTGGTACTGTTTTAGGCCTCATGCACACGACCGTAGCTGTTTTGCGGTCCGCAAACCGCGGATCCGCAAACACAGAAGCTGTTCCGCTCCGCAATTTGCTGAGCGAAATGCGGCCCATTGTAGAAACGGACAAGAATAGGACATGCTTTATATTTTTTGTGGGGCCACGGAACGGAGCAAAGGACGCAGACAGCACTAAAATATGCGGCTTGGACGCGGACCCAAAATACGTTTATGTGCATGAGGCCTTACCCTGCTTTTTTTTTTTTTCTCTAAGAGTTAATCCGAGCTGAAAAACCATCCGCAACATGTGTCCGGGTAGCCATAGGGTGCTTTTACTTGTAGGTTTTTTTGCAACTTTTGATGCATTTTTGCAGTACAAATGCCAGCTCCAGATGTTACCTGGAGGTTTATGAGAAGTATGAATTGCAGGACACACATGCACATTTTTTTGCTACTTGCGTTTTACTTGATTAGGTGGCGTTTTTTTCTGTCTCTGGCTTCTTTTAGAAATTGTTGCATACTGAAGCTCTTGGTGTTTTTTTTTTCCAGCTGTTATAGCATCACCTTCTCTATAGGGGAAACCCTATGAAGAAGCAGCTAGTGGTAAGATAGACATTGGCCCAGATTTACAAATGGTATGCCATAAATGGCGTAAACATACAGGTTGTCTAGATCTCCACCAGATTTATCAGTTTCACATTCATGTGTCTGGGGATCCTAGTAGCTATGGAATGCAGCTGCTTACTTTGTCTGAGAGCTTATTCACACTCCAGTGAATGACTGACATATACTGTCCATGCTCGCCATTGATTTTAGTGTTTTTATTCTCGCAGTCTTGTTTTTACAATGAAAGCATGCACTACTTTGGTCCATTTGCAGAACAGACATTCTCATAGAAGTCTATGGGTCAGTGGAAATCACAGACAGAACACTGATTCATTCTATAGATAGAAAAAATTCTTCAAGGATCAACCATGGTGAAAAACCATGAAGCCATGGAATGAACTTGAACCTTTGCGGATGCGGAGCTCAGCTGCAACACCGTCCAACTATTTGCATCTGCAAAACGGAAAAAGTCCAGGCAATGCTACAGAATGCCAACTGAAGTCATTAGCTTTGTGCCAGAGCTGCTTTATTCTCGTCTCTAATGCACATGACCGTTGTTTGGGTCCGGGTCCAATCCAAATTTTTTGTGGATCCCACACAGACCCATTTATTTCTATGGGTCCATAAAAATTGCGGACATCACACAGATGTATCTGTATTCTGCAGTTTGTGGATCACAAAATACATACAGTCATGTGCATGAGGCCTTAGTAATGGAGGCTACAGCAAGTAGAGCATTCCCTTTCTGATATCTCCTCTCAGGGGTGGACGGCAGACCCTACAGGGAAATTCTTCCAAATCCTCTATATATATATATATATATATATATATATATATATATATATATATATATATATTATGGTGCACTCAGCATTCATTTACATTAGGAGTATCTGGTGTTCATCTACTTGGCATGGAGCAACAGATGCCCTCCTGATTATCAATTGTATCCCTGTCCTCGGGATGATGAATACTATGATAGGGCACAGGAGCCCACAGCTCCCTGCCATGCTGTTCACCCTCAGAGGCCACTAGCCACTATATGAGGCACTGTACAAATGGCGCAGGTACAAAGCATCTCAGGCCTGCACCAAAGGCGGCAACCTGGAACTGAACTTTTTTTTCCTTCTTTCCTTGGCCACTAGAGGAGTCATTACTTAGGGAAGTCCAGGCAGCATGCTTAAGGTAGAACTGTCTTGGTGCGGTGGCCTGCATCTAACCACCACAGGAGGACAGAACGAGGCAACTATTGATGGCCACCACAGAGGGACAGCTTCTGGGGAAGTATCTTGTGTTGCACTGTGGTATTTGGTGCTGCTGGGACAGTATTTTGTGCTGCACCGTGGTATTGCTGACTCGGGGTACTTGTGTTGGCCCTGCCTTCTGTCAATTTGCACCCACCTACAACACGGGGGTCACTTTAACATTTTTTTTTTAGGATCACTTTAAATAAGTTTTCTGAGACTTTAATAGAGATAACCTACCCTCTGGTGCCTGTGCCTCAAAACGCTGATCGGAGGGGGTCCCTGCCGTCCCACCGATCCAGATCAGTAATAACATCTCGGAAAACTCTTAAGTTCTTAGTCCGTCTCTGTCAACCCCAAGTAGGACATGTGGAAAGGGGTTATGCAAAATGGGTAACAGGTGAAACATATCAAATGTTAGTAAGGGAATAATAAACTTTCTCATTTTTGCAGATCTGGGATACGGCGGGCACAGAACGCTTCCAGTCTTTGGGTGCTGCACTTTACCGGGGTACAGATTGCTGCCTGCTGGTTTTTGATGTCACATCTCCAAACTCTTTCAATGCCCTCGATACCTGGCATAAGGAATTCCTGGTACAAGCTGACCCTGAGTCTCCAGAAAAATTCCCTTTTGTGGTGATTGCAAACAAGGCAGACCTAGAGGAACGTCAGGTCAGTACAAGTTCTACACAACTGAAGTCACTTTGTGATTTTGCCAACAGCTGGGAATGAGCCACCTGATGTATTCTGTGGGTAAAAGAAATTTCCTTTTAGGCCTCGTCCACATTTCCGTTTTTCACTGATGTGTGCTGTCCGCATTTTCCACGAACAGCACGTACCCATTGATTTAAATGTATCTGTTCACATTTCAGTATGTTTTTTTACTGACTGTGGGTCAGAAAAAAAAAAAAAGGAGACATGCACTAATTTGATCCATGAGGCGGACCAAGGAAGCCCATTGATTTCTATGGGTCAGTGAAAATCACTGATATACATCCGTGTTGTGTCCCTTTTTCACTAAAGACTAATAGGAGATTCTTTGCAAATTAATTTTTAGCTGAGCAACGTCGGTGAATTACGGATGACACAGGGATGGTAAAAACGGACACACGGACCAAGCACGGATCCTTTACAGACAGCTTCACGGACGTGACACTGACACAGAAATGTGAATGAGGCCTTAGAACAGGTGCACACAGGACGGATAAGCTGCAGATTTTCTTGAAAACAGAAAATGCATAGCATTGTATAATAGGAACAAAGTACGGTAAATGAGATTTAGGTTGGGGCTATATGGTGATTTTTGCTGTGACCAAAGGTCACTATGTAGTATAGCAGCATAAAAACATAATGGAACTAATTGAGGTTGCAGTGTGACTCGCAAGTAGCTTTTCTGGGGTCGTAGTGGTTGTGCTGGGACGCCATTCAGGTCCATTATGCTTGGAACACAACATTTTTGTTCATGGCCATGTAGCCCCAGTCTTAAAGGGCATCTGTCAGCAGTTTTGTACCTATGACACTGGCTGACCTGTTACATGTGCACTTGGCACCTGAAGGCATCTGTGTTGGTCCCATGTCCATATGTGCCCGCATTGCTGAGAAAAATTATGTTTTAACATTTGCAAATGAACCTCTAGGAGCAACGGGGGCGTTACCGTTACTCCTAGAGGCTCTGCTCTCGTTGCACAAAGAACTGACATTCTGCAAATTTTTAAATCTGCATGGCAGGTCCAATCCACATGGGGGAAAAAAAAAGCTAAATCTAAATGAAATGTGTCAAATCTCATTTGGTACTGTATTACGCTGCATTTTTATATGTGCAATTAGCCTTAAAGGGGTTGTCCCACAAAAAATATTCTACAGTTTTCAAACCAGCAACTGGATCGGAATACGTTTGTAATTGCATTTAATAAACAATTTTAAATAGGCACGCCCCCTGAGCTGCAGCAGAAAAGACGCTCCCATTGAGCTGTCAGCTTGATATAAATCTCGCATAGCAATGAATGGGGAGATCTCTGGATCCATGTGAGGTACAGGGCTGGTTCTAGATGTGTTAGAAAGAAATCGTCATGTACTATATGAAGTCTGATTTCTATTTTTTATTTTAGGGTACTTTCACACTAGCGTTTTGGATTCCGTTTGTGAGATCCGTTTCAGGGATCTCACAAACGGTCCAAAACGGATCAGTTAAGCCCCAATGCATTCTGAATGGATAAGGATCCGTTCAGAATGCATCAGTTCAGCTCTGTTCCGCCTCTATTCCGTTTTGGAGGCGGACACCAAAACGCAGCATGCAGCATTTTGGTGTCCGTCTGAAGAGGCGGAGCCTAACGGATCCGTTTTTTTTTTTTTACAATGTAAGTCAATGGGGACGGATCCATTTTCAATGACACAATATGGTGCATTTGAAAACGGATCCGTTCCCCATTGACTTTCAATGTAATTCAAAACTGATCCGTCATTTTTCTTTAAACCTAATGCAAACGGATCCGTTGTGAACGGATACAAACGTTTGCATTAGAGGTGCGGATCCGTCTGTGCAAATAAACAGACAGATCCGCACCAACGCTAGTGTGAAAGTAGCCTTAATCATGGGATAACCCCTTTTAAGGTCTGGCTTATAGCTAAGCAAGTCACACAGTTTCATTCATTTCACTTTTCCAGTGGTGAAGAACTGCAAGTGTTTGTCTAAACTTGTCTTGTGCACCTGTATCCTAGTCGCGCTCCACTGGCAGCTTTCCATTCCAGTAGTCACTGTTTGCATGAAAGCTCCAAAATAGTTACGTGGCAAATACACACTGGGTGCATGAACTTCTGCTTGCGCAAATGCTGGGAGGCATACACGAGTCTGACAGGTGGATCTGTTGCTATTGGGTATTGAACACAAGGCCATGCATACTAGTGCACTGGGTGTCATGAGACAGCTTGGCTGCTCCTTTATACCCAGCAGAGATGTATCGAAACTAGTGGAAAGCAAGAGTAGCTGTCCGTGACAATCAAAAGTCTGATTTCCCTTAGGAAGCCTTTTTGCCAAATGTAAGCAGCAGGGGCAACTACTCACTCTTTTTTTTCATCAGTTTTCATACATTTCCATCATTGGTTTGAATGATTTGTTACCTCATTCTAGTCAGGCAAAAAAAAAAAAAAAACAGAATAAGGGCTCATTCACACGACCGTATGAATCTGTCCGCGTCCGTTCCTCAATTTTGCGGAACAGGTGTGGAACCATTCATTTCAGTGGGGCCGCAAAAGATGCGTACAGCACACTGTGTGCTATCTGCATCCGTAGTTCCGTTCAGCGGCCCGGCAAAAAGCATACAGCACGTCCTATTCTTGTCCGCAATTGCGTTCATTGCAGGGGTATTGGGCACCCGTTTTCCAGTAGTAGGACCCCCATGATTTAATACTTATCCCCTAGCCTACAGATAGGGGATAACTTAATATAACCGGAATACCCTTTTAAGGTCATTTTCACACAAGCGTACTCGGTCTGTGAAATACACTCCGTGTGACAGCAGTAATTTCCAGACTAGATGCTGCGCCTGTGACATGAACTCGCAGCAATATAATGCTGTGTTCAAGCCCGACCCCGGCTGTACTGAATTGTACTGACTGCATTATGGGACTACTATTCAGCACTGCCGAGGTCTGGCAGGAACACATCATTATAATGCCGTGAGTGTATGTCACAGAAGCAGCGTTCAGTCTGGGAATTACTGCTGTCAAACCACCTGCAACAAAAAATAGATTACATAGTATATAAGACCGAAAAAAGACATCCAGTTCGGCCTGTTATCCTACAAGTTGATCCAGAGGAAGGCAAAAAAAACCCTGTGAGGCAGAAGCCAATTTTCCCCACTTAAGGGGAAAAAATTCCTTCCTGACTCCAATCAGGCAGTCAGAACAACTCCCTGGATCAACGACCCCTCTCTAGTAGCTATAGCCTGTAATATTATTACACTCCAGAAATACATCCAGTCCCCTCTTGAATTCCTTTATTGTACTCACCATCACCACCTCCTCAGGCAGAGAGCTCCATAGTCTCGCTGCTCTTACCGTAAAGATTGATAGATAGATCTCATGCTGCCGGTCAGGATCTGTTTACCTGGCTGCAGCGGTGACTTTACATCCACAACACATGACACTGCAGCCAGTCACTGTAAAGCAATACAGATACCTTCCATTCAATAGAGGGGGCCACTCTTTCTGCAATATGGACCAGAATAGGCCACGTTCTATAATTCACAGACGGACCACACGGATGCACAAAAATACAGACATGTGCATGGCCCCAAAAAAAAGAATGAGTCCTTGTGCGATCCACAAAAAAACGTGGATGGCACACAGATGAAAAATACGGTTGTGTGCATTAGGGCTTATTATTAAACTTATAATACTTTTTTTTTGCTCTAGGTCTCCAAACGCCAGGCACAGGAATGGTGTAAAGCATGTACAGCAGAGTACTATGAAACGAGTGCCAAAGAAGCAGTGAATGTAAATGAGGCGTTCCTAGGAGCAATCAGACTTGCCTTAAAACATGTACGTAACAAAATAATGTAAAACACTGTGCTAAATATCTATCTACAGGTGCCCACCTGGTAGAAGCAAGTAACAGCATAACTGCTCCCTTAGGCTGGTTTCACATGAGTGTTTTCAGTCCGGGAAATATGCTCTATGTGGGAGCTTTGTTTCCCGAGTGAACACTGCACCACTATAGTGAACTCGCAGCCAGGGGCGACTGCTATGGGGCCCAGGGCAAGAGGGAGCCCAGTTGGGATCATCCCCTCTTCTACTGGCGTGGACTCTACCCTCTAAAGCAGGGGTACTCAAGTACTTTTCGTAAAGGTCCACATACCCGAGTCTGCTGTAGGATTGAGCTGCAAAACAAAAATATATATAAGGAGGGACAACACCACTGGCGTGTAGCACTGCATTATTTCTCTTTTTACAATAATCCACACCTCCACAGTCCTCCAAGTCTATTTTCTACTGACCACAGTAAGAATGTCCTTTCAGTGCCCCTGAACAATAATAATGCCCCTCAGACAGTAGTGCTCCACAGAGTATGATACCCCTAAGTGCACCCTCACAGCAGGGTGATCCCTTGGTGCCCCCACACATTATGATGCTCCTTAGAGCCCGACACATTGCGATGCCTCCTTAGTTCCTCCCCACAGAGTATAAATACCCTAAGAGCCCCCTCACAGTAGTAATGCCCTCTCTGTGCCCCTTTCACAGTAATAATCCCCATTGTGCTCCCTTCATAGTAATAATCCCCATTGTGTCTCCTTCACAGTAATAATGGCCCTTAATAGTAGTAATGCCCATTGTACCCCATTCAAAGTAATAATGCCCATTGTGCCCCCTTCACAGTAATAATGCTCTCTGTGCTGCCTCCAGAGTAGAAATGCCCATTGTGCTCCCTTCATAGTAATAATCCCCATTGTGTCTCCTTCACAGTAATAATGGCCCTTAATAGTAGTAATGCCCATTGTACCCCATTCAAAGTAATAATGCCCATTGTGCCCCCTTCACAGTAATATTGCTCTCTGTGCTCCCTCCAGAGTAGAAATGCCCATTGTGCTCCCTCCAGAGTAGAAATGCCCATTGTGCCTCCTCTGAGTTAAAAAAAAAAAAAATGAAAAAACAAACGCAGTAACTACTCATCTTGTCCCATTCCTGAAGTTCACAGTCCTCTCTCCCCTGCAGACACAGATCGCTCTGCAGCACTATATGTGCGGGGCTTATCCAGATTCCCAGGCTGCAGGCTCCGCCCACACATGCCGGCAGCGGGATAAGTCTTCCTGCTTCACCATTCAGAGCAACGCCAGCCTGAAAGAGGGGAGAGGCGTGGGGAGCTGAGCGGTGAGTGACAGGACATCAGCTCCTGGCGCTCCAGCAATGAGTGCTTCCATCTGTATTGATAGAAGCGCTCATTGCTTCTGGACTCTGGCACCCCTTGAGAGCGGCACAAGTGTACCTAGAAGGATTGGTGCTATCTTGAAGTCAAAGGGCGGTCAGACCAAGTATCGATTTGATTTAGGCTAGTTTTACACTAGTGTTAGAATCATCCGGCAGACGAACAGCCTGTCGGAATTCATCATATCTGACATAGGGTACTTTTACACTTGCGTTTTCCGGTGGCAATCCGGCCTGCTTCCAGCATTAGGCCTTATTCACACGTCCGTTGTGTTTTGCGGATCCGCAAAACACGGACATCGGCGATGTGCGTTCCGCAATTTGCGGACCACACATCGCCGGCACTCTCATAGAAAATGCCTTTTCTTGTCCGCAATTGCGGACAAGTGCTGGGCCTTAGTGCTGGGATTTGGCCGGACAAAAACAGTTCGGCCGGAAAGAAGGCAAACCTCGAAGTCCTATTGCAGTCTAAAGGCCCTTTCCAGCTAAGGCTACTTTTGCACTTGCGCTTTGCCTTTCTGGTTTTGAGATCCGTCATAGGATCTCAATAGCAGGGGAAAACGCTTCCGTTTTGTCCCCATTTATTGTCAAAAGGCACAAAACTGAACGGTTTGGTTGCTTCCCAATCGCAGACAGAATAACACTGCAAGCAGCATTTTTCTGTCCGCGATGTGGTGTTGTGTCCAAGAAAACGGATCCATCCACTTTCTCGGACACAATAGCTGGCTATTTTAGAGAAAATACAACTGGATCCGTTCAGAACGGATGCAGACAGTTGTATTATTATGACGGAAGCGTTTTTGCTGATCCATGATGGATCTAGCAAAACGTTGGTGTGACAGTAGTCTAAGGCCACTTTCACACTCGCAATTGGTGCGGATCCGTCATGGATCTGCTCAAACGCATCCGTTCAGATAATACAACTGCATGCATCCTTTCAGAACAGATCCGTTTGTATTATATTTAACATAGCCAAAACTGATCTATCTTGAACACCATTAAAAGTCAATGGAGGACGGATCCGTTTTCTATTGTGTCAGTGAAAACGGATCCGACCCCATTGACTTACATTGTGTACCAGGACGGATCCGTTTGGCTCAGTTTCGTCAGACACCTCCAAAGCGGAATGGAGGTGGAACGGAGCCAAACTGATGCATTCTGAGCGGATCCTTATATATTGAGAATGCATTAAGGGCAAAACTGATCCGTTTTGGACCGCTTGCGAGAACTCTGAACAGATCTCACAAACGGAAACCAAAACGCCAGTGTGAAAGTAGCCTAAGATGGATACAATTTTGAAAGCATTCTTACATTACAGCAGTTTTTCCACACCTGCCTAAGGCTACTTTCACACTGGAATTAAACGGATCCGTTTGTATTTTGTACATCAGGATGCATCCGTTCAGTTAGGATGCGGTTGTGTGAAATCAAAACGGAAAAAAAAAAACTGATTTGTCACTAAATACAATGAAAGTCAATGGGTGACGGATCCGTTTTGTTTTTTTTAAGGCTCCATAAAAAACGGATCTGTCACTATCGACTTACATTGTCTTTAGTGCTGGATCCGTTTTTATGGCTGGACACAAAACCGCAGCTTGCAGTGGTTTTGAGTCCGGTCACAAAACATTTCCGGTCACAAAACTCTTTCCATTCAGAATGCATGAGGACTAAACAGAAATCTTTTTTTTTTTTTGGGAAAACGACGCAAGTGTGGAAGTAACCTAAACATTTTGCACAGTACTATATGTAAAATATTGACCTCAGAATAGCATACAAGACCTAAGAGGTCCGCTATAGCCACATGTAGCGACTCCATCAAGGATTTTCCGTATTGGATCTGTCCAAAAACGGCTGCTGCTGCATTTCAGTAGGTTTAAATTGTCACCTACTGTATTGTAAGGGTATTCTTAAGTGACTGATTGGTTCTCCCCTTTAATTCTGTTTAATACTTTGTGTAATAGTTTACAAGTTTCCCTTGTAATGAAGTAGGTTACAGATAGTACCCATCCCCCATTATGCTGATAAGACCACATTCCTGAGTGATCTCACAGACATGCGTGCTGCACATTGGAGGAGGGGCCAACAGGTTAAAACATTATGACTAGAGATGAGCGAATTTCCGTTTATGAAATTCATTCACACTTCGTTTGTTGGTAAAAGGTGAATTGCGTTATGGATTCCGTTACCATGGACCATAACGCAATTCTATGACGGAATGCCTTTAGAGGAATTCCGTTATTCATTCCGTCATGATAGAAGTCTATGGGCTGCAAAACGGATCCATCCCGTTATTTAGGGGAGTCCTCCCCTGCATAACGGGATGGATCCGTTTTGCAGCCCATAGACTTCTATTATGATGGAATGAATACCGGAATAACTCTAAAGGCATTCCGTCATAGAATTGCGTTATGGTCCGTGGTAATTCACCTTTTTCCAACAAACGAAGTGTGAACGAATTTCAAAATAAGAAATTCGCTCATCTTTAATTATTACCCACATTTTCTCTGCAGACTCCATCTAGGTAAGATGTGAGTATGATTGCCCTATCTCTCTTGTACACCCTGGGGTGTCGGGTCATGTTATAACTGGGTAGACAGCCATGGGTTATAGCATGATCGACAGTCTCCACCCCATTTAGGCTAGTGATATTTATTTACTTTGTGTTATCTTATATTTAAGCACTTAGTAAATATATTTATTCACATAGCCTACGTATGCTTATTCATTCTCAAATCTTTCGAATTCACTTTACACCTACTTTACTTTTAACATAAATTCTGCAATTTTCCACATGATGCTCTGCTGCAGAGAATCCACAGCATGTTGCTGTACCCTGTGTATACTGCCAGCTACTTTACATTCATGACGATTCACTATACAGGCAGTAATAGGATATTTTTACACCTTTCTCTACAGCATAAATTATCAGGACAGACTGCAGCGAACGAATCAGTGACTCTATTAGAAAAAAAGGCCAAACACAAAAAGAAGTGTGACTGTTAATTTCCTATGTACCCCGCTGGACGCCAGGACTGGATTTGGTCTTCTGCATGAAGTGCTTGGGCATCCCAGAGCACACAACAAGTGGACAGAGGACACAATAGAAAAACCTTTCGATGTAGGCTCATTTGCAGGCGATGAGGTACAAGAATGCTCTGCCGTCTATTGGACAAAACAGACTTATTTCTTGATGCCTGAATTCACACATCATATTAATTTAATATTTTACAAATTGTATTATTAAACTTTCCCACCACCATTGGGAACAAAATTTGATATTGCTCTCTGATGAGCCTTCGAGGGTGGGGTGAGGGGAACCACTAAAATGTAAGTGAATTAAAATTTTACAAAAACTTGTTCACATACTGAGATTTTTTATTTCTTTTAGCCATGTGTGTACCCTTTAATTTCAATAGGGGTGCAAATAAATGCAGACAGCACAACGTGTGGTCCCTGCATCCATACAGTATGTCTATTCTGCAATCCCGTAATAAAGCTAGAACATGTCCTATTCTTGGTAGTTTTGTGGACAAGAATAGGCATTGTTACAATTACAGTTAAGAAAACCAAGCTTTGGATGCTACATCCGAAGTAGCTTTCTTCAAAACTTCGGAATAATACTGGACTGATATTTGTCTCCGTACAGTATTAGAATGTATGGGCTCCAATAAACCGAAGTTAGTTATTCATAAAGTCGCACTTGACTTTGTTGAAAAACTTCGTGGTTGATTTTTAAAGTGGAAAACCACTTTGAAACTGGACTCTGCTTCGGTTCCGACTAGTACTTTGGAACCGAAGCTGAGTTCAGCTTTAAGTTTTAAAGTGCTTTTCCACTTTAAAAATAAACCACCAAAGTTATTCAATAAAGTCATGGAGCACCTTCATGAATAACCAACTTCAGCCTATTAGAGCCCATACATTCTAATACTGTACGGAGACAGATCTCCATACAGTATTATTCCGAAGTTTTGAACAAAGTGACTTGGGATGTAGCATCTGAAACTTACTTTGCCCAAATCTAGTTGCATCCGTTTTTTGTGGTCTTAAAAAAACAAACAAAAAAAAACTGTTACAATGTTTCTGCAAAAACAAAAAACAAAAAACAAAAAAAAAAAAAAAACGGATGCAACTAGAGTTGGGCAAAGTGAACTTCAGATGATACATCCAAAGTCACTTAGTTCAAAACGGAATAATACTGTATGGAGATCTGTCTCCTTACAGTATTAGAATGTATGGGCTATAATAAGCTGAAGTTGGTTATTCACAAAGTTGCTCCATGACTTTGTTAAATAACTTCGACACCCTTATTGTAAAGGTGCAATCTATAGCAAAATCGCTATGTGCTATACCCACTGCTCTACTTTTCCTTTGCACCAGATTTTCCATTTTTGAGCATATCTTAAAGCTGCTTTGTATAGATGACACCCATAATTCCTTTTAGGGGGCAGATTTTACAGCGCAGTTTTTTGAGCCAAAGACAAAAGTGGAGATTTCTTAGTCCTGTTTAAAGGAGTTAGGTCATTAGTATAAAAGTCTCAATCTTCTGGATGGGTCATCTTTGTCTGATCGGTGGGGTGCAATACCCGGGACCCCCCGCCAATCCACTTTTTGAGAAGGCACTGGCGGCGTTCGCGCAATTCATCAGTCACATGGCCTAGACACAGCACAGCCCATTGAAGTGAATGGGTTGAGCTGCCATACCAAGCACAGCCACTGAGCTGAGAGAAAGCAGTGGTGCTACTGGGAGCACTGGTGTCTTCTCCCATTCACATGTTTGCAGGGAAACTAACCATGTGAGGGAGAGGGAGAGAGGGAGAGGGAGAGAGGGAGAGAGAGAGAGAAGTCAGCCACCAGTTCTCATGTGTATAACCAACCTAAAGGCCCCCCCTATACATACATTAGTGGGAGGTTCAGCCGAAACCAATGTGTGTGGGGAGCCAACCAATGTCCAGGCAGAAAAGGAGTGGGTGAAATTATTATTTTCACCCAATCTTTTTGTTTTCCTGGAAGATTTGCTGCCACCAGAAGTGTCTGGCAACAGCTTTCTTCGCTGTCAACTTAAAATCGAACTCAACTTCAGTTCCGAGGTACCAGTTGGAACTAAAGCAGAGTTCAGTTTCAAGTTTAAAAATCAACTATGTGCGTGACTTCACGAATAACTTACTTCAGCTCATTAGAGCCCATACATTCCAATACTGTACAGAGACAAATCTATGTACAGTATTATTCCAAAGTTTTGAACGAAGACTTTGGATGAAACATCCAAAGTTCGCTACGCGCAACACTAGTACTGGTATCTATTCTGGACCACCATCATGGGTTGTGCCTGAGTGAAGACCGATGTCTTCGTTGACATAGAAGGCAGAGAGTACCTTCGGCTGAAAAGAAGGTATCGGACGGAGCACTGCTTTGTCTTGGTGCAGAATAAGGACTCCTTACAAGAAAGTGCTGCTAACTCCTTCCAGGAACGAAAATGAAGAGACACTGTGTGTAGAGACTCTAATAAAGCAGATTGGAGTGCACCCAGGACCAGGTTCAAGTCCCAAGAAGGCACAGGGGGAACAGTGTGAGCCGCCCCTTGAAGAGTCTTAACCGAGCCTTTCAGTGCTAGGGGACGCTTGAAAAAAAATTGACAGCGCCGACACCTGTCCCTTCAAAGAACTAGGAGCAAGACCCAAATCCAGCCCCGATTGCAGAAAGGAAAGAATAATGAGAGGAGAGAAGCATAGCAGAAGGAAGTTACAATCCTCACAGAAACGACCGCCAAGTCCTATAATAAATTTTGGACCATGCTGGTTTCCTGGCATTAAATATGGTGTAGATGACCTCATCAGGGGAAACCTCGCTGCATTAGAAAGGCGGTTTCAACAGCCATGTCGTCAGAGACTCTAAATGCTGGTAGAAGACAGGACCCTGAGAGAAAAGATCGACTCTGAGCGTTAGGGGCCAAGGCGTGTCTCCTAAAAGTAGGATATCTGTGTACCACGCGTGGGGGCCAGTCCGGGGTGATGAGGATTGTCTGGATGCCCTTCATCCTGATTCTGCGTAAGACTCGGGGCAGGAGAGGAAGAGGCGGGAACACGTACAAGAGGGAGAACCCGTCCCATGTTGCTACTAGAGCATTTATGGCGTACGCCTTTGGATCTGTTGTGCGAGAGAAGACGAGGGCAAGTTTGTGGTTGAGCCTGGACGCCATAAAGTCTACTTCCGGTCGACCCCAACAGAGACAGATCGTTTCTAACACCTCCGGATGCAGAGACCACTCCCCCGGGTCCACGGTTGTCCAACTAAGGAAATCCGCCGTCCAATTGTCCACTCCCAGAATGCCGACTGCCGAAAGGGCTGGTACATGTGTCTCCACCCATTGCAGGATTTTTTCCGACTCCTTCATCACCGCCAGACTGCCGGTGCCACCTTGGTGATTGATATAAGCCCCTGCCTTGCCGTTATCTGACTGGATCCGGATCAGCCTGCCCTTGAGGAGAGGGGCCCAATGCAGGAGGGATAGGCGACTGGTCCGGAGTTCCAGGATGTTGATGGGCAGTTTGGACTCCGATGGAGTCCATACGCCCTAAACTGTCCGGGTTAGGAATACTCCGCTCCAACCCTGAAGACTGGCATCAGTGGTAATGACAGTCCACGAGACTGGGAGAAAAGATTTTCCCGACTCTAAGGTTGGGGCCCAAGAGCAATCAACTGAGTGCCAAACACACCCTTGGGGACAGGACGATGCGACGGTCCAAGGATTCCGATGACTTGTCCCAAGACGACAAAATTGCCTAGGTGTGAAACTGCACAAACAGAACCGCCTCGAAAGAAGCGAACATTGCACCCAAGACCTGCATACAACATCGAATGATAGGCGCTTGCGCCTTAGGAGAAGACGGACCGACCGCTCAAGGGCTAGCCGCTTGTCCCGAGGGAGGCAAATTACCGCCGTGCACGTGTCGAGGATCATGCACAGGAAAGTGATTAATCTGGAGGGACGTAAGGACGACTTCCGGAAGTTCACCAGGCAGCCGAAACGCGCTAGGGTATTCAGAGTGATACACAGACTGTCCTCGTTCTAACCGAAGGTCGCTGCTTTGACCAGAATGTCGTTCAGATAGGGAACCAGGGTGATGCCCTTGGTAAGAAGAAGGGCGAGAAGGGGAGCGAGTATTTTCATGAAGACTCACGGTGCCGTTGCCAAGCCAAAGGGAAGGGTGACGACCTGGTAGTGATGGGACCCCGACTGCAAAACGGAGGAAGCGCTGATGTGCCGGGGCAATGGAAACGTGTAAGTACGTGTCCCGGATGTCTATAGAACAAAGAACCTTCTTTCTTTGGGACCACGAACAGGTTTGAATAAAAAACCTTTGAATTGTTCCGCCAAAGGAACCGGGGAGATCACACATTGATTGAGGAGATCCTGAACGGCCTGGAAAAAGGCAACAGCCCGAAAAGGAAAATTGGGCGGTTGGGACGGAAAGAACCGTTCCATAAAGGAGGAGGGGGGGGGGGGGGGGTAGCAAACTCGATTTTGTAACCTGAGGTTACCACTTCTAGAACCCACGCTTTTGAGAGGTAGATCCACCAAACCTCCTGAAGAAGGAGGCTCCCCTTCATGCGGAGGACTGTTTGTTGGCCGAGGAACGAGCGGGCTTTGCTCGCTGGCGCCAGGTCGGAAGGACTTCTGTCGATCTTGCGTGGTGGAACTGTAATGGGCCACTGTTGCTTGTCGGGTACCCGAGAAGCGGCAAAAGGCAAGAGCTCGGGAAGTTGAAGGCTTAGTGCAAAAAGTACGCTTGGACCTACCCTGTGGGAGGAGTGTACTTTTACCTCCCGTAGCCTATCCGGAAAAGAGAAGGCCTTTAAGGGAAC
Organism: Bufotes viridis; assembly: GCA_033119425.1. Taxonomy (NCBI): domain Eukaryota; kingdom Metazoa; phylum Chordata; class Amphibia; order Anura; family Bufonidae; genus Bufotes; species Bufotes viridis. Next base: position 137,164,072 of record CM065597.1, on the reverse strand, counting down.
GCTTTGATGAAGAGTCCGCTGCCCAAACCTTAAGTAACAATTCGCGCCGCAAGGATACCGCAAGAGCCGAGGAGAGGGCTACCAATGTACCCGCGTCCAAGGAGGCTTCACATAGATATTTCCCCGCCTGTGAGATTTGCAGAGCTAAAGACTGAAGTTCAGTCAGGGGGAGGTCTGCCACCAAGTCCTGATGTAAGCGGAGCGCCCATTCCGAGACTGCTTTAGCCACCGAGGCGGAAGCAAAGATGTATAGAGCCATTTGCCGCTAACAAGGACTTGGAAAAAAGATTCCATGCGGCAGTCTACGGGGTCCTGGAGGGATGCTGAGGCTTCAGGGGATAATGATGTCCTGCTCTGGGCCGCTTCTGCGAAGGTCTGCCCCTAGACTGCTTAGGCAGGGAATTATCAACCAAATGACCCATGAGAGAGAGGGTGGATTGGGACACCTTTGATAGGTCCTCCTCTGCCCGGGAGAGGGCGCGAGCCCAGTCTGGTGCCACACGGTCAGCATAGTCATACAGCTATGTGGGCTGGGGGGGTCTGACTGGACGCAGAACATGCAGCACAGAGTCCGGATGGCTGTGAGGGTACTTGATATTGCATTTAGTACATGCATAAAAAGTGGAGATCGTGCAGGGTTGACTCATTGGTTCAGACATGGCTGTGTTTATGAACCTACTGCTGGTCTCAAGGCTGGAAGGGGATGACAACCATCCTACATGATCTGCAGGCGATCCCAGGTCCTGTACCCGGGAAGGAGTGTGCTACCCAAAGAGACCTCTGTGTCACGTCCCAGGAGCGGAGCCATAGCACAGCTCAACTACCCGCTGAAGCCACAGCCTCAATTTATTCTGAGGCAGAGCGGGAAGCCCTGGTGTCAGCCAGAGGCGATAAAGCGAAAGTAGCGACACGTGCTGGAATAACTTGCGGTGCCTGCCGGGGGTTCAGAGATGAAACACAGAATGCCCGAACGTGTGCTCAGTAACGGCACACTCTGGCGCCCGTCTATAGAAAGGATCATATCACCAGCCAAAGGTATGGGGGATATAGATGCTGACCGAACACCTGCCGCATATTGACACCGGGGCTCTAATAATGAATGTAATTAACCCCTTGTACCCCTCAGAATTGCCCCAGACCTAAAAGTAACTGTAGTCCTGGGAGAGGGGGGTATACTCACCTAATCCCGTTTACTCACTTCTTCACCCTCCCTTAGTGGGCCAGCAGGGTCACCTCTTCAGCAGCTGGCACCAGAGTGGCAGGAGTTTGGTATGGCGGGAGGGCTGATAGACGTAGGTGACCCTTAAGCTGGCGGGAAGTAGGGCTGCCCTGGATCCACCTTTACTTTGTGGGGGAGGTCGGGCGGTGAAGGAATCAGACACCGGTCTGGCTCTACGGGTAGGGTAGACAGAGGCTGGGCGACTGTTTCCCAGAGCTAGAGGAGAAAAAATAATAAAAGAAAGCCGCCCTGCAAGCAGGGAGGTCTGCCTCCTACAACACTAAGCTAAAAACTGATAGGCTCTCTCTCCAGGCTGGAGGGGGTATAGCCAGCAGGGGAGGAGCAGACACTTTTTAGCCGTGTCGCCTCCTAGTGGCAGCAGCAAGCAATACTCACGGTCATGTGTCCCCCCAATGATACAAGCGAAATAACTAGATTTTTGTACTTACCGTAAAATCTGTTTTTAATCCATATAATTGGGGGACACAGGCTTGACCATGGTTATAGCTGCTGCCACTAGGAGGAGACACCAAGCACAAAAGTGTGAGCTCCTGCCTTTACTGATACCCTTCCTACAGGGACTAAGCTAAAACCGTTTTAGCTTAGTGTCCGTAGGAGTCAGACCTCGCTGCTTTGCAGGTCTGCTGATCTTAGATTTTTTCCTTTTTCGGGTTACAGGCAGCTCGAGCTCCCTGCATTCCCACCCAGGAGAGGAGAGTCCAGGGGGTCCCCAAGCCTGCTGGTAGTTCCCGCTCTCCAGAAGATAAAGGAAGACCAGAGGTTCCTAAATCCTTTTGTGCTTCGTGTCCACCTCCTAATTGAACCCAACAGTGCTGAAGGGTAATTGTCCAGTTTGAGGCAAGAATTCTGTTTAGGAATAAAAACTGAACAAAATAAACAGACAACTCTTCAAAAAAGGTATTTAATTGTTCAAAATAGCACAAAAACGACAGATAGCACTATAGTAATATTGGATCAACTTTGAGAACTCCTCTACAATGGAAGTAATAGCTTTTCTTCTCAAAGAAAAAAAGGCAGGTGAGTTTTTAAAGCAGGAGATTCTAGGCGGCAACACACAGTAACACTATAATACAAAAACGAGAAGTGACAGCGGTGGTCATTTTACTTGGGAGCTGTGGATTTAGTCTCTCCACTCTTGCCGCCATCGCTTCCGTCAAGCTGGCAGAAAGTTTATTTTTTTTTACCTTTTAATTTTTCTTTAAACGAAGCAATTTAGCTTAAGGAGGCTGAAAAACTAAGTTAAGATAATCATGTTTAAAAGGGGCGGTGGGGGTGGTGGTAAGGGGGACATTAGTAAGAAAAAAACGATACCACATACTGAATATCTTCTCTCCCATCATAAAAATAGATCTCACATCAGATTTTGTTGCTGCCTCGTTGCCTACACTGAAAGATGCAGGACACATTTATTGAAAAAAAAAAAACGCCACGCAGTCTGGGAACATTTAAGCTGACAATTCATAGAATCGTCAGAAACCTTTCATAACTGCACACTTACCTCGATTAAAGCCCCCAACCATGCAGCTCCCCTATTACGTTCAGGCAACCCACTTTCTCAAGATAGGAATTTTTTTTTTTTTTATTAGCCTCCAGATATTCAACATGTAATAAAAGTCACAATAGGCAAAAGAAAAATATCATTTATGATTCTGTTACAAATCAAGGGGGTGGGGCCGTCTCCCCCTTGTGCACCTCTGTTCAAGAAGCCAATCTTGTGCCATGAGTGAAAAACCAGAAGAATTAAACATTTGGGACCAGCTAGAGATTAAAAATACAGAGCAAAAAAAAAAGTATATGTATATATATATATATACACAGACAACTCAACACGAGGATGGGTTGCATTAAAATTCATTACAGAGATAATGTAAATCCTAAGTTTTTACTGGTTTTGCTTTTGTACAAAAATCCTCATGCTTTTAAGCTACTTCAGATTTTTTTATTTTAGTTTTTTTTTGCTTTTTCCTTTTTTCTTATAAATTTGTTTACAAAAAAAAAAAAATCAACAGTTTGAAATCTGTTTTGAAACAGCTACAACTGTTTGTATATATTTATATATATTTATAATTATGTATATGAAAAGAAACTGCCAACGCGGGGATTTGCTTGGCCTTCCGGCGGCACCAGCGATCTGGGTGCTGGTTACCGCTGGCAGGGAAATGAAAGCAATCTGGTGCTCAATTGTACAGGATTCAGTGGCCAGCGAGACTGGCACAAGGTCATTCACAACCAGGACGAGGCAGGCATTTTAATAGGCAAACTTTCGAAACTCGACTACAGGCCCGCAGCCATTTGGGACCAAAGAAAACTGCAAAGAAAGGGCAGGAAGCCACGGATATATATATTGCTTTGGAAGAAGGGCCAGACCATACATAACTCTGAATCACAAATATTACTTTATGCAGAAACTAAAAGGAAAGCGTCATCAGAAAGTAGACATGGGGAGGAGAAAAAACAAACAAAAACAAAACAGGAGGTTTAAATGTTATCTAGGTTACAAAAGCAATTACAATTTCAGTGCCAGGTCTGTCATGCAATATGCCTAGGCCTCCCAAAAACAAGGGGCTAATGCAAATCCGATCGATTAGTAAGGTAGTCAAATCAAACCAAATAAAAAGGACTTGTTTAGCATGAGGACGCTGGCTATGGTGTTTTTGCAACAGGAAATGTTGGTAGGTAGTCAATCCCACTTGAAATTTACCTCGAAACAGCGGGACAAAGAATAAGAAAATAAAATTAGACTTCACAAAATGAGGGGGAAAAGGCAATACAAATTGAAGATTTAAAAAAACAAAAAACAAAAAAAACAAAACTTCATTCAAAACAAAATTGCAATATATATATATATATAAAAAAAAAAAAAAGTTGAAATTCTGACGGCGCGTTTCAACTTTCTTCGTAACTTCCTTACAACCGGGTGTCCGTTTCCAAGAGCTCATAAATGAATTCACCCCAGCAGAGCTCGGATGAAACCAGGCGGACAATGCACTCTAAAGTGAAACTCCGTTGGGTTACTAGCTGGCAAGTCGGGTTTGCTTTTGTAACAGTGTGTACATGGCTGCACCATTCAACTAAGCAAAGGGGGGTGGCTCTGGCAATTAAGTTCCAGGAATCACGTCCAGGTGTCCGGAATGCCAACTTTTTGCTTCACGCAGCTTCGCCGTCCAGGCGAGATACTTAAAAAATAGCATTCAGATGGGCCCATCAGGCACAGTTTTTACAGGGCACCCCTTTGCGCATGTCTTTAAAAAAAAAAAAAAAAAAAAAAAAACTTAATCAGCTACATTGAGGTGAAAAGTCCAAGTGCTTCTGTTGACAAAGTTGTGTATTTTCCCCCAAATCCCCTCTGACATTTCACGAAAGAAAAATCAAAAGCCAGACAAGCAAAAAGACCTGAATAATAATTCTTCTTGAGCGTTTCAGTAAGAAGCTGCATTACTAGGCCTGTCTGCTTGTGCAAAGCTGGCAAAATCTGAAGGTTTGCACAGTCCTAAGTCCCGTGGCTCCTGCAATTCCTCTCCATACAAATACAGAAGCAGGAAAAAAAAAATCCAATCTTCGCAAGGGGGAAATTAAACGGTGGAGGGAAAAAAGTAAAATGTGCTTTTCCCAATGTTCTCATCAACATGGAAATGAGGGGGCGGAGGAAGCAGAGTATCAATCCTTCCTACTGGTTCTTAGCAACAGGGAGGAAGGCGAAACAGTTAAAAGGATGTACACTGAGGAACTGCATGGAGTCAAGATGTTTAAGCATCAATTTATAGGTTGGGTTAGGTGCTTCAAAAAGGATCACGGGTGATCAGGCTTTGCTTTCTTTGGAGTCGATTTCCTGTGTAATAAAAAGCAATAGAAAAGAAAACAATTACAACAGAAATACAATGGCAGAATACAAGATGAACTACAATATATAGCTTTATTAAACGCATGTAACAAAATCCAAATAAAAGTGTCACTTAAAGGGGTTATCCAATACTAAAAAGCCCACCCCCCATATGCCGGGCCTGTCACTCTTAATATACAGTTGCAAGAAAAAGCATGTGAACCCTTTGGAATGATATGGATTTCCGCACAAATTGGTCATAAAATGTGATCTGATCTTCATCTAAGTTACGGCAATAGGCAATCACAGTCTGCTTAAACTAATAACACGCAAATAATTAAATGTTACTATGTTTTTATTTAACACATCATGTAAACATTCACAGTGCAGGTGGAAAAAGTATGTGAACCCCTACTAATGAAATCTCCAAGAGCTATTTGGAGTGAGGTGTCAGCCAACTGGAGTCCAATCGATGAGATTGGAGGTGTTGGTTACAGCTGCCCTGCCCTATAAAAAACACACCAGTTCTGGGTTTGCTTTTCCCAAGAAGCATTGCCTGATGTGAATGATGCCCCGACACAAAAGAGCTCTCAGAAGACCTACGATTAAGAATTGTTGACTTGCATAAACCTGGAAAGGATTATAAAATATCTCCAAAAGCCTTGCTGTTCATCAGTCCACGGTAAGAAAGTCTATAAATGGAGAAAGTTCAGCACTGCTGCTACTCTCCCTAGGAGTGGCCGTCCTGTAAAGATGACTGCAAGAGCACAGCGTAGACTGCTCAATCAGGTGAAGAAGAAGTCTAGAGTGTCAGCTGAAGGCTTAAAAAAGTCTCTGAAATATGCCAACATCCCTGTTAGCGAATTTACAATACGTAAAACACTAAAAAAGAACGGATTTCATGGGAGAATACCACAGGGGAAGCCACTGCTGTCCCCCCCCCAAAAAAAAAAAAAAAAAAAAACAAACAACCATTGCTGCACGTTTACAGTTTGCACAAGAGCACCTGGATGTTCCACAGCAGTACCGGCAAAATATTCTGTGGACAGATGAAACCAAAGTTGAGTTGTTTGGAGGAACACTGTGGTGAAAAAGAGGCACAGCACACCAACAACAAAACCGCATCTGATTGAGATGCTGTGGCATGACCTCAAGAAAGCGATTCACACCAGACATACCAAGAATATTGCTGAATTGAAACCGTTCTCTAAAGAGGAACGGTCAAGAATTACTCCTGACCGTTGTGCACGTCTGATCTTCAACTACAGGAGACGTTTGGTTGAAGTTATTGCTGCCAAAGAAGGTGCCATCAGTTATAAAATCCAAGGGTTCACATACTTTTTCCACCTGCACTGTGAATGTTTACATGGTGGGTTTAATGAAAACATGGTAACATTTAATTCTGTGTGTGTTATTAGGTTAAGCAGACTGTGATTGTCTATTGTTGTGACTTAGATGATTAGATCACATTTTATGACCAATTTGTGCAGAAATCCATATCATTCCAAAGGGTTCACATACTTTTTCTTGCAACTGTACTTACCTGGGTCCCCGTTTCCCCCCCACCACCACCACTTCTCCCTGTGCCCGGATGAAAACATCCGGTGTCCTGTGGGGTGTCTGGAAGCCAAAGGCGGGGACAAGTCTCCCTAGCCTCCAATTAATTACAATTGTAAGTCACAATCATATCTTCTAGATAAGCCATAAATGTTTCATATGGCAATACCTCCTGAAAAGGGCAATTTGGAAAAACTTATGCACCGTCTTGTCTAGCAGAGTCTGAGGTTGCAACAAGACACAGGGATTCAAAGAACACCAGTCATGGCCCACACTAAGCATAACACAGTAACCGTTTTGCCTGATGGTGTTCTTAAGCTGCAGACCAAATCCAACCCATACAGCTCAAACTGTTTTAGTGTAGGTTCACATTTTTTTGGGGGGAGGAAGCTTTCATGCAGATGTTCCTGCGGGCTTCTCAGTCAAAGCCAGAAGTGGATCCAGCAGTAAGGAGATGTACAAGTCCTTCTTATATATTTCCAATTTCTTTCAAATCCACTTCTCGCTTTGCAGGAAAAATCTGCCTGAAAAGCTCCTCCAAAAAAACAGTGTGAACCTAGTCTTAGACTAACAATTGGAGGCCAAAAAGAATGGCACCTGTCGCAAGTTGTGCACCGGAGGCTTAGAGTTGAGTTGTGAAGTGGTTTGGAATGCATTACAAAATAAAGCAGTAAGCATTCCTACCCTATTAATATTCGAGAAAGAGCACTTTAGAGGGATATTAAATAAGGTAGTAAATTGGAACATTGCATCATACATCACATATGAAGCTAGAAATTAATTATTAATGGTATACATACATGTCTGGAGAAGACACTGGACGCTTATTTCCGGGTTTTCCGGCTGCACCATCCTTGCTGGATTCTAGAAGTAAAGTTTAAAAGCAGATTAAAGAACATCCTCTTCTAGGGAGGGAGCGGGTTTATTGCTGTATATGTTGTGTACTGTGTGTTAAGAATAAAAGAAAATGATCTGATTTATATATATAAAAAAAAAAAAAAAAAATTACACACAAAAAAAAACAAACACTTCAAGTCAAACATACCTTGCAACCACCTAACTTGGGTGGCAGGTCCATAGCCCTTCTCATTGCGTGCTGCAATACGGAAGATGATAGCAGGTTTTGTGGTATAGTCTATATGAGCATTTGAAAGGCTCGAGGACTGCACCAGGCAGGAGGGATTAGGCCCACAGTATACTCGCATGAATGCCAACTGAGCTGGTGTTGTTTTCTGTTCTCCACTGCTCTGACTGCTCTGAATTGCAAGATAGACGGAGTATTCTATGATCTTCCCAGAAGTGACAGAAGGGGGTTCCCACGTCAGGTGAGCACCATCTGGACTCTGCAAGTGAGAAAATGAATTCGTTATTACATGTTAAACTTTAGATTTTTTTTTTTGGCCTTTAAACAGCACTACATATTATGGCCACCAGTAACCTAGAAGGAAAAAGAAAATGAGTTCAGCACACTGCTGAAAATGAGTGAAAGTAAAAAAAAAAAAAAACTGAAAGAGTGCTATAGCTAACATTTTACAACTTACTACTAAGCTGCCCATATGGCAACTATCCAACCAAGTATTTACCTTGCTGATCTTTATGGCACAAGGAGCACCTGGGAAACCAGGCAGGCAGGTCTTAAAGGCCGAGATTTCACTGAACGGTCCGCGACCACAGGCATTTATGCCAGCAACACGGAACTTGTAGGCAGTGCCTGGCTGAAGTTCCTGCTTCTTTAACTGACTGTAATCTGGGAGAGCACCGGAGTCATCCTGAAATAGTCAAGAAGCGGCATAAGCTTATAGGCAACTATAAAAACACTGCAAATGGAATTTGCACATTAAGTGCGCAAGGAGTCCATCATTGTTCATGCAGTACACATTGAGTCTATTCCATGTTGTACTCAAACTGAAATGTTAAGATCGTACATATTTATTCACACCTTACCAAGAAGAACAGAGGAACTTCACAAGGTAGAGTCCTAAGAAAAGTTGAAAAGTATTTACTAATGCTAAAAGATCCTCTTTAATACAGACCTACAAGCGGGTTACTGTATTTGGATCTGTCAGTACCCTAAAGGTGCCCACACGCCTTACATAGCTGTCAATCAAATGTTCTTCCTCTCGCCAAACTCTCGTATGCACGCTCGACCATATATGCATTTTTTTTTGGAACGTATATTTTAGTGATTTTTATATCAATGGGTAGAGGAGAAAGCCGCTGCCAGACACTTAGTTTCATTTTCTTGGAAGAAAAATCGCTGCTATATGTCATTGAAATTCAACGCACCTGATCTTTCTGTCTTTCAACGTTAAAATGGAAGCTAGTCCAACCAAAAACAGCAGGTTTGTCCGACAATAGCTTAAAGCGGTTTTAAAAATGATGACCTAGACGCAGTGGTGAGCAGGTGAAATTAAAAGAAGCTGTCCTATTCACTTCTATGGGACGGCTCTGTAATATACACTTAAATAGAAGGGAGTCGTCCTTTAGAAGTGAATAGGGAGGCTACTTGTAATTACACCTGCTCACTGCTGCGATGTCGACGGTGAGCAGGTAAACGATGATGGGAAATCTGCGCTGACATGAGTGCAGCCATCTCTTCAAACAGCAGATGGGCAGGAGTGCCGGATAGGTCATCAATATTAAAATCCAGGAAAACCCCTTTAAAAGGGGTTGTCTCACTTCAGCAAATGGCACCTTTCATGTAGAGGAAGTTAATACAAGGGGCTTACTAATGTATTGTGATTGTCCATATTGCCTCTTTTTCCATTACATTTTACACTGTTCAAATCGAAAGGTTACGACCACCTTGCAATCCAGCAGTGGAAGCCGTTTTTGCAGACTATAGGAAAACGCAATTGCCTTGACGCGCTCCTGGGCACTAGAGGGGCTGGCGCTTTTTCCTAAAGTGGGCAAGTGTGGCCATTTGCTGAAGTGAAGAAGAAAAAACTTAAAATGTTTATGAGGGCCTTAATTTGATTTAAATTCACATTAAAGGGGTTTTGTCCTGCCATATATATTGATGACCTATAGTCAGGATAGGGCAACAATATCTTCTTGGCAAGGGTCAGATGTTTGAAGGGGAGGCTGCTCTCCATGTGAGCGCTGCCTCCTTGTCATTACACTAGGTGTTGTCTCCTCTGAAGTGGTGGCATAGTGTAATTGCAAGTACGCTCTCCTGTGAACGGAGCGAGTACTTGTCATTACACTGCACTTCTGAGATGATGGGCAGTGTAATGAACAGCACTTGCATGGAGCACTGTCTCCTTTTAATTAGCATTGGTGCCGGGTGTCAGATCCCCACCAGATATTGATGACCTAACCTGACGATAGATTAGATAGATAGATAGATAGATAGATAGATAGATAGATAGATATATCAGGACAACCCCTTTAACTGGAGAACAAACAGAACACCAGGTGACCTCCCTTCCAGCTTTTAGCTGCAGATCCGCTAATTCTCGGGCTCATCTCTATCCAAGATGGATGAACCATTTAGAACATCTGATTTAGAATGTGCATTGGCAGCTGAAGACATTTCCTACATGCCCAACCCTGTTGTTGGATTGGCCTACACTGCTTATGTGTTTGGCTATCTTGGATGGCCAAAGAGGAGCCCAGAAACGGATTGATCTGCAGCTAAAAAGATGAAAAGGAGGCACGATGTAAGTTTTTGTTTGCTCCCCAGTCAATGTGATTTTTTTTTTTTTTTGCATGATGTGGAGGTTTGCTTTAAAGTTATGTCCACCATGAAATCCATGGGAATAATCATTGACCCTATGCCTTCTGCTGTATAACTGCAGCTGTACATGCTGCAGGTCCATATGCATTCAATGGGGCCAATTCACAAGATGCCACATGCACCATGAAGGGTCGTGCCAATTTCTCACCAAGCAGAAAAAAATATTAGAAATGGGTGGGGGTAGGAGGATGGATTAAAGGCTGGGGACACACCTAGGCGTTTCTGAATCGCGCGTATGACGCGCGTTTTTGTAACTAAGAAACGCGCGTCATACGCGCGATTCAGTGATTCTCCCCTATGGCAACATTGTCCATAGGCGCGTTAAAACGCCCAAAAGAAGCTCATGTACTTGCTTGGGCGTTTTACAGCGCGTTCAAACGCGCTGTAAAACGCCCAAATGTGAACCATGCCCATAGGGATGCATGGCTTTTCACATGTTGAGCGTTTTTCAGCGCGTTTGAACGCGCTGAAAAATGCTCAGGTGTGTTCCCAGAGTTAACCAGATTCCATGCAAATTTCAGGGACAGAACACACGTGAAAAATCTGCTGCCTGATCATACCTCAACACTGAAATCAATAGGTCAGTCTTTAATTAGTATTCTTATCCTATTAAGTTAGCATTACATAAGAAAATACTCTCCTACTCACATCATTAGTAGAATCATCAGCAGGTAAGTAGTAATGTGTGACCATCATATTAGTAGCTTTGATAACGCCTACGTCAAACCACTGGTTCTCTTTTTTTAATGGCGCTTTCGGCTGCTGTGGTGGAGAGTCTTGCTTCTGTTAAAGAAATATAAAAACAAAAAGGTATTGTCTCCGAAGCACCTTTTGGCACACTGAGCATTCCAATACTAGTTTTACTTACTGACTCAATGCCGTTCGCCACTTCGGTAAGTGCTGCTGCCGCCTGCATTTTGGCAGGACTAGCGACCACCACAGGTTGAGGTGCCGTGAATGTGTTCGTAGGAGCCAAACCTTTAAAGGAAATGTTGGGGTTGGAATCTGTTAAACACAAGTCATTTACCTACAATTTACTAGCCTATAAAATAACGTGTGCCCTGCTACTTTATTAGAGATTATAATGAGACTTACTGTCTGTGGCAGTAGATGGCAGAAGTGACACAGCACTGGTCACTGCGCTAGTAAGCTCATTAAGTCCATTGCTTTCACTGGCAGGATCATTGAGGCTGTCTGCTGGTGCCAAGGCCTCCGTAGGAACATGGTGCAATTGCTGGATCTGAAGTTGATGTAGCTGCTGCTGCTGTAACTGCTGCTGTTGCTGCAACTGTTGCTGCTGTTGCAACTGTTGCTGCAATTGTTGCTGTTGCTGCAACTGCTGCTGTTGAAGCTGTTGCTGTTGAAGCTGCTGCTGTAACTGTTGCTGATGCTGGGCTTCTTGTAGCTGTTGCTGCTGATGAACCAATGCTGCAAGTTCTTGCTGTGTTAGAACTATGGGTATCGTGGTGGTGGGTCCTTCAGACGTCAGATGACGCAGCTCCGCATGAGCCACGTCAGAGGTGTCCATGGGCTCTCCAGCTGCTGCTTGGAAACCCATAGGAACAAAAACAGATACGAGTTGCAGAAGACCGACAAAAATCCTCTATTCAGATATTCTACCACAGCTCAACATATACACTTGTCAAATTTTCTTCCTTATGCATTTGATTAGATCATTGAGCGCCTCTATTGACATTACAACACGATTTATGGGTTTATTATCCAACATTAGCTACACACTGCAGACTAGAGGGTTAGGATTTCAACCACACAAGCTATAGGACTTACCCATCACTGCTTGCTGTGCAGCCTGCAGCACGGCCTGAATAGCCAGGGCTTGAGCCTCTTCCGTGGCAGCAGCTTGGGCAGCAGCTTCTGCTGCAGCTGTAACTGCCAGTTCTTCTGGTGTTAATCCTGTGACCATGAGCGTGGTTGTCTGCCCCTCTGCCATAAGTTCCTGAGGGAGGGACAACTGTTCTACGGCCTGCTGCTCGGCGGCTGCAGCAGCCTCATGAGCATGTTCTGCTTCCATTGCAGCTTGTAGCTCTGCTTCGGTATGTTCCGGCACCGCAGTGTCCATAGGCTGTGCCTCTGGCTCTGCCTGAGCATCTTCAGGAGGCTGGAGGATGTCAGCAGAGAGGGGAGCTTCACTCTGCTCAGTGCAAGGGACTGCTTCTGAACCCTGCACGTTGTCTTCCGTGGGTGGGTCAGTCATAGATGCAATATTCTAGGAGGAGAGAAAAAGGTGAATGATTAATCTCTCAGACTAAAAATTAAGTAAAAAAAAAAGCTTCAAAGACATGAAGCATACACTCCCATAAACTTACCGGTACCGAAGGACCAGGTATCGGTGTTGACTGTGTTACAGTTGTCACTGCCCTGGGGACAACTGTAGCTGTTGAATGTACTGGAGAAGAAGAGGCTTCCGCTGCTACAACAGTCGCAGAGGATGTGGCAGCGGCGTCACTGGGGGTGCTACTTGAAGCAGATTCCTCAGTGGGTACAGTCTCCTGCTCTCCTTGCCCATTTGCAGCTGGCGCCTGGTCTAAAAAAGATAAAAGGGTCATAAACCAATTAAAAAGGTGTCCATTTTATCACACTGTAAATATCTTCTTAAGGTCCTATTACACGGAGCGAGAATATTGTTCTTGTGCAATATCGTACGAGAATCATGTGAAGCAAGTATGAACGATTCAAAGACGAGTCACAAATCGCTCATTTCTTGTCCACTGTGATCTTTCAGCATGCTAAAAAGTTATCGCTCCACAATAGATCCATTCGTATAATATGGAGTCATCTACTCGCTAAAGATCTCATACCACCCTCTTGACAAAGTATCTGTCCACCACCTTTACATGTAATAAAACGATTTAAAAGCAAATGAGTAGTGACCGCAAGTATGAACGATTATGTGTATTAGCGATATTTTTGTCGCTAATGAGCTGCTACATCTTCGATCGTTTGCGATCTGTATAACACCTTTAGGAATATTGTAATCACAAATTCAACACTCCGACTCCAATCCAAGAAAAGTACACTACATGACAGGTGCATGTACATTCTGCAGTAATTTGAAGCGGTTCTCTGGAATTTTCATATTGATGGCATATCCTCAGGATAGGTCATCAATAGGAGATCAGCAGAGTCCGATTCTTGGCACTCCCAACGATCAGCTATCCGTGAAAGCTGTGGCGCTCACTGGAGCTCTGGAGAGCAGCGCAGCCTCCTCGCAGCTTACAAAGCACAGCGCCGTCCTTTGGATGGTGGCTGTGCTCGACACTACAGCTCAGCCTGTCCAGCCCTGCCAAAAAAGGACATGTCCAGACGTTTCAAAATGAAAAACTGCAGTAGTAACCAGAGGGTTTCTATTGCGGATTATGTGGCAGTGTTTTTTTTTTCAAAGGCAAAATCCACCATGTGAACTAGCCCTTAGAATGTTTTTGTGTTCTTAAAGTGATCCTATCACGTGTCCTATCCGGCAGCAAAATAAGAGTGTGATTCACGTTCATGTTCCCCATGGACAGCACACCTATTCATTGAATTCTGCATGTTTATTCAGATGTCTGTGAGCCATTGGTTAAGTGAAAACCCATGCCCATCCATGTGTGGGCTGTTTATCCATTGATCCACGAAATAGAAAATTTCATACAAAAAGGTTGATTTCAAACAAGTACATTCAGTGCGTCAAAAGGCATTTCTCGTCCTGAATGCTGCTCCTATGATCTGGACCCACGGCATTATAATGATATATAATGCTGTGTGTTCCTGCCCGATCTCAACTCTAATGCATTGTACTCATATTATGCAGTCAGTACAAATAATTAGAGTTTGGGTCAGCAGGAACACAGCACTATAAATCATAATGACGCAAGTCCGTATCACAGAAGCAGCAATTAAAAAACGTATGTGAATAAGACCTAAATCCCATCAGAAAATCCTGACAGATTTCCAATACACGAGTGTTTTTACAACTGTAGGCCATCACTGTGTTGCTGGGGTAATCCAGACTCTTACTGTCTCTTCTAGGAGTCCTACTTTTTACTTAAATCCTGCAAAAAATAATCCTATATAGATCACGGATCTCAGCTTCTCACCCGCCATCATACCCGAACTCAAGACCGGGCAGCAGTAACCACCTGACAGGTTCACGTTAAATATGAGGGGCAGGTCTCTTCTGCAAACTGGGCAGGCTTTAAAAACATATACAGTGATCCCTCAAGATACAATGACCTCAGGATACAATATTCTCAGCATACAGTGGTCTTTTCTGACCCATCGTAAATTGAAACCAGACTCAACATACAAATTGTCAGACTCCGATCCAATCGATCAAGGCCACTTCTCTGGTAAGATTTCAGTATTAGTTGCTAGTTAGCAGCTATTCCTTACTGGTATCTGTAAGGACTTGTGTTATCTGTCTTAGTTATCTGCTTATTTTTCATGAATCTTAACTTTGTCTCATCTTGGACGACATTTTGGGGCTTTGGAACCGATTCCTCAGGTTACAATGGTTTTAACATACAATGGTCGTCCTGGAACCAATTAATATTGTAACTCAAGGGACCACTGAACCGTACTTAAAGAGGACCTTTCAGCAAAAAAATATTCATGGGATACTTATACCATCTTACAGGGCTGATGTCCGCACACAGGTTTTTTTTTCAAACGCCCCCCCAGTTCGCCTGCAGCGCTCCCGGTATCTTCTGCGCCTCTTATGCTAATGGGGCAACTTGGTTATAGTAGGTTTCATTTAGTTATGGTGGGCGGTGTCTCTTCTCTCTGGCAGCGAGTGCATCCAATCGCAGCGCTCCTCTTAGCCAGGGAGCCCTTGCTAAGAGAGGAGCGCTGCGAGAGAGAGAAGAGACACCGCCCACCATAACTAAATGAAACCTCCTACTATAACCAAGTTGCCTCATTAGCATAAGACGCAGAAGATACCGGGAGCGCTGCGGGCGAACTGGGGGGGCGTTTGAAAAAAAAAAAAAAAAAAAAAAAAACCCTGTGTGCGGACATCAGCGGCAGAAGCCCTGTAAGATGGTATAAGTATCCCATGAATATTTTTTTTACTGAAAGGTCCTCTTTAATCTAGGATTACTACTCTGATAACCATTTAAACCTCACTATTTTGTCAGAACATAAAACTTCTTTAGAACACAGCGGCCGCCATCCAAGGGAATGGTCAAGTGGTTTACTTACGTGACCACTGTCTTAGCTATCCTCTCTGCTCGGTGCTGGACAGTACCTGAACCGGTCCAGCTAAGAAAGGCGTCACAAAGCTGGGGGCTTCTTAACAGCATGCACAGTTTTGCCATGTAGGTAGTAATAGTCTTATAAATTGACCAATCCCTTTTATCCGCACACAACACAATCCAGTTGTATGTGGACAGACTTCCAAATAGGCCATCTCAGGCAGTATCCTAGAACAGGGTACTTTTTTTTTTTTTTTTTTAAAGCCAAATGTCCTTTATTAAAAAAAGAAAAAAAGCCATACAGAATTTGGGTATATTGACATGCTGCAGATTGTGGCAGAAATGTTTGAGTCGGAAGGTCGGTTTCATTCACTTAAATTTCTAAAAGCCCCATTCAGAGGAATGGGACAGTTGTACAAATTTCCACAAATCTGCTTGTGTGAATACACCCTAAATCTCATCTGCACCTGCCTGAATTCACGTGCATTGTAAAGCAAACAGAGTTCAAAGAATTCGTCTTTGGACGTTTGACCTGCTTGCCATTCATTTTCAACTTTTAGAGTACTACACAGTAGCAGATGAAACATCCAAATATGAATCCTTTGAACTGTGCTTGCTTCACTGGAGTGAATGTACATGTGGTAGCATATACGTTTTAGATACGGAAACATATCCCGCCCCAAAAAATCCCAGCAGTGACCTAGTGAACCTGGTCTCATACAACTTTCTAATACACAGTTTCCATCACTCATATTATTTTCAAGATCTATTTGTTTGCAAGCAAAAAACATTTTATATTTGCATCCAAAATGCGTCCTGGTCGCGTGCTCTTTACACATGTACATTAGAAAGATGCTCCCATAGGTGCAGAGATGATTCTTGTGCATCAGAGCCTCCTTTTAAGGCCTATTTCACACTGCCAGTAGGTTGGTCCGGCATAGAATCAACCAAGACAAAACGCTGCGTGCAGCAAGATTCTTCTGGCAGTTTCACTGCCAGTCCCAATCATGATTATTAGGGCCGCACGGCATACGCAAGTGTGAAACAAGCTTAACACACCCTGCAACTGTGAGAAGCAACTTTCCTGGACAGAATTTTAGATTTTTGTACAGGAGAGCGTTTATAGGCTTGGACTCAAACTGCCTATATTAATACCGACTGTCCCGGCATTGTGTAGTTCGAGAACTTACATCTTATGGAGTCTGGGACTCTTCCCCAGCAGAATCAGGCGCACGCAACATGGTGATGTATGCACTGTGCAAATGCAGCAAGACCAAGTATAATATCCTCAGGACTGATCTGCGCAATGCACATGCCCAATAAAAACACTTAAATAACTGTCCAAACAGGAACAAGGCCTAAAGCAATGAGAAGTGTATCGCTTTAAATTTACCTTGATTATTCCCCATGCTGCAGGTGACTGTTGTGGCGGTATGGGTTGTTCCGGTCTCGTGCGTTTCACAAGGTGGGTTTGAGCAGACCTGTTGTGTAGGACCTGCAGGGGGTGGATTGCTTCCCATGCTGGACGAAGATGTAGTTGCTGTGTTGGTGGTGTTTGTTTCGTGGGTCTCACATGGTGGGTTGGAGCATACCCGTTGTTCTAAAGTGTTGGGCTGCGATTCAGACGCCATCATAACAGTCCCTGTAGAAGTTGTCTGATGAGTCTCACCAGAACTTTGCTCTGTGCCAATGCCAGACCTTGCTGTAGTTGGGGTGTTTGTAGTACCCGTTTCATGAGTCTCACAAATTGGTTTTGCACTCTGATTATCATCACTTGCTTTGTCTGCAGACAAACTCATAGTTGTACTTGTGGAATTTGCTTGATGGGTCTCACAAGGATCACCGGCAGAACGCTGCTGGTTACTTTCGGGTGTTCCAGAGTTTATGTTGGATTTGGCCGTGGTTGCAGTTTGAGTAGTGCCAGTTATCAGAGTCTCACAAGGATGTTTGGAGCCGAGTGACTGGCTTTTGGCAGGACTTGACTTTTCACTATCTTTGGCCGACGCCGCACTACCATTTTCCATCTCTATAAGGTTAGACGACCCAGAACTGTACTCTGTCTGCACTGACATGGTCGTTTTTGTGGAAATGGTTTGATGAGTCTCACATGGTGGGTTGTTCTGGGTTCTATTTAGGTTCTCTGAAAGTCCTGTGCCTATATTTGATCTTGCTGTGGTTGGCGTGTGAGTAGTGCCAGTTTCATGAGTTTCAGATGGTCGATTTATACACACCCTAGCAACATCACTAGGCTGCCCTGATGCCAAATTAGACGAAGCCGTAGTAGCTGTGTTGGTTGTATTCGTCTCGTGGGTTTCACAAGGTGGGTTGGAGCAGGCTTGCTGTACCTTTTCTGACTGAACACTGGCATGCACAGTCATGACAGTACGGGTAGATACCGTCTGGAAAGTCTCACATGGTTGATTATTCGCCGATCTCTGCAAGGGCTCGTTCTGTTCAGTGCCAATATTTGACCTTGCAGTTGTGCCGGTATCATGAGTTTCACATGGTGGATTAGAACACACATTATCTGCCGTTTCTGGCTGTCCGCTGCCAATATTTGCCGTTGCTGTAGTTGATGTCTGGGTGGTTCCAGTATCGTGGGTCTCACAAGGGGGATTAGAACAGATTCTTACTACTGTCCCTGGTTGTCCACTCGTGATATTTGACATTGCTGTGGAGGACGTTTGTGTGGTTCCGGTTTCATGAGTTTCACAGGGAGGGTTGGAGCAAACCCTTGTTACGGATCCTGCTTGACCAATGTTTGCCATTGCTGTGGTTGCAGTCTGCGTCGTTCCGGTTTCGTGAGTTTCACAAGGAGGATTGGAACAGACCCTGACAACGTTGCCATTTGCCTGACCTAGAGCTGTAGCTACAAATGTTCCTGGTTCCTGGCCTTCACAAACAAACTGCAAGGTGCCACCTGGTTGTTGTACAATGCTGTTGAGGTTGACAAGGGTGGTGGTTGCAGTATTTGTAGTTCCTGTTTCATGGGTCTCACAGGGAGGATTGGAACACACAAGGGTAACAGTGCCCGGAGGCTGGTCCCCTTGACCTGAATCTGCTATAGTTACAGTTGCAGTGGGTTGATCACTGGTTGGTGAAGCCAAGATGGAGACAGGAAGGTCATGCACAGGTTGTGCTTCAACCCCACTAGGAGTGGTGATTAACGTTACTTGGGTTGGCTGTGATATTGGCTGAAGGAAAAAAAAAAAAAAAAAAGATTAAATTAAAGTTTATCAAATGGATACATTGCAAAAACTATAAAAGGACTTGTGCAGCACATATATATATATATATGGTATGAGTAAGCATTAGCACTGGCTGTAACTTTGCCCTTAAAGGGGTTCTGCACTTTGTTTAAATTGATGATCTATCCTCTGGATAGATCATCAGCATCTGATCGGCAGGGGTCCGACACCCGGGACCCCCGCTGATCAGCTGTTTGAGAAGTGAACAGAGCTTAGCCGCGCCCAGGCCAGTTCATACTAGTCGTGACGTCACTGGGCCGGCGGTAAACAGGGAGAAGGCTGCGGCGCTCCTGGAGCGCCGCTGCCTTCTCAAACAGCTGATCGGCGGGGGTCCCGGCTGTCTGAACCCTGCCAATCTATCCAGAGGATAGATCATTAGTTTAAACAAACTGCAGAACCCCTTTAAAGTATTACTCTCTCTTATCAACTGCATAGCTGTTCAGAGGGAAAACATTCAACAGAAAGCAAAATGTAGTGTCAGCACATTGTAATATAATTGTACATTTGTGCACGACTTCTACCGCTTATATAAATCAAAGTGTGACTGCACTTTGAAAAAAAAGTTTGAATATGTCAAGTTTTCATCGGTGGGAGTCAGATTGCCAAGACCCCACCAATGGCTAGAATCAGAGAGAAAAACACATGCATGTGCTCTCTCCATGCTATGTGAGCAATTTCCTATTACAAACTTTTGATATGTCTATATGACATAAGTGTGAGTACACTTTCAAACAAAACGTAATAAGATGAAGTCGTACTACATACCTGCATAGTGATTGTTGGTGTGCTCAGACCAGAGGCTGCGGTCAGAGAGGTTTGTGCTGCAGACATTGTAATGGCTCCAGGATTAATCACTTGACTAGAAAGGGTTGCAATGGTTCCCAAAGTATTTATTGGAGTTGCAAGGGAAGCAGTGTTATGCACCCCAGCTCCTGCCAGGCTTGAAGAAACTGTCCCTGTGACAGTGCCTAAACTGGTCATCCCTGGTTACAAAGAGAAAAACTAAATGTAATATTGCTGTTGTTGTACTGAACAGTAGAATAAATGCAACATGTCAGTTACCTTTTTTAACACACAATATGGTAAGTTAAATTGTACTATTAAAAATATTTGTCCAACAAAACAAAAGAGTTACAGCTACAAGGGTTTAACGCCATACCAAACATGGTCTTACATTACATTACAGTAGAGCCATTTTTTGTCATGGGCTGGATAACATTTTTCTTTCCAATCCTTACACAGTACTCCCAGGCTATGTTCACATCTCTTAGGCCCCATTCACACGTCCGCATTTTAGTCCGCAATTCTGCGGAATAGATGCAGACCCATTCATTGTGAATGGGGCCGGACGTGATGCGAAGAGCACACTATGTGCTCTCCGCTTCCGCATTTGTGGAGCCGCGGCCCCGAAAAACATCCGGCCGCGGCTCCGCAAAAGATGGAGCATGTCCTATTCTTGTCCGCAGCCTGCATCTCTATGGGGAGTGCCGGCATGGTGTGTTGCGGATCCGCAACACACTACGGACGTGTAAATGGGGCCCTTAAGGAGACCCAGTTCAAATGCCAGCTGTCAGCCGGCCAAAAGAACCGTTGACCTTTTGTCAGTCTAAAAGCCAGCATTTATGCATGAACGTGGACGGATCAGCGGCAGCCCTCATCACAGTCAATAGGGCTTTGGTGGTGAACTAGTGGATCCGGCAGCGCCAGACCATGCAAGATCCGGAATGCTGCTTTGACTGTTAGAGCTCTTAATTAATGGAGATGTGAACGAGGCCTTAGACTCTGTTGACATGTGTCTGAGTGTCCAGCACATACAATGTGTGCAAACATTTTAAGAAAATTACCTGTGGTACCCTTAACAACTAGGGTTGTTACAGTAGGTTTGACAGCCGATACAGTCACAGGTGTGACTAGTCTGACGCCACCCATTGGAACGGTTCGGAGGATAGTGCCAGGCTGGCCATGTGCCCCCTTTAAAACAACCTGTTAATGTAAATGAAAACATTTAGAATGTGGAATAGTATTTTAGAATGAAAATGAACCCGCTCATGTTTTGTATGCAGACCTGGGTTAATCCCTGCTGACCGTGACTTGTCGTCAGCTTGGGAACAGCGGTAATTATTTTAGCAGGAGTTCCAGTGCCTGATGTTACCATCTTAGTTGTTAGGATGGTGATTGGTGACTTCATCCCAGCAGAGCTTGTAACACCTGTTATAAAAAGCATGCTGTTACAAGGTAGTAATAAAATTAGACTGCTCTGGTGCTAGCATTAAAATAAATTGGGTTGATATTTAAAATAATCATTATCTTTGACCCTTAATATTTTTTCTTTTGAAAACGATGAACATAAATTAATGTAAAGCCTTGAAAGTGAGTAACTCTCCACCAAGGAGGACTGCAGAAGCTTCGAAATCCAGACGTTTTGTTGAGATTAGCACTCAAAAGTTCTACTTATTACAACTAAGGAAAATGGCAAGCAGGTTGTTGATATAAGCTAACCAAACTAGTCAGGAATTAATTTCACCCACCTGTTGCTCCTGCTTGCGTGATAATAGCAGACATAGGGATAGTCTTAATTATCGTTGTGGTACCAGGCTTTGATGTGTTGGGTGACACGCTGCTGATGCCTAGGATGGTGGGTTTGGTGCCTGTTCCTCCAGCCTGTGTGGTCGTGATAATTGTTGTTGGTTTGCCATCTGCTGATGTCACCAACTTCAGAATGGTTCCTGCAGGGAGAGGTCCCTTTGTCTGAAGAGAAAAACCAACAACATAAGCAAATCTATAAAAAGGGACAGGAACACCAGTTTGTCGAAAAGTAAAGATAGAGCGGTCTTATGCGCGAAGCGGGACGCACAGGTGTGAACCCTGCCTGAGGCAATGAGAAATCTTTTATCATTAATTAAATCACTTCTCAAAAAAATAAAAATTACCTGAATAATCTGGGTTAAGGGCCCAGAAGACGCCTGTCCTGTTATAGCAGAGGTTTGGACTGGTTTGGTCTGAACTACAGACATCATTTTACCAAGATTTGAAATCTAAAGGAGAAATGCAGTGATTAGGTGATGACACAGTGGAACATTCAATACGTTTTAGTCCTTCTTTAAAGAAGTTCTCCGGGAAGGTTTTAAAATGGCTGCTAGCAAGCTGTCCTAGAATCGGACTGGTTGCCTCCACTTGAAGAGCTGCCAAGGGGGGTGAAGGAACAAGGTATCACTACATTGCTCTACAATATATAGTTAATGATACGATCCTGCCTACCGTATGCCATCATGGCTGAGTAGCCTGACAGGAACACTCACCAATGTGCAGTATATGCAAATGCAAAAGTATACAGGGTAATGGGTCCCCACCCACTTACCCCCCTAGACAACTTAAGTCCTGCTCACAATCTAGGACAGGTTGCTGGTGGCCATTTAAAGTAATTCCCAGAGAACCCCTTTAAACCTATGGGGAAAAAAAAAATTAATCAGCAAAACTTACCAGGGTGCTGCCACCAGGCACAGAAATTGGACTTTTAACGAGAGTGATAGTCTTTGTGACGCCGCCGACTACTGTGGTTACAACTTGGGCTTGCTGTGCAACTGTGACAGTTCCCGACTTATGCACTGTAATGATTGGACGAGTCTGTGTATTGGCTGCAGAAGAAACTGAAGTGCCCACTTGAGCTGCAGCGGTTTTCAGCATTCGTGTGGCTGGATTACTGACCTGTGAGGAAAAGTTTAAGCCACTGAAACCATCACCTACATCTAATAGTTATGGACATAATATGTCAACCTGTCAAATGAGAAAAGTGATGTTTTTTTCTTATCCACATATAAACTGTAACCTAGACTTGGTGGCTGAATGATCTCAAAAGTCACCTATCCACAAGTTTCTAACAAAGAAAGGGCCATTATGGGCTAATTGAATGTACGAGCTTTAAAAGGGGTATTCCAGTTGTGATAAGTTATCCCTTATCCACAGGATACGGATAATTATTAGTTCAATAGCGGTCCTACTGATGGGACCCCATACCCCTTAGTGCACCCCAAAAACAGAACAGCAGGTCAGGCATGCACAATGCTGCTCCATTCAGTTCTATGGGAGTCCTAGAGATAGTTGGACTGCTGCCTCTGGAACTTCTGAAAAGATGAATGGAACCTGCTGCTCTATTCATTTCAGGGGGTCCCTATTCTTGTGACAGGTGGGTGTCCCAGCGGTAGCACCCCCAGTGATCTAATAGTTATCCCCCTTTCCTGTTGATGGAGGAGATTTGTCACAACCCCTACACCCACCATATATTACAATCAGGTAAACGCTGCTTTCCACACAGGATGAAAGCAAGCAGTATAAGACATGAAATCTACTTCCACAACTACTTGCCATAATTGGAGATGATGCCATTTTCACAGATGTTGGGAGTGTTGTGGTAGCAGATGACATGGCGACAGATTTTACCATGGCAGTTCCAGCAGGCATACTCAAAACTGTTGGCGCAGAGGAGGGAGGGATCTTCTGTGTAGCAGCAGCTGCTGCAGCAAGAGCTGCCATGCCACTCATGGGCTGACTGCCACCAATAGTCTACGTGATAAAGACAAAACATTCCCAAAACAAGTTTAAAGTAATTGTACCAAATACTGGGATGCCTAAAACTGCAATATTTTGCAAACGAGGCAAAGAAAAATACTTACAGTCCCTTGTGCACTCTGGGCAGGTACCACCATTCGCACACCAGGAGGAAGAGAGGTGACTGTTACAGGCGCTTTCCCAACTTGAGTAGCTGGCCGAACAGTAACGAGCGGTGTGCTCACTGTGGACTGAGGTCCTCCAACCTTCAGAACAGCTGGAACAGCTACAAGAGGAGATTATCACCATTTAAAGCTCTGTTCACGGTTGTGGTGTTCGGCTCTAATTACAACCAATGCTATTAAGGAGTTTACCTTGAGGACGGGAAGCAGCAGAAACGGCAACTGGGTTCCCAGGAATTGAGGGCAAGACCTGTATGGTGGCCGTCGTAGGAGGCATAGAGGCAGGCTGAGGTACCAGGGTAATCCCAGTGTGCGCTACAGGTTGCACTGTTGGCGCAGCGGCAGCAGGAGCTGGACT